>CM057338.1:436989834-438189834 GCA_030015575.1 Agapanthus africanus
TCTGGATTATGCATATCGGTGTCATTTGGGATATCTATTTCGACTAGTCGACATGAGTTTTTATCAATTCAATTTCTAAATATTATCAAAATGAAAATAACAATCACTATGCGGGTTCCAATCACAACTACTAACTTACCACGGCTTATTATTAAAACCACCGCGATACTTTGCGGTATATAGCTAAATACACACACTCTCACACTCACATATCTATACACATCAATCTATTATTATTATAGCATGTAAAGCAAGTGGAGTTCACTTACCTGAAGACGGCAATGGCACGGCAACGACGACGAGTGCAGCACGGGCACGATCACGGCACGGCGACAACAAGCTTGGGCTCGGCTACGGGGTTCTGGGCTCGGTCGTTGGCTGGAGGTAGATGGTGAGGTGGTCGGCCAGGGAAGTTGTAGTGGTGGAGGCGGTGTCTCGTCGGCGAAGGGCGGCGCAGGAGAGTTCGGGTGAGGGGTGGTTGCTGAGGTGATGGAGCTCGGGCTTGGGTCCATGTCGAAGGAGTTCGTCGGTGATGAAGTGGGTGCAGGCAATGTATGGATCTTGGGGAGGGAGCTTGATGGTGGCGTTGATGACGAGGGAGGAGGTGGTCGGAGGCGAAGCTCTAGGGTGGGGCGTGGTGCTCGGGCTCGTTGGCTGGGACTTGGCGAAGTGATGAGGGATCGGGGGAGGTGAAGATGGTGGCAAGGAGGTTCGAATGCGAGCTGAGTCGGCTTGGGAGCTCGGAGATGGAGGAGGGTGGCGGATGTGTTGGGGTAGCGGTGGGGGTTCTCGCGGTCGGAGGAGGAGGGAGATGAGAGGGGAAGAGAGGAAACGAAGGGAGATGGAGGTAGAGACGGGAGGCAGAGAGGGATGAAGAGAGGGGGTCGGTTGTTGAGAGGGAGGAGGGACAGGCGAGGGAATCGCGGAGGACATTGAGTGAATCTCGGGGATGGTCGTTGGGGCGAGGTCGAGGTTGTGGCTGTTAAGGTGAGCGGGTCTCGGGGGGGTAGCGCGAGGGAGGGTGAAGACGTGGGGGGGACGTTGGGACAAGGACGAGGTCGCGGGAAGGAGCGGGTCGTGGGGATAGCGCGAAAAGAGAAGGAGAAGAAGAAGAAGAATGGGGTGTTTGGGTCGAGTCGGATAGGGTGTGGGGTTCATGGGCCGGGCTTGGGTTAGGGTTAGGAAAATAAAAAGGGTTAGGGTTTGATTGTTAGGTTTAGGTTTTAAGAATTATAAAAATATAGGAAATTATTTATAGAAAGTATTCAAAAAAAATTTTAAAAATGAGAAACATTTATTTATAAACATGGAAAATATTTATAAAGGAACTGGGTATTACATGAGTATTGTTACGCGCATCTGCTTCTCCATCCCAAGAGAGGAGGCATGTGAGTAACCTTGGGTGTTTAAATTAGAAGTCTTTGTTACTGAAAAGGAGCATTCAAAAAAACAATTTTTAAGTGGCTCATATAGTAAAATGTTCCTGATTTTGAGACTTTTGGAGACGGTTTGTGTTAATTTTTTTATTCTAAAATATGAGAGTAGGGCCCATAAGTACAGTGGTTGAGTTTGTTTTGTTCCATGCTTGTGTAGTCTTGTTGTCTTTTTTGACTTGCAGGTGAGAATACTCGTCTTTTTTTTATCTCCTGTTTTTGTCCCCAGTCTCAGGCTTTCAGTTATGCAGAGGCTTCCATGATGGAGGGAAATGAATGTGACATGTAGGGTTCAAAAAGGAATCTCTTGTGACATTGGTGTAGTTTATTGGTAACCACACTTATCTTTTCTGGGGAAATCATTCGGTGTGCCGGATATAATACAACCGGACAGGAAAGAGAAAGAGATGTAGAATTTCAGACACCTTTTAGACAGTTTGGTGGTGTCTGTGTCCTTATTTCTTTCTCTTTCGTTACCAGACATATATAGCCGGCATACCGAATAATTTCTTCCTTTTTTGAGCTCACAAACATGGAAAAATCCATCATTTTATCTTTTTCTTGCCGAAAAGAATTTTATTAGTGCATAGATTTGCATTCCAAAAACAAGTGTAAACAGATTGTAATAAAAACTTTATGCTATTTGTTTATCTCCTTGGCGTTTTGTAGATCGTTAAAATCTTAATTTGTACCATCCGCTTAATTTCTTTAGTAAAGAAGTTCATTGATCCTTATTGTACCTTTATTGATTGGATCCTTATCGACCTCCATCATGGATGGTTGAATCCGTATCAGAAAAACAGAAAAACTGTCCATAGTTTTCTTTTAAAACTTTATGAATAAAGGGATCCGTGGAATATTCAAATATGAATTATTTTTCTTTGCGTGAGAGAGACTTGAGTTTAGCTCGGGCTCTATTTGGTAGATAGGCCCTAAAATTAGTACACTTAAAAAAATAAAGAGCCCATAATAAGTGGATCCTTGGCCTTATAAGCCTCACACCTAGTTCGGCAACAAACGATTCCGCCATTTCGTTCAAGTCAAAAACGATGGTTTGTACGCATGTAATCCGAGGTTGTGTGAAATTAGGGATTCACAAAGTTAAAGATCGTTTGGCAACATAGTTTATGAAACCAAGGTTTCGTTTAACTTTCTTATCTTTAAGCACAGAGAGAATTAAAGAAAGACTGGATGAAACCATACCTAACCGCACCATCTTTTTTAGGTTAGAAAAATGGTGTTTCCCGCAACTTTTTGAACCGTGGTTTGGAAAACTCTATTTTTGGTTGCATAAAAAGTCATGGGTTCAATATATAGAGTTTGGGCATTTCAGAATTTATGTGGCTAATCAAACCTTAATGTTTTTAACCTGAATCAGAATATGCGGCAATAAAACAACTATACCCGACTATTTAATACTTGTTAAGGAGGGATTTAAATGTATCAAATACATACTTGATAGTGGCTGCCGGACGCAAATACCAATCCAGATAGCCGACGGAGATGAAAAATCTATCCGTATTAATAAAAGTCGGATACAAGATATATATAAAACATATATTGGGAAAATCCAAACATTACTATTTTTCGTTGTGATCTACATTTAGAAGTCAGATGCAGCTACAAATCCTAAATAAATATAGGATCTGTAATCAATGGCTCCAAACAGTTACAGATACGAGTATATGTAGTCATCAGAAATAAAAATAACCGTCTATATTTAATAAAATCTGGATAAAAAAACGGTATCAAATTGGATTATCCGTGTCCTTTTAAATTCCTATTCCTGATGGGTCAAGTCCAAGAGCAGGGTTAAGAAAGTCATGCAGGAGACCAAACCAGACAAGGGGCGCCCGTTGCCGGTGTCGCCAGTTGTTTTGTGACCATCGTCGAGTCCAATGCAATGACTACAGAACCACCTCATTCCCTACCTTTTATTATTTCTTTATTTCCTCCTCTCCAAGAAAACACTAACATTAAAATTAATATAAGAAATATATGCTCTGGATCTTGTCATTTGTCCTTTGAAAGGCACTAGCTCTGAAAATCTTATTCTTTGGAGAAGGGCACATTACATCTCTTTTTGTAGTTCATCATAGTATGGCCTCACAAAGAATTTTTCTTCACCATCACTTCATCTCTCTTCTCCTCTAGTCCTCATCCATCTTGTCAAAGCAATGGTATGTGCATCTCTCTCTCTCTCTCTCTCTCTCTGTGTGTGTGTGTGTGTGTGTGTGTGTATATATATATATATATATATATATATATATAACCAAACTATCCGTTTACGGGATCCCTGATGAGTTGAATCTTTTGATTACTTATTTTAGAAATTTCTTTTTAGAAAATCAAAACAATATCACACCGGTGATGTATTTACGACATGACGACGGTTTTACTACTGGTTGGAAATACTGAAATACCATTGGATATGCAGAATACTGAATTTCTTATGTTTTGGGTTTGCATGGAGTCTCTATTACCACTATTTGTTAAGTCATTAGTAAGGCTGGTGGCTTCACTAGTAACAAGGCCGGCAGCATCGGTGACAACGATCTTATACTACAGCGACATCCTACCGAGGCACGAAAGCTTACAAAGACTCGTCTGCAACGACTTGATGTACGATGAGAACTATCTATTTCGCTTCCTCGTCGGTTTTTTGAGATGCTTTTGGTAGAGTTTTGTTCATGGATGAGCAAATGTAGTGGAATTCTCTGATACATGCAGCAGCAAAACTTATTGAATGGTCTTATTTTGCTGTGTTTAAATTCAAGAATGAAAATTTGAAGTGGTTTAGTTAGGTAAGAATATTCGAAGGTGGTGACAGCACTATAGCAGTTGAGTTGTTGCAGCCAAAATAGAAAAATGAAAAAAATAGGGTTGTTGGCACAAGTTGTGTAAATTCATGTCAACTACTTTATGATTGCTACTACAACTAAATATAGACTTCCAATTAAAAAAGCTGGAGCTTAGATTGCAGCATAGCCTTACAAAACATAAAAAATCCCAAGGATTGTTGAGACCACAGCATATAGCAACATTCAAATCTCCTACAACCTATAAAGTAACTCACATCACATGATGATATTTTTTCAGTTCCATCACAAACCTCTTTTGAGATTCTTCCGGTTGAAAGCAAAAACCAAATGATAGGACTTTATATATAATCTCATATTGAAAACAACAAAAAGAAACACATGGGTATAAAACATAAGATGGTCAAACCTCAACAACGCTGAGTCTTATTGTTGGAACTCATTCATTATTAAAAACACATCACTCCAATTCTTTTCCAACTTTAAAACTCTCACAACTTTAAATATACTTTAATCTTTAGCATTAGCATGGTATCAAAGCCAATGGTTCGATCCTTCAAGTGACAACACCACTAAGAAAAAATGATGGTTGCACATAACTCTTCTCGTACTTTGCACATGACAACCACACCAAGAAAAAATGATGGTTGCATGTGAGGGAAGTGTTGAAAGTAAAAACCAAATTATAGGATTTTTAAAAATAATACCATACTAGAAACAACAAAAAGAAACACATGGGTATAAGATATAAGATGAATCAAAGCTCAACAAGACTTGAGTATTATTGTAGGAACCCACTTATATCAAAAGCCCATACGTAAAAAGCCCATCACTCTCTCAACTCTTCTCTAATTTTAAACTCTCTCAACTCAAAAAAACTTCAATCTTTAAAAGTTACCTACAAAAACACTAGATTGCATCCGAAGTCGACAAACAAATGAACTTAAATTATCTAATCTTGCTTATATTATACCATCGCTGAATAGTGATGGTGATTTATTGCTTCTCAGGGTTCTCCGGCTCTTCCTTATCAGGATCCTCTTCTTCCTCCTCTTTCTTCTCTTCCTCTTCTTCCTCGTCCTCTTCGGGAGGATCTGCAGGCAATGGCGGCGGCAATGGAGTTTTCATCGGGCTGAATTGCGGGAATATATCGGGTCTCCGCCCTGGCTTTGGTCTTTCCCATTCCTACAATATCAAGAGATGTTGCTGATTAAACATCTGAACAGACATGAGAGATTCAATGGACATAAAAAATATCAATCTTTTGAAGTATTCTTCATCTTCAAACTATATTGAAAAACCGGCAGTTTATGGAGTACCTGTATATACCAGTATACAGACCGGTAAGCCCGCCAGATATACTAGTACAATAAAATAGTAAAAATCTATATAATAAATAAGAAATGTATTTTAACCATATAAAAGTACTTCTTCTAACAATATAATAATAAATATATTAATATAGCATAGAATACAAGTACAACGGTAGGCATTGACTAATATAATGGTACCAACACCCGATCGGTACCAAAATAACCACCGGTATATGCCAATATATACCGGTCTTCAAACAATGAATTCAAGATGAGATTAGAAAAACGAGATATGTTGTATTTAAAAGGTTGGACCGTAGTATGCTATTAATCATAAAATTTTAAATATAACTTTAAACTACTATAACTACCAGGCCCGACAAAACATTGTTAAGAAGACCTCTAATTTATTTCCAGTTTCACTTCTCCAAATGATAATATACAGAACTGCAAGCACAACTGAACAATAAATAAAAAAATTAAGCCATCTTTGAGAAGTAATTAGAGCCTTGAACATCAACCACAATTGTATAGCATCTACCTGGGGCCTTTTGGAATCAGCTACCATATTCTATTTTTCTTGTTCAACCTTATGATTGCATTAATGGACAGGAACCATAATATCTGTTCCGCCAACTTTAATCCAAGTACGCTTTGGGC
This sequence comes from Agapanthus africanus, assembly GCA_030015575.1. NCBI lineage: Eukaryota > Viridiplantae > Streptophyta > Magnoliopsida > Asparagales > Amaryllidaceae > Agapanthus > Agapanthus africanus. The sequence goes on from CM057338.1 coordinate 436,996,060, forward strand.
TAACCCTCATCCTATTAGCTTCCTTGTTATCAATGTTTATCAGTTCCATCAAATCAAAGATGAGATGTGGCTCCAAAAGGAGAACTAACTATTCTGGCTTTTCCAATGAGACTCCATTCTTGAACTAGATCATGTAAAAACCATCTCAAATGATTTTTCATCATATTAAAGCTACTCCGAGCTTAAGCCTAATTTTTCCCATTCTTCTCTCATGTTGCCGGTCATCCAACTTGACTGACTCGTTTCATAGAGGTAACTTTATTTGAACATATTAGTTTTTGTCCATTTTCTCTTAAATTACACAGATATTCTGCATTCACATGTTGCTCTTAAAGCTTCACAAGCTCAAAAATCATGTTCTTGTTCTAAGAGGAAACTGATCCTAACTTGAAAATGGTCATCTAGTCTTTCGCTTCTCCATGACTAGCTGATCCTAACCTAAACCCACTACTTAACCCCACTTCTGCGAGGAAACTGATCCTAACTTGAAAATGGTTACCTAGTCTTTCGCTTGAACTACTCCATCAACTACTTATCTTTTCCAAAATTACGTTAAACTCTGCTGTGATGATTCTAAATCATTTAAAATACAGAGATTCTATACGGATTTCTACATTAGAATCAATCTATTCTCTAGCCTAGTCAACCCCAAAAAGAAGAAGATTGTAATGGACAACATACACCATTGAATCTCATTTTATATACGTCATTAAATGCATAAACACAAAGAACTGGAGAAAACTGACGACCTGTTTCTCATGGAATCTCATATTATGTCTCCATGATTGGCCTGTTTCTAAGTGTTTTCCATGCCCTCACTATTTTTATTTATTTTTTCCTGTTTGGCTGAATCACTACCAAAGTTTCATGGTGCACTTGTAATCTTTATTAACTTCTCTGTCTCTCTATCTTCATAAATAAGTATTACATTCTTCTACTCCATTTAGAATGTTGCATGAATTTTAAAAATTTTCTAAATGAGTTAGCAAGTCATAGAGCGGATGGGTGTTTTGTATATCACAACAACAATTATCTTTCCCCCACATCTTTACCACATTTTTTCTTTCGTTTAGGCCTCATCCTAATAGTGAATTCAATTACAGTCTGATCAGATCTTTTAGCTTATTTACAAATCGGTTTTCATCTATCAGACATTTAATATGATTTCAAGCGGAAAACTGGATATGTTGACAGCTGCAACAAGTCAATTTATAATAAAAAAATCATTGCTAAATCATCTAATGGGTTTTCCAAATTTTTATCCATAACCGCCAACTTCGAATTTAGCTCACAACAAATTCCTTTTCCTCTATACATAACTTTGTTCGGATATGTTAGCAGTTGAAATGTTAGACATTCTTATCCACGTCTGATACCCGGTCTTCTTTCCTTTGATTTTGTTGAAAGTAAAAAACCAAATGATGAGATTTTAAAGATAGTCTCATATTGGAAACAACAAAAGAAACACGTGAGTATAAAATAAAAAATGGGTCACACCTCAACAAGGCTTGAGTCTTATTGTTGGAACCCGCTTATCATTAAAAGCCCATCACTCCTTCAACTCTTCTCTAATTTTAAACTCTACTCTACTTTAAAAATAACTTTGACAATGGTATCAGGGCCAATGGCTCAAATTTTAAACTCTACTCTACTTTAAAAATAACTTTGACATGGTATCAGAGGCCAGTGGCTCAATCCAAACCCGACTCGACAACACTACCAAGTGTTGTACTTTTCACGTGACAACCACACCAAAGAAAAAGATGTGGGAGAGTGTTGGAAGTAAAAAACCAAATGATGAGACTTCAAAGATAATCCTACATTGAAAACAACAAAAGAAACACCTGGGTATAAAATATAAAATGGGTCACATCAACAAGGCTTGAGTCTTATTGTTGGAACCCACTTATCATTACAAGCCTATCACTCCTCCAACTCTTCTCTAACTTTAAACTCTACTCTATTTTAAAAATGACTTTGACAGATTTCATCGACATTCTATAGTCACGCATAGGGGATCTTTAATCACTTCTTTAATCTCATGAAGAATGTAAGGCATCTCCTAGCCTTAACTCGAGCTACTTTATCATTTCACATAGCAATGGCACTAAAATACAGCTGATTGATTCTTGATTAATAGTTTCTGCACACATTTCAACCTTAGAATCATTCTTTCAGTTCTATGAAATAGTATTTTAACTCATTAGATGAACAAAATAAATCTCACCTCATATTAAATATGTTGCTATATGTATCATGAAGACTAAACGACGACCCTGATGTAAGATGTAAACGCATAGAGGAAAGAAATTGAGTGTTTCTCCAATATTCTCAAATTACTAAGTGTACCAAACATGGTTCTCCCATAAAACACAAACATACTACTAAGTACTAATCACGTATCATTTCAAGTCCTAGTATCTCAGGACAACTTTTAGTTCGCACATTCTGCATAAAAAAAATTCTGCCGCTGATACTGCTGGTTCTGTATATATGTGGGATTAGCAAAGCTGGCTAAGGATTTTATATTTGGAGCTCAAACCTCATCAAAGGCTCTCATTCTGCTCAGAATCTGCAAAATGCATATACTGCTCAAATCCTCAAAAAAGCAAACTCCAGCTCTTAAGACTAATTCACTCTGCTTTCCTTGTTCCAAAGTAATGGTGTTCGCTTGAACTGTGGATTATATTCATTTTCTTGTTCTTGTTCTTGTTCTTTCTTTTCCTTTCTGTTCTTTATTTGTGGATGGCCTAAATATGGGGCTGTGTAATTTGGTTAACTTTGTGAACTCTTTTTTTATAAATAAAATTTTTATGGGACGGGTTCCACTTTGGAACCCTGCTCCTCTCCAAAAAAAGGTATCATTTCAAGCCAATGGAAAAACATGTGATATTTTTTCTTAATTCTCTAAATGTCTCCATGGATGGCCTATTAAAAAAACTCTCCCTTATCAGATATCTTTGTTCAATCACTACTAAAAATGTTCCATGGTGACACAAACTAACTCTATAAGTAGGCCTCGAAGTTCTTCTACTCCATCAACTTGCTTATTACTCTTCAATTATTTTGTTAGACAGCAAAAAACAGTTGTTATACAATTGCACCTCCAAGTCTTGGCTCTCAAACTTCTAAATTATTTAGACAAGTAGTTTTGGTTCAATAATTTCCCGATTTTTTTACCTTTTTTTACCCTCCAAAAAATAAATTTGCCAGGACACTTCAGTTTTATCTCCTTATGCCTTTCTCATACTAGGATAAAGATACCAAGTTGCCTGATTTTTTCATCGGGTTCGCTTAATTTCTGGTGAAATTTGCAAACCAATTTCAAAGAATCTTATCTAAACCTTAGTTAACAACAACAACAACAACAACAAAAACCTAATTCAAATCGAGACCTAGAAATAATGAACTGCAATTGAGAGTGTTGGTTATACATACGATGGGGAAATCGAGAGGGGAGCGGCGCGTCATCTTTTCCTCTTCAGGAGCCATGCATACAACGAACAGTCTCCTCCTCTTCTGATCGAAATTTCTGCAGCTCCTCATCGAAATTACGCTAGGGCTAAAAAAGCTCCCAGCTTTCGGCGCCGTTTGCTTCGGGGGAAGCATCGGAGAGGGCGAGAGGCCCGAGAGGCACCATAGAGTCGCCATTTCCTTCGAATTTTAGAAGAATTCGACTGAATTCAGAGACAGAGAGGGAGAGAGATTGATGGTTAGGGTTTTGACTTTGGAGCTATCACCGCCTTTCTCTTCTCTCTCTCTCTTCGCAAGACCCCTGGAGCAAAGCAGATTGATAAAAAGTGAGGATTTCTAACAATCGGAGGTCGGTGATATTATCTTTTTGGAGAATTAAATGCGCCAGTCACCCATCAAGCAAATGCAACATCTCATTCTATTTTCTACTCACACCCTCATAATTGAAATAATTGAATGGACATAACAACATGCACCAAAGATCCAACTTTTAATGGTAAAAATCAGCGGCCCTTATATTATCTTCAAAATATATTTTTTCCCCTGAAATTAATTATTCCCCGCAACCCTAAACTAAAATTAAAAAAAATGAGAAAACAAACCTACGGAAAATGTAGATGATTTTTATTTTCCATAAGTACCATAACTCAAGAGCTTCTGGAAAAAATGCACTAAAGCTCAACTAATTTGAATTAATAGAAGTGGATCTTGATAGGATAGGATGAAAATCAAATTTGAAAAAAAATTATGTCAAAGTTGATCCTACAAAGACAATTGTATTTGAAATGAAAGAGGAACAAAATGATGAGCATCTTTTAGAATTTGCATTTGAGGATTTGAAATATAACCAGCTATTTACCGTCCATGATGTGATCACGTATGATTGAGATTGAAACAAAAAAACAAATCCAATTTTTATGACTGCTCTTTCTCTTTTACCAAATTGCAATGTTTCATGTATCACACTATAAACACTGAATAACATACTTCTGCCTTAAAATGCCCTTGTCCGAACCCTAAAAAAACAACAAACAAAGTCAGTCATAGAGTCGAAAGTCGTAGAGGGGAGGGGTAAATTGCAAGCAGGAAAAGTGAGGAGGCTACAATTTGGCCGAGATTAGAGGTCACGTGCTTTACACGTGCAACGCGTGTTGCACATCGCATTTCCCTATCCCCACTTCGAAAACCGCAAGTGAACCGCCAAAATCTTTTCCCCTTCTTTCGAAACCCTAACTTCGATCTTCCCCCCACAAAAATGGACCGCCCTCCTCCCATCTCCGTCAACATCATCTCCGACGACGACTCCGCCTTCTCCGCCGCGCCGCTCCGCCCCATCAAGAAGCCCAAATCAGGAGCAGCTGCGCCGCCTCCGACGTTTCTCGTCACCGACGACGACCCAACCCCTCAAAAACCTAATCCTAATCGCACTCCTTCTTTCTTCGCTGATACCCCTCTCTCCGCTGATGTCTCCATGGTCAAGTGCTCGTTTCCTAGTTCGCACACTTCGGGCGGTGATCCCCCGACCCTGCCCGATAAGTTTGCTGGTCAGTTCTTCGCCCTTTTCTCTATATGCAAGCAGTTTAGGACAGAAATTGCCGTCCGGTTTGAGAATCTAGAAGAAAAACCCTAAGATTTTGAATACCGAAGAGATACAAAGTTGCCTTTTTGGCATTACAGCGACACGCCCTGAATCTATTTTTGTAAGAAATTGGATCATTGTGGAGAAATTAGGTAAGAAATTATTGATCAAGTGAAGATAAGAAGTTGCCGTTTGGTATCATAATGAACCAAAATGAATCAAAAACTTGATATGGGGAGAAGACAAAAATTGGAGAATGTAGAGACCATTGAGACGGGCAATTTTGAAGAGTTGTTCTTTTGCAGTGCTATATTAAAATGTCCCACTGATCTTATATCTACTTTTACCATCTTTATTACTGTGTACTAACAAAACTCTATCCCAAGTTTTGTAAGTTGTAGATTTTAGAGTTTTAGTTTGAGATCTAATTACAAAACCACATTTTAAAAAGCGTGAGTCCACATTGTCAAAGTTGTCTAACATTTATAGGTTAATATGTATGGTGGACTTATAACCTGATACCACTAACTTATCCAAACATAACGTTAACTAATTGTGATGGTATTTGGACTCCAGTCGATGGCTGCATTCTATATTTCCAATGAAGTTCATTGCTTGCGGAACCTTTTTAGTGGAACTCACTATATCTATCTGTACTGGCAATGACCACAAATAGATTAGCAGAAGTCATAGAGTTTGTCTCTTTAGGCTTCAACAATAACAACCACCGAGTCTTTTATCCCAAGCATATGGGATGGGCTACATGAACCAATATGAGAATCACACCGGATCGAGCACATGAATCCTCCGCCTCGACTCACTCCTATCGAACAATATACTTTGATTAAGGCCTTTGGCATCCGTATCTTTTCGTATCGCCTCCATCCACGTTTTTTTCGGTCTCCCTTTTGCTCTTTTTACTTGACCTAAACCGATATTTCCGTGGTCTGCGTTGCGTATGACCAAATCATCTTAGGTGGTTTTCCCTCGTCTTTTTGTCCACAGGTGCCACAGCAACATTTTCACGAATATCTTTATTTCACACCTTATATTTTTTAGTGTTACTACACATCCAACGAAATATGCACATCTTCGCTACATGCATTTTCTGTACATGATGTTTCTTAGAAGCTCAGCATTCCGTACCATATAATAAGGCAGATGGAATAATGCTTTGATAAAACTTTCCTTTTAACCTTAACAGAAAGTTACGATCGCACAAAATCCCCGTTACATTCCTTTATTTCAACCAACCAGCCTAAATTCTCTGGTTGAAATCACTATCGATCTCTCCATCCTTTTGGATGATGGAACTTAGATATGATCGTTCCAGTTTTATACCACCGTGATTTTGACTTCTCTGTTTACTGAACTTGTATTGCATATATGCCGTCTTGGACCTACTCAATCTAAACCTCCGAGATTCCAATATTTGCCTCCATGACTTCAATTTGGGATTAATCCCTGCCTTTGTCTCATTTACCAAAATAATATTATCAGCGAATAACACACCAAGGTATCTCAGTCTGGATAGTTCTAGTAAGCCCATTCATCACAATAGCAAACAAGAACTGACTTACAACAGATCCTTAATGCAAGCCAATTGTGATCGGAAAATCACTCGTTAGGTCGCCGCAAGTTTTTACATTTGCCACTACTCCATCATACATGTAAAATATTATGTCAATATACCTGATTGGGACTCCCTTCTTCATCATTGCCCGTCATAATACATCTTTAAGTATCTTGTCATAAGATTTCTGTAAGTCAATAAAAACAATATGCAAATCTCTTCTTCTCTCTCGAAAATGTTCGGCAAGTTGACGAAGCAAATGAATAGTTTCTGTCGCCGATCGTCCATATATGAACACAAAATGGTTCTCTGTTATCTTAACATCCTGTCTTAGCATATGTTCAATCACTCTCCCCTAAAGTTTCATGGCATGACACATGAGTTTTATTCCACGGTAATTTGAGCAATTTTGAATATCACTCTTGTTCTTGTAGCGAGGTACAAGGATACTTCTCCACTCATTTGGTATCTTTTTGGTTTGTCAAATTTTATTAAATAGGTATGTCGGCCATCTACGCTTATCTCTTCTAGGCATCTCCATATCTCAATAGGAATTCCGTCTGGACCAATAACTTTCCTTGATTTCATTCTCTTCAAAACCTCTGTGTATTCTTATTTTACGCATGAAATCACGGTTTATATTTTGAGATTGAATGACAAATCTATCCAAATTCTCAGCAAAACTCTCATTGAACAACCTGTTAAAATAATCTCACCATCTTTTCTTGATATCATCATCTAAAACTAAAATCTTATAATCTGCATTTTTGACACACTTCACCACACATAAGTCTCTGGTTTTTCTTCTTCTCATTCGGGTAATCCTTTATATATCATTTTCAAACACTTCAGTGTCCAACTTCTCGTACAGCTCATTGTGGACCTTAGTTTAGCTTCCCGAACAGCCTTCTTAATCTCCCTTTTAGCTATCTTATACTTCTAAAATCTCTCTATATCTCTGCTCTTCTTCAAATCTCTTTAAGAATCTCGCTTGATTTTAATCGCAGCCTTTACTTATTCATTCCACCATGATGTGTTCTTAAATGGTGGATCACCACCTCTCGACTCACCAAGTAGCTCTTAGCTAACCTCTTAACGCAACTAGCCATCTTGTTCCATATTATGTCTGAATCGTCTTCGGACTTCTTATCAGCAGCCCTTTAAACAACACGATCTACAAAGGCTTTTGGTTAACTTCCTTCAGTCGACACCATTTAATTCTAGCATCTATCTTACGTCTAATCTTTTCAGGTCCTCTTCTAAACTGAACATTTTGAACTAAAAGTATATATTGAGATCTTACCTGGCACCGTCTTACAATCGATGCAACAACCACTTTAGGCTTCATAGTTTCTATATATTTCTTCCTTTGTTGAAATCAATACCATGTCTGAGTTGTAAACTTCTAATCACAATGTTTTACAGGAATTTCTGGTTGTATTTGTTTGTAATCCGATAATGACTCTGAAGATGGTTCTCGAAGAGGTAGTCTGAAGATATCAGGACGTGCTCTTGCAAGTTTTGGATTGGTAGGCTGCTCAGAGAGTAACTCTAGTTTTTCTAGGTCCCCGAATCCAAAATAGTTGGTCTGAAGCATACCACATTGGATTTACTTCTCCAGTAAAAAAAGCTGACAATGAGGATAATACAGAAGCAACTGCTGGGAATTTGACAAATAGATCCTCTGATGGCTGTAGTGGTATACAATTCAAACTTCATTTAAATTGAGGTGAAAAGAAAAGATAATTTGGCTTTATGATTTTCTTCTTCGTTTGGTTAAATAAATAATAGTTTGTTCCAGGCACTAGTGGTTCGTTCCAGGGCTTAGAAGATTATCATGATGATGACCGCCTGGCCGAAGATGTCCTTCCACAGGTACTTCTGTTGTATGCTTGTCACTTTGTATATACAGAAATCATTCGAGCAGCTCATGAACCTGAGATGTTATCTTACTTCTTAAATTAACTACAACTTTGGATTTGTTTGGTATACGTTATATTTTGCGGGTAAAGCTATAATGATGAGGAAACTAGCATGCTTGGGCAAGTAGATTGCACTGTCAAGCGGAAAGGGAAAACATTTACCAATTTTGATAAAATTAGCCAAAAGAACTGACTTAGCCGCCAGAAAGAAACAACAGAAAGAAGAAAAACTCGTGTTGTCGAAGAAAGGAAACGTAAAAGGCAGGTTAGGTTAATTCGTCTTCCCTATATCTTGAAATGGTGATATAAATTCTTGATTACGTTTAGGAGCAAGATATTTTATAATGCAGGAAGAGAAGTTAGAAAGGGAGGCTTTGAAGGCTGAAGCAGCAGAGAAGAAGAAATTGGAGAAGGAAAAACAGAAATGGGAGAAGGGGAAATTTGCTATAAAATCTATTGTTGCTGAGATTGATGCTAGGGCTGTGGAAAATGGTTCTGTTGGAGGTATGCCTGTCTATAAATTTTGATTTCTTCTCTATACCTGCCCAGGGAATGCACTTTGTCTGTAACTTACAAATGTGTGATTTGGTGAAATTTAGCACATCTTCTGACCAGATTTGCCGAAAAAAGGCCTCTCTTTCTGCATAACATCAAATCCTATTGAAAGATCGATATTGTGGCGAATGACTGTACCTGACGAAATTTGCTCAGGTGCTAATTTTAAGATCTCTTCAAATTTTCAGTATACATACTGCTTAACTACTGGTTATTGTTATTTCATACGCCGACGTCAGTTTTTGTTCAATGTAATTAGAGTGCCAATTTTATTATGAGTGTGCTGTCATGGTAGACACTGTTCCTTTTGCAGTTTGCATGTTGATCTGTGGTATTTCATACTTATCTGATTTAAAGATCAACCACAATAATTACTTACAGTTTTCCTCTTTAGCTCCTAATAATATATACAAGTTTTGACCTTCTACAAATTCTCACGACTGGTTTGGCATGTGTTTCTGGCACATGAAAAAAGACCGAAATGTGTACAGTTGAGTCAAAGCGAAAGACCTGTAAGCCTTATAACTATGATGATAAACACATAACCCAAAAGCCTCAGTATTATAACATTTACTTTCCTGGAATTTTAAAATGTGAACTAGTCATTTTATAATAGGATGGCCCAAGCTGCTACATTGGAATAAGATCCATATTGATTTCTTTCCAAGTTAATTCTGCTATCGGAACATCTTGTGAGAGTCCAAACTGACTTGCTACATGATGAGAACAATACACCTCTAAAATATATTTAGGGAGAGGTGGAGGCAGGGGGGACCAGTGGGAGCCCGGTCCCTGTAAAGGATTTCTTACAATCTACTCTATATATGTAAACAAGTTCATTCAATTTCTTATCTTATTTTATAACCCATCAAGATTTTTTAATTTTAATCCATGGAGTGGACACATGAAACCCTTTACTAGGCCTCTATGTTAATATATAGTGTGATCATGTGGGTCCGCCATTGTTTTTTTTACCATTTTATGCTTTACCTTGTCACTATAAGGAATTACGACAAAGAACGGGCTTGTTTTATGTTCAAAGCAGTTTGTAGCTATGGTTTAAACACTTGATGAGTTATCTTATAACTGTTTGCCTTCAAAAAATTAAAAGGTATACATTTTAAGGTTGTAAAAAAGGATTAATATGTGAAGAAGATTTGCCCTACAATTGAATTCAATTTTAAAACAGTAGATTTTCTGTGTGTTAAAGTTATATTATTTGTTGATTTGCCAAAGTAGTTTTTTGAATTTGGTGTCCGACGTTAATAATTGAGCAAGCCTTTTTTATTTTTATATAAGATTGTTATATTAAGGCTTCACAATACTTTCTTTCTAATTGCTTGAATGTGTATATTAAGAAAGAAAATTGTTGGGTAGATTTGATTGATGATGAATTTTACTTGGTGGGAAACGAAAAAACTCAGTCTTTTTAGCTGCCTTAATGGAGTGAGATTGTTTTGTTCTGCTATAGAAATCTGATCATCCGGTACTTGATGAAGGTCATTACTGCGAAGGAAAAGACTGTTGAAATTGTCTGGATCGTTCGTCTTTAAATGTAAAATCGTGGGAAAAATAAGTTTTCAAATCAGTCTGTAATTTTCCTTTTAGCACAATACTACTAACCTAGGATGTTGAGTATTAAGAGCTATTTGGGATGTATGAGTATGTTGGTGGCGGCATATGAGCAGGGTAAACATCCTAATGTTGCAAGTGAAATATTTGAATTCTATGTACATTTAAATGTTATTGCCTAGGCTTTTGCATGAGCATCTATCTTAGTTATAAGGCATATAGGTTTATTATTATAAAGTGATATATCTAGTCTAATTGATACCTAATTAATTCCAGTCTGAAAAACTAAATATGCATAGGATTCAAATATTTCCTTCAAGGAATTGTGATGTGTATGCTGCAAATACATGTCTTCTCCTTCATCCCAAATAACTCTGAATCAGATGGTATATATTCGTCATGGAAAACATCCTGGAATCGATAATCTAGATATGCATCCTAGGTGGGGGAGCTGAAGCCATAGATCTTGCCCGGGATGCTCCCAAGGTTGAACTCCTAAAGCATCAGATCAAAGCGAATAACAATTCGAGCTACGAGTTTTTATATAATATACTACTTGTTTTGTTGGGATGGAAGTCAAAGTGAAAGGATTCAGTCGAATCACAGATCTTCAATCAGCGAGGGACTCACAACTCCTCCAGAATGGGTAAGTCGCCAATCCCTAAAACCAAAAGAAACCAATAGGGCTGACAAAAGGCCTTACCTTAGACTGGGGGGGGGGGGGTTCAATTGAAAGAGATTCACATTTTGGTGATCTCCAAATTGTCAGCTCACGCCCAGTGAATTTTCCGTAAATACATGTTGCATGTTGCTTCGAATAGAATCCCTCCCAGTTTGCGATACATCTGAAAAGAAGTGGATGAGAGACCATGTGTTTCCTGCTATCTATCTATATCTATATTATATATAATAAAGCTATATAAGAGAATATTTCAAGAAATATTCACTTATCTAACTTAGGATATGTTTGGCTACAAATTTGTCTTGGTCTTTCAATTTTCTAGAAATAACAAATTGCACCTTGCTATCTATTTATAATAGCTTTTAATATTTTTCAATGGGTTATTTGTGTTACCTCCAAAACTTGCTTGTTTCTAAATATTACCCAAAAAATTCAATATTCTATATATCCCGCAAAACATTAAGGTTTTCCAAAAATAACCCCCAAAACATATGGGTTATAAAAAAAACATCATCAAAACACTGTCATTATCCAAAAAACACCTCTATTGGCTTCAAGTGTCAAATTTTTTATTTCGAATTGGGTTAGTTTAACTAGAGTTGTGGGTTTATAAAATAGAAAATCACAATTAGCTTACTTCTCTCTTATTCTTCTCTCTTAAGGTCTCCTTTTTTCCAAATTCATTTATTCAATCAATCAAACTGCATAAACCCTTGATTTCTTTGCAAGACTAAAACTAGACTTCATCTTTTTGCCTTTAATATTGGGAGAACGGCTATTTTCATTGTTAAGAATTATTTCATCTGAAAATTAGCTTAGTGGAGAAGTTTGGATAACATACAAGTTTTAAGGATGATAAATGGAATATCAAATTTTTGGGATGATATTTAGAAATAGACAAGTTTTAATGGTGATATATAGAAGAAAAAAACCTTTTTTCAATATAGCATACAGAAATCACCAAATTTTCAATATCTAAATTCATTTTCTATGTTTTTTGCATGTAGATAAGCCCACGAAAATGTGTGATTTTCAAAAATCCCACCGTTTTCAAATTTTGTGTTTGCTATGACACATGATATTTTCCAAAAAATCTTAAACCTTTTGTTTTCTTAAAATTTCAATAATTTGCATGCTATTAATAGCACACAAAAATCGAGAAATTTCAAAAATCTAGAAATTCCGTTGGTTATTCCAATATTTTGTTATAGAAATCGACTATCGCGAAATTTTCAAAAATCCCCAACTTCTTCTATTTTCTGATCCTGTGTTTTGATATTTTGCACATTATACCACATCTTGTTTTCTACCGTTTTTCGATATTTTATATGCTATACCACAAGATAATCATGAAATTTTGAAAATCTCAAAATTTTCCTTTTTATTTAAATTTTAAATTTTTTTTTGCCATAGCACACGAAAATCCATAAAATTTTAAAACAAATTTAGAAAATATTGAAAACCCAAAGAAAAATGCCGAAGTATATGCAAGATAATCCTTCTTGTATTTTTACATATGAATTTCACAAATATAAGATATTACACATTATACCACAAGTTACATATGAATTTTCTTATTTAATCCGAGTTCCTGGCCTTTGAACTTCTTACATGGGGGCCCTTGATAGCGTTGATTTGCAGTTTGATTTGACTTATCGTGCGTTTTGGAACACGTACTAAGATACCTCCTCAAGTCATTTTTCTTATGAAATCAGGTGGATCGTTTTACTATGTAGCATGAAGGATCACTAACGCTAAATACTTAATTGAAATATATACATAACTCAAGAGAGCGTTGGTTTTTATTTTCTTTGCTCAAGTCATGTAAGGCTTAGGGCATAGTCTTATGAAACTCAAAAGCTAGGCTTTAATAGGCATCATCTTTGAAATGCAAATCTTTATTTTGGATTTTGGCAAAAAATGGTCGTGGTAGAACAAAGGTTCATATGCTTATAGTTTCTAAGAAAATTCTGCCACCTTGCTAAATAACAAATTGTCAAAAGCAGCATGTTTAGTGATTCAGGGTGATTTTATGACAAACATATATTATCTGATTTGGAGCTATTTGGGATGGAGTAGCAAGTTAATGGTAATGTGTATGAGTAACATAAACATTCCAATTGTTGATGGAAATATATGAATCATATGCATATTTAGTTTCTTGGCTTGGAAGTGGAAAGATATCGGTTGGAGACCGGATATGTGACTTCATGATAACTACAAAGCCGTTGCTGATGATTAAACAGATGGTCTAAATATTAGATAATATCTTTTAAGATTCCCACTAACTATGTAGGGTTTATTAATTAGGGTTTGAACCTCCAATAGGCATGGACTATTGTAAATTATCCCTTAGTTTGAACCAAGGAAACCTTCGAGTAACTAACATGAGATAGAATTTAAGTTGAACTCACAATTCAACAATGGTGGAATATCCTCACCGTGTAGTAAAGCAATTCCACATATATACCGCAGGTTTAATATACTCACCGTGTAGCAAGTCAGTTTGGACTCTCACAAGATATTTTGATAGCATAATAAATTGAGAAGAAATTAATTTCCTTCTTGATTCTATTGTCATGGCTTGGGCCATCCGGTTTGGGTTTCCGGTAATCAATACACATTTGCAATCTAGTTTGGACGCGAATCAGAAATAACTCGTTCGCCTCATTAGTGATGATCGTTATGTCCGATTTCTTAGAGGCAACGTGTATAGGACTTACCCACTGGCTGTCGAATATCGGGTAAATGATGCCGCTATCCAAAAATTTGACGATTTCTTTCATCGCCTCTTTCATGACGGGATTTAACCGTCTCTGTTGGTCCCTGGCTGGCTTGGCATCATCTATCAGATGAATATGATGTTCAATAATTAAAGGACTAATCCCTTTGATGCCCGCCATGGTCCAGCTAAACGCTTGCCGATTAGACGGAAAGAAGTGTTTTTTCTTGCTCTAAAGTTAGAGAAGCTGAGATGATCATGGGAAGCGTTTCAGTCTCACCTAAGTAAGCATACTTAAGATGAGATAGTAAAGGCTTGAGTTCGAACATTGGTGGAGAAACAATTGAAGGTAAGATCGGAGACCGAATCTCGAACTCAGAGGAGTTCGAAGTGAGTGTAAGCAATGGAATCAAGTGGTTCAATAAACTCAGGTGATTCATCAGGAATATCCGCAAAGGTGAAGCGGTCGTACTCTCTGTCGGTGTCGACAGGAATTGGATAAAAAAGAAACGCATTAGTGGCGTCAAGATCATTATGATAAAAAAGAAACTCCTCAAATTCACAGGCTTTGATTTGGATGGAACAAATATCCTGTACATGAGCATTCGGTTCAGATGGCTGATTTTCTAACCTAAAAATGTTGAGTTCAATTGTCATTTTACCGAAAAATAGGTTCATGGAACCATTTAGACAATTGACTACAGCATTCGAGGTTGCTAGAAATGGACAGCCGAGAATCATCAGAATTTGATTTCGGGGGTTAGCTACAGGCTGTGTATCCAAAACTATGAAGTCTACAGGGAATATGAAGTCCCCGACTTTAATTAACACATCATCTAGTTCACCTTTAGGGTGGGTGATTGATCGGTCGGCCATTTGACGGGTACAGTGTGTAGGTTTCAGTTCTCTTGTTCCAAGTTGCTCATAAACTGAATACGGAAATAAGCTAACGCTAGCTCCGAGATCTAGAAGAGCGCGGTTGATGTTCTTATTCCTGATAGTGATTGAAATCGTAGGACAATCAGGGTCTTTCCGTTTTTGAAGTAAATCTTGGGTAAGAGTATCACTCACGTTGCTTGCTAAGAAAACCTTTTTCGGTACCTGGGATTTTTTTCTTAGTGCACAAGTCTTTTAAGATTTTTGCATAAGAGAAAACTTGTTGGATTGTATTTAAGAGTGGAATGTTTAAGTTAACTTGTTTAAATAACTCCACAACCTTCTTTATTTGTAGACTTTGTTTATTGGGCGTCGGCCGGTTTGGAAATAAAGCTTTGTTTACATGGGTTGAGTCCAATACTTGTAGAGGAGGTTGTGAAGACGGAACCCAAAACTGGAGTGAGATGTGGAAAGTAGCAGTTTTTAAAGAAAAGCCCGATGAAGAATGGAGAACGGGCTCAGAAAAAAAGCTTGGAATAAAAGAAGCAGCAGCCGAAGTGTCATCATCGTCGATTTGTACGCCAACGTTGTTCAGAAATCTTTCCGATCTCAACGTAGTAACTGCACTCATATTATGATTCTGTTGTTCGAGAACATCTGTATTATGTGGGTGATCAGGATTTGGTAGTGGTTAAGACGGAAGCTTTCCCTTTTATCTCTCGCTCATTACCGCGTTCAAAATCTAGGCTTCGATAGTTTTATGCTTTGGCCGTGTGAAGCGGTATATTGCACAAGGGACTAAATCGAAAATTTGATGTTGGCGATGGATTGAGCAGATTGTTTTACAAAATCATACGAAATTAGGGTAATTCCCCCATCCAAGATTATACGTGGAAGAGTAAAGGTCATTTCTGGGTCGTTGCTGGAAGACAACGTTGGCTTGATCCTGAACTTGAAATGGTGGATTCAAAGAACACTCTTCCGTCAAATGTGACGGATCGGAACAACAAGTACAAACGATTCGAAGGGGAGCAATAGGGCTAGGAGAAGGAGCTGAAATTTTGCTTCGAGCTTCCGCGTTAGTGCGGCCATCTCGGCTTTCATAGCAATTGAGATATAAAGAGTGGAATGTATTTAAGAGTGGAATATTTATGTTAACTTGTTTAAATAACTCCACAACCTTTTTTATTTGTGGACTTTGTTTATTGGGCGTCAGCTAGTTTGGAAATGGACCTTTGTTTACATGGGTTGAGTCCAATACTTGTAGAGGAGGTTGTGGAGACGGAACCCAAAACTGGAGTGAGATGTGGAAAGCAGCAATTTTGAAGAAAAGCCCGATGAATAATGGAGAACGGGCTCAGAAGAAGAGCTTGGGATAAAAGAAGCAGCAGCCAAAGTGTCATCATCGTCAATTTTTGCGCCAACGTTATTCAGCAATCTTTCTGATCTCAACGTAGTAACTGCACTTACATTATGATTCTGTTGTTCGAGAACATCCGCATTATGTGGGTGACCAAGATGTGGTAGTGGTTGAAACGGAAGCTTTCCCTTCTCTCTCTCGCTCGTTGCCGCATTCAATTGTACAATCTGGGCTTCGATGGTTTTTATGCTTTGGCCGTGTGAAGCAGTATGTTGCACAAGGGACTAAATCGAAGATTAGATGTTAGCGGTGGATTGAGCAGATTGTTTTACAAAATCATCAATACTCCGATCAAGAAAGGAGACTTTATCATTACCGGACGAAACAAAGTTGTTTTGAGGGAACAAATTGTTATACGAAGCAAAGTTGTTCGTCAGGGTTTAGTATTGTTGCTGCTGTTGGAAGGGTTGCTGAATTTGTTGTTGTTGAGGAGAAGGGGCCTTTGAAAGTTATTTTGGTCTTAAAACCGGTTTTGGCTTTGACTTTAGTTCCAGACAAAATTGGGGTGATTCCCCCATCCAAGATTATACGTGGAAGAGTAAAGATTATTTATGGATCGTTGCTGGAAGGCAACGTTAGCTTGATCTTGGCCCTAAAATGGTGGATTCAAAGATCACTTTTCTGTCGAATGCGACGGATCGGAACAACAAGCACAAACGGTTCGAAGGGGAGCAATAAGGCTAGAAGAAGGAGCTGAAAATTTGCTTCGAGCTTACGCGTTAGTGCGGCCATCTCGGCTTTCATAGCAATTGAGATATCAAGTTGGTGGATTCATGATCTAGATTTGACCCGATGAAGAAGATGAAATGTTCGGCCGAGTGCTCTCCCATTGCAGCGTTTGCTTGGCAAGATCGTCCAAGAATACCCATGCTTGTTCGTCGGATTTGGATAGAAAATGGCATTGACATATGGTTTCCATCAACTGTCTAGTTGCTGAAATCAGGCCCTCTATAAAGTTTAGCAGAGTTGTCATTTCTCAAAACCATGGTGAGGACACTGAATAAGGAGAATCATGTATCGATCAAAACACTTTCAAAATGGTTTGTTTAGAAGCTGCGTGAATTGATTGATCTCAGTTCTGATGCGCGCAGTTTTATGGTTTGGATAACTTGTTTAAAAAGGCTTTTATAAACTCATCCCAACTGGATATGTAATGAGAGGCGATGTTGTATAGCCATTTTTCCGCTAAATCGCAAAGGATGAAAGGATCATTCTTAAGCGGACCGCGTCATTAGAAAGTTGGGTGGTTTTCATCATTGTACAAATTTACTGAAATTTGTTGGTGAAGACGTATGGGTCCTCATTTTCAAGCCCGTGAAATTTGGGCAGAATGTTGAGAAAATAGGGTTTTATCTCAAAATTGTTCTCATTGGCTAGTGGTAGAGAAAGACGGATGGGAAGAGGTGTGCGAGTTGGATAGCATCGGTCTTGTAATGCGATTCGTGGTGGTGCTCCTATGGGAGGTAGTGGATTATTCACAACAAGAGATGGTGGAATCATTGGAGGAGGTAAATTAATGTTTGGGTCGAAATTCGATGGAAGTCCCGACATTTCGAAATAAGAGGTATGCAAAAGAGAAGGTGAAGATGTGTGAAAAGAATTACGGTCAACATCGGAGTCGACCGGCAAAAATAAAGAGTGCGTAGAGGAAGAAGAATCGACTTCGTAGTCGATCGCGTAATTGGTAGGGACTAACGAAACATGGACTAATCGGGCACTAGAGTTCCGAGTCCAACTGGACATACACTAAACAAGTTTAGTGTCGTCAAAACGTATTTGTCGAAGGTGTGGGTAAGAAAACGTCAATGAAGAAAATGCACGTGAAAATGACAAGTTTTTATATAAATTTAGAATTTTTGTTTTGTTTTGGAAAAAAATACGGAAATAACGGACTCGATCAAATCAATCACTATCAAAAATGCACAATCAATATCTAGAATTAGGGTCCTTAAAGGCCAAACTAGACCACTCAAACGACAAGTTGTAAGATAAACCCTCTAGCTGCCTCTTCACTGATCAAGTATGGTCAGGTAAGTGCAAGTGAAGTAATGGAGGCTGTCCAAGGCTTTCCTCAAGCTCCTTAATTTAAGAACCTCCTCACTTTGCGGGGCTCCCGTCGCTAACACTTTTCTTAGACACCACACAATCAAATTTAGATAAACAGATAATTCTCTGCAACCTTCACTTATCCTAATGGAGCGCGACAAATCCTTAAAGGCTTGGTCTAGATCTTTTTTAGTTAACTCAAGGTAACTCATACTTTTAGTGGTTTTTGGGGCTTAGGATGGATGATGAACTCCCATGGGTTTGTGCTCCTTAATGCCCGTATTAAAGATGCAATACGCTATTTCAATAAATGATTGTTCAAAACATCAAACAATTGTTTTTTTAAATTAAGCGACGGCGCTGCAATAAACACGGATTAGTCTCCAATATTCTATTTTATACCGGATTCTTTACAGCATGTGAGGGTTTTTTTTTGAATAGACCATCATCTTTAGCAATCCAAAAGAATTTTAGTTGTTCCTTCAACAGAAGAGGCCACCGGCGGCAGCAAATTCTGTAGGACGCTTGAAGATGCAAACGTACACAACAAAAATGGCAAGTCATCGAAAATAAACAGCAACTGAATTTTCCTCTTATGAGCAGGATGCAGATATTGGAAATTAAGTAGCAAATTAATGGAAGAAATTACCTTGATCTCCTTTTGTTTTATTCAAAGATGGGACAAACCCTTTCATTAGCCTCTTGGCATTAGAGGAAATTTTTGGGCACAAGACTTGAGAGAGAGAGAGAGAGAGAGGCTGTCACCACGTATCATTTTTTGTTGCTGTGCAGGCTTAAGAGAAAAATAATGGTCATTGAATTAGGCAAAAAGTAGTATGTGATCATTTAGATCAAAAAATAAAATTCTTGTTATAGGTTCTGTTTGCAGCCATGAATTAAAATTTTATAATCAGAATCACATTATTTTTTTGCTTGTGCATGCAGTAAAAATATGCTATTCAGGATGAACTGTATTGATTATTAAACAAGAGCAATAGATTGTTGACTTGCTAGAAAAGCTCTCTCTCCAATGCCTTTGAACCATTAAATCAAATATCAGTATTATCACTCTATACATTGGTTGGAACCTTTACGATACAATGAAACCAATATATTTTGTTGATGTGTGCAAGCATAGATCGGACGCCGTATGTGATGCATCAAACACATATCCAATAAAATTTCGATATCAGCGGCTATCCTATTCAAACCTTGCTTTCAACCCCAAATACCTCCATAATATAGTAAAATCTTTGACTTGGAGAGAGGAGGGATTATCGAAAGACAACACGTAACACTGAAAGGCTATCAGTAATGGAATTGTCTGCTATTTTATTTTGTTCAAGTATTCTTTCATCACATCTTTCAGATCATTGTTGTATATATTTGGAATCTAAAATTATCATAGCGCCAATCTCTTGACTTTAATTTATCAAATATTAATAAAAATATCTTATAATATCTCGACAATATTTAAAGTCAATGCTATGATTGTGCGCACTATCAAAAGATCAAAGTGGTTCTGCCCAATTGGATATAACTGTACCCCACTCAAAATAGAAACTAATTTAAATGATTCCATAATCAAATAATTAACTTAAATCTCCTCCCACAAATTTCCACAGCAGACAAACAAACACGTACTCAATCAATCTGCTGATGGGTCGGCCACAAATTTCCAAATAAGTGACAGTCTACATCCAAACTTTGCATCATGAGGTAGTGATTTATGGGGAAATATATTAAATTTGTTTTCAAGCTTGTACCAATCAACTATTATGCGATGACTGATGCAAAACACCACTTGCCACTGAAACCCGACATTTTTTTAGGATTTTGTGGTTGCAAATATTTATTAATTAATACCATTTTAAAGTTGTCCATAAACACTAAATAAACATTGGATTTGTTTGCCACATGGTTTTATCGGTTGAGCTTTCGGCTGACAAAGGTTATACAACTTGCGGTTTTTGAGTTGCATGTCATCAAAGTTTGGTTAAAAGTTGATTTCATTTGATGAAAGCTCTCAATTTCCCGAATTACTTGATAACTACGTTCAAGCATCCCGCTCCTTCAGACAGAAAAATGACAGGTCAGGAAAAAAAATTGTAAAGCTCAGAACACTTCTAGATGTTATCACAGATGGTCTGTAATGACCATAAGGATTGATTCTGATTCCACGAAGCATTTTGTTAAAAAGAAGGGGGGGGGGGGGGGGGGGGGGGGGAAGCTATAAATATGGCCCCCTTCGTATCATCAAAGCAAAGTAGGCCAAGGTACCAACATCACATGTGAGACTTCCGCCCAAAATTGCCCCCACACTCCAATTGCTTGCCCATCATTTTCCCTCCCAACTTTCCTATATTGCTCTCTCCATTATCATTCCCTCTCCCCCTCTCCCCCTAATCCTTCATCATTTATCTCTCTAACCTTAGCATCTCTCTCTCTCTCTCTCTCTCTCTAATGGAGAAGAGCAGATCAATCCCTGAGTACTCATCCTCATACTATTCCTTCGGCTACGAGGACCGGTCCCGGTCCTACAACTTCAACGGACCGAGCGGTTCGAGCGATCCTGAGCTCAAGAGAAAGAAGAGGGTGGCCTCATATAATGTTCTAACGACGGAACGTAAGCTCAAGTCATCTGTCAAGAACAGCTTCAAGTGGATCAAGACCAAGTTCGCCGATATTCGATATGGTGTGTGATTACATTTATATAGATTATATAACACATAATATATCCATGTATAAATCTAGTTAGTGTGGTTGTGTTCCCCTATGGTTTGTATGTTGATATGAGGTTTGTTGTGTTGTGATCCTGTTTTGGAGATTAAGATCGTCAGAGTTGCTACCTTAATCTTTGTTCTGCTTGTGGAACTGTCAATTATTTTGCCGTCTACAGATTTTGACCATATCTAGCAAACAAATAGTTAGTACTTGAGACATTAGCTTTGGAAATCATACATCAATGATGGCAACAGCCTTGGACCTACAATCTTTGGCATCGGCTGTATGAATCATTTTCATTTTTTCTCCGTTCGGCTCTGTTAAAGACATGTATCAATAACCATCATGTTTCAGGACCATCTTAAGTCTGAAATATAACTTTGTTCTTGTGCACTTGTTTCCTATTTAATTCTAAACATTTTGTCCCTCATCTATCTAAGGATTTTCGTTTCCTCTAGAGTCATGCAATCTCTTAATCGTCAAGCATCTTGATCAATAAGCATTGTTGATCCTATAACCGTCTTATGAATATTATTTTTCCAATTTCATAAATATTCTAAAGACCACATAATACTCCAGGATTGTTCTCAGCCATTTCATTTCAAACTTTTGAACCATTTTTTCGTCCGTCTCACTTTAATGATGATGATGATCATTCCTCGATCCATTTTTACCGTCGATACGCATCGTGCCCTCCTTTCTTCTCATTCTTTTTCTACAATTGCATTTAATATATTATGTTTTCTTGCTAAGTTAATTTTTCTTTTAATAATATAAAATTTCTTCGCTTGTCTATTCCATGATTACCATGACGGAAGAAATATAAAGGGCCAACGGGCAATCCTAATGAACCAAATTCTAAGCCTTAAACAGGCTCATCTTATTTTAAAAAAAATCAAATATAAATACAAAAATAATGGCAAGGTTTTTCATAATCATGTCTACATAATAAACTGAAAAACAGGCGGCCTGATTTCAAAAGAACTTCAACTATCCACAAACCAATCAGGTAACAATTTACAGACTAGGTATTGGTTTCTCATCTAACTTGCGAGAATCAGATCTCGAGACATACCTCTTCTCCATACTGAATCGCTGTTTGTTTTGAATGTTCTTAGTCGCTAAAGTTTGAGCTTTAGTATGCTCAATGACCGTTGAAGATTTAACTGAAGGTGTTGAGCTACCTAGTTCATGGGCATCTGTTGCATGAGCTTCAGCAATCTCGCGAAGAGATGGGGATTTAAATGGCGATATAGATTGAGGCGGCGTGCTCAATGAATGCCTCGGGGGATGCAATCCTGAGGATGCGCTTCCTGTAGTATGATTGATACCCAGTTCATGGCTATATCTTGCTCGCTCTCCAGCCTTCTACAATGACATGAAGTTAGAAATTTAGAACACAAACTACGAATCTGGTAAAAATGTAATATTCCCATGCTTATTCTGGTGATTGTCCCATAACCAACCCCAACAAAAGTAGTTAGTCAACAGTCCCCCTGTAGTTAACTTCTGTTAGCCAGCATCCATCATGCCGTTATTTTTTAATTGGAAACAACTTATATAGATCACCTAACCAGTAACGTGACCCTCTCCATCACAATAGCATCTTATGGTTATATTAGGGAATAGTTAAGGCCGCCTTAATGGTCATATGGACTTAAATTTGGGATAAATCGAGGATTTGAGGTAAAGTAGTATTACAATTTCATATTTATTTATTTTTTCTGGGGGGTGGGGGGTGATCATATATTGCCTTGGTTCGAATTTATATGTAGTTTTTGTTTATTGTTCAGGAACTTTGATATATCAGAAACAAACATTCCAACCCTTTCCCGCAACTTTAAGCAACTTAAACAAGCTAAAGATGACTCGAAATTTTGAGTGAGATGGGAGAAAGAGTGCCCTTCATCAAATTTGGATGCTCTAATAGGTGTTGCGGGTAGCGTGGAGAAATCAGGGTTTGGTTGAGGAAGAAAGGTGGTTTGGTCATTTAGTGCATAAATTAACAGCAGAAGTGTCTGGGGGTAAGGGAATGAGTTTTGGGAGGATCTAGACTAACGTTTTTTACTATATGGTAAGTCGAGGAGAAAGGCCTAAACCACAATGGTTTTGGAGAAATAAGCCTTATTCCAAATAATCTTAATTCAGATAAACACATATGAGCATTGACAATTCTATGAAAACTTTGATATTCATCATTGAGCAGAATAGTTTAGTATGAAAAAGTACATAGTGCGAAAATGTAAAGGGTATAATACATGAGTAACTAATAAGAATCTAACAAAGGCTTAAATATATGATTGACTTTTCCAATGGAACATCTATATCTTGATAGAGTATATACCTCTTTGGGAAGTCCGTAAGGTCCTGCTTTTGGTTTTATCATGTCTTGTTCCACATTCCTTGAACCGTCCTTTTGCATAGATTGTTGTTTCAGATTGGCCGATCTCCGTCTAAGAAAAAGATAGCAGAAAATTCATTGTCAATCGATCAGTTAATGACATGTTCCAACAATTAATATAATAATAAATAATACAAAAAAAAACACTTTAGGGCAGATTTTTAAATGAAAAGAATACATAAATCATAACATAAAGCTACCACAGAATGAGCTATAACTGGCTAATGCTGTCACTTAGCATAACCTAAATATTCCAGAAGTAGATAAGGCTTCAGATTGATAGTAGATACAGGACAAAATGACCATTTTTGGTGTTAAATTATCGAAAGTCATGAAATCAGGAAGAAAAAAAAGTGTGTATAAAGCATGATAGAAGGAAAAATTTTAAGAAAATAGAAAGACGTTTGTTCCTCAAGAAAAGACATCAGAGAAGAAAGACAGGAGAAGAGAAAATTAACAATGGATAAGCTAGAGTAGTCCAACAAAAAAATATTTTTAAAAAAAAGTAGATACTAGATTATTTGCTGTAGGCGGTCAAAAAATCCCTTGAGGTCATGTGTAATAGGCTGACATCAGATAATTATAATACCATTATAAACGATCACTTTTAGAACTAATAGTTATTATGACTAACATCTAAGTTATACACTTCGATGGAGGGCAGTTCCATGTTTATACCAGATATAATGGATTCAAAACCGTATGAGCAATTGATCATAGCCGTCATCCCATAGCCATCAAGCTTTATCCCAAAATTTTGAATCAGGTTCAAAAGCTACATCATGTACTTCACTAAATGGGAATTTCATACTGAACCTTCAGAATTTATTACAAGTCTTGGGTCAGGTTCATCAATCATATCCTTCATTGATCATTCCTATAACTATATCCAGATTCCACATTATGATAACCATGTAATGATGACCACTGATTTCCATCATTGTTTGGACATGACTTAAATTATGCAACTTTTTATTATAATTTAAAAATTCTTAAAAGGGCAGCAAGAGAAATCAGGCTGCCTAACATACCTACTATGCTCACGGCGTTGCAAATATTCATCATCTTCTTCTTTGTAAACAACAGGCAGGCCGGAAAGGTCGCAAGCCAGAGGACTGGTGCTAAAGAACTGCAATTAGAAGGCAGATATATTAATTCAGGCAAAGGATTTCTTTTAGCATCTATTACGTTACTCATGGCATGCAAATTTAGAGATATAGTGTGCAAATAACATAGAAACTTTGGAAGATAATTTTGTTCTATAGAGGGGGCTTAGTCTCCCTAGTGATTTTATAAATTTCTACAGGGGTCCTAATTAATTTTGGTAATAGCATTTCCATATTTGCTCATGAAACTATTTTATTAACCAGACCAGTTAAATGAGATGAGAAAAGAACTTCATTTTTACTTTATGGAGGATATTAATTGTGTGCACAGAGAGAGAAAAGGAGGCGGGATAAATATAAAAATAAGATAGAGATTTTTGATCAACTATATTCGAAATATCTCAATGATATTAACAATCATAAGTGGAATCTACATCTAGATGTCCCAGGCCCAATTTATGTCATCACCTTGATAAAAGAAATGTTAAGCGAGGGATGAATCTGTGAAGTACAAGGACATGCAAACTTTGTATAGAGGATGCTGTATAAGTTAACCATTAATAAATATCAGAATAAATGCTCAAGTAAGAGAAATATGAATTATTGCAGTTCACAAAAATAATCAACGAGACCCAAGAGGTAGAAGAATTGTAACAAGAATGTCAGGTTCAAAACATGAACCCAGCAAGAAGGGGAAAAGAAAAATGATTTAGTCACAGAACCTCCAGGATCCTACTTTATAATAGTCAGTGCATTGAGCTTGGTGCATCTAAAAATAAGAAATAATCATCACATAGGTAAAATTTCATGTTAGCACTTACTTCATTTTGCAGAGCAGAAGTTGCGCTTCCGCGATATGAAGGATCTAGTGAAAGAAGAATCTTCAGCAAACCCAAGGAGGAAGAAGAAAAATCTCTGAAAGTTTCTATAATAATTGGTTTGTATGGTTGTGGGGGCCGAAAACTCGTAGAGAGCTTCAGTTTTTTCCAGTAATCTACTGGTGGGGATCCACAAAGCTTAAATATTCTATGAAGTTGTTCGACCTGAATGTACCAATAGAACATCATGATACGAATCATATGATCCCTAAATATTTACACAAGCCGTAAATATGAAGTAAAATAAACACATATAGTTAGGTAATGAGAAATATAAAGCATAAAACTGCAGTAGTAGAGAGTCTAGTCATCTATCGATATAATATATAAGCTAAAGTTCACTAAACTCCCAATACGTTTGCCCAAATCTTATAAAACTACCAAAAGGTTTGATAGACTAAAAAAACTATAATATCTAACGGTGATATGTCATCACCGTTGGCGCCACATCACCGCCACGTTAGCCAACTGTCACATCAGCACAAAAATATAAAATTTCCCAAATTACCCTCATCTTCCTTCTTTACCCCTAACCCTAACTAATTTGCCAAAGACTCTAAATCCTAGTCGATCATCAGCGCCAACACCGCCACCTCTGGCACCGCCTCCCCCTCTAACCCAAACCCTGACCCTAACCTATGCCCTAACCTCCTCCTCCCCTCCACCCCAGCCCGAGCCTACCCCATCCTTCCTCGCCTTCTCCTCCCCTGCCCGAGCATACCCCATCCTTCCTCGCCTCCTCCTCGGCCACCTCGCCACTTGTCTTCTCCTCCTTGCCCTCCTTGCCCTCCTCGCCTCCTTCGACCACCCTTCCCTTCCTAAGCCCGAACCCAACCAAATGAAAATCAATATTAATTAATAATTTAATAATAAAATTGATAATATTAATTAATAATTTGATTAACTATGTTTATTTAAAAGTGCAAAATGGTCATTTTACATGCCTACTTGACACCGTTAGCCAATGACTATTACCTATGGTAGTTTATTGTGTCTATCAAACTTTTTGGTAGTTTTCTGGGATTTGGGCAAACTTATTGGGAGTTTGGTGAACTTTAGCCTAATGTATAGAAAGCTATATGAACTTGTCTAGCTTGTACATTAGTAGAAAAATTGTTATCAAACCACCATCTAATTCTCTTACTACATTTGCGTCATGGAAAATTTGTTTATTGGCTCCCTACTCAATATGTATCACTGTCTTTACATATAGCTATGCTTATATGGTGGGAAAATTCCAATCGACTCCTTTAAAATCTCTTTCTATTTTTTCTCATTGTTTTATAGATAGAATATTAAAAAATTTCATGATTTTTGTGTGCTGCAAAATATTGAAAAATCGGAGGGGGGGAAGAGTAAAAAAAATCACGATTTTCATTTGCAAAGAGATAAAGAAAGACCAAAGAAAACATAAAATTTTGACATTTTTGAAATATTCATTATTTTAATGTGCTATGCAAGTAAATAGAAATTTGAGATTTTTGAAAATTTCGCGATTTTCGTGTGCTCGCATGCATAATATTGAAAAAAGGAGGAAAATATAAAATTTTAAGATTTTTAAAATTTTGCAATTTTCTTATGCTATAACATGTAAAATATAGAAAAACAAAAAAAAAAGAAATATTGAGACTTTAGAAAATTTCACCACCGAAAAAACAGAAGATTCCTGAGATATTTTAAGATTTTACAATTTTCGTATGCTATAACAAGCAAAATATTGAAAAAACCAAAGAAAACAAAAAAAATGCGATTTTTGAAAATTTTGCTATTTTTCGTGTGCTAACATACAAAGTATTGGATTTGATGAAAACAAAAGGATTTGGGATTTTTTGAAATTTCGTGATTTTCGTATTTTGCCAGGATACCCAGTGATACGGAGTCTCAAACACTTAGACCGGATTTCTTTATTCTGTTAGGTTCTCAATAGCAATCGGCGACTTTCTTTTTTTACTTTAAATTACTTTTTGTCTCCTTGATACCCGGAAATTCTCCAAAAGCATGGGTGAATATTGAAAAACCGAATAAAACATAAAACTGTGAGATTTTGAAATTTCATGATTTTTGAGTGTTGCATAGCATGCAAAATAATGATTTGAGATTTATGCAAATTTTACAATTTTCATGTGCTAATGCAAAATATTATAAAGTGAAGGAAATGAAAAAAAATTTCAAATTTCTGAAAATTTTGCTATTGTCGTTTGTTATAGCAAGCAAACTATTAAAAAATCAAAGAAAAACATAAGCTTTTGGAATTTTTGAAAATATTGCAACTTTTATTTCACTATATAAGCAACATAATAAAAAAAACAAAGAAAACATAAATTTTTTGAGATTTTTAAAAATTCTACGATTTTCATGTGCTATTATATATAGCATACAAAAAATTGTAAAACTGAATTAAACAAATAAATTGAGGTTTTTAAAAATCTAACGATTTCCTTATGCTTAAAAGCAAAATATTAAAAAAAAACGGAAGAACACAGAAAATTCTGATATTTTTAAAAAGTGACTAGAAAAGTATTTAATAGATTTCTCACCTCAGTTCTTCCAGGCATAATTGGCCTTGCCACAAACATTTCAGCCAAAAGGCACCCTGCACTCCACAGATCAATTCCAACTCCATAATCTGTGGTGCCCAGCAGCAGTTCAGGAGCTCTATACCAAAGTGTAACTACTCTACTTGTAAGACGGCTTTGTTTATTGGGATTAAAATAATTTGCGAGGCCAAAATCAGCAATTTTCAGCGTCCCATGTTTATCGATCAACAAGTTTGAACCCTTAATGTCCCGGTGTAATATACCCCTCTCATGGCAGTGCTGGAGACCTGATAACAAATGATGCATGTAGCACTTAACCTGCACCAATGATAATTCGTATAAAGTATTAAAGATAAATTTATGTTCTGACACAAGAGAAATAAACACAAAATCCTTAATACCTGTGGTTCAGTGAGCGTTGTTTGAGGGCGAGAGATAACTTTTGACAAGTCAGAGGGCATGAAGTCAAAGACTAAGTAAAGGCAGTAATGCATTCTTGAAGTGGCGAGGCCTTCAAGCTTAATGACATTTGGATGGTCAAGCTTCTGCAATATCATAATCTCTCTTGCCATGAACTTTATGCTCTTGGAGTCGGAGGTATCAAGGCGAACCTTCTTCAAAGCTACTATCTTTCCACTCTCACGATCTCGAGCTTTGTACACGTTGCTATAAGTTCCCTGGCCTACCTAAACTAGAGCAATAGAGCATGTGCTGTTCAAGCTCAAAGACAATTATATATTAAGGTTTGTGCATTGTGGAAAATGCTGTACATACAAAAATGGGAAGAAGAAGAAGTTAATTTGAGAAGATAATGGTTAACCTCCTTTTTTCAGGAATGACGATGGCCGGAAACAATATGGGAGATTGAAAAGCACAAAATATCAATAAGAAATAGTAAAACTCAGGATTTATGTCAATTTAGTGCTCATGTGACTCTGGATGACGCCAAACTGCAGAGCACGATATGAATCATAAACCAATAAAGACCAAGTCAAGTGATTGTAACTCTACTTTATTGCAGTTGTTATGGATTCAATCCGAGTTCATCGGTGTAATCACCACAACCACCACCCTCATCTAAGCCTTTATCTTGCCAGCTAGCCATGCTGTCTAAGTTCTTGCAACCAAGAAACAACTCTCTAAAATTCTTATATGAAAGAATTAAAAGAAATCAACAACACAAAGAAAAAGCCACCATCTTTACTCCTTGCTGCTGCATTAACTACAATTCCACAGCTATGTTGAATCCAAGTAAACTAATTACCTAAAAATATGAACAAATCACAACACAAGAGCCTAAACTACACATAAAGATCGCACCTTTTCGAGCTTGGCGTAAGAATCGGCGCTCCTGGGCACCAACCCAGCAAGAACCTCCATGGGTATGTTGTCCACCAGCCATTTGGGCCACCCATTCACCATCTCAACAACACTAGCCTTCTCTTTCTCTAATTGTCTCGCTTTCGGCAACGGCGGCGGGGCCCTAGCATTCGCTGGCCGCCTCCTTGGTGGGGCCCGCTTGTAGCCATTCTCTAGCTTCGTCTTGGCGAGGCCGCGAGGGGACGAGCTCGTCGTCGATGGCTTCGCCTGCACGCAGCCCATTGTGATCTAGGGTTTTGGTGGCGGCCGGAAAAGAGGAGGAATTGGGGGTGAAAGGGGGGGAAATTGGTCTTCCGAGGGCGGCAGAAAAGCTTCGAGTTGGCATTTTTCTAATTGTTGCGGGGCGAATTTTGTAAAGCTTCAATCTCTATCTTGAAGTAGACGAGGAGGAAGCGCCAAATAGAACGAGAATGGAGATTTGTGGGGGCATTTTCGAAGAATATTAGTATTTTTGTATCGCCGTTTCGAAATAATCCCCACAAAGTTTGACTTCTGATATTTCGAGTTTGAATGGTTCTGTGCGCGTTGCCAAATCTGTGTTTTGTCATTTGTTTCTTCTTTAAAATTTGTTGGTTTCTTAGCGCCAGTACTGAATTAGTTTTTAACCTTGTGCATCATGGTATTGCACAATAATAAATCAGCAGCAACATCATGAACGGGATCGGTTATGAAACAAATTTCTACTGGAGGTCTAATAAAGTTTCATGACCGGCTGTTGATGTGAAGTCAACCCCCTCCAAATAAGTACCAAAATCCTGATTTAAAAAACTACGATAAAAGAAAGATTTACATAATCCAAGATGACCATTTGGGATCTTCCAAATTCTTATGCTATGGAAAAATCTAAAAGAAGAAGATAAATGATGTATTTGCTATATGAAATTATGTTCAACTTTGTTATGTGAAATTATATTATACTTTAAGGTACAAATATAGCCAAGTGCTAAAAGGAATATATTTCATTATGAAAGAAAAGGGTCATTGCGGCCCCGGCACAAGAAGAGTAAAATAGAAGGAATGTGAATCCCTAAGTTTTAATAGAATGGACCAAACTCTAGGACTAGGTCTCATGACCTCAACAAATTTGATGTGGTTGGCCGCAACTCAATTAAAATCAAAAGGATAATGACGACATTTGCCAAGAAAATTTTCCGCAGCATACAAAATGTTAATGGTTCACTCTGTGGATTGATTATTAATTTCATGTAGGAACCCCAGCTTTCCAACAGCAAAAGAACACCCAAAACTCCAGCTCATACCAGCAGAATCCTCAGTGATAGCTTTAGATTGCCCAACAAAAGAGTGGAAAAAACACAATGCCAAACGAATTTTTCATCTCAACCCCCAAAATTTTTCCACTTGATAGAAGATAACCATGCAAGGAAACAACCAAACAAATGAAATTGTATACATAAAAGAAAAGCATAGCAAGAAGTTTAAAGCTATAGTTAGTTAATATTTTCAAGCATTTAATGTAACATATAGTACAAGTAAGCTATAACAATCAGCATAAATCGCACACAATCTCCAATTAGAAGGTTGGTAAGTGATAAAACTCAGAAAGGCAAATATCATTTATAAAACTATGTATCTGGTAATGAATTGTCATTCCATGATTTATATATTCAGCCAAAGACAAAGCAACTATATATCCCTCTGCCCCTTGATAGTCATTACCCTCTAAACAAATTGATGCTCCGGTAAGTGGAAAATCCCTGATGGCTGCCACTGGGCTTCACCTATGGCCAGGCACAAAATTTCATACATATGTACACTTGAATTCGAAAGCAGATGGCTACAAACGATAACTTGATCTGCATACAGATAACAATAATAAATATAATAAATTACCATACTGGGCATGCACACCTCCCCCGATAACCAAATTCAACATGCAAGCTGGAGACATTCTTCTCCTTCAACAATCGAGCATTTTTCCATTCTGTACATTTAACTTGTCAGCTACCGTGCGCACCTTTAACTTATATGCTATCTCTGTTAGAATAATGTACAATCACAGCCTCTTGCCTCTTCCGTTGTTCCAACTTTTGATAAAACCTCCCCCAAAGCCAATCGACGAGGCCTTCAATGTCCCTTTCTCAAACTTCTTTTGATTGTCGTAAACCTTCTCAACTATTGTTGGTGATTGCAAAAGCCTGTTGTTAAATCTCACATGATCTCTTTCTAATTTTATCACGGAAACGCCACCTACTTCAGTTTTCTCACCGCTGACTGGTTTGTGTTTTGTCAATGGCACGGCTGTTCTTTTAAATGCATCTTGGTGTCGAGAGGCCAGAAACAACCTCTGTGCTTTCTCAGCAGATATTGTTGCTCTGAGATCCTTAATGACCTTTTGTGAAGGTGGGTGTTTGATCCTCATGAATGTATTATTCTGTGAGTTTATGGCATTGGAGCAACCGGCCATCTCGCATAGTGTTGCAGCAGCAGCCATTGACTCTGAGGAATGACCTGTTTCGTTAACATAAATGTGAGTTTCATATGCTGAGCAGACAAGATAACTGGAATTAAGGACCAGAAGCTCAAGCTGCATTTTTTATGAACAATGAGAGGAGAATAAAATACAGAAAAGATCCATTGCTAACAGGTACAGCTATATATATCAGCAAGGCTAAACTGCAAGAATACCGTCGCTTATTTCCTGTATAGCAGGATACCACCTTCTCTTTTAAACAGTTGCACTTTTCCTCTAACAGTATATCTTCTCTGTCATCCCCCCACCCCCACCCAAACAAAAAAAAACACCACAAAAAAAAAGGGATTGGCCCGTCGGGGACGCTCTGGTGCCTTAGCTCGCGTCTGATCCTAGAAAAGCTCCATCCGAAAAGGGACACACTTTACTAGAAGAATTAAATGTGCAATGTGTATTGGAATGACATGCAAACTAGGGGGCATGGACACTTCTATGCTCACTGTCTCCGTGCCTGACACATACCGGACACTCCATCCAACACCATGTCCAACACGCTTGGACCGTGTCCACCCAAATTGGACGTATGACTTCCACATAGTGTAGAGGGTTAAGAATTAAGAATGTGTGCGTGGACACTTTGATACCTTCGATGAGACAAGAATATTAAATACTTCAAATCTCTCATTAGAGCCAGGTGTGAAGGTTCAAATTGATGCAAATAATAAACTTGGGCCTATATCAGTTGACTCCAATTAAAAGGGGGAAAAATTCGTTTGTTTTAACTCTTATCAATTGTATTCTTATGTTATAATTTTGGTTTTATATATGTATTAGTTTGTGCTCAAAGAAACTTTTAATGTATAACATTCATTTATTTTTATTGTGTTTTTAATGTTATACTAGTGTGCATATTTCTTCTTATAGTTTATTTATATTTTGTTCAGTGTGTGTTTATATTGAGAATAATGAAGGAAAGAGGCCTTAGGAGGATTTTTGCGTTAGGTGGCAGCAAAAAGTTCGTCCTCCACCATTTTATTCGACGATCGGCACCTTCCAACTTGATCTCCATCCTCAAAATTGTCGATACACCAAATTTCATATGACCACCATTTCACCGTTGATGTAGCAATGTAAAAAGTTCTATTGTCGGTAAACCGTTAATTTTACACCCACTAAATCAACGGTGAAAAGGTGTTGGAATCACATGAAATTTGGTGCATCGACATATTAGACGATGAATATCAAGACGGCCGGTGCGGATCATCGAATAAAATGGTGAAGGACGTGATTTGTGCCGCCACCTAACGCAAAAGGCCTTCTAGGGTCTCTTTCCTCCATTATATATATATATATATATATATATATATATATATATAGCCATATCCTCGTGTCCTCGATTTTACAAATTTTCCGCCTCCCATTTCTTGTCCATGTTCGGGCTTCATTGCAGACAAGCAGGCACATTGAAGTAGAGGGCAAAATGTTGAAACGAGGTAAGTATCCTGCCATATTAGCAAAAGTGATGGAGGTTTCATATTGATTTAGGTTGGAGACATGTTCTTGCCATCGGCCGCATCACTAAAATATTGGGGAAACATGGTGGAAAGGTCCTAAGTGGGGTGGGACCCACCCCCGGGGTTAGGTCTTGCGTGAGCCCCATTAAAAAAAATTAGCTTACCAAATTGATAACAGAAAGCAGATAAATGGTGGTTTAAAGAAGAAAGCATAGAATCCTCAACTTCTATTTAGAGAATACCAATCCAACTTACTAGCCCCAAGTCCTCAGTACTCTTAAGTAAACTAGTTGTGTCACCATACAAAAGCATTAAAGAAAAGGCCAATGCCATGGTATACAAGTTTCTAATGCTTAAATTTGCATGTAAGAAATCAAGAAATCAAGACAGATTTGTTTGCTAAATTTATAATTCACTGCCCTAAATAAATGCAAGGGTATGCTTCAAGTGGTGAAAGGTTTGCCAATGGTCCAGGTAAGAAAGAAGGCCTAGTTTGGAAACGGGGTGTTAGTTTCCGAAACCATGGTTTCGAGACTAAACTCCAAAATTTGTAACCGCGGCCCATTTGGTAACCAAAATAGAGTTTCCCAAACCGCGGTTTCAAAAAATTTCGATGGCTTGAAACCCCATTTTTCTGAACTCTAAAAATAGTG
This sequence comes from Agapanthus africanus, assembly GCA_030015575.1. NCBI lineage: Eukaryota > Viridiplantae > Streptophyta > Magnoliopsida > Asparagales > Amaryllidaceae > Agapanthus > Agapanthus africanus. The sequence continues at coordinate 437,030,105 of CM057338.1, forward strand.
GAGTTTCGGAAAGTTGTGCCATCTCTTTTGTTCTCTCTAGCCCTTTGAAAAAATAAGTTAAATTAAATGAAACCTTAGTTTCATAAACTGTGTACCCAAACGACCCTAAACTTTGTGAAACCCCAATCTTATGAAACCGGTTTGCACAGTTGATGCAAACTGTGGTATCTTAATCGAATCCATGGTTTCGTTTTACCTTAATTGAAACCATGGTTTCGGAAACCTTTCTGCCAAACTAGGCCTTAGGGATGTTTGGTTAGCAACAAAAAAGAAATGCAACATTTGTTGCATGCAAATGTTGCATGTGGCATTTGTTGCAATAAAAAGGGCCCAAATCCATTGTTTGGTTATCTTGTAATTGGATTTCCAAATCCAAACCATATTTTGTGTTTGGTTGAACAAAAAATAAAGGAAAGGCAACATTTGTTGCAAATTTGCATATGTGGCATATACAAAGCTTATGTGGCATCTATAATTATTACCATGCTCAGCATTCCCCAAGTTGCAACTCTTGTTACAACCACTATGATTGCAACAAATGTTGCAAGAATTTGATGTTATTTGCATCTCCATTTCCATTTCCAACTCAAGTTTGTTTAACCAAACATAGGAAAGATTTTTTGCAATAAATGTTGCATGCATCTCCATTTCCTAGCTACCAAACAGCCCCTAAATGACGCTTCATCACTTGGACGAAAATGCAGCTCCAAGCTTGAATTCAAGAGCTTTTACAGATGCACTCAAATAACATATGAAGAACTCAAGATCAGAGTTTGTAGAGGTGCAATACAGAGTTACAGACCATGACCCAGGGATCACTACTCCAAACTAATAAAGAAAAACTGCAGCACAAAAATTTAAATTATATTGGTTAAAGAATGAGATTTTATTGGTTAAATAAATTAATTTCAGCTGCAAGCCACTCCATTTATCCATGTAAAAATATAATGACATTACCTGGTTTAGAAAACTCTGCCACAGACGAGTGATAGAAGCTTTGGCCACATCCTCCAGTGGAGCTTCTAGATGGATAACCAAAGCAGCTCTGGGAGTAATCATCTGCAGTCTTTTTGGGATGCTCTTTGAAATCATCTTCCACATGATTTTCAAAGATGTCAGCATCTCGATCAAGTAATTCAATTTTTCTAGAATTGTGCAAATCCATAGCACAAGATCCTTCAATTAAATTACTGTGATCTAGAACATGTGGTTCTGACGTGTGTTTTGCCACGTCAAACTGAGAAGGAACAGATTCCTTCAGTGACTTTACATCTTGAAGAAACTCATTTATCTTTTGCTGGCTGGTAATATCATCATTGTGGTCAAGTGTCTTCATTTCAAGACAAGAACTCAACTTGTTTCCTATCCTAACCCATTTACTTTGGCCTGCACTCCTAGGCTGATTAAATTTACAAGAATCTACACCAGGTTTACAGGTTCCTCCATGAGAAAATGACCAAGGAAAAGCTGGCAAGCTCATAGAATTACTAGCTTTTGTGTTTGTAGCACAATGTGGAGGATTTAAATGCAATGTAATAGCCTCGAGATTAACTGCTGAAGGAAGTGCCAAGCGCTCCATGATATCTTTAGGCCGATGCAAGGTTGAGGTGATCAACATTACCTGAGAAGAGTCCTAAAAAACAGTAGGAAAAGAAAGTAAGATAACACAAATCATAACATTTGGATAAGTACTTTGTAGGGTTTTTCCCATATGCCGTCCCCAAAACTAAGGCATTCTCATACAGCACCCCAAAAATTGATGTACCTTATAGCACCACCAAAGCTTTCCATTATTCAAATAACCTCACATTACCGATCGCATGTAATCAATTTAACTTGATGTCATGAGTACATTAATCACTGTTGGTTTAATTGCTTAAATTTACAGCTGTATTGGAAATCAAGCCCCTTGGGTGCCATATTCCTCTTTATTTCTGATACACAGATATAAATTGTCAAGTTTTGACTGTTGAAGGAGAAATTGCCCATTTACCATTATCTTATCCAATTTTAATGGCTACAGTGCAACCATTACACAATCTTTTCAAATAATGATGGTTTGCAAAACTCGAGGGAAGGTTCTGAAAAACTAGTAGGTTTTAGGGATCTATATAAAAATATGAAGTTTATGGCGGATATTTGAAAATAGCTAATTTTGGGGGTGCTATAAATTTAATTTAAAACCTATTTCACAATTATGCTGAGAGAAAATATGGAAACTCAAAGCTCACCTTATTAGATAACTCTTCACTGCATTTATCCTTCACATCCTTATCTAACATGTTTTCTGAAGCTTTTCTGTTTTTACCTGCTCCATTAAGTGGAAGGATAGAGCAAGCCTTCCTAACTGAGAGGAGAACATTTTCATTGGCGCTTGAGGCCTTCTTCCCTTTCTCTGGGCATAAATTAGGGTATTTGTAACTGCCATCAAGAAGTTCATTCAGTGAAAGCTCTTCCACGTGCTTTGTAACATAATGGAAATCATGCACTCCTGTTTTTTCACAATGTTCAGGTAGAGACATAAAACTGGGTAAGTTCAAATGACATCATTGATTGATTTGATACTGGCAAGATAAAATGAAGGAAAATCACTTTTTTAAAGGAAGACCAACAAAGTATAAGTCCTTTTCATCACAACTATTTAAAGAAATAACAACTGAAAAGAACTAAATAACATTGTTTCCAGTTATTATTAAATGAGAATGCAGTCAAAGGAACTTGCGCAGTAATCTACAAAAAGGAGGGTAGAGGACACCCATAAAAGCTCACACTACCGATGGTAGGAAAGACCCACTTTCAAGGAGTGTAATATATCCTATGAACAATGAACAAATAACATAAAAATCAACATCGGAAAAGCAGGAGAGAAACTGTGTAAATTTGGTCATCAGGTCTACTTAATAGCATCTAGATAGCCAAAAGATCAAATAATAACAAAACAGTAGGGAAGAAATAATGGTGATACATACTCATTAATTACTAAGAGAGTTCCAATTTAGCAAGTTATCATGGCACCAAAGTAACAGTTATACTGGATGGTTTAATGACACAAAGAAACCAGGCTAACCAATCCTTGAAAGGTAATATACGACTATGCTAAATAGGTACAGTCATTGAAGAGGTTTCTATTAATTGTTGCTTCAGAGGTTACAGCAGCGGAAGAAATAAAGAACCTGCGTTTAATTGACTTGGAGAAACCATATAGTACAAAGAGAACACTTGATGAGTTAAGGTCGAGACTGCAATAATATACATAAACGAAGGAGCGATATTTAGAATTAAAGGTATACCGGCACAAATCTGGCTAAAATCTCATATCCTTTTAAAACTGGCTGGTTGTTGTTGCAATTAGTAGTGAGTTATAGGCATATAATGTGTAAAGTTACCTACCAAGAATAGAATTGAAAGCAAAATAAATTGCAGAAAACTGCTTCTGAGACATGCATTGAAATGTTCTTAGAAATATAATGATTTCCATTAGCTTAAGATAATAACGGTGAGGCTCAGTGGTTTGTGTGACTTTTTTGTAGACTGCAGATATCTCCCCTTTGCACATGGGCAATTCAATCTCATTACCACTTATACTTATTCAGAAAAACTTCCAAATATATGCTTTACTACATTGCATGTGTGGGACTCGATTTATATGCATGCTAAAAAATTTGATACCACAATAATATAGAAATTACAGATGTATGGTGCAAAAAACTTACAAAATTATGAAAAAAATAAGACGAAAAAGTTAAGATACCAGCATGGTAGCAGCATACCAATCGTATCTATTCCTCCAGTGGCTAAATCGGAGCTAATAAAACCAGCCTTGAATGCAAAAGGATCAAATTTTGTTTTCACACTTGCTTTCAAGCTCCTCTTATCTATCCTCTTGCTATCCTGGCCATGTTTTTGCTTGACAATGCGGCATTTCTCTGGAAGTCAATACATATAGGGAAAGAAGATATCATCATATTTAGTTAGCTAATCCAACTCTCTCCAATTTGTAAATTATCTATCGGTGCTTTATAAGGTATCTTGCAAGCCATGTATTTCACATCAAAATAAGAAAATAAGAAAAACTCACTGTCATTAAAGTATTCTCCAGTGATGAAAGTTCCAAACCAAAATTATCAAGTAAATAAAAAACTAACCATAGGTCCTGTATGTCAACAAAAGTTCCGACTTGAGAAGAGAACTTGAGAAGAGAACGCTTCTAAGTAAAATGCAAACCATGAGGATTACATTCACAGAAATGAGGATTTGACCCTTAATGATGTAAAAAATGGCAAGAACAATATGCACTTCCGATGCCAGAGCATAGATTACCTTGCTAAACCACAGTCTCATGTTCCAGACTTTAACATTCTAATCACACTACAAGATCTCAAGTATGAAGTAAGTGACCATTAAGCTATACGGATATGTTCGTGACTACATAAAGCCTGAAGACCGTTTGAAAGGTTTAACCAGCTCCTCTGGAACTTGATAATTAGGAGTCCACATGAACTTATGTTGCCTATGTACCTAGAATTCTAGTATGCTATAACAAATTTAAGGCTATTATGATCTCCTTCCAAAGTAGCATTAGGATATCATTCAGATTCCATGTTACTTGCATCCATAGAAGTCTAGAACAGCTAACTACATGCATTTTGGATCCACTTACCACTACACTCATCGGAGCCTCAAATTTAACCCCGATTGAGCAGATAAAACTTAGGCTTAATTCCAAAAAACTACCAAATACTTTGACTCGGTTACAAGAAACTACCAAATAACTCTCAAAACTACAAGAAACTACCACAGCACTTCCAAAAACTACAAGAAACTACCACATAACTTTCCAAAACTACATGTCGGCAATGTTTGCAAGAAAACTGCCATAAAAATCTTTCAAAGCATGGTAGTTTCTTGTAATTATGACAGTTTTTGGTAGTTTCTCCTAATTGAGCGCCAAAGTATTTGGTAGTTATTTGGAATTAAGCCTAAAATTTAATACCATTCCTTCTACAGAGATAAAAAAAGAAGTATTAGGATGTCTGTAACATTATTTTGTTTCACCAAAATCCAGTTTATAAGAAGTTCTTACAAGCAGAGGCAGAAAACCATCTACAAAAAGGATAACAAAAAAATATGCAATTGCGCACGTAAAATAAACATATATTTGAAAAGACGCTTTCCAGATACGAGTTACTTCCTTAAATATAAATTTCTGTCTGCTATACTACAGGATATGTATGCTCCATTTCTCATGGAAAATGTTTCTAGATAAAAAAATGCATATCAGTGCCTAACAATCTGTCTAGGAGATAAACTACCAATGAATCAAAATTCCTTTTTGTGGTAACAATCAAACCACACAGTTCCATACCAAGTTTTCCACTGTCCTTGTAAATGTCGACTTCTTACTGCGCAAATCTGTAGTGCAGTACGCTTGGTAAGTAGCTCCACGCACTTAACCATTGAGGTTCTGATGTAAAATGAACATATACTTGAAATCAAAACTTTCCGGTATTCTTTTCCTTTTCCCTACGTAAAAAATACATTGTATCTGCCTTCACAAGATATGTAGTCTCAATTATCAATGATAATATTCATATATAAAGATGAACATCAATGCCTGACAGTATGTTTGGAAGAAAAAATATCTCTAAATAAATATTCCTTTTTTAGTTAACAATGCAAACCATACACTGTTTGTCCATACCAACTTTTATGATTTGCAAATGTCGGCTTCGTTCTGGCAAATTCATAGTGCAATAAGTTTGGTAAGCTAGCTCCAGTCAATTAACTCACATTAATGATCAATCCCTCTTGCATGAGCTCCTTGAATTTATGAAGTGATTAAAGCAGCGTTGAAATACTTGATAACCAGTATTCTTTTCCTTTTCCTTACCATAGCATAAATTGGAGTCCCCGCTATTGTAACTACGAGAAAGAATGTTACAATTTTAGGCGGGTCTCCCTTTCAGGCGAAGATAGTAAAAGTGAGGGCGGAGAGGTTAGAAAGTGAACAAAAAAGAGCAGAACAAAAGCTATCTGAATATCATGGAGATAGAAGAGAATAGGATGACGCTCTCTCAATAAACCAGAGGATTAACCTCAACGAAATTCATCCATTAACTCATCTATGCCAAAGATAAAGGGAGGCTTTGTATTATATATATAATAATAATCCCAGAACTACTTGACAAGACCAAAAAAGTTGCAAAAACACAAATGGCATAGATTCCATGTAATCTACTGTCAACCTGTCGATTAAAATTACTTTAAAGGATGTCAAAATAAATCACCACTAAAAACAACTAACAATTTAGCATGAATCAAAATACCTTTAAAGATCCGACCTGATCTCAAGCTGGCCAAGAGATGAAAGCATAAAATTCTCTGTGGGTTTCACTAAATTATCTCCTAGAATTATTTAAATACAGGGGCCACCAGGGTGAGAAAACAATGGTTCAACAGAGTCCCATATACTAATCTATCAAAAACTTTGAGCTCCAAAACCCCCTTTCCAGCCTAAATTGGCAAACATGTCATCAGATGAACTCCGGACCAACTCAAATCAGCGAACCAGTTGCAACGGATCTTGTAAATATTCTATTGATTGCAAATATGTCTCCTTAGTCCTTGGTCCTCACCAGCCACAGTCAGCTGTCAAGGGAACAGATGGTTTGCAAGTGTAGAAAACAGACCATTAAAATCAAATCTGGAATTTTATCTTGCTAGTTGCTCCAGTGCTCCTCCTGAGAAGGTGTAGATCTTGGGAAACATGGGATAAGAGAGTTTAGTAAAACTGTCAGATTCCAAGTTTCAACTTTAACTAGGATTCGGATGCATGCTGTGGACAGAATATTTGCTGGTATGGAGACGATTGAAGAACTTTTGATACATAGTACTTCAAAAGGAATTGTTTGTGTGTATTTCCAATCACTGGTGCCCAGCGGACCTTTCCATGTAATAGAGATTTGGGAGTCACGTGTCACTGACAAAGTTGAAGAGTGAGACTCCTACATTGTGGCTTCCACCAGATTTAGGGAGTGCAAAGGAGTTTGGCAAGTCTGGTAGAAGAGATCTTTCAATGAAATCACAACTGGGTTAGCTATAGTGCTTTTACAAGAAGTAACAAAATATAAAATTAAACCGCCCCACCACCGCCACAAGAAAAACACATCTATACTCCCCAATTAAAAAGATGATTATGATCATCTTGTGAAATATGATAATTCGTATATACACAATCAAAATAATGATATAATTAGCATCCTACCATGAGCCTTTTTACAAGACATTTGGTTCCAATGAAATGTATTATACAATTACAGGAATTTGAATTTTTTCCTTACCATCAGAAATGCATTTTCCTTGATCAGATCCAATCTTCTTAGCATCATGGTCGTCAGATCCAGCTGTGAACACGGAACCATTTGGTTGATCTGTTCTAAGACGCTTAGAACAAGGGAAACTACTCAGTTTTTTCACAGTTTTTCTGCTCAATGATTTGCTCTCAGGATTGGGCAACGATAAGACAGGCATGCCCTCCTTTCCAAGGTCATATTGTCTGCCATTATCCTCATGATTGAAACTAGAAAACATATCTTCATGCAGACAGAAATCTGTCTCTCTCTTTCTAATTCGGGATACTGAACCATATTCTGAAATTGTAAGGGGGCACTTTGTATCTGGCATGAATATTGTTTAGTTAACCATCAGCCAATAAATGATGAGGAACGCGTGAGCTGGATAAGATAAATCAAGAATATGGTTGAGATGTCAGCGAGTCATTTCCAATAAGGAAATGAAATTAATACAATAAGACTGTAGCTAATTAAACTAGACATAGAATGGAGGGAAATCAAACTTGAGCATCAAAACTTCCTGCAAAAGAACTAGTTCACTTGATAACAGTCAACAAAATTACTTCAACTAAAGCATGCGGCAAAGACCTCACTGAGACACGCGTAATGGCTCAAAGAAAATAGAAAAAAGCTCAACAGAATATAAAGTATGCCAGCCGTCAGTCTACTATTAAACACTGGCCAAAATTGAATTCAGCTCAAAACACATAAGCAGCCATATAATGGAGGTAAAATACAAAGTAACGATTCTTCACAAATTTCTCTGTGTAATTTAATAGGGAAAACATTCCACCCATCATATAAAAAACATTCTCCTCAAATGTTATTACATAGCAAGACATCAACTTACGTCATACATCCCTCAAGGCAGCAATTGGCAATTACATTAGGAGGTAAATGTGCAACTGCAGAAAAATAAATAGGCAAACCCTCCATTCCTAAACTGTAATAAAGCAACAGAAGAAAGAGAAGCTGACAAATCTGTATTCTCTTCCCCCCCCCCCCCGGTCTACTGCATTATAATTGATACAGCGATGAATTGATAATAAGATTTGTATATGATGTAATTCCAATAAATGTTATTGCAAGATGGTTAATGACTTCTGTGAATCATGGCAAGAAATGTTGAGTCATTTGGTGGTTTAAAAAGCTTAAACGCTTAAGCGGACGATCAGGTTTCGCCGCTCCGTTTTATCCTACTTAAGCGGTGATATTACACAACTTATTTTTATTGATGTATACACCTCATCAATGCTATATTGGGTATATCAGTAGTGTTATTGGAGTGAGAATAACAGACATACCAATTAATACAGAATCCCATCTTTTCTTTTTATCTTTTTCCACAATTCTCTTGTCTGTGCTCGAGTCAATTGGGGCCAGTGTTTTTGAGCCGCTCGATTTCGAGAAACTTCAAGATTTGCGTTTCAAAACTCTAAAATTTTAAGTTTATCTTCAAGAAATCGAGATCCGAATCGACTTCAAGCAATTTTAGATTTTTCTATTTCGATTTCGAGAAGTTTTTGAATTTCAACCTTGAAATTCTAATTCGATTTCGACTCCACTTGATTTCAAGTTACAATCATCTATGTGCTTTTTTTAATAATGTGTTAGGTTTTTTGAGTTATGATGCTTGATGATGGGCATTGAAAAGCTTATGAACACTATAAACTAATAAATTCTAAGAAAATTTCAATTTTGTGTTAAATTATCTGAGCATATTTTTAGCAAATAATATATTGTTTGAGCATATTTATGAAAATTTGAGTTGAATTTGGATATCTGCTAATTTAAAAGGAACATAAAAATAGTTAGAGCCTAATGAGAATCAATATTTGTTGACAAGAAATAAGAAAATTGATGAAATATTACTTTTCTAATTACTCAGCGTCCTGAGCGGCAGCTTAAATGGTTTGGTTTCTCGACCGCTCCTCTTCTTTTCCGTTTTTAAGACATTGGAGTCATTGATATCTATTATAAAAGCTTGGCCTTAATATGGAAGTGCTACAACGCATGTTTCTTTAGCGGGTACTTATTTCCATGGATTGAGAATGCATAATAGAGATAATATTCAGTGCATTAACTTATTCAACTATACAACACAATGTCAGGTATTTTATTTGTGCCTACTCTATATCTCACACCAAATGCGTTATGCGGCTTCACAAGCTAGGAATGCATGCTTAATATCCTGAGCGGTAATTGATTCATATTGATGGCAGTCATCCGTTATCCAATACTCTTGTACTTTAAGATGCACCTCTTCTAAGTACATTCAATAAGAAAAGATAACTTTAGTGTACATATACAGAGTTTTGATTAGGGTTATAGCTCGTTCGTAACGTCCACCTCTAAATCCAATTGCCAATCATCAATAACACAGTGGAATAATTGGTTAAAGGGATAGACAGAACTTTATAGATGGTACCTTCACTCCCATAAATATACAAGAATGATGTTATGAACAAATTGTCTTGATATGTAATTATCTTATGATTAAACGTGGGGCAATTTCTTGATCTCTTATTGATTGGTTATGAAGAATAGGGGATATAACAATGGAGCCTGTGAATTTACATATTCTCTTAAATCTTAATACAAACACATGGGGTCGCCTAGATGTTTGGGGAACACAAAGGACTTTGTTATTACAAACTCAATCTAGCTTTCGTGTTTGCTTTATTTCTAGCAATCTATATTCCACATGTTCATCATCAAGATGATGTATATATATCAAATTCATTTTCATGTCGGAATCTTTCAGACTCGTTGAGAATAGTTGAGGAGTTATTTTTGGCGCATCCTAAAATTTATATTGTGCTCTTAAATGCGTTTAACATAGATCAATGGCTAAGCTGCCAATGATCTATGCATCAACACTAACATATTATTTGTATTTTAAATTTAGATTTGTTAAAATAATATTTTTTGGTATTATGTGAATATTTAAACAATAAAATATCAACATATCCTAAAGCGTTGTATTCTAGATTTTTCGAAATTTGTGAATCCTCCAGTGTTTTAAAAGTGAAAGGCGGTATCAAGACGACGAAACCTGCCTATCGCCTGAGGCGCTAAAAAGACGTCAGCCTAAATAAATGAGGTGTCAAACATTTAAATCGCCTAGGGATTTTGCTAAGTTGGTTTGAGTATTAAGGAAAGAATATGAAAAAAAGGAATAAAAGACCTTTTATTTCGAATTAAAAACATAGTTTTTGTCATTTCTTGTTCAATTCTGTTGTCTAGAAGGCTTTGTCTATGATGAAGGAGTACACAAACAAAAAGAAGAGCGAAATAAAATAAAATTTAATTTATTTTTATTTTTTAATAAAAATGACTCATACGCTTGTTGCAAAGCCTCGTCTTGGACGCCTGAGGTGAGCGCCTAGACACTTGAGGAGACAGCTGCTCAGATCGCCCTGCCCGGACACCTCAGGCGCCAAGGCGCTTCGCTTTAAAACACTGAATCCGCGTATCCAACGCATATCGTGTTCCGTATCCATACCCGTATCCAAATCCATGCTATTGAGTGGCTATGAAGTGTGTACTCTAAACATAGGTTTGCCTGGTTTCTTGATAAATTTTAATCAAAATGCACAAGACTTGATTGTTTCTTATTTTTTGAACAATATAGCTAATCGCCGAGTCCGGCCAGATCATTCTTTTATGAAGTGCTCTACTTTTTTGTTCCATAGTTTTTTAATGACATTTTATGTTAAAAGTGGTGGTTTGCCAGGAGACTATAAAGAGGCTTAAAACGAGTAAAGAGTGCAACGGCGCGTTATCCTTCCCACCATTGAAAGCGGGAGGGTGTCATTGCTCTGTGAAGCCAGCCACATGTGGTCCCCCCCCTTCAATATGCATGTGGTGTGGGCTTTTAGTTGGTATATCCTGCTACCATATATTACTTTATCTTGGCCGCATATAGATCTAAGAAATGAAAATCATCTCATTTTCCCCACGAATCAAATAAACTTCACACGGACACATTGCCTTCTTTTACAAGTATTAAAATCCTCTAGAAAATCATATATTCTCATCGCCCTTTTCATGTAAAGGATGTTAATCTTGATGGGGGGAAATTACAAAGAAAGTTGCGTTCTTTACTAAAATCGGGCCAAAATACAAGCTGAATCTACAACAAAACGACTGGTTTAAGCTAAGGCCTCGATCAATTCAACCAAAATCGACGAGATCCGAACAAAATTACCTTCGATCGGCGTCGAGCTTTTGAAGGAGTCCTGATTCGTTCGAGAGCCGGCGGCTTTGAGGTTAGGCGGTGACATCCATCAACGGCGGGTTGCTAGGGTTTCGAGCGACGCCGCCATGGATTAGGGTTTGGGGTTTTGGGATTGAAGGCGTAGATGTTGACAGAGAGAGAAAGATGGTAGCAAAAAACTGGGAAATGTTGGGGAAGGGGAAAGGGTTTGGTTGAAATTACGTTTCCTTCTTTGTTTTAGGAGGGTGAGTATTGGGTTTGGACCCGTTTTCCAAATGGGTTCGGAACTTGGGAAGTTCCAACCCAACCCTACTTCTAGACGGGTGAGGACCCGGCAAAATACCCATTTCAAATTTTTTGGTCTGTCGTTCATGATGTGACATATGATACGGAGTGGCGGAGTGATGAGCTTTGGTGAGAAAAAAAGAGTATTGATGATGCTCACGAGTCGTATTTTCTCATATTACGACACGTGGCGAATGACGTGTCTCGAAAGCTACCGAGGTGGAATAAATGAGTTGCATTAGGGGCATTCCTCGGGACCTCGTCTCGAGAAAGCGTTCGACCTTTCAGGAGACCTCCCTGAGTACTTTCCACCTTCACCTAAAAAACTACCAACGGATCGTCTCCGAGCTTCCTCGGCCTCACTGCTCGTCTCCGAGCCATCTGACAGGCCGAGCTTCCTCGGTCTCCTTGCTCGTCTCCGAGCCATCTGACAGGCCGAGCTTCCTCGGTCTCCTTGCTCGTCTCCGAGCCATCTGTCAGGCCGAGCTTCCTTGGCTTTCCCGATCAACCGAGAGCGTGGAACCTGTAACAACCTAGTTCATTTATACCTATTCCAGTTCTAGTATTTTCTTATTGGTATTTTATTGATTTATCGTGTTTGGGTGCGAATGGTATTTTTACATTTTACATTGCATTCGACCCGACCCGCTTGCTTGAACATGTTTGATTCTTATTTATAGAATATCTTGACTTGTTGCATGGACACGTGCACCTCATGATTAGTACATACTGGCATTTCATCTAGCACCGCATGTTTTACCATATAACATTTTAGGTCATGTAAATAAATTAAAATTGCATTTCATAGCCTGCGTAATACCCCTAATCTCATGGTAGCATCCACGCATCTTGTTCTCGTCCCGTTCAGTGAAACGGACGTGTTTAAATGGCTACGCGCACGTACGGGCATCCATTCTTAGGGGTATGCATTTTCATTAACTGAGCATTCATTTTGAGATTTGGACATTGCGTATATTTTTCATATTTTTAAATCTGAATTTTAGACCTGACCCGGGCGTATTTTGGAATATTTTTGTATCCCACCTAAATTCAATTATTTAAATTTTAAATTTAATTATAATATTTTGCGTAACGGCTCAGATCTTTTTAAAACCAATTTAAATCTTTTATCTTTAAAAATCTTTTCTTAAAACCAATCCCCAGCTTCGTCATTGCGCCGACCCCACCTCTCTATCTCTCTCTTTTATTTTCTTTCTTTTCTTTTCTTTCTCTCTTTCTTTTTCTCCTTCTCTCCCTTTCTCTCTCCCCCACAAACAAACAACTTTATATCTCCTCCCTGTTCATTCTGTCTCTCTCTCTCTCCTCTCGATCTCTCTCATTCTCTCTATCTCTCTCCTTCTTCTCTCTCCTCTCGCATTTTCTCTATCTCTCAGCCCTCTCTCTCTCTATTTATATTTTATACGTTTTTTTATTTTTTTAAAACCCTATACAAACCCACAACCTCTTTCTCTCTCTTCTCTTCTTTACTTTCTTCTTCCTTCGCTGCCTCCTCGCGCCCGCGCCCGTCGCTCGCCTCCATCGTCATCGGCACCACCTCCGTTCACATCAACGCCCTCGCCTCCACTTCCTCACCCTCATCCACCTCCTCCTTTCCTCCTTCGTCCCAGACCGAGCCTGCACCTCCACCTGCAACCGACCCCACACCCGACGCCCTAGCCTCGCGTGCGCCTTGTCGCCATCGCCGACGTAGCTTCGCTGTCGTCTTCTCCATATTATTTTATCTCCTTTCTCCTCCGTCCCGAGCTCTCTCCACCTGCACAGAACCTGCACACCGACCTCGAGAACCCTAACCCATCACCGCCACCATGCCCTCGACTTTGACCACCCTCGCTCCTCAAGTTCCCTCGCCATCGTGCCCTCGACCTCGACTTGAACCACCTCCCATCAGCCTCCGATCCCCCTTGAGACCGTTTCCAGCCATTAATGTCGCCCGTCCTCCTCGGATCTCACTTCCGAAGCCGCCTCCTTCATCCACGAGAAGATCTGTGAAAATCAAAGAATCTCCTCCCGCTAATTCTAAAGCGTTGATAAGAGAGCCACACAAATACTTTGATCAAGTTATCATCACTATTCGATCTGGAGATGGAGGTCATGGTGCAGTTCTCAGCATGCCCAACCAGACCAAAAATTCTAAGTCTGATGGAAAACATGAGCAGGAGAGAAAGAAGGATAGGGGATCATATAAAAGGGATTCAGATGGCTCACTAATTTTGCCAATTGGTGGTCATAAGGGCAACATAGTAATATATGCTGATGAGAGCAAAGAATATTTGTTGGAATTTCATCAAAAATGCCACTATAGTGCAAAACGTGGAGGGAACGTGGATGCCATGGGCTCTTTGACTTCGCATTTGCATGATGGGTTTGCTGCACCGACATTGAGAATACCTGTGCCTGTAGATTAGCTTATTAGAGATTCCTGAACACAAAAGGAAAAAAGTTGATGGCGTTATCGAGTAATGCAATGAGAGATGAGAGTGACAAGTTGCCGGAATTCGGTCGTGCCGTCGACGCTCCCGATGACCTAGCGAGCGTACCTGACCCGTGTGATCCCCTTGTATGTTGTTTGGATTCGTTCCGTATACCGTGCGCGCGTCGCGACTTTTTCCGCCGACGTGTGACATTCCATATACCCGTTTCTTGATCTGTCGAGGCAAGTAAAACTTGCTACATGCTATCTGTATTATTTTATACTTATTTAATTACATGTTAAACCTGTAGATTTAATCTAATGTCACATGTTCCTTTTTAACATTCGATATTCCATTATATCATTTTAGATTCAGAACTTGAAACATACCATGTTGCATTTTAGTTTAACATACGTGGTACCCACGTCCATATTTAAATCACATAATAATTATTTGCATAGCCCATAGTACCCTTTTATTAGTTTATACCCTATCAGACACCCGTTTGCATACATCTAGCCTAATATCTGTTCAATTGCGTCCCTAGATCATTTATTACATATTAATGAGATTTTAACATTCCATACTTGGTAAACTGTATTTAATTATTGCTGGAACTATCCCCTTAACCCAAATCGATAACTGTGCATCCATATGCTTTAATCTGTACTTAGTTGCATATAACATCACAATGTTCCATCTTTATTATTTCATTAGCACCCATACTTGTTTTGTATACCCATGCTTATTTATAGTTTGAATATGAACACCCACGTGACATTTGTGCACCCCTGACATGACTTGATACACCTATTACTCGACACAACGTGATACTGTGCACTCCTTGACATGACATGATACCTATAAACTACCTGACTTGACCTGATGTACCATGGCTTTATCTGTTACCTGATCTTGTTACTAATGCCAACAAACCTGACATGTTGTCCCTACGGACATTTCCTGTTGTCTATCCAGACAAACCTGTACCTGCCTGATCCTGTGTTGGCATTAGCTCCAGATTATTTAATACCTGACTTGAACATATATAACTTGGGGGTATGGGGAAATCAATGATGAAACCTGGCTTGTAACTCGACAATTCGACACCTTTTCTGATCAGTCTTATGGGCTAGGCCAGCCCCGGGGGGATGCTGCTGACATCACTCGTCATTACCTACCACCCTTTACTGTCTTGCGGCACGTCTCAGATCTAGCCCGAGAGTCATAGACCGTGATCCCGGGCACGCATGGGATACTATTGAGTTACATCAATGATTCATAAAATTGATTTCAAAGACTTGAGAGTAGTTAACCCAATAGACCAGTTTAAATTATTCACTACATATTACCCTCACTATCCTCACTTATATCACTGTTATACATGTTTTACCATTTATACTCATACATGCATATCTTGTTACCCCTGTTTATAGTATTGCTTGATATTATGACGCACTGACGTCTGGTTTTTGCATGGCCCAGATCCTCTACCTTTGTTGCAGACTGATCAGGAGTACTGCCGCTGTTAGACCGAGCAGTGAGGATCGTATTGGTATCCAGTTTTACTTTCCAGGTGTTTTATTTATTGGATCTCTTACTTCCGCATATTATATTATTTCTTGACTCATTTATTCTGGCTCATGGACATGCACTAGATGGTTTAGTTTACTTTCCTGTTCTTGATATCTCTACAGCCGTAATGTGACTGTGGAGAGATTTTTCCTATCCACAAGTAGCATGGTTGGCTATGTCACGTGCCTATCTTAGCGTACTCTGGGAAGCGGGACGTGACAGAACCCAAGCGCTCCCGCAACGACTCCGTGTATCTCGCTAAAGCGGGATATCCGCCTCCCCACGTTCCGAATCCCACGCTGGCATGCCCCCCATTAATAGGCGTATCCCGCCATTAATGTAAGGATAACGCTAGGGCGTGACTGACAGCGACGATTTCGCGTCTGCTCACTCTACGCGACAACTATATAAACCCTTCTATCAGATGATTCAGGTAACTCGAATTCATTCCAATTCGCCGCTACTCTGCTCATATTTCTTGGCACTAATTTGATCGTCGGAGGGTCCTACGGTGGTCACTCACCCCGGGATTTCACTTGCAGGTTGCTCGGTTTCAACTCCACCATCAACCCATTGAGATTGACATGCTCAACAACAACCACATCAAAACTCAACAGTCCAAGACGCTCGCTACCAGATCGACGGAGGACAACATCTGAAGGAGATCTCAAGCTCCATCAGTTGGCACCATCTATGGAAACTCTCTAAAGTTTCTACACTTATCAAAGTTGATCTTTTGCCCTCAACTCAATGGCGAGCGACAACCGCGACGGTCCAAATACGAGCTGCCACAACGGAGGCGGGAGCGGCTCTTCTCCCCCTCCTAACGCCATCAACGCCTTATCCGCTCGGATAGACGGGCTCACATACTGGTGGATGCTCTCGTCCGCGTTCAAGCGGCGGGCCCTACCCACCAAACTGCAGTTCCCCCCTCCCCGGGATGACGACGTCCGAAGAAGGACATATGATTATACTCAGGCCCTCAATCTCACCCACGCTCATCTCGGCATCGCCGTGCTCTGGCGGGCCGACTCCGGCTGTCACGCCCCGCTTCCCGGTTTACGGGGAAGGGATGCGGCGAGGCCCGCTACGTATTTACTCTGAAGTAAACACGCTAAGCATATTTAAGCAATATAAAGTAAAGTACATAAGAGACAGGAATGTAAATGAACATCGGTTTATTTATTAACATTCTTTTACAGGTACAACTGGAAATATAAATATATAAATGGAAAGCAATACCTAAACAATAGTATGAACTGAAATAAAAATATGTACAAGTAAAGTCTAATGCTCCGGGTCTTCAGTGTATTGCTCCAAATGCTACTGGCTGGTCTCGAGCTCTAGTGCATCCGATCCACTGACAACATTCCAAAGAAGAATAGAAATAGGAATGTCGTCAGCGAACAATCGCTCGGTAAGTCCCAAAGAAGGAGAGAAGTAGAATAGAAAGAAAAGAGAGTATATCTAGTATAATATTTGATTGTTAGGTTAACGTAGTGTTTGTAGCTTGGTACAGAAGATGTCAGTATATACGAGAGGAGTCTAACTTACACCGTGGAATTTGGTAACCCGTAGTACAAAGCTCCGTCGAAAATACCACGGAACAACGACATGGATGTAATTACGTCTTAAGTGACCACCTCGTGCCACCTTTAACATATTCCGTACCAGTCTACCCCTTATAAACTCCGCGATGTCTTTTGTGTTGATTGTATTATTTTGTTATATAGATGGATGACTTGCCGAACCATGATATCAGTAGATGGAATGGATGTAAATGGATAGTCATATAAACAGAGTATATCCATGGTTCGGTTCGGTCAAGATAGATTGATATAAATTGAATAAACGGATTCTTGTTGTATTGTAGTATATACTTGAATCATATTCAAGCCAGATTGATTTCAGGTTTGACCATGACTCGAACTGAGTTAGACTTTTAAACAGAATTAAAGTCCTGATTGTTTTGATATTATCGGTAACTGCTGCACATGGATGCCCGATAACTGCTGCACATGGACGCCAGGATTTGTGTCCTTTTCAAAATAATTACCGTGTTGATAACACCGTTTGTTAGATTGTCTACCTTAGATAGGCAAGCACCCACATTCTCCGGCTCTCTGAGACTCAAGAGAATGGGTCCCGCTTAAACCTATATTTACTAGGGTCCTTTTTGTAAATTAGTATAACTTGAGGGGGTTTGATGTAAAAATAATTTTGATATGTTTTCAAAATACACCTCAAGTATTTAATTATCGTCTTTAGGGTTTTTATAAATATATATTTTATAAATGTGAAATTTCTAGTGCGTAGAACCTAGTTTTCATAGTATATGGTATTTTATTGAAATATTGGAATTGTTTTGTATTGAATTTGGATGGCAGTTTCATGTAATGGTGATTCTTTTGATTTAGAAAACTTGGAATATTTGCATAATATAATTAAAATAGATTTTTTGATAATAGATATATTTATATTTATTTTTAAAATAAATTTTATTTATTTTCTTGTAGAAATCTCATTTTCTAAAAAAAAATGCATAAAAAATTCCATCGAGATCGAATGCTCCTTTTGGAGGTCTGCATCTCACTCTATTAGGCCCGAGGATGTGCGATAACCCGTACCATCCCGAACGGGGTCTCCAAAATGGGTTGTAGAGGCACAATTGTAAGGAATTGTTTAATACAACTTTTTAAAGAAATGGTTTTGTAAGTTAATAGTATTTATTTGCAAAGTCATGTGTTCCCATGAATATATTCCCAAAACTTCATCGTACTATATCAAAAATGTGTGTTGTGATGAGGTAGGTCATTCCCTCGTGAGTTATCTAAAGGTAATACAAGTTTTATGTTGTTTTATATCGTAAATGAAGTATGTGGTATTTTACCGTAAAAATACAATAAAATATTGCATAAATGAATATTTTGATATGAAACTTGTTTTAATAGATTTGTTTATGTTTGTTAAACATTATGTGATAGTATAGAATTTTATTAATTAATAAAAGTGGAGTTTTAAAGAAAAACCGAATCGGAAGTCGAATTAACTCCGCTTCCGTTGGGTTTTTAGAAATAGAACATTTTATAATAGGAGAAGAAAGGGGGAGAGGGGACTTACAAGTTATAGAACAAGAGAAGAGAGAGGGGGAGCTAAGGAAGGTTTCAGGGCATCATTTCGTCGTCGGAGTCTCCTTGGAACTTCGCCGGAACTTTGCCCTTCGCTAATTCCACTTGCATACTATTAGGACTTAGGAATTTTTGAGAGTTTTGATACTAAATTTCAGAATGAAGAGATCCAAAGTGTAGGGTTGTATTTATAGGGTAAGATTAGGGTTTAGGGTGATGAATTTGAGAATTAAAATGCATTAAAACATGGAGTAATGCTCATTTTTAATTCTCTGGAAATGTGCAGAGAAAACAAACAGACTGGGGTTAATGTGGGGAGTCCAAGAGATACTAGGGTTAAAAAAATCCGCATTTGGTTCTACCCAAACCGGCAGCGCCGGCCCATGCTTGGATCTCGCCGGTCCAATCTTTGGGGTGGGAGCTCGGATGCTTGCCACGTGTCTCTGTCACTTGGTATAACCTAGTGCACGTGTTTGTTTATTCTTTGTCTTTTCGTTTTACGTGTTGTGCACATGCAAACTCTTGGGCTTTTAAAATATTAAAAGAAAATATAATAAAAATAATATATGGCTAATGGGATTTGAACTCAGGTGTTATGTCTCAGCAGTGTAAGGTCTTATCAATGAGCTACAAGCTCTTTCTTGCTGTTCAAAAGCAAAACAAATTTATAACTTGTGCTCAGGCTCAGGTGTCCCTTTCTGTATTTTGGAAAAAAATTCGTACAGAAGGTTTAGGGTTGTTACACCGGCCACCGTGACCCGCATACGACAATTGATTCCACGACCCGCTGGGCGCCGGACAGCTCATGCCCCGATCTCAGGGAAGACTAGGCCGTCGCTCCGATGCCCGCTATGCGTTCTCACCCCCTGAGGAGGTGTCGGTCAGCTCGTCTGCTTTCAGGCATGACTGACGCCCCCACACTCGCTGGGGACGCGCGTACGGCGAACGTTGGGACTATTCGAGAAGAATCTCGTCCGAGGATTTGAGAAATTTGATAGAGCGGAATTGAAGCCGCACCGTCGTGCAGACCGGGAGCAGGGGTAGCCACCACTCCGACTGCGTAGAATCCTCGGGGTACCACCACCGGCTTGAAGCCCTCGAAAAGAAAATCGAAGACATACGACGGGATGGCCATGCGTCCGGCAAAGGGGCTGCTGGGTTATGCCGGCGTCCTGGCCATCAAAAGTGGCCGGTGCAGAACAAAAACGACGAATAAAAATCTGGTGCCGACGGAACCCAATCCCAAGATCGAACCCACAAACACTATACTAGCAAACAAAGGGTGCTAAACTACAAGTTAGAAAGATTATACCGAATAGAAAAATGTCCTTCGGTCTTCATCTTTCGCCATGGCTCCTTGAGGTGTGCTTGAACGAAGTTGGTCGCCGGTCTTCCTCCATCTCCGATGATCCACCCGAGGGATGTAATTCCAGCTCTAGCTCCATGCCAAGATGCTAGTGGAGCAACTAGGGTCTCTAGGATGCTACTCTAGAGAGCCTAGGATGTAGTGTGTATGTATTCTTAGTGTTTGCTATCTCATATCATGAAGAAGGTGGAAGCAAGATGTTAAAGCATGAGGAGGATGAAGCTAATGGTGAGGGAGGAGCTCTCACAAAACTCAAGAGAAGAAAACCTACCATGCTTCAAAAAATGAAGACCAAGGAAAGAGAAAAAGAAGCATACTTAGTTTTGTAAAAACCAATTTTCCATTTTAATAATCTTACCATGCTTGAATAATGCATCCAAAAGAATTAACAATTCATTTGTGAGCACTATTCCAAGCATGGTTCTCACCATTCCTCTTCATGCCATTTTCCACCTCATTATCCAATTTTTAATAAAAATGGTCAAATCCAAAATGAGGTGGCACCTTCTAGAATGGTATCCGGTAAAAAATACGGATTACATTCTACAGTATATACATACCTGTATCCGTACCGAAATACGAATATCAAAGAGATAGAATAACACAAAGAATATAACACTAGAATACACGTATCGAAATACATATATGTAAATTATTAAATCAATACCTGATTTAATAATCCAGCTCAAACCCGAGCCGGCTAGTATTACCAGCTGTCTGATCGAAAGTCCGAGTACTATGTACATCAATCGATTGGAACCCTGCACGTATCAAATACGGCTACTACATCATTTCGCCAGAACCAAGGAAACCCTCTGTGTGGGACTCTAAAGACTCGTCAATACGCTGGCAGTGGGTTTAACCACAAACACGTCAGCGGTACTAGCTGTACGTAACGGCTACCCAGGTATTGAGCGAAAGGAAGGCCGACGAGCAAACTCATCCAAACCCCTACTGAGCCTGTCAGTGACAATATCCGTACAGTCCGGTCTGTTCGTCTAAGAGTATCGCATATCGGGTCTAGGGGGTGGATAAAGTCAGACCCCTAACAACGTGATAATTCGTGTCGGTATGAAACCTATCACTACCTGAGAAACTATCGATCCTGGATCGGTAATTCTCATATACCCCGGCCGAGGATTTCTAGTGATGGCCACCCGTGCACTCCGCGACATCAACCCCCAATACCGGGAGAGACGAATCCCTGACGATCCGCTCACTGCCTCCATGTGGCTCGGGACTGTACCCAACTAAAACCTGTTTACACGACTCCTTTGAGCTGTGGTAGAGTAGTAATCAAAGTACAGTGGGAACTCACACGGGACAAATGACGATCTCAGGTCGACAGACTAACCTGTACACATGTCACCAGGGAACTGCTATCTGACTATAGGTATAATACCAACTAGTATGTTCCCGGCGAGTCCGTCCAGTGTACTCATAACCCAATGAGCACCTGTATACTATCTTAGGTGACCAACTGACACCAATGGCTTGTGAGACCGGCCACCGCCCCTCGTCAGGGTCTAGATAAGTATACACCGGTCTACACTGGAGTATCGATGCCCAATCTCGATACTCTCACGACTAGGGACATTTAAGGATGTGCTTATAGACCCCCAGCTCTCACGTATGTGATCGCCATCACAATGCTGACAGTCAAGCAAGAATCATATGGGCTTTATCAACATATGATGATAAAGACAAACCAGATAGCATACTATCATCTCGAGTAAGACTGTTTTATCGGTATAGGTCCTCCCTCAATCATCATGATCACCTACCCGCGACTATGATAATTGCCTTGATGGCACTATAGCCAACAATCTCCCACCTGCACTTAAGGCTAATTATTGCGATGTCGTATACTCACAGCCCGTGTGATACCGAACATCCAACTCCTCTACTAATCAGTTTCACAAATCTCGTTTGTAAAACTATTGCGTTCGAGAAATAGCCTCAGTGAGTGGATCCGCTCCAGTGTTTCTTTCTATGTCTCTCTTTATCTCAACTTCGCGGAGAAAGCTATCTCCCGAAATGAGCAATACCCATCTTAGAATATGACTGGATATCTGATGGGACCCAGTTCATAAAAGAACTCCAAATCCAGCAAATTTCTTAGACTGTATCGTCTACTGAACTCAATCAGTATACTGCGCCATACCTTCCTCAGTATCCGCTTGGACCATCTGTCCAAACTACTGCCCCTCGTCAGAGGGAAAACTATAACTCTGACAGTCACTCTGTCATCCAGGTCACCTTGAAAGCCTGGAATGATAACCTTCTCTCAAAAGAGGCTGCCGTTATCAAATCCCTGGAACATCCACTTATGTTCACAAACTGTTTCCATTTGTTTTTCTCCAGTATTGGATTAATATATCAACTTATTGCATCTAGTGCAAAAACAACATCGGTGTGGTACTTGACATGTCATGATTGACTCAATTGCCTAAGCAAGTGATATGCCAATCATGCACATCCCTCTCCCCTTTAGTCTGTAAGACACCTTTAGAGAGGGTGACTCCATCACCTGCAGGTTCAGCACCATGCCAGGAGCCATCCATTCTAAAATGCTTTTAGAATACTGTCTAAGTACCCATTTTGGGACACTTCCCAAATCTAGATCTAAAACCATATATCTAGTAATCAGAATGTCTGATATAATATCCATAACCTATATGGAGAAACTACTGTGTGACAACCAAAATATAACCGATCGTGGTATAGGAATTTCACTTCCTACTCTGTGTATGGCATCCAAATACCAGGACATCACACCCTACTACCTTCTTAACAGATCCATCCCCTATTCTGATAAAGTCAAAGCCCGTGACTGTTACATCAAAAATAGATGATCTTTCTCCGATATATCTGCTTTAATCTATAAATAGACATAAGCTACTTGTCCAATATGCTTCCGCTGCTCCCACTAACCCTCTGGCAGAGTCATATATACGTGCACTTCTAAAGCTAGTTTAGAATGACGCTGTACTCATCCTCCTGCCGGGTCTCATAGTCTGGAACAACCGTAGTGTCAAGTCTTGATAAACAAGAACCTCCCTGTCACCATCCTTGAGGCTACCTAAGTACCTCTCGGGTGCCTGAGGTAACCCACCATATCTGCGGAGTGGCTAATGGAATGTCAATCCTGATTGAATTTTTAGGTCCTATTAAATTTTCCGTAATCGTTAGTGGTTCTGGAATCACTTCCAATTCTACCATACTCCCACTACTGTTTTTCTGAAAAATCCATTTTACTAAAACTGTGGCGAGTCAAGAACAATATCACTATTGATCTTCCAGATGGTAGAAAGTTAACCCTCGTCAAAGCCCGGGATAACCCACAAACAGCCATTACAGAACCGTGCCCTGAGTTTATCCGGATTCTGGTTTTAAGCATCAGCCGGACGACTGATTTGATCTCAAAAACTATCTAATAACCGCAATCAAGAACGGCGTCGCTTGAAGCTAGCCGGTGAGTACGGGTCGGTCCACAGGGATGTTGTGAATCTCCTAATCGCACTAACGAGTTAATTCCGAAGGGTGTTCGGATTGATTATTAAATCTAAAATCTAAATCTATCCTACGATTATCTAGATCTAGTCTTGCTGGGGTTAGGTTTAGGGATGGTTTGGAAATGCAGGTAAATCTCAACGCTTTCTATACCCGAATGAAGATCTATGAGGAGTTATGGTAATTATCAATAAAGGGGATTAGATCCATTCGGGAAGGTGTTCCTTCCTCTAGGTTCTTGTCCTTCCTTTAGAGATCCTTACCCTAACCTCCATGGAAAACGCGCGCAACCGGGCTTTTATACTACGGTGTCACCCCTACCTCGAGGGATAGGGTGCCGTAGGGCGCGGTGTGTGCGTGTATGCATGGAGTCCTATTGAAAATATTTTATGGGCAAGAAAGGGACAAGAGATCTCATCTCTCAAAATCCTTCCCCAAAGCTAACTCTAAACAATTTATCTACGGCAAGAAATTAAATCTACCTAGGGCAAAGAATTGAAATCTAAACTAGAGCAAGGAATTAAATCTACTTACAGATGCATCTCTCCAATCATCAACGCAGGTTTGTCAGATCTGAATTCATGAGTTGAAAAGAAACAACGTTGCTCTCCATAAAGAGATCTGTATTTTATTATTAAAAGGAGGCATAAAGTTTACAATGATTTAGAGTTCTATTTATAGGAAATAGAAACCCTAGGTTACATTTTTATCCGCATGTCTACAATTACAAAAATACCCCCAGGAAATCTTTTCAGAGCCGCCACGACGTTTTGGTAAAAAAAACTTTTTCTTTTGTCTTCTTCTAGCCGCGGAACCGCGGCAATGGTGGGCTTGGGCCGCGGTTCCGCGGCCCTTTAGTGAGCTCTTCTGATGATTTTTCTTAGGCTTCTTCAGGTTTCTTGGGGGCTTCTGGTTCTTTGATTTTTTTATCAATTGGGCTTCTACATTGGTTCCAGATCTTCAGTGAATATTTGTAGTGGATTTTTTTAACCGTTGCTTTGTGTTGACATCTTGAACCTTGCTTTGTGAACTGTTTCTTATGTAGGCTTCATCAAGATCTTCTGTTCATTGGTTAAAGTCCACTTTTTCATCGTCTTTACATCGTTTTCACTGTTTTCTGTCCAAGAACCTGTAACCTGTAATACGTAGCAGACATGCGTCAAAAGCACCTGTTTATTTATAAAAAGAATAAGAATGGGGAATATAATAATGCAATATTATGGTATGAACAAATACCCCCAAACTTATCTTTTGCTCGTCCTCGAGCGAACTTATTTTTTATTCACTAAAATCCTAACCACACTTTCGCAGGGAAACGCGATTGCACTGAGCACGTGCAACAAGCCGTTAAACCTCTAGGTGTCCCTAGTAGGAGGAGTGTTGTCTCCTGAGGGTTTTCAGTGGATACTACCCACAAAATCCTATCAATTCAGTCCATTAACTTTTGCTCTCCAATTAGGTTTTCTAACAAGGAACACTATTATCTTTTACTTGTAAATTATCCACCCTTATTCTTCACACTTCCTTATCATCTAACTTAAGATTATATATATCCTGTAGACTTACTTAGCTTTCGGCATTTCTTAAGTTTTCCTTCTAGGGTTCCATTTCCACTTAGGAATTTCTATCAACTCTACTAAAGATACAAGTTCTATTCTTCATTCCTCTCTCTTATCTAAATTCCAATCACATACCCCTACTTGTGTGTATAGATCACCCCTACACTTGGAAATTCAAATTAAGCAATCATGCCCTTATCCGTTGTCCAAAGTACTTATTAGTAGGTGAATTTTTAATTGAATTTTGCTTACACATCCTTCATGCGACCGTTAATACTTCTTGAGGTACCAACAACCGATTACAAAATGCGTTTGCACTTTTAAAGCGTAATTCCTAGTCTTGCAACACCTAAGGCTTTAGGAGTGACTCCCAAACCAGTTGGTCTAAGGCACTAGGTGATGAAACACATTCGCTAAATATTTTTCTATTTTTGCAGCCTCAAGTAATTACAAGAACCAGTGTTCATTTTTTTTTCTTTATTCACTTTTTTTTCTTTTATTTTCATTGTACTAAGGACTTTAGACAAGAGCATTTCAAGGTCTCTTCTACTATTCCAAGTTTCAAGGTATGTGTTGGTGCAAATTGTAGGGTATACATTTTCAGAATCTAGACTTAAGCTAGGAATTATTTTTCAAACTTATACTCTAATAAGAACATCAATATTTTTCCTTCGTTTCGACTTAGCCCAAGAAGTGAACCCAAAATTTGCCTATTTCTAAATAAATTACAAAAACATATACTCTCTGTTGTTAAACTTTAAGGAAGGTTATTTTTAGGGTTTTTTAATTTACTAAGTCTAAGATCTAGTTGTTCCTAGCCAGTTAACCTATTTGTCAAACTCAAGTCAATTAGACCAAAATTGAATACAATAATTTTTATAATTTTTTTGAATTTTTAAATTTTTATGGGTTTTCAAATAAGTATGCAAATGCAAAAATATGTACTAATGAATGCGAAGGAAAAAGACGTACCGAGCATACCCCCAAACTTGAACTTGACAGTGTCCTCACTGTCATGCTAAACCAAGAGGGTCAAAAATGCCGGCACTCCCCTGTTTATTTATTTATAATTTTTTTATTTTTTTGAATTTTTGAATTTTTTATTTTTTATAGAAAAAGAAAACAAAAATATATATACATATATACAACAAGTTTTCCCCCCAAACATAAGTTTGGCCTTACATAAGCCAAAGGTTAGCACCAACTATTCAAAAATCTTATCGTGGTACTGATCTAGTTGGTGAAAGAATGGGGTAGAAAGAAAAGAGATGAGAAAAACGCGAGACCGTGTGGAAAGAAGAATGGTAGAATATGGTCTCGGTGGGGGAGAAGAATGGCGGAAAGAAGAAAGAAGTGGAGTACGATCTTGAGGGTGTAAAGCGAGTGAATAAATTAGCGCAATTTGTGATGACCGATGTGTTAAAAGCGATTGCGCTAACTTATCAACCCGTCGAGAAATGGGGTCAAATCCCTCAAGATTCGCAAGAAGACATGGGTACGCCGAACTTGGTATTGGAGATGAAAGCGTAACGGTCTCTTGTACGGTCGGAACAATGGGAAAGACGAAAGGAAGTGAATTAGGGATAGTATCATTCTCACCGTAGTAAACTGTCTCGAACTTGAAAGATTTCATTAATGGTTCGAAATTACTGTAAGCAACCGAGTCTGATGGTTCAACTAACTCATCTGAAAATGTAAATGACTCAAACTCGGGCGGTGAGTCATCAGTATCGTCCGAAAAAGTGAAACACTCGTAAGTGTTATCGGCTGTGAGAACCGTGTCAGATTCAAAGGAAAAATTTTCAAGCTTACAGTCTTCAAGCGTGATATTAGGCGTGGTCGGAACGATGGAAAGGAGGGAGGGTGATATAGGTAAAGGTTCAAGAGGATGAATTAGAAAATCAGACATATCAAACAAAAATAGGTCAACCTCAATATGATCCTCAAAACCCTCCTCAATACTATCCTTATAATTCTCCTCAAGATTCAACTCATCCATGCCATTATCATCAAAGTCAAGACGCATATGAGATTCGGGAGAAACATTTAATAACTCGGGATGATGATTTGAACATAAAATCTCAATTAAATCGACATGTTCATCATCCGAAATATTCCCGGCGTCTATATCCTCAATCAAGTGAAAATCAAATTTCTTAGACACCTCATCAAAAGTATGGATATCTATCGATTTAGGTTCTAGATGGGATGTGTAAAGATCGAAAGGATTAGGTGCGGTTTCACTCGAAAGGGGTTCCTCACAATTTGGTAAATCAAACACTACAAAATCACACAACTCGTTTTTATTTTGAACTTGTGAATCATTTAGGACAATCGATGGAAAACTGGAGTTGTGGGCTTCAATTGGGTAAGGGTAGGTTTGATTTGGAAATCCTCTCACATTCTCACTCTGTCCAACTGCCTCCTTATACATTGAAAAATTTGAAGCTAGTGGGAAAGTAGCTACCGGTTCACTAGGTTGCATAAGGTCAGCCACTGACGCTTCCACATTCCTAGTCATTTTATTTGTTGTTGCGATATACTCCTCCAACGACACTTCCAAACTAGACTTAGGTGGTGAGGGAGTTTCGGTAAAAGATTCAAAATTGGTTGGATATGTGAAACTCCCTAATGGCTGTGTAGAAACAGTGTCTAGTGACGGTGGGAAAGTCGAGTAGGACTGGTAGGAAGTGGGTGATTGGACAGGGGTAGGGTCAACATATGGATAAAAAGGTGAATAATCGTGTGCATCCCTAGAACTAGATGAGTGGAGAGGGGTGAAAGATTGGCTGTGAGATTGAGCAATATGCTCAGCAATGGACATCGGCTTAGGAGTGACAGAAGGACTTGAAAAAGTAGTATCAACATATGGAGGTGCTAAGGGTTGACTTGGTTGACACAAAGTGGATTGAAAAGTCAAACCGTTTCTCCTAGACGCCTCTATTTGATCTTTCAAAGATATTTTAGGTAAGGAAGGATCGTCTTTAAATTGACCGAACAAATTGACGTACGACGCAAAATTAGGTTCGGGATACCAAAGTTCGGCAAGTGATTTATTATGTGGGGTACCCATGTTATAAGAAGAAAGGGTGAAAGAAAGAAAGATGGGTGGTGGTGGTGGTAGGATTTATTTGCGGCCAAAATTTTTTGCAAGTTTTCTAAAAAAAATTTTCCTTTTTTTCTCTTTCTCTCTTTATTTGGAAATTGTTGCAAAAAGATTTTGATAAAAGATATGCAACAGAAAAATATTACTTGCAATCTATTATTATTTAAACTAGGCGCAAAAATCCTGCACAAGATTTGTTATATGGAAGGGAATATATTTTATAGCTCACGGAATCCTGTAGGAATTTCCAGAAAAGATATTTCAAAAATTACAGAGGAGGAACAAAGGAGGCTTACAGAGCAAATTTCACGAACGGAGGACACTGTTCAGCTGCCTTTCCGCGGTATAAACGCGTTACTGCCGCGTTTTCGCGGCAGTCTAGTCAGCACGAGTCCCCAAAATTTTTCTGTTGCTTTGATTCGACAAGGCTGCCGCGGTTCCGCGGCCTAAGGTTGGTTTTGGCCGCGGAAGGGCGGCGCGATGGGCGGTTCGAGACTCAAAAAAAAATCCACTGTTCTGTTGTTTAAAATAACTCCTGTTCCGATATCCCATTTTCTGTTTTGCTTTCTGGAAATTTCCAGATCCGATTTTGTATATCCTGCAAAATTCAAACAACAAAGTATCCCTTCAGAAAATAACAGATTATATATATTTTTTTATATTTTTTTGGATTTTTTCAGATTTTTTTGATTTTTTAATTTTAAGATTAACCCGAAATTGCAAAAAGGAAAGTTCTATGCCATCCCCGGCAACGGCGCCATTTGATTTGATCTCAAAAACTATCTAATAACCGCAATCAAGAACGGCGTCGCTTGAAGCTAGCCGGTGAGTACGGGTCGGTCCACAGGGATGTTGTGAATCTCCTAATCGCACTAACGAGTTAATTCCGAAGGGTGTTCGGATTGATTATTAAATCTAAAATCTAAATCTATCCTACGATTATCTAGATCTAGTCTTGCTGGGGTTAGGTTTAGGGATGGTTTGGAAATGCAGGTAAATCTCAACGCTTTTTATACCCGAATGAAGATCTATGAGGAGTTATGGTAATTATCAATAAAGGGGATTAGATCCATTCGGGAAGGTGTTCCTTTCTCTAGGTTCTTGTCCTTCCTTTAGAGATCCTTACCCTAACCTCCATGGAAAACGCGCGCAACCGGGCTTTTATACTACGGTGTCACCGCTACCTCGAGGGATAGGGTGCCGTAGGGCGCGGTGTGTGCGTGTATGCATGGAGTCCTATTGAAAATATTTTATGGGCAAGAAAGGGATGAGAGATCTCATCTCTCAAAATCCTTCCCCAAAGCTAACTCTAAACAATTTATCTACGGCAAGAAATTAAATCTACCTAGGGTAAAGAATTGAAATCTAAACTAGAGCAAGGAATTAAATCTACTTACAGATGCATCTCTCCAATCATCAATGCAGGTTTGTCAGATCTGAATTCATGAGTTGAAAAGAAACACCGATGCTCTCCATAAAGAGATCTGTATTTTATTATTAAAAGGAGGTATAAAGTTTATAATGATTTAGAGTTCTATTTATAGGAAATAGAAACCCTAGGTTACATTTTTATCCGCATGTCTACAATTACAAAAATACCCCCAGGAAATCTTTTCAGAGCCACCACGACGTTTTGGTAAAAAAAACTTTTTCTTTTGTCTTCTTCTGGCCGCGGAACCGCGGCAATGGTGGGCTTAGGCCGCAGTTCCGCGGCCCTTTAGTGAGCTCTTCTGATGATTTTTCTTAGGCTTCTTCAGGTTTCTTTGGGGCTTCTGGTTCTTTGATTTTTTTATCAATTGGGCTTCTACATTGATTCCAGATCTTCAGTGAACATTTGTAGTGGATTTTTTTAACCGTTGCTTTGTGTTGACATCTTGAACCTTGCTTTGTGAACTGTTTCTTATGTAGGTTTCATCAAGATCTTCTGTTCATTGGTTAAAGTCCACTTTTTCATCGTCTTTACATCGTTTTCACTGTTTTCTGTCCAAGAACCTGTAACCTGTAATATGTAGCAGACATGCGTCAAAAGCACCTGTTTATTTATAAAAAGAATAAGAATGGGGAATATAATAATGTAATATTATGGTATGAACAACGACTCCCTATACCTTAACATCGTTAAGATATAAATTGATTCTATAATATCTAATATAGAAACAAAGGCACTAATTTAATTGGAACCACATTCAAATCATGCAGCTGTCTCCAGTGCATGTCAACCAAATGGAAAGATACCGATCAGTATTACTCAACTTAGGAGTGCATCCAATTATAAGTAACCTGAAAAAGAAACAAGTTTCTCAAAACCATTACTATCAACTGAATACCTCATACAAGTATCTACATTTTCGATCACCTTGAAGAATCCCGATACTTGCGACACCTGGTTCTCTACTTTATTCTTGTACATATAACTCCTCAAACTTGGACCTTGTATTTCTACGAAACACTTGTCCAAAACTTGAGAAGTCACAAGTAAACAGAATATAGTACGAGGACCAACCCCTTTGTCCTAATGGATACTGGACAACATACAATACATTGTATAAGTCCGGTGAGTTTAATAACTCTAACCCTGTGCGTTGCAGGTTGAAAACTGTACTATGGTTATGAAGACTTATACCAATGTTGAGTGCTCCTTACCCAACCATCAACTGATATAGGTAAATATCATGGATATAATTTCAAAAACTTATATCTCACTTTATAAAAATAAACGTACAGATATATCAGTTTGAAATTGGTGCATAACAACGGATATTCAAAACCAAATACTTGCCGTCCGGCAAACAACCCAGGCGATTTCCTCAAATATCACCAATTACAACGAATTCCGTTATAATGAGGATGATCACCTAATTCCCAATAACTTACTCCCACTCATCATCTGTAAAACCATACAGATGTGAGGATCAAACCTGGTAAATACATACCCTGGAGTAAAGACCTAATTGGGAAATCAGTTTTCAATTAACAATGCATAGTGAAACTGAAACATTAAAATGTTTTGTAGGGGTATCCGGGTATTCCTAGTAATACCTCTTCCATTATCCAGATTCATGACTGAAACCATATATTTCCTTGTCATCTCTCCAAATCCCTTTATTGTCTTTAGTCGTTACCTTCTGTACACCTTCGTTAGGCTTAAAAGGTTTTCTTCCTTCCCTACCGTTCGGCACCAGCCTATGGTTTGGAAGAAGACTATCCAATAAGCGTAATAGGTGTACTCTCCTAATTCTAGGAGCACTCGCAACCTGAAAGAATGTAAAGATAAAAGACAACTGAATAAATCTTATTCTATTTCTCCTGAACCAGAATCCATCCTCGAAAAAGTTCCTTCGAGTTCGTATATAACCATACGATGGATTTATCCAATAGGATTGGATGTTCGTAGTGATACGGGGTGTTCTGGAGAAATACAAAGGTGAAGTAGGAGTGGCGTTGAAAGACTTGGTTTGGTCATGAATAGCATTCGCAATTTACTTTGCCCTCTTTCTAATCCCTTTATTTGTCTTTACTCATTACCTTCTGTACACCACACTTAGACCAATTGGTTTTCTTCATTCCCTTCCGTTCGGCACCTGCCTATGGTTTGGAAGAAGACTATCCAATAAGCGTAATAGGTGTGCCGTCTCCTAATCCTAGGAGCCCTCACAACCTAAGAGAAGGTAAAAAGAAAAGACAACTGAATAATCCTATTCATTTTCTCCAGAACCGGAAACCATCCTCGAATAAGTTCCTTCGAGTTTGTATATAACCATACGATAGTTTTATCTAATGGAAGTGGATATTCGTAGTGATACGGGGTGTTCTGGAGAAAGGCAAAGGGTAAAAGAAGGAGTGGCAATGATGTATGTAACTTAGACAATCCAAAAACCAGTGTTTTAAGAAGGTTCGGTTAATTTGGTCACTGAGTTATAGTCTAGGGTCGGGTCATGGTCGTAGTCAAAGAGAGAGAGAGAAGAAACACTCAGCGTGCACTCTAACCTAGATCAAAATGGATAATCATTTTATCTAATCTGGATGGCTCCCACTGTTTCCTCGAATTCTCCTCCAAACCTAAAAGGAGAATTAGTCGGAATCACCCGAAGAGTAATCCTACTCATCAGTGGGAATCGGGATCCAATTATCATCGCATGACAACTTGATGGAAGCCACTCAAGTCACCACACTACAGAAGGTATGCGCATGCCTGGCAAGTTTCCTGTATGTTTGAAACTCCCGATATAATTTTTTACCCATAGAATCCAAGTGACCTTGACAAGGTCAACAAGTCAAAGGGTCCTACTCAAGTTCAACCCGTCATTATCTTGATTGCATTAGACCCACCCACACAGACCCTTGACAAGGTTAACAAGGTCGAACGACTGTCCTAACCAATCCATATTTGTTTGCGACAGAAAAGTATTACAGAGCTACCGCTCACTATGCCTTGACAAGGTCAACAAACGCAGCACGAATACTAAGCAATACTAATCTGAAATGACGGAGGGCTACGGCTGGTTTTTGGCGAAAAACCTTTAACGTAATGAACTTGATATCGTTGAAGGAATCCAAGTGGTTTTATAAAAGTATAGTGGCGAAAACTTTTGCTAAAGAGGTCACTCCCGGTGAGGGATCTCGGCTCTTTCCCCGTCGAATGAGGTGCAGGATATTCCAAACCGAATACCACGATGCAAAGCAAAAAGTAATCGACTATAGTGAAGTTATTACGTTGACGCAAACTTTTACTCAAGGGGTTACTCCCGATGAAGGGATCTCGGCCCTTGCCTCGTCAAATGAGGTGCTGGATATTCATAACTGAATACCACTGTGCAAAGCAAAAGCGTACGTCTGTAATGTCATTTTTTTTTTAAATCTTGGTTCCAACAACATTATATAAATAGGTTTGTTTTCCTTGCATTGATAAGAATCAACACAGTCCCATCAATTAATCATACCAGAAAGAACGAAAATAAAATGTACGTATATGCCACCCGCATTCGCCACTAGGTCCCGTCATCACCCGTTAGGTTACTTAACTAACGATAGAGTGGGGACTGGGCTAGCGCGGGTGAAAAACATATACAACATCTACTAGTATATATAAATATATATAACAATCGTCCCAGGCATGATAAATGCAACATCACAGAAAAGTAATAAGCATCACAGAACAATACAGATAATCTGGGAGCCCCGGGTTTCCTTTGAGCCACAACTGAAAACCCGACTGGTCGTGTGGATAGCCTGTGCAATGAACTTCTAGACCCCTACGAGCGCGGCAAGTTACCCGCCAAAACCTGAAGCGAGGCAGCCCCCTTCAACAAAGTGAATGGACCACCCATCACTTCATGAAATCCGGTAACTTGAGCACCCCTTCTTGGGTCAACCTATACCTTCTACGAGTGCGGCGAAGAGCCCGCCAATTCTAGTGTGAAGCCCCCTCCGTCTCAACGCCATGAGATGCGGGCCCGTTGCCCTCTAGAACCCGGTTGTCCGTGCACCCCACCGCGGGGTAATCCTAGTACAGAAAAGAAAATATATACAACAGGTACATCGACCTCAACCCGGTCGTGCCCCAAAAGAATAATATACAAACAGGCAGTGACGGCAGTCCACATGTCGGACGCTCGCCCCGTAATATCAAATGTACAAATAAATCCAAACTGCACTACTAACATTGCACTACCGGCTATCCACCACGACAATCCAAACACAATATTAGCATAACCAGAGAACATCAACGTGAATGTCACGTTCGCAAACTCGTCTAAAAGAACATATAGCAATTAGACGGGTTTACCGATCGAGTGACATTCACGGTCGCAGATGCAAAACTAAGTACTGATAATTACACAGTTAAAATTTCGATCAATTAAAATTTCTTTCTAGCCCTAAGTGCAAA
Organism: Agapanthus africanus; assembly: GCA_030015575.1. Taxonomy (NCBI): domain Eukaryota; kingdom Viridiplantae; phylum Streptophyta; class Magnoliopsida; order Asparagales; family Amaryllidaceae; genus Agapanthus; species Agapanthus africanus. The sequence goes on from CM057338.1 coordinate 437,064,527, forward strand.
CCAGTACTCAAGAGAATTTGGGCTAAAACTAAATATCACAAAAATCATTTTTCCTTGTCAGAGACGCCACAAAAAATTTGGAGGCATTTGGCCACAAAAGCGCGGCGGAACCGCTGCCAAATGGCTTGTTTTGCAGCGGTTCCGCGGCCAAAAATTGAATCAAGCATCCAAATTTCTTGTGGTGCTCTACAATTGCCTGCACGGATTTTTAAGCTATACAGAAAGATTTTTCGAGCAAGTTTTAAAATCGACAGAAACTTGGCAAAATGGGAAAATGATTTGGAAATTTTGATCGATCGATGTTCTAACTTCGTGCAACCTAGCTAGTAATGGTTTATGTGTGGCTTTGATACCACTGCTGGGTTATATCGGCGTCCTGGCCATCAAAAGTGGCCGGTGCGGAATAAAAACGACGAATAAAAATCTGGCGCCGACGGAACCCAATCCCAAGATCGAACCCACAAACACTATACTAGCAAATAAAGGGTGCTAAACTACAAGTTAGAAAGATTATACCGAATAGAAAAATGTCCTTCGGTCTTCATCTTTCTCCATGGCTCCTTGTGGTGTGCTTGAACGAAGTTGGTCGCCGGTCTTCCTCCATCTCCGATGATTCACCCGAGAGATGTAATTCCGGCTCTAACTCCATGCCAAGATGCTAGTGGAGCAACTAGGGTCTCTAGGATGCTACTCTAAAGAGCCTAGGATGTAGTGTGTATGTATTCTTAGTGTTTGCTATCTCATATCATGAAAAAGGTAGAAGCAAGATGTTAAAGCATGAGGAGGATGAAACTAATGGTGAGGGAGGAGCTCTCATAAAACTCAAGAGAAGAAAACCTAGCATGCTTCAAAAAATGAAGACCAAGGAAAGAGAAAAAGAAGCATACTTAGTTTTGTAAAAACCAATTTTCCATTTTAATAATCTTACCATGCATGAATAATGCACCCAAAAGAATTAACAATTTATTTGTGAGCACTATTCCAAGCATGGTTCTCACCATTCCTCTTCATGCCATTTTCCACCTCATTATCCAATTTTTAATAAAAATGGTCAAATCCAAAATGAGGTGGCACCTTCTAGAATGTTATCCGGTAAAAAATACGGATTACATTCTACAGTATATACATACCTGTATCCGCACCAAAATACGAATATCAAAGAGATAGAATAACACAAAGAATATAACACTAGAATACACGTATCGAAATATATATATGTAAATTATTAAATCAATACCTGATTTAATAATCCGGCTCAAACCCGAGCAGGCTAGTATTACCAGCTGTCCGATCGAAAGTCCGAGTACTATGTACATCAATCGATCGGAACCCTGCACGTATCAAATACGGCTACTACATCATTTCGCCAGAACCAGGAAAACCCTCTGTGTGGGACTCTAAAGACTTGTTAATACGCTGGCGGTGGGTTTAACCACAAGCACGTCAGCGGCACTAGCTGTACGTAACGGCTACCCAGGTATTGAGCGAAAGGAAGGCCGACGAGCAAACTCATCCAAACCCCTACTGAGCCTGTCAGTGACAATATCCGTACAGTCCGGTCTGTTCGTCTAAGAGTATCGCATATCGCGTGTCGGTATGAAACCCATCACTACCTGAGAAACTATCGATCCTGGATCGGTAATTCTCATATACCCCGGCCGAGGATTTCTAGTGATGGCCACCCGTGCACTCCGCGACATCAACCCCCAATACCGGGAGAGATGAATCCCTGACGATCCGCTCACTGCCTCCATGTGGCTCGGGACTGTACCCAACTAAAACCTGTTTGCACGACTCCTTTGAGCCGTGGTAGGGTAGTAATCAAAGTACAGTGGGAACTCACACGACAAAAATGATGATCTCAGGTCGACAGACTAACCTGTACACATGTCACCAGGGAACTGCTATATGACTATAGGTATAATACCAACTAACATGTTCCCGGCGAGTCCGTCCAGTGTACTCATAATCTAATGAGCACTTGTATACTATCTTAGGTGACCAACTGACACCAATCTACACTGGAGTATACACCAGTCTACACTGGAGTATCGATGCCCAGTCTCGATACACCCACCACTAGGGACATTTAAGGATGTGCTTATAGACCCCCTAGCTCCCACGTATGTGATCGCCATCACAATGCTGGCAGTCAAGCAAGAATCCTATGGGCTTTATCAACATATGATGATAAAGACAAACTAGATAGCATACTATCATCTCGAGTAAGACTGTTTTATCGGTATAGGTCCTCCCTCAATCATCATGATCACCTACCTGCGACTATGATAATTGCCTTGAGGGTACTATAGCCAACAGGGGCCAGGTACTCCGCCGACTTATTAACAAAGCCCTTTACAGAAGAGCTGCTGGCCGAGCACGTCTCGTCTCGGAATAAGCCACCAAAAGTGACCCTCTTCGACGGGAAATCCGACCCGAAGGACCACCTAGACGCATTTATAGCGGACATGAGCTTCCAAGATAACTCGGACGTGGCTCAATACCAATCTTTCCCCACCACCCTCATTCGGGCTTACCAGGACTGGTTCCGAGGACTTACACCACGCTCCATCTCGACTTTCGATGAGCTAGCCACCCAATTCCTCGATCACTTCATCGGGAATCGACGATAAAAAAGGGCGGCCGATTACCTGTTCACCGTCAAGAGCGAAGACAAAGAATTCTTCAAAGGATATGTCACCCGCTTCTACAACGCCCTTCTCGAGGTCTTCGAGCACCGCGATGAAACTGTCATCACCGTGTTGAGGTCGGGTCTTAGGCACAAAGAGTGGCCCCGTTCTTTTGCATTAGTGCAACCTAAGACCATGGCCGAAGTAAAAGCCTTGACCGAGCGAGAAATCGAACTCGAGTCCGAGATAAACTCAAACCTGCCCGATCAGGCGGACAGAAAGAAGAGGGATAGAGAGGAGAAAAAGAAAGTCGATCGTCCGAAGCCTTACTCCCCGAGGTTTCAGGAGTACACTCCTCTAAACATCTCTCAGACCGAGCTGCTAGAGGAAGCTAAAGGTGAGAGGTTCTTCAAGCTCCCTCCAGTCACCCAAAGAGCGGGCAAGTGTCTCCGCGGCCCATACTGTGCTTTCCAAAGGTTGCAGGGTCATCCTACTGAGAACTGCAAACAACTCCGTGACTACATCGAGGAGTTGATCCGCTCAAGCCACCTGGCAAAATACCTGAGAGCCAAGCGACAGGCGGAGCGGAAACGAAATGACCAAACCCCTTCCGTGGAATTAACGATCAGGCAGATCATGGTCGTTACTTCGGATCTGGCTCGGGAAAGCGAGGGGAACCCCAACATCCTCCCAATTGAGGGTACAAGCGGCACGCCACAAAAGAAGTGCAGGAGGGACAAGCCGATCACTTTCACAAAGGAGAGACCCCATTCAGCCTCTGCTACGGTACCGAGGTGATGGTCCCCGCGGAGATCGGACTGTCCAGTTATAGAGTCGAACACTTCGACGATGAAGCTAACACCTCAGCGCTGAGAACCAACTTGGACGTCTTATTGGAAAAGCGGGATCGAGCGCAAATCAGAGCGGCCGCCTATCAGCAACAAACCGCTCGCTACTACAACGCCTGAGTTAAGCATCGGGCCTTCAAGGCGAGAGATCTGGTCTTACGAAGAAACGAGTTCATAGATGAAGCGAGACTGCATAAATTCTCTCCGAAATGGGACGGACCATTCCTCGTAGCAGAAGCATTGCTCGGTGGAGCATACCGCTTGCAAGACGCCGGGGGAGGTAAGTTTCTTCGGCCTTATAACGCTGAAAAACTCAAGTCGTATAGATAAACATGCTTTCTTCTTTTGAAACAATGTAATTTCTATTGGCATTAAATTAAACCTCCTGAGCTAGGTCCTCTCACCGAAGAGACCTTTTGCACAACTTTTATTTCTTTTCTCGGTTCCAAAGTTCTTTTCAAGAAAATGTATAAAATATAATGAGGGGATAAAAGAGACAATACAAATCAACAAAAGGAGAAATTTATTTATTAAAGAGGTATTAGGGGCTCCCCAGCCTTACAACAATTACAACAAAGAAGGCCGGGAATTAAAGAAGCATTGTCGGTGATACTTCAAGGAAAGCTCCTCCAACCGATCCCATGCAGCCTCGACCCGCTCCTTTGGACGGTACTAACGGACCCTAAATGCCACGGACTCCTTAGGATTCTCGTCTGCCGATCAAGATGCGACGACCAACCTTTGCTGAAAGCTCTCGAGCAGCAGGTCCACCGATCGATCCCACCTGTTCTTTGAGATCAAACTAAGCCCGTGAGCCGTGTGCATTTTGTCAAAGTTCTCGTCCATCAACTGCAGCGATAGAGTGTTGTACAAACCCGGAGAAGTCCTCCATATTGCATAAAATAGCACCCGAAGAAGAGGAGATCGCCGGAGAAGTAGACGCCCACAATGGCCCTCCAAGCGGCTTATCACTGCCTCGTACGTTTCCTCTGAACGATCGAGGTTATAAAAGTATACGTCATCGTGAGAAACCATCTCCCTGTTCCCGCCAAAATTTTGGCTCAAAACTTGCTCCCTTTTAAAAATAATAACAATAAAATAAAAATAAAGGGAAAGCTCCACATGTAAAGCATGTAGGTACCGTCTCGGATAGAATTAAATCCTTTGATGGCACCTCACGTGCTCCTCACGCGGGCGCCAATTTGCAAAGAACAAAAATGAATCTATTAAATAAGAGTTAAACTCTTAGGAGGCGCCGCACGTGCTCCTCACGCGGACACTAATGTGCAAAGCACAAAAGAATCTATTAAATAAGAGTTAAATAGCGCCACACGTGCTCCTCACGTGGACGCCAATATGCAAAACACATAAGAGTTCCTAAGAGTTAAAACTCTTAGATGGTGCCACACGTGCTCCTCATGCGGGCGCCAATGTACAAAGCACGTGAAAGAAATAAAACCTTAAGCAGCGCCCACGTGCACAGCACGTGAGCGCCGACGCCTTGTAGAATTAAATTCTACTCTCTGTTAAAGAGAGCCGTTGGATCAAAAATCCAACGGAGATAATAAATCATCAGGAAGCATAATTAAATTCTGTTGAGAGGAAATATTCCTCAAATAAGAAAAATTGCCCTCTGTAAAATAGGGTACCGTTAGATTAAAAATCTAATGGTGATTAAAAAATCACCGATCTGGAGAATAAATTCTATATGGGTAAATATTTCCCTAATCTTGTTAAAAACAAGAAAATACTTTCTGTAAAACAGAAGTCCTTGGATCAAAGATCCAATGGAGAGTAAAATCCCCAAATCAATTAGGAACTTTTAATAAGAGATTTCTTTAACTAATCAACAGACTTGCCTCTACTATATAAAAGACCCAAGACTCCAAGTCTTACAGAGAGGAACTCCCCTATAAGCATTGAAAAAATAAAGCAAAAAGCTTCAAAAAGGAAGAAAGAAGAAGATCTCCCCTTCTCATAAAAAAGCTCTAGGTAAATAAAAAAAGAAGAGAGATCAAATCATCTCGTTTACCTATTAAAGGGTTTAACCCTTTTAAAAGAAGAATTTAGTTCTTTCTCTGGATCTGAGATCCACAAGACAAGTCTCCCATAAGTTGAGAATTTAATTCTCATCGGGACGAACTTGTTCTTGGAGATCAAAGATTCATAAAAGAACCAGGAAATGAACTCCTTAGAACAAAATATACAAGGAAAAATCACCCCCCAACGCCTCACGTGCCCCTCACGTGGGCGCCACTCAATAAGGAGTGCTTAGCACTCAGTGCCTGGCGCTCAACGCCTCACATGCCTCTCACGTGGGCGCTACAAAATAATGAGTGCTTAGCACTCAGTAACTGGCGCTCAGCGCCCCACGTGCCTCTCACGTAGATGCTACAAAATAAAGGAGTGCTTAGCACTCAGTGAGCGACGCGTAGCGCTCAGCGCCCAACGTCTCACGTGACTCTCACGTGGGTGCCACAGAACATAAAAAGTGCTTGACACTCATCAGGCAGCGCCTGGCGCCTCACGTGTTTCGCACATGGGCGCCATAAAGAGTGCTTAACACTCCATAAAGAGACGAAAAAGTAAAGCGTTTAACACTTATTGGGCAAATCCCCATGACTGAAAACCCCACAGGGTTATGTGTGAGCGTCAGAACCTACATAAGTGCTCAGCTCTTTTTATATAAAAAAGGGACTGAGCCCAAACAAGTGCTTAGCACTTCTTTTCAAATAAAAAGAAAACTGAGTGGACCAAGCCCAAGTTGGCTAGGTCCCTAACCCATATCAACCGAGCCTATGGGTTCACTACTTCCTAAACTGATCTTAGTCCTAAATACGGCTATCGATCTTCCAACTGATGATATCCCAAAACGATATTCGTCCCACATTCCCCTGAAGAAATCTTAGTCTCAAAATACAACTAATGATTCTCGGGTTTACCATTAATCCCTTTTCCCTCAAACACGGGAATTGGTTCAAGGGTACATCTCTCTACACCTCTGATACATGTCGTTGTAATTCCTCAACGTCTTCAGAGAGGTGGCGGGTCCCGACAACCAGCTGCTTTTTGGTGCACTTTCTAAACTGACGTGCACACCCCAGATCAAACCACACCCCAAACTGTGTGTATCCCATATCATCGGTTCTCATCCTGTCACGTAACAAATACACGTGCGTGTAAGATGATCAACGGACCGATACGTGCTTAAACTACAACGGACCAAAATGTCCTTAAACTAAACGTTGTCTCCAAAATTGCGACAACGGACCGTAACGTCCTTAAACTAAAATCTCACCTCAAAAATGGTGACCTACAGACCGAAATGTCTTCAAACTACAACTTCGCCTTCAAAACGGCGATAAGAGACCAAAACGTCCTTAAACTAAAACAAAAGAGCCCAAATGCTCTCTTGTTGGATCTGAAACAAAAATGATCCTAACACCTTATTAAGTAGATCTTAGTCTCAAATTGTACTAACGTATCCTTAACAAAAAAACAATCGAGCCCCGACTGCTCACAAACATTTAAGTCGATCTTGATCTCAAAACATATCAACGATCCTTAAATCAACCCAAACCCAAATCTAAGATATACGAATTTGGACTAATCCACGCCCTACAAGCGACAACATAAATTAGTCTCCATATACAATCCACGGGCAACCAAAAATAAAACAAACACACACGACACGAAGTGAACTTCTGAAGCAGGAGAAAGTGGTTATCGTGATGCAGTAACGTAATTAAGTGCAGGGGCTTCCGCCTGCAGGGAAGAGCGTCCCCACAATCAAAAACCCCTCGCAAACAAGGGAGAATCTGATGAAGTCTGCTACAACGGCCGCATCTGTCCAAACCTCCGATACATGGTGCCATAAATCAACTTGGTATCTTCAGAGAGATGGACGGATAAACCCAAATAGCAACTGCCCCTAAATTCAGGCAAGACGATCCATCTCGGTTTGTCTCTGTTTTCGGCGGTAAACAGATTCTGGCATTCCCGGTGGGACCTTTTCCTCTTTCCATTCCACACTTCACGTGTCGTGTTCACGAACAAATTATGGTTTACTATGGTTGCCTCTGGATTCGAGCTACTAAGATTTGGTGTCTTGCTCCTGTCTAGAGAAAAGAAGATCAATGGCTTCCAAGTGTACTGCAATAACAACTCCCACTCCGTCCCGACTGGAGGAGTGACTTATAGGCCCAATGCGGCCTCTATCTTTTCAATACCGGTGGAGCAGGTGACTCAGGCCACCACTGGATTGTTCTTAAGGACCATGCTCCCACCAACAACCTTCAGCGCCTCAGTGCCGCAAGGGGAAGCTCCAAAAAAGTCGGTCTTCGATCGACTTGCAACAACTAAGCCCCCTCTCAACGGGTCATCCAAGTCTGCCACCTCAGTCTTCAATTGGCTAAGCCAAAGCTCAAGTGGGCCCGCAAAGAGGCTTGCAATACCCGAAGGGGTTATCCCAAAATGGATAGCCATTCCAGCTCCGGCAGGTGAAGTCGTCAAAGGGACTTCTCATACTAAAGGATCGGTCTTCACAAGATTGGCCGTTCTAACTCCTGTTACGGGCCAAGTCATCAAAAGAGCTTCCCCTACCAGAAAGTCGGCCTTCGAAAGATTGGCCATCTCTTCTCAACGGATGCCAGTTTTCAACAGGCTGGCACCAGCAGTAGCCCTTTACCAAGGCAGGGGGCATGATGAAGTCGCTTCCACAACTGAGGTGGTCCCATCTGCAAGGCATGATCGACGTCGCCACTGGCGCTAGGTGAGAAGAGCTGGGGGCAACTCCCCCTCTGGACTTACTCCACCAGCTCCAATGGTGGAAGTTGACGCTGCTGTTCCAACCGGGAACAACTTTGAACTGCTTAGGAGGGTGCGAAAGAACTCTCCGACCGTGGTGCTGAAGAAATCTCCCCCACCTGTTAAGAACATGATACAGGAGAAGCCGGAGCAGCCCCCTCAGCGGCTGTCCTCCCAAGTCCACAGGGTCTGGCGGAAGGTTCAAGATTCTATGATCAATAAAGACTACTCTAGCCAACTGAAGAAAACAAAGGCTCGGCAAGAGAAGGACCATCCCTCCACCATGCAGCGAGGGACTTCTTTCATGAAGGCACCTGTTACAATGGCTCCTTCAACTTCGATTTCTCACAAAAAGAGAAGGCCGAAGAATCTACCACCACCGGCGGCAAATCCCAAAGGTGATGGATCCAAACGCCCCAAGTCTAGGGGCATGATCGTGCACACGGTTTATATGGCTTCCGGAAAAGAGGAAAGTCGTGCTTCCATGGGTCATCGGCTGCAAACTCGGTCGTTGACAAAGGCTCAGGAGCAACAACAAAAGCTTCAGGAGATGCTGACAAAAATGGCAGCACTCACCGGCCAAAAAGAGAGTCCGGAATCAGCAAGTGAACAGCGCCAGGAGCGGGAGATCGATAGGGAGTTCCAGCGAAGGGTGCTAGAAAGAAAAGTCAAGGAAGCCGCGGAACAGACTGCTAATATAAAGCAGATGATACTTCTGTTCCAAGACATAGTTGGAATGATGATCCAGCCAGAACCTCCAGCGGACGACCCGCCGATAATCATCGAGGATGATAGAGGGGAAACATCGAACCCACTTCCGGCTCTATCAGTGGCCAGGGGGGAAACGATCTCCAAAGCCGCTCTTGATGACTATATAGCTCAATAAATATGAGCTCATCATGCAAGTGAAGTGGTTGGCCAAGTCATCAGAACTGGGCAACCGTACTCGGGCTGGTATGACCAAATCAAATACCTGCCGGGGTATACGATCCCCAAGTTTCATGTGTACAAGGAGACAAGCAATCCGCACCATCATGTCGCTCAGTTCAGAGCTTTATGCGGCAATACTGGAGGCGACGACAAATTGCTGCTTCGCCAGTTCGTCGGCAGCTTGTCGGAGACGGCATTTGAATGGTATTCGGAGCTCCTAAATGACTCTGTCAAAACATTCGCAGAAATGGAGCTACTATTCACACAGCGGTTCACAAGCGCAAGTGAACGCACCCCGATCACGACATTAATCAATGCCAGAGTGAAGCCAGGAGAGACTTGGGTTCAATACGCAATCCGATGGCGGAACCTGTGGTCAAAATGCGAACAACGTATCGAAGAAGATCCTGCTGTGGGCATGTTCATAGGGACTCTCGATCCTCAGGCGATTATGTCCCAGTTCATGACGTTCTTTAAGCCGACCACCTTCCAGGCTTTGATCGACAAGTTGGCCCAAATGGACCAGATAGGCCACGAGCCTCCCTCTTCAAAAATGGATCCTCGGAATGCAAAAGGTAAAGGGAAAGCGACCTTCATTGCCAACACTCAACAACAAGCGAGTGACCTCAAACCAGTTGCTCGTCAAAACAACACGCGCCTGCGCCAATCCCTGAAAGAGAAGTTAGGACGTGCTTACTCGTTCCCCTGTGATAAAACGAAGAGATTGTTCGAACTGGCAATGCGCAACAAACTCATCACACTGCCGGATCCGAGACGTCCACTACAGCCTGGTGATGTCAACAGTCCCAACTACTGCTCCTACCACATAGTAGTGGGCCACCCACTTAAGGATTGCTACGTCTTCAAAAACTGGGTCGAGGACCAGTATCGTCAAGGGAAATTCACGCTGTCAGAAACTGGAGGGTGAACCCGCCACAGAGGCATGCTCCTAAAAAGGTGGATACACCGGGGGGCATCATGCTCGTTTGTGAAAGAAGCTCCTTGGGAAGTGGTCCTTTCAGCTAAAACTAAAAGAATGCTGAAGGATCTTCAAGCATGTCCGACGATCAAATGGAAAAGCCCGCTGGAGCTCGAGATCATTGAGTGGATGCTTAAATCGCGCCCAACACCGAAAGCTGGTAACAATGGGTAAAACATCCAGGCGAAGCCGTCAAAGTCTTCAAAAGGAAAGAAGAAGACCAAGAAGCCCGTACAACCTGACGACAAGCGCATGACCTGCAAAAGTACATCGATCTGCTGGAGGAGTACAACCAGAAGGGGCGGACCCCAGTTACACTCGAAGAGTTTCTCAACCATATACTCGAGAACGGAGATAGTGACGATGATAAGGGAAATGGCTCGTCAGGAGAAACCGAAGATTATGTAGCAAGTTGCCGCATGGCTTCTCATTCGTCGTTAAATAATGAAGAAACTCCCTCGGCGTCGGAAAGCAATGCAGAGGAACTGGGGGCAGGATCGGTGCCAAAATCTCCGGAGCTGCCAGAAGACCCAATTGACAGGCTGCTAAACGAAGCCCTTCAAAAGAGCAAAACTGACCGAGAACGTGAAACGACCATATACGAAAAGGCCAAGCGTCAGCGTCAGGATGAAGAAGCTGCGGTAAGGATGAGTCATAAAGTACTCCACCCAAGCCAAAGCACACCTGCTACAAACGAGAGCAGGATCAAAGCGGAGAAGCGGTTCGCTAAAGCCTTGTTAATGGGAATGAAGCTGCCCTCTCTCATGGAAAACACTCCAGAGAGTACATGCCTCGACGAATCGGATGTACATCTGAACTACTGCTTATACCATCGGAGGGTCACACACCCCACCGAAAAGTGCAATGCTTTCAAGAAGTGGTGGCAAGGATACGTTACTCACCGGCAACATTTCAAGCGGATGAAGCGCAAAACCCGTCGACAACAAAGGAGCGCGACAGAGGAGCGTGAAGGAACGGCTGGAAACTGTCATATGGTTGATACCAGTTCAACAAAAGGAAAATCTCAGGTTCTTATATTCGGGAGCGATTCTGAGGAAGAAATAAATCTCGGCCCTCTCTTCAAAGAATCCACCTCTGGAAAAGAAGAAGAGAAGAAGAACTGCGAGAACATTCAACTGCGTAACCGTACGTTACCTGAAAAGAACCTCGGGCCTACAAACAAAGGTTCGAGCAAAAGAGACAAGGGGAAGAAAAAAGTCCCTGAGGAAATTGCCCTCGATGATAGAGTCGTTAAAGAGCTCGCAACCAACGATCCGCCTAAGAAAAACAAGGTGGATTACAATGTCTTGGCACATCTGAGGAAGATACTTTCACAACTGAGCATACTGGATGCTCTCTTCCTGTCCAAAGAGGCACGAGATTCTCTGATCAAGGCATTACAAGAGCCTGATCAGTTCCAAGCTTTCCTTGCAGAAGAAAAGATGAAGGACGAGCTGGCAGAGGTTCATACAGCTGACATTACATTCGGCGATAAAGATCTCCTCCTTGGAACGTGCGAGCACAATCGTCCTTTATATGTCACCGGGTACTGCCACGACATTAAGATAGGGAAGATCCTGGTCGACAATGGGTCCTCCGTCAACCTTCTCAACGTGAAGATGCTGAAGGAGATTTGCATGAACGTTCAGCACCTGACCCGAGACAAAATTACCATCTCCGGCTTCGACTCGCAGTCATCACGGACGCTGGGGTCCGTAATATTGACATTACGCTTTGGGCTTCTCATCACTGACATCAAATTTTATGTCATCGACGCTAAGACTTTCTACAATGCTATGCTCGGCCGGCCTTAGTTACACGAGTACAACGTCATCCCTTCTACACAATATCAGTGTATGAACTATTTCAAAGACGGCCTCGAGTACACCGTTACGGGGGAGCTAAACCCGATCTCCGTAAACGAAGTCCGCAAATATGAAGACGCCGAGTACTTCCTACCAGACTTCAAAGACACGGAAAGATATCATAAACCGGAGAATAAACAAAAAGTCGTCGCCACTATCCCGATCATTGGGAGCGATACCGAGGAGGATGAAGAGATAATTTACTCAGGGAAACCCCAAGATAACAAGCCAGGACCATCTACCCCTATTTTGGTCTTTGGCAGTGACTCTGAGGACGAGGCCAATGCAGTGTTCTCCGTCCGCCCGTCAATGCAGACTTTCACTAGAGCTGATCAGAGTTTACAAATTACTATGGTTCTGCAGCGGCATTATAAAGAACTTGATGAGCTCAATACATACAGCGTACAAGAGCTGCAGATCTTCTACGCCCCTCCCAGGCGAAGATGTGAAAATGCGATCCTCTTCTATCAGTCTACGGAGACCAGAGTGGAAAAAGAAGTCTAGCATGGTGCCGAACTTGCGCTTGACAGGCTTCAACCAATCCGTCTACCCAGATATTACACAGAGGGATTGAAAAGGCCATTAAGATGCCAAGGTTTATCCTTCAAACAAACCGTTCGATAAGCCCAGTTCTACAAAAAGATTTGGAACATCCTCGGAACTCAGCGAAAGATGCCCAATGGGAGGATGGAGACGACTGGACTTTGATACGTTTAGTCCAAGAAACGGGAGCGATTCCATGGCTGCCGTATCATAAATAACTCCGGTGGAGAAGATAATGCTTTTCCAAATAGCGCTGATATTGAACCAGAGTGAGATCCCATCGTAAGAATGCCAAGTCCGTCATTCGAAGAACAAATTGACAAGCTAATGAGAGGATCCGGTCAAAAGGCTCGGGATGACCACAGCCGCGAAATGGCCATTTACGAGAAAGCCAGGATGCAGCATCTCACTTAACAGTCTGCGGGAAGAAAAGACTACAATGCTCTTCACTCTTAGCCTGCTGTGCGCTCTCGTGGCAAGAAAAAAGCCCGACGTAGAGGCAACAACAAGGTGAAGAATGATAATGATGTTCGAAAACAGCGAAGTAGATCCAAGAAGCTACACGATCGAGAAAAAGTCAGCTGGAATCCATCGCTGATGAAGAAGATGGGTCGGGAATATTCTTTCCCCCAATACAAGACAAGGAAAATATTCGACCTTGTCATTAAGCATCTAATGATGATGCTCCCGGAGTCTCGGCACCCCGAACAAATAAACGAGGTCCATCACCCGGCTTATTGTTCCTACCACCGAGCAATATGACGTCCTCTTGAAGATTGCTTCATCTTCAAAGACTGGGTCGAAGACTAGTATCAGCGAGACGGGTTTGCCCTATCCGACAGTTGGAGGGTAACCCCATCACGAAAGCATGATCCAAAAGTAACCTATATCGCGAGGGTCTGTCCAGATCAACATCGAGCATGGAAACGAACTCGCACCTACTACGTGATAACATTCTCAAAGGAAGGGGAGCACGAGAATATGGACGACCTCTCCCAGCGTTTCACAAATAAGAATAAGGACGAGATGATCTTAGAATTTCCACCGGCGCCAAAAGAGCTAAAAGATGGGATACACACCATGACGGACAATCTGAGAAAAATCGACTTGGGGACGGAAAACGAGCCGAGACCCACGTTCGTCAGTGAGCTGTTGTATAAAAAATAGGTGGCCATACTAAAGGACGTATTCATGCAATATAAAGACTGCTTTGCATAGAACTACTCCGAGATGCCGGGACTAGATCCAAAAATAGCTGTGTATAAATTGGCTATATCGCCGGACGTCAAACCGGTCAAACAGGCGCCAAGAAGAATGCGGCTCGAACTCGAGATGAGTATCAATGCCGAGGTCAAGTAACTAATTGACTCCGGCTTCATCCAAGAAGTTCAGTATCCTGACTGGATTGCCAACATTGTTCCAGTGATGAAGAAAAATGGGACAGTGCGCATCTGCGTGGACTTTCGGGACCTTAACAAAGGTTGTCCGAAGGATGACTTCCCAGTACCTGTTACCGAGCTGCTGATCGATAACGCGTTTACCCATGAGGTCTTCTCCTTCATGTATGGATCTTCGGGGTAAAATAAAATAAAGATGCATCCTGAAGACTAAAAGCATACTGCCTTCCAGACCCCGCTGGGCATATTCTGCTATAAAGTGATGCCCTTCGGTCTGAAGAACGCTGGCAGACCTACCAGGGGGCCATGATGAAGATCTTTGATGATCTCATCCATGAGATTGTTGAATGCTACATTGACGACCTTGTGGTGAAAAGCAAATCGTACGAGGAGCACAGGGAACATCTGAACATAGTGTTCCAGCGTCTTCGGAAATATAATCTGAAGATGAACCCTTTGAAATGCGTGTTTGGAGTCTCCTCAGGAAAGCTCCTAGGATTCATCATACGGCACCGAGGTATCGAAATAGATGTTGGATATAGTGCCCTCAGAGTCAATTATTGGATCACAGGCACGTGATTGCAATGATTGAGGGAGGACCTATGCCGGTAGGACAGTCTTACTCAAGATGATAGTATGCTATCTGGTTTATCTTTATCATCGTGTACTGCTTTAGGTGACCTTACAGGTCGCTATTACACGTTGATAGAGCCCCTAGGATTCTTGCTTGACTGCCAGCAGTATGATGGCGATCATATACGTGGGAGCTGGGGTCTATAAGCACATCCTTAAAAGGTCCCTAGTCGTGGGAGTTTCGAGACAGGGCATCGATACTCCTGAGTAGACTAGTGTATACAGTCGAGACCCCGACGAGGGGCGATGGCCGGTCTCACAAGCCACTGGTGTCAGTTGGTTCACCTAAGATGTATACAGGTGCTCATTGGGTTATGAGTACACCGGACAGGACTCGCCGGGAACCTGCTAGTTGGTCTTATACCTGATGTAAGATAGTAGTTCCCTGGTGACATGTGTACAGGTTAGTTCATCGACCTGAGATCGTCATTTGTCTCGTGTGAGTTCCCACTGTACTTTGATTACTACCCTACCATGGCTCAAAAAAGTCATGCAAACAGGTTTTAGTTGGGTACAGTCCTGAGCCACATGGAGGCAGTGAGCGGATCTGCAGGGGTTCGTCTCTCCCGGTATTGGGGGTGAGGTCGCGCTGTGTCTAGGAGAGCCATTACACGAAGTCCTTGGCCAAGGTAGGAGATTTACTGGTAGGTATTCCAGTAATATCTCAGGGTGTTCTGGGCTACACCCCGACACGACTTGTACCGCTTTTGGGGGTCTGACTTTTACCAACCCCCTAGGCCCGTCATGCGATGCTCATAGACGAACGGACCGGACTGTACGGATATTGTCACTGACAGGCTCGGTAGGGTGTCAGGATGAGTTCGCTCATCGACGTCCCTTTTGGTCAATACCTGGTAGCCCGTTACGTATGGCTAATATCTCTGACGTGCTAGTGGTTAAATCCACAGCCAAAGGTATTGACGAGTCTTTAGAGTCCCCCACAGACAGTTTCTCAAGTTTCGGACGAAACGCTGTAGAGGCCGTATGGATATATGGCAGGGTTCGATCATACACATGCGGTATTTCATAGATCACGATCGGACGGATAATACTAGCGGGCTTTGGTTTAAGCCGGATCCTAGTATTATACAGTGTAGATTTTGTCTCATTGCATTTGTATTCAGTCGGAATACAAATGCGGGTATGTATATACAGTCGCGGGGTTTTCCTGTAATTTATTACGGGATCAGTTTTTTGAAGTTGCCAGTTTGCATTCCGTTTCGGCCAGTTTTCCTTTGTTCCTTCATGGCCGAATTTTTTGTGATGGAGGGGCTAATTTGCAAATATGCAAATTAGCAATTGTGGAGGGTGTTATTAGTGATATGCGGCTTTACGATATGTCTAGCATCTTTTGATTCTTTTTCCCTCATCATGGTTTGCAATAAATATGATGGGCTTTATGAAATGGATGGGATTAGAAATTGATGTGATCTTTATTCCTCTTTATCACACATTTCCCACTTGCTTCATTATTGTATTTTTCCTCCACCATTTTGTAAGGGGCCGGCCATATTTTTGTGAGGGAGAGAGTTCATTTTTGGTGGTAAAAAAAATGTTCATCTCATACTTTTGCTTGCTACAAAGTTCTAGTTCATCTCCATATCTCCTTCTTCCATCTAAAAATGGCAACTTCAATTAACCCCTTGAGACAAACCATTCTACACTTAGCCTACAGCATTCTTGGACACGTCGGCTTGCCAACTTCGTGTCCGAGTTGCTCGGTGCAGAGGTGGGAGCCCGTAAAAAGACCCGGCAGTGTGGTGCCCTCTCCGACGAGAAGATGTAGATCGGAGATTCCGCGAGGAGATCGGGATGGAGGCCGAAGACCGAAGGACACGGATCGCTCGGTATAGCATTTTACCCATTCTCTAGTTAGCTAGCATTAGGTTAATGGCCCGATCCGGGTTTACAGTCCGCGGTAGCGCCGGTTTCTAGTTAAAGAAAAGTTTTTGTTTCCGCATTTTGGCCTCGGAATGACCACCGGGGTGCTGCCGTGCACTAACAATAGACTCATCGAAGATCAAGGCGATTGCGGAAATGCCCATGTCAAGAACTCTCAAACAACTTCGGTCTCTCCAAGGAAAGCTCTCGTATATCCGACGGTTCATAGCTAACCTCTCCGGCAAATGCCGCCCCTACAACCATCTAATGAAGAAGGGGACACCGTTCGTTTGGGATCGCAAATGCCAAAGTGCACTGGATGAAATCAAGCAATACCTGTAGAACCCGCCGGTACTGACCGCTTCCGGTCAACGAAAAGCCTCTCATCCTATACACAACAGCCCTTGGAGGTTCTTTAGGCGTGCTATGGGCACAGGAGAACGACCAGGGGAAGGAGAGAGCTCTCTACTATTTGAGTCGAGTTCTCCTGGGGGCAGAAAACAACTACCCCCCATTGAAAAGCATTGCATGGCACTGATCTTCTCGATAATGAAGTTTCGACATTATGCCTTGGCACATGAGGTCCATCTCATATCAAAGGTGGATCCTTTCAAATATTTGATGTCAAGAGCCATACTAACAGGAAGGCTTGCCAAATGAGCCCTCCTCTTGATGGAATTCTCGATAACATATGATCCCTCAAGGCAGTGAAAGGCCAGACCATCGCCGACTTTCTAGCTGAGCATCCAATACCAGTCGATTCTCCCTTAAATTATGAATTGCCAGACGAACACGCGTTCGATACAATCGAAGGGGAGAAGGAAAGAAATAATGCCCGATGGGAACTATATTTCGACGGAGCATCTTCTTTGAAGAAGCAAAAGCAAAGCACCCCCATAATCAAAGCTGGGGTGGGCCTTATCTTCGTGACTCCGCAAGGAGGGATAATGCGTTTCGCCCTTTCCTTAATAGAGCCGAGGACAAACAATGAGGCTGAGTACGAAGCTTTGATAGTGGGTCTTGAGATTGCTGTCGATATGGGAATCAAAAACCTCCTCATATATGGAGACTCCCAGCTAGCCGTTAGCCAAGTAAATAGCGACTATCAGATGTGTAAACCGGAGTTGGTAAAATATGGTGAAAGAGTGCAGCAACTGCTGACTCAAATTCCCTCCTACATCCTGAAAAGTATACCGCGAACGGAAAATAGCAAGGCGGATGCGTTAGCCAAGCTTACTAAAGAACTGGCCGACGAAAACCTCGATGAAGTAAGGATCATTGTGCAAAACCGCCGGATTCTCATGCCAGCAGAAATATCTCCGGAGTCGTCTGAAAGAAAGGAAGTGACTGAACAAGCAGCCTTCCAATTAGAAGATGAAGAAAAGGCTAAGGATCGGAGAGAAGTCTTTATAGACTACTTCAAATCCCATCGAACACCCGAAAACGCATCTTCAAGACATCAGCTCATGAAACGAGCTCTGTCTTTTGCCTTTGTCAATGATACTCTATATAAGAGATCGTTCGACAGTTTGTGGCTAAGGTGCCTGGGACCAGAAGAAGCAAGGAGAGTCGTCCAAGAAATCCACGATGAACTCTGCTGTTCTCATCAAGCTGGGCCAAAGATGAAGCGGAAGATCAAGAGAATGGGTTACTATTGGCCCACAATGATTTAGGACTGTCTCGAATATGCGCAGCAGTGTCACTCGTGCCAGATTCACGGAGACTTCATCCACCAGCATCCAAATCCGCTACATCCAACACTGGCTAGTTGGCCGTTTGAAATGTGGGGAACCGATATAATTGAGCCCATCGAACCAGCATCATCCAAAGGACATCTATTCATATTGGCAACAATCAATTACTTCTTTAAGTGGGCAGAGGAAGTACCGCTAAAGGAAGTGAAGACGGAGAACATCCTCCATTTCTTCAGGACACATGTCATCTACCGATTCGGCACTCCGCGACGAATCATCTCAGATAATGGGCTGGTCTACAGAAGTCATAAGATCGGCCGCTTCTCACAGCAGCATAATATAGACTGGAGATACTCTTCAGTCTATAATCCCCGAGCTAACGGTCTAGCTGAAGCTTTCAACAAGACCTTGACGAAGATCATAAAGAAAACGGTGTCCAGAAATAAAAAGGACCGGCACGAGAGACTGCATGAAGCTCTCTGGGCGTATCGAACCACGTTCAAAACGACCATAAATACAATGCCATTCGCGTTGGTAATCGGCACGGAAGCGGTACTTCCCTTGGAGATAGAGCTACCCTCTCTACAAGTGGCAGTTCGAAATGAGCTGACGGATGAAGAAAATGCCCATCTTCGGCTTGAGGAGCTCGATGCCCTCGATGAAACTCGTCTCATGGCGCAACAAAACCTAGAAGCTTACAAAGCAAGGATGACACGCTCATACGAAAGGCTAACCAGGCCAAGAACATTCCGCCAAGGCGAACTCGTGCTAGTTGTTAAAAGACCTATGATCCCCAACCGTGCGAAACGGGGGAAATTCAAGCCAAACTACGAGAGGCCGTATATCATAGACAAAGTCTACCAAGGTGGGGCCTACTTGCTCATGGATATGCATGGCGAAAGACCTTTCTGTCCAATAAACGGCCGGTTCCTTAAAAAATACTACGCTTGGCAAGTCACGACTCAGGTTAATGATAGATGCCGACGCTCGTGTCTGCTCGCTATCTTCCTAAGTCAAAACTCTAAAAGTGGTATCCAACAGAATTTCCGTCCTAAACATGGCGACAACGGACCGAAATGTCCTTAAACTAACCATTGCCTCCAAGATGGCGATAATGGACCGAAATGTCCCTAAACTAACAATGGACCGAAATGTCCCTAAACTAACAACGGACCGTAATGTCCTTAAACTAAAACTTCACCTCAAAAATGGTGATAGTAGACCATTACGTCCTTAATGTCCCTTAAACTGGCAATGGACCACTACGTCCTTAAACTGGCAATGGACCAAAATGTCCCTAAACTAGTACTCCGCCTCAAACATGGCGCATCGCCCCAAATACGGCGATATCTTCTCTTGGGATCTATGTTGCAATCAAAGCTCCAACGGTAAAGACTGCAACCCAAGTTTAAAAAAACGGTACGTCCACAAGCGAAATGGGCACGGCTGAAAACCCGAAAGGGCGTCGTGAGTAAAAACAGCAAGGCTACCGGCGAACTTGCGAAAACCTGAAAGGGCGCAATCTCGTTGTTAAAAAAATGGTACGTCCACAAGCGAAATGGGCACGGATGAAAACCCAACAGGGCACCGTGAGTAAAAACGGTAGGGCTACCGGCGAGCTTGTGAAAACCCGAAAGGGCGTAATCTCGTAAAATTTTCACTTACGAAATCCTCTCGACTCGTAAGGAGAACTCCCCTTATGAGACCCTCATGGCTCATAAGATTCAAAGTCTTAAGTTATAGGGATTCAAACTTGTCCTTAAGCCGTCGTATTCCCCAAGTTGCCCTACAGACGGTCCGATATTGGCCCTTGTATATAATTCACGGGCACAAATAAACGATTTCCCCCACCAAGTCCCACCAATGATGAGGAATGTCCTCATATGGCGAACGACACTTATAAGTCCTCTCGACTTATAAGGAGAAAATACTATTATGAGATTCTTACGACTTATAAGAGAACACACACTTAGGGATCCCCACGATTCCTAAGGAGAAAATACACCTACGAGATCTTCATGACTCGTAGGGAGAAATATCTTTATGAGACCCTTATGTCTCATAAAGTCAAAAAGCCTTAGTCGACAGGATCCTAACCCTGTTTGCTAAGACACATTTGTTCAAATCGACAAAGGCAAATGATGATTTGCTCCTGGCAATATCCCAGTTGTAGCGATGCTGATGCCTAAATCGGTATCAAATTCCAAGTCCTTTCACGGCAAATGATGATTCGCTCCTGGCAATATTCCAGTCGCAGCGGTGCTGATGCCAAGATTGATATCAGATCTCAAGTTCCATACTCGCAACAAAAATCAGTGAGGAAAAATAAAATAGCCGAAATGATAGGGCAACCCGCAATAAAAATCAGTGAGCAAAATAAATGCATATGAAAATGCCGAAATGTTTTGGCAACTCGCAATAAAAAGTATCGAGTAAAAAGAAAAGCCGAAATGATTGGGCATTGTAACAACCCTAAACTTTATGTATAACTTTCTGTACAATTTTTTCAAAAATACAGAAAGGGGTATTTTTTTGCCTAATCACAAGTTATAAATCTGTTTTGCTTTTTAATAGCAAGAAGGAGTTTGTAACTCATTGGTAAGACCTTGCACTGCTGAACCAAAACACCAGAGTTCAAATCCCATCACCCACATTATTTTTAATATTGTTTTATTTTAGATTTTTAGAATCCCAAGGGTCTACACATGCATAACTCGTAAAACCCCCACTACACATGTAAAACAAACTAGACCAGGGGGAAGACCAAGAGACGACGGACCCACGGCGACGACCCCGGCCATGACTCGGCCCGAGTCGGCCGGCGACTCGGCCGCCGCCGCCGGCCAGATTCGGCCGGACCGCCGAATCCCCAACATGAAAGTTCTGTCTCTTCACCTCCCCATCACTCCTGCACACTTAATTTCCTTGGATCGGTTCCAAAGCTCCTTAAAATCCCATTAAACCGTATTTTTATTACAAATTAATACAATTTTCAATACACCCTTTCACCTAAACTTAACCCTAGTTTTACTCTATAAATACCACCCCTAGACACACACCCCTCACTCACAATTCTGTCCAAACTCTCAAGAAAACTCTCTAGAATTTTGTGTACAAGTGGAGTTAGCGAAGGGCGAAACTTCGACGAACTTCCGACGACGACCCTAGGAGCTTCCGGCGACGAAACGACGTACCGGCGAATCCTACTTCCTCCTCTACCTCTTCTCTTGATTCTAAGCCAGTAAGTCCTACCTCTCTCTTCTCTATTCTTTTCTAAAAACACGTATTTCTAAAACCCGACGGAATTGGATTTAATCCGAGTTCCGATTCGGTTCTTCCTAAAAATTCAACATTTTCTTAAATACAATCATACTAAACTCTTACATGTTGACTATTAAATATTAACAAGTCATATTGAACAAGTTCTATATCAAAAGGATTTCTATTTCAATCGTACTTTTTCACTAAAATACCATGTAGTTTACTTTCTACTTTAAAATATCATTAAATTTGCTATACTTTTAGATAGATCACGAAGTAATGACCTACCTCCTCACACACTCATATGCAACATAGCACAATACCTTTTGGAAACATAGAATACGGGAAAATGAAACTTTACATATAAATACCACTAACTATTAAAACCGTTTTCTATAAGAATTCATATTTTTTATAAATCTTTGTAAAGTGCCGCTACAACCTATTTTGGGGAACCCGACTGGGATGGTGCGGATTATCGCACATCCTTGGGGTTTAGTAGTGCGAGATGCAGATCTCCGCAAGGAGCATACGGTCTCGAGAGATTTAAAATACGAAAATCTTAAGCAAATGAGATTTCTAGAAATATAATATATAGTAAAATTATATATTTTGTTTCTTGTGCACTTTTATTTATATTGCTTAAATACGCTTAGCGTATTTACTTCAGAGTAAATACGTAACGGCCTTGTCCCGTCCCCTTCGCCTTATACCGGGAAGCAGGGCGTGACAGGCACCGCGATAAAAAGACGAAATGATTGGGCAAGCACGACTTTCGCGATATAAAAAGCTGAAATGATAGAGCATTGCGAAAATTTAAAAAAAATGAAACTTTTGCCCTGCAGGTGAGTCTACACCGACCCCTGTATACAATTCATGGGCACAAATGAAAAAGGGAACCATGCTTTCCCACCAGGCTCCGTCAAAGAGAGAGCCAAGTCTTGATGGTTCACAAACAACCTAGAGACCATCTCGACACTCGTCTCGTTACAGCAGATATATTGTCAATAACGACATTCCTTCTCACTCCAGCAAGATGCAAACGTGACGTCAACAAAGACCCCAGGGTCGAAACAAAGCGGAGCCGTGGTAAAGTCCCTAGTTCCAAGTCTCGACGGTTCACAAACAACCTAGAGACCACCTCGACACTCGTCTCGTTACAGTAGATATAGTGTCAACAACGGCATTCCTTCTCACTCTAGCAAGATGCAGACGCGACGTCAACAAAGACCTCCGGGATCGAAATAAAGCGGAGCCATGGCAAAGTCCCTAGTTCCAAGTCTCGATGGTTCACAAACAACCTAGAGACCACCTCAACACTCGTCTCGTTACAGCAGATATAGTGTCAACAACGGCGTTCCTTCTCACTCCAGCAGGATGCAGACGCGAAGTCAACAAAGACCCCAGGGTCGAAACAAAGTGGAGCCATGGCAAAGTCCCTAGTTCTAAGTCTCGACGGTTCGCAAACAACCTAGAGACCATCTCGACACTTGTCTCGTTACAGCAGATATAGTGTCAACAACGACGTTCCTTCTCACTCCAGCAGGATACAGACGCGACGTCAACAAAGACCCCAGGGTCGAAACAAAGCGGAGCCATAGTAAAGTCCCTAGTTCCAAGTCTCGATGGTTCACAAACAATATAGAGACCACCTCGACACTCGTCTCGTTACAACAGATATAGTGTCAACAATGGCGTTCCTTCTCACTCCAGCAGGATGCACAGACGCGGCGTCAACAAAGACCCCAGGATCGAAATAAAGCGGAGCCATGGCAAAGCCCCTAGTTCCAAGTCTTGACGGTTCACAAACTACCTAGAGACCACCTTGACACTCGTCTCGTTACAGCAGACATAGTGTCAACAACGGCGTTTCTTTTCACTCCAGCAGGATGCATACGCAACGTCAACAAAAGACCCCAGGGTCAAAACAAAACGGAGCGATGGCAAAGTCTCTAGTTCTAAGTCTCGACGGTTCACAAAACAATCTAGAGATCACCTCGACATTCGCCTCATTACAGCAGACGCAGTGTCGACAAAGGAAGCGAAGGCCAAATTCTTAGCTTCAGGGTCTTGACGGCAACTCAAATAAAACCCGAAAGACTACCGGAGATCATCCCACATCAGCGCGGAGTGGTTATAACTCATCGGGGCTCGCAAATTGAGCCTAACCTCAAGTAAAAAGCGACATGGAAAAATTCTTAACGCTTGCTCTTCCGACAGTCAAACTGCCTAAGAAGATTACTTGAAGACGTCTTGTCCAGCCCGCGAAGGGATCAAAGACACGGCAGTCGCGGGGCTACTCGAACAGCAACGTAAAGTCTACATATCGGGGAATGCATCAGCTAACGCGATGGTACCACGGACTAAAACCCTAGTACCACAAAACCTAACGGACCTCTCTCGCAAAGAGCAGGGGTTATCTAACGTTAGGATATTCCTGCGAGAACTTCTCGACTCATCTCGACTCGTAGTGAAATACAATATTCCTGCGAGAACTTCTCGACTCGTCTTAACTCGTAGGGAAAAACATCTTCATGAAACCCTCACGGCTCATGAAGGTGAAAAGCCTTAGGTAACGGGGATATCAACATGTTTTCTAAGCACTGTGGTTCTACAAGTAGGTCCAAACTGACTCTTGTTTACTATCCACGGGCTACATTCTCCAAAGTCGAATACTGACAAGGAGGAAAAACCACTTTCGAGTCCTCTCGACTCGTAAGGGGGAAAATTTTCTTGTGGGATCCTTACGACTCTCAAGAGAAAACGCACTTAGAAGTCCTCACGACTTCTAAGGAGAAAATACACCTACGGGATCCTCTCGACTCGTAGGGAGAAAAGTATTTATGAGACCCTTACGGCTCATAAAGTTGAAAAGTCTTAGGAAGCAGATCCAAACCTATTTCCTAAGCTATCGCTACCCTACAAGTAGGTCTAAACTGACTCTTGTATACTATCCACGGGCCACATTCTCCAAATTCGAATACTGACAAGGAGGAAAAACCACTTCCGAGTCCTCTCGAATTGTAAGGGGGAAAATTCTCTTGTGAGATCCTTACGACTCTCAAGAGAAAACTTACTTAGAAGTCCTCACGACTTCTAAGGAGAAAATACACCTACGGGATCCTCTCGACTCATAGGGAGAAAATTCTTTATGAGACCCTCATGGCTCATAAAGTTGAAAAGTCTTAGGCAGCAGATCCAAACCTGTTTCCTAAGCCATCGCTACCCTACAAGGAGCTCAAGATGGAGTATTGTATACCATCTACGGGCCACATTTGCCAAAGTTACATGCCACTGAAATGAAGAAGCTACTTACAGGTCCTCACGATTCGTAAGGAAAAATACCCGAGTGAGATCCTTACAACTCACGGAGGCGATGAACACTTAGAAATCCTCATGATTTCTAGGGAGAATATGCACCTATGAGATCCTCTCAATTCATATAGAGAAAAAATCTTCTTGAGACCCTTACGGCATATGAAGATGAAAAAAAGTCTTAGGCTACAAGGACCCTAAACTTGTCTCCTAAGCCATAAATTCTATGATCATGCATAACATTGCATTATTTCACCCACGCATATACTTACGTGGGTAAAGTAGTGAGGGCATTTGTTCCCGCCAAAATTTTGGCTCAAAACTTGCTCCCTTATAAAAATAATAACAACAAAATAAAAATAAAGGGAAAGCTCCACATGCAAAGCATGTAGGTACCGCCTCGCATAGAATTAAATCCTATGATGGCGCCCCATGTGCTTCTTACGCGGGCGCCAATGTGCAAAGCACAAAAAGGAATCTATTAAATAAGAGTTAAAACTCTTAGGAGGTGCCGCACGTGCTCCTCACACGGGTGCTAATGTGCAAAGCACAAAAGAGATCTATTAAATAAGAGTTAAACTCTTAGGAGGCGCCGCACGTGCTTCTCACGTGGGCGCTAATGTGCAAAGCACAAAAGAATCTATTAAGTAAGAGTTAAATGGCGTCACACGTGCTCCTCACGCGGATGCTAATGTGCAAAGCACATAAGAGTTCATAAGAGTTAAAACTCTTAGATGGCACCGCACGTGCTCCTCACACGAGCGCCAATGTGCAAAGAACATGAAAGAATTAAAACCTTAAGCAACGCCTACGTGCACAGCACGTGAGCGCCGGTGCTTTGTAGAATTAAATTCTACTTTCTGTTAAACGGAGCCGTTGGATCAAAGATCCAACGGATATGATAAATCATCAGGATGCAGAATTAAATTCTGTTGAGAGGAAATATTTCTCAAACAAGATAGATTGCCCTCTATAAAATAGAGTACTGTTGGATTAAAAATCCAATTGTGACTAAAAAACTACCGATCTGCAGAATAAATTCTGTATGGGTAAATATTTCCCAAATCTTGTTAAAATCAAGAAAATACTTTCTGTAAAACAGAAATCCTTGGATCAATGATCCAATGGTGGGTAAAATCCCCAAATCAATTAAGATCTCTTAATGAGAGATTTCTTCAACTAATCAACAGACTTGCCTCTACTATATAAAGGACCCAAGCCTTCAAATCTAACAGAGAGGAACCCCCCATAAGCTTCGAAAAAACAAAGAAGAAAGCGTTAAAAAGGATGAAGAAGAAGATCTTCCTTCTCAGAAAAAAGCTTTATGTAAATAAAAAAAAAGATCAAAGCATCTTGTTTACCTATTGAAGGGTTTAACCCTTTTAAAAGAAAAACTTAGTTCTTTCTCTGAATCCGAGATCCACAAGACAAGTCTCCCACAAGTTGAGAATTTAATTCTCATCGGGACGAACTTGCTCTTGGAGATCAAAGATTCAGAAAAGAACCAGGAAATTGAACTCCTCAGAACAAAATATACAAGGAAAAATCACTGCCCAGCGGGTCACGTGCACCTCATGTGGGCGCCACCTAATAAGGAGTGCTTAGCACTCAGTGACTGGCGCTCAGCGCCCGGCGCCTCACGTGCCTCTCACGTGGGCGCTACAAAATAAAGGAGTGCTTAGCACTCAGTAACTGGCGCTCGGCGCCCGGCGCCCTATGTACCTCTCATGTGGGCGCTACAAAATAAAAGAGTGCTTAGCACTCAGTAAGCGACGCCTAGCACCCACCGTCCCACGTGACTCTCACTTAGGCGCCACAGAACATAAAAAGTGCTTGACACTCACCAGGTAGCGCCTGATGCCTCACGTGTTTCGCATGCGGGCGCCATAAAGAGAGCCCAACACTCCATAAAGAGACAAAAAAGTAAAGTGTTTAACACTTATTGGGGAAATCCCCATGACTGAAAACCCCACAGGGTTATGTGTGAGCGTCAGAACCTACATAAGTGCTCAACACTTTTTACATAAAAAAGGGACCGAGCCCAAACAAGTGCTTATCACTTCTTTTCAAATAAAAAGAAAACTGAGTGGACCAAGCCCAAGTTGGCTAGGTCCCTAACCCAGATCAACCGAGCCTATGGGTTCACTACTTCCTAAACTGATCTTAGTCCTAAATACGGCTATCGATCTTCTAACTGATGATATCCCAAAACGATATTCGTCCCACATTCCCCTGAGGAAATCTTAGTCTCAAAATACGACTAATGATTCCCGGGTTTACCATTATTCCATTTTCCCTCAAACACGGGAATTGGTTCAAGGGTACATCTCTCTACACCTTTGATACATATCGTTGTAATTCCTCAACGTTTTCAGAGAGGTGGCGGGTCCCGACAACCAACTGCTTTTTAGTGCACTTTCCAAACTGACATGCACACCCCAGATCAAACCATAGCCCAAACTGGATGTATCCTATATTATCGTTGCTCATCCTGTCACGTAACAAATGCATATGCGCGCAAGATGATCAACGGACCGAAACGTCCTTAAACTACAACGGACCAAAATGTCCTTAAACTAAACGTTGTCTCCAAAATTGCGACAACGGACCGTAACATCCTTAAACTAAAACCTCATCTCAAAAATGGTGACCTACAGACCAAAATGTCCTCAAACTACAACTTCACCTCTAAAATGGCGATAAGGGACCAAAACATTCTTAAACTAAAACAACAGAGCCCAAATGCTTTCTTGTTGGATCTGAAACAATAATGATCCTAACACCCTGTTAAATAGATCTTAGTCTCAAATTGGACTAACGTATCCTTAACAAAAACCAATCGAGCCCCAACTACTCACAAATATTTAAGTCGATCTTGATCTCAAAATAGATCAACGATTCTTAAATCAACCCAAACCAAAATCTAAGATATATGGATTTGGACTAATCCATTTCCTACGGGTGACAACATAAATTAGTCTCCGTATACATTCACGGTCAACCAAAAATAAAATAAACACACACAACACGAAATGAACTTCTGGAGCAGGAGAAAGTGGTTATCGCGATACGGTAATGTAATTAACTACAGGGGATTGCGCCTGCACGGAAGAGCGTCCCCACAATCAAAAACCCCTCGCAAACGAGGGGGAATCTGACGAAGTCTTCTACAATGGCCGCATCTGTCCAAACCTCCGATACATGGTGCCATAAATCAACTTGGCATTTTCGGAGAGGTGGACGGATAAACCCAAATAGTATCTGCCCCCAAATTCAGGCAAGACGATACATCCCGGTTCGTCTCTGTTTTCAGCGGTAAATACTCCCTGATGGTATACGCACGGCTGGTCATCTTTAGAAACACGAGACTAGGAAGTCAACCAATATGCCTTCGGTATTTATATCCTCAAGAAAAATATTCCAACGGCCGAGATTTACTCGCGCAACGGCGCAAATCGCGGAGTATCTCACTTTCCCGATATGGTCCTGCCACATGTCATCTACGGCGGTCACCATTCGTAAGTTTACGGGTCATGGAAGATTGAACGACACCCCAAGGAGATGCTATTAAGGATCAAAGCCCTCATCCCGAGGAGGCCGAGTAGCTTCCTCCCGGTCCATCCCTGGCGGGTAGCTTCCTACCCAACGATGCTAAGAATCTAAAGTCCTCACCAAGAGGCGACCGAGTAGCTTCCTGCTCGGTCCATCCCTAGTGGGTAGTTTCCTTCCCAACAATACTAAGGATCAAAGCCCTCATCCCGAGGCGGCCGAGTAGCTTCCTGCCCGGTCCATCCCTTGCGGGTAGCTTCCTACCCAATGACGTTAAGGTTCGAAAGCCCTCACTAAGAGGTGACCGAGTAGCTTCCTGCTCGGTCCATTCCTAGTGGGTAGTTTCCTATCCAACAACACTAAGGATCAAAGCCTTCATTCCGAGGCGGCCGAGTAGCTTCCTGCTTGGTCCATCCCTAGCGGGTAGCTTCCTACCCAATAACGCTAAAGATCTAAAGCCCTCATCAAGAGGCGACCGAGTTGCTTCTTGCTAGTTCCATCCCTAATGGGTAGTTTCCTACCTAACAACACTAAGGATCAAAGCCCTCATCCCAAGGCGGTCGTGTAGCCTCCTGCCCGGTCCATCCTTAGCGGGTAGTTTTCTACCCAACAACACCAAGGATCTAAAGCCCTCACCAAGATGCGAACGAGTAGCTTCCTGCTCGGTCCACCCCTAGTGGGTAATTTCCTAACCAACAACACTAAGGATCAAAGCCTTCATCCCAAGGCGGTCGAGTAGCTTCCTGCCCGGTCCATCCTTAGCGGGTAGCTTCCTACCAACAACATTAAGGATCTAAAGCCCTCATTAAGAGGCGACCGAGTAGCTTCCTGCTCGGTCCATCCCTAGTGGGTAGTTTTCTACCGAACAACACTAAGGATCAAAGCCCTCATCCCAATGCGTTCGAATAGCTTCCTGCCCGGTCCATCCCTTGCGGGTAGCTTCCTACCTAACAATGCAAAGGATCTAAAGCCCTCACCAAGAGGCGACCGAGTAGCTTCCTGCTCGGTCCATCCCTAGTGGGTAATTTTCTACCCAACAACACTAAGGATCAAAGCCCTCATCCTGAGGCGGCCGAGTAGCTTCCTGCCCAGTCCATCCCTAGCGGGTAGCTTCCTACCCAACAACATTAAGGATCTAAATCCCTCACCAAGAGATGACCAAGTAGCTTCCTGCTCGGTCCATCCCTAGTGGGTATTTCCCACCCAACAATACTAAGGATCAAAGCCCTCATCCCGAGGTGGCCGAGTAGCTTCCTGCCCGGTCCATCCCTAGCGGGTAGCTTCCTACCAAACAACGCTAAAAATCTAAAGCCCTCACCAAGAGGCGAACGAGTAGCTTCCTGCTCGGTCCATCCCTAGTAGGTAGTTTCTTACCCAACAACACTAAGGATCAAAGCCTTCATCCCGAGGCGGTCGAGTAGCTTCTTGCCCGGTCCATCCCTAGGGGTAGCTTCTTACCCAACGACGCTAAGGATCTAAAGCTCTCACGAAGAGGCGACCGAGTAGCTTCCTGCTCGGTCCATCCGTAGTGGGCATCTTCCTTCCCATCAATGAAGTGGATCTAAAAGCCCTCCTCACGAGGCCGTCGAGCGGATTCTTGCTTCACCCATCAATCAGTTCAGACTCGATGCGCGATCGCCACCTCGACTCGGGGGAAAGGGAGAATACCGACCTTCCTACACTTGGCTATCATTCGACTCGATGCACGATTGCCACCTCGATTCTGGAGAAAGGAAGGATACCGACCTTCCTACACTTGGCTATCGTTCGACTCTACTCGATGAACGGTCAGCAAGTGCGGGAAGAGTGGACACCGGCCTAACACTCGCAAGATAAAGAAATTTGCGAGCTAAAAATACTTGCGCAATGAAGATTCAAACAATGAAAGAGATACGAGCTAAAATTACTTGCGCAACGAGCAGACATTTGGGCGAAGGAAAAAGGAGTACTTTATTTATAACCAAAAATAAATACAAGGTATTCTGGGCTCCTCAGCCTTATAAAAAATGCCCGGAGGCTTACAAAATTCAGAAAAAAACCCAAGGAGGGAAAGCTCAGGCCGCCCTCTCGGGAAGGATCTCGCCATGCTCAATGCCGGCATCAGGGGCCAAAACTGTGGCCTCGGGGTCGGCGCTTCCACCGACAGCCTCGCCTCCAACTGCAGCCTCGGCGACGTCCCTTTGCGGCGCTTCCTCGGTCAGGAGGTACTTGGCACGGCGCTCGCGGTCATCGAACCCCGACATAGACTCCTTGACGGCGTCGAGGGCACTGTGCTACATGACGGCTACAGATTCGGAAAGATCGGCGTAAAATTGGTCAGACGCCTTATATCCCTCCACGGCCTTCGCCGTCCGGCTGTCGGCAAGCTTCATCGCGTCCATAGCCACCTGGACATCCCTCTTGAAGGCATCCCTCGACTTCTTCATCAAGTTGTAGAGGCTGTTCACCTCCGCCAACTTGGCCTGGATGGCCCGGTTGGACTTATCCAGGAGACGATGAGACTCCTTCAACTTAGAGTTCGTCAACCCGCGGCGACCAGTTGAGTGTCGAGGAGAGATGCCCTCTCCTCCGCTTGCCGCAGTTGGAGGCGGAGTTCTTCCTCCCGCGAAGAGGATTCGCCCACCTTTTTCATGGCCGGGGCTACCTCCTCAGATTCCATGGCGACGAGGAGTGCACAGTGATGAAGGACCTGAGGAAAGTAGCAAATGGGTTAGAAAGCTCAAACCGAGGAAACAAGACTTAAGAAATTTTAAAAAATTCAATTACCGACCTAAACCGCCTCCTGCGCTATGGCGGCCACCTGGGCCTTTATAGTCCCCCGGGGAATCTTGCCCCCGGCTACTTGCTCCATTTCTGAAAGCAAGCTGTCGGCGACGGAGAGCCCCGAAGGCACCTCAATGCAGAAGTCGCCTTCCTGCACGGGGATTCCGGTAGAAGGTGGCCGAGAGACCGTCCGCTTCAGCCTTTTCAGGAGGATCACGGCGGGCTCAGCCTCCTCCTCTTCTCTTGCCCGGGACGCTGGGTCCCGTGCATGCTTATGACCCCCCCTCTCATGGCATTCTTCCGGGGCTCGGGGAGCGACAGAAGGCTTGGACGGTGGAGTTGACCTTGGGGCCGAATTCGGACCTGGTCGGGATGAGCTTGCACCCCCGGCCTTCCTTCCTTGGTTCTTGGCGGCCATGACGGCTAGGATCTTCGATCGGTCCATTGGCTCTGCGAAAAAGAACACACAAACAAAAGGGGGTTAGCGACAATGAAAAGGCAAAGGAAGTTAATGAAGTCTAAACAGGTCGTCTAAAACCCTGGCTTACCCAAGAAATGCACAGGACTGAGCCCAGCCCAGCTCAGTGCCTGCTCGGATAGCAGGACATCCGCCCGCTGGATCGGCTCCTACTGGGACACCACCCTCGCCTCGAGGAAAGCCGACTGTTTTGAACTCGGGCAGTCGGCCCTGTGCCACTGTGTAGGCACAAGCTAATTCTCGCCCTCGGGTGGCTCGACGAATACAAACTTCTCCTTCCATTCATGGATGGAAGAAGGGATACTACCCCCGACCCGGCTGTCCCACCCTTATGTTTTTTATATGAAAAGTACACCCAGCTCGGCTCTTCCTTGCTGGTGCCGGGATGAATCTTATAACAAAGGAAGGACATAAGGAGGGTCAGACTGAAAGGGATCTGATCAAGTTTTAACCGGACCAGAAATCCGAGGAGGATTCTCCACGAGTTCGGCGCTTGCTGGCCTGGGGAAAGACAAAAGCAGTGAAGCACCCCACAAACCTCGGTTGGGAAGGGCAGACACATTCCTGCCCGGAACGCTTCCAAATACAGGGCAATCTCCTTGCCCTGCACATGGTCTGCCCGCTCACCCTCTCTAGCTAAACGGATGGAATAGTTAGAGGGGATGTAGAATTGAGTCCGAATATCGGAAAGCTCGTCCAGACTCTTCAAAACGGAGGGCGCATCTCGAGTGTTCCCGATGCGCATCTTGGGAGCCCTTGTTGCCGCCCGACGGTGAGTGATAAGGGCGGCCCTGACTCTAGGGGGCGAACCCGACACAGAAGACGTATCAGAAGAGGAACCCTCTTGGCTATCTGAAGCCGAAGAGGAGGAAGACCCATTGGACTCGGCCCTAGCAGCTGAGGCCTCATCGTCCGACTCTATCCTTACTATCTCTACAGACTCCTCGGATGAAGACATCTAACCTGATTCAAATGAAGGGACTCACCGAGGAAAAATGAACAGAGGATCCGATCTAAGGAGTGGAGCGCCGGGCAAACTTCGACAGCGAAAGAGAATTAGGGTAAAAGTGTTGGCCCTAGGATGGTCCCCTCCTATTTATACACCCCAAAGAAACAATCCAACCGCCCATATCGATTCCTGCCAAAATGAAACATCGCGCCTATTAGCCGTCAGAGCTCCACAAGGCAATCGACCATTGGGGAGATCTTTTCGGTTGCAGGTGATAGGGATAGCCTGTTACGACCGCCAACCAACGACGGACACGTGGCCTGTAGCCCAACAGACGATCGAGTGAAACAACGCCCCCTCTTTAATGCGCAATCAATATTTTCACTGATCCGCTGATATCATCGGAGATACGTGCGAAGATTAAGGCGCAAGAGGAGATGCCACGTGGGATCGAAGATCGAAACGACGCAACCGCTAAACGCCATGTTGTTCCCGGGCGATCCACATTCTAATTCTTGGCGCCAAACTGAGCCGAAGAAAAACCGAGCAGGACACCCTCGACTCGACCCATAAATAGGTCGGAACGAGAGTGAGGGGCTAATGATGATGCTCATAAGTGGTATTTCCCCAGATTACGACATGTGGCGGATGACGTGTCCCGAAGGCTACGGAGATGGAATAAATGAGTTGCATTAGGGGCATTCCTCGGGATCTCGTCTCGAGGAAGTATCCGACCTTTAGGAGACCTCCCTAAGTACTTTCCACCTTCACCTAGCAAACTACCAACGGCTCATCTTCAAGCTTCCACGGACTCACTGCTCGCCATCTGACAGGCCGAACTTCCTCGGTCTCCTTGCTCATTTCCGAGCCATCTGTCAGGTCGAGCTTCCTTGGCTTCCCCGATCAACCGAGAGCGCGGAACCCAAGCACCCCCGCAATGGCTCCGCGTATCTCGCTAGGGCAAGATATCCGCCTCCCCACGTTCCGCGTCCCACGCTGGCGCGTCCCCCATTAATGGGCGTATCCCGCTATTAATGCGAGGATAACGCTGGGGTGTAACTGACGGCGACGATCTCACGCCCGCTCGCTCCACGCGACCATTATATAAATCTCTTCTAGAAGATTCAAGTAACTCGAATTCATTCTAATACGCTGCTACTCTGCTCATATTCACCGGCTATAACTTGATCGTCGGAGGGTCCAGCGGTGGTCACCCACCTCGGGACTTCACTTGCAGGTAGATCGACTTCAACTCTAACATCAACTCATTGGGATCCACACGCTCAATAACAACCACATCAAATCTCAACAGTCCAAGACACTCGCTAGCAAATCGACAGAGGATAATATCTGAGGGAGATCTCAAGATCCATCAAGTATCCTTAAAAAATTATTTGATTTATGTTTCAATCCCGGTTGTCCATATATCACGGTATGGACGGTGAATAACCCATCTCTGTCCAAAAAAAATATCAAATGGGGATTCTACTAGATACTCAGCCTTTCCAAATCGTCTTCTTTTTGGTCTGTCAAATATATTGGGTTTGGCATACATAATGATTTTGAATGATGTGTAAGCATGCGCTTATACTCCAACGCATTATAAAAATAGAAATTATGCCGCTTGTAAGAAAATGATTAAAATAGACTGTAAAGTTGACGATGATGACTTTATCTGTAGAAGTGGTTGTTTGAAATGTGTGATTTGCCGTATCATTTTATATAGAGTCATATGGTTCTGTGGCTGCCTGGCGGCATATGATTTACCTGCAACAAACACACACTGTATGTATGCCTTCCACAAAAAGGTTGCCTATCACAAATTTTCTTTATTTTGTTGAAAATAATTTTTATTTTGAAGATGATGTAACGTACATGTCACATTCAAAAAAAATATTTAGGGGGAAAAATTAAGGAAAACCCCCGGGAATGGGGGCTGACAACTGGGTCCCGACCTCCTGTTTTATCCCTGGTTTATACGGGTATCCGCATGCCCCTTGCCGCTAAATAATAATCTAAAAAGGTTTCAACCCCAATCCAAATTGTAGAGAAAAATTAACAACCTATCATTTAGCTCAAGAGAGCAACAGTTGTGCTTAAGACTAATAATAAATCTGAAAGACTTGGCACTTTTTGTTGCTCATTTTGCATAAAAATCACATGGGGATGTTCCCACATGTTCGGTTGGTCTACATAAGAACCCTTCATATCATTTACATATCATCACAATCACTACCTCATGCAACGATGCAAAACTGAAAAGATCGGTGCATTGAAAATATGACGGCTCACAAGCATAATGCAGAGGATCTACAATGCCACGCTCCACTTCTCAAAATATAGAATACGAGGGTGATTGGGCCAGTCATGCTCCTACGGTCAAGGAATAATCCTGCCGCAGTCACACTTCGGTTTCCAGCAGCACATGTTAGCTGTAATCTAACTCAGATGATGAGATAATATAGTCACTAAAACTATCAGATATAAAGGAAATCGAGCGCAGCAGATACAAACAAAAAAGACGGCTGACCAGTGATATCCAAGGAACGATACAGCTGGTTTACTGGTCTGGATCTCTGCGATCTTCTCGAAATAAAGCAGGTCCACTTCTTCCTCTTAGCATGCATACTCATGTCGTCAGAGCGACGTAATATTATAATATAATAATGCTGCACAGACGGCAGTAAATAGTGAAGCATGAAAGAGCGGTATTGATGGAGCTTGAGATCTCCCTCAGATGTTGTCCTATGTCGATCTGGTAGCGAGCGTCTTGAACTGTTGAGATTTGATGTGGTTGTTGTTGAGCGTGTGGATCTCAATGGGTTGATATTGGAGTTGAAGCTGAGCTATCTACAAGTGAAGTCCCGGGGTGGGTGAACGCCATAGGACCCTCCGACGATCAAGTTGGTGCCGAGGAATATGAGCAGAGTAATGGCGTATCGGAACGAATTCGAGTTATCTGAATCGTCTGGAAGAGGGGTTTATATAGTGGTCGCATGGAGCGAGCGGGTGCGAGATCGTCGCCGTCAGTTACGCCCTAACATTATCCTCGCATTAATGGCGGGATATGCCCATTAATAGGGGGACGTGCGTGGGACGCGGAACGTAGGGAGGCTGATATCTCGTCCTAGTGATATACGCAGAGCCGTTCCGGGGGCGCTTGGGTTCCGCGCTCTCGGTTGATCGGGGAAGCCAAGGAAGCTCGGCCTGACAGATGGCTCGGAGACGAGCAAGGAGACCGAGGAAGCTCGGCCTGTCAGATGGCTCAGAGATGAGCAGTGAGGCCGAGGAAGCTCGGAGGCGAGCCGTTAGTAGTTTGCTAGATGAAGGTGGAAAGTACTCAGGGAGGTCTCCTGAAAGGTCGGACACTTCCTCGAGACGAGGTCCCGATGAATGTCCCTAATGCAACTCATTTATTCCACCTCCATAGCCTTCGGGACACATCATCCGCCACGTGTCGTAATCTGAGAAAATATCACTTGTGAGCACCATCAGGTATAAAGCACTAACATGAATGTATAACATAAACAGGCTGCAGTAGTGGGCATGGATCATGGTAGTAATCTAGGTTGATATGCAAGTTACTAAACTAATAGTCTTTATATCATTTGAAATCGATCGGTGGAATGTATCCTCATGTTTAGCAAGGGTCTCGTGCATGCCCGAGATAACGGTCAAAAATGTGTCCGGGATATAATCCTGTCAGCCGTGCCGCTTTGCACATATACCTACACATATCATTGTCACTAATATTTAATGATGATCCTCTAAAGCATTAAATATCTCATTAAATATAAGTTCAATTCCACCTTGATTTCCCCATTCCCCTCATGTTTTAATAACTACATGTATGGGTCTAGTTGTCACGCCCCGCTTCCTAATAGACGGAAACAGTGACGTGGCAAGCTTGCGACGTATTTGAAGGTCATTTCCCGGAATAAATACTCTAAGCGTAAAATAAGAAATATAAAATTATAAGAAATAAACATGAGATTTAAACTTCAACAACTTTATTTAGATTCAACTTGAAGCATTTACAATACATGAGTTCAACTGAAAGAAAATACAAGAAAATAAATGCCTAAATAGGTGGCATACATAAACTGAAAAAGATAGCTAGTCTAGTCCTGAGTAGTGATCTGGTCGTGCTCCTCCTCAGTGGTGTTCACCTCCTCAGTCTCCACAGTATCTGACGAACATTCTAAGAAACAAAGATGAGTGGAATGCCCGTCAACGAACTTTCACTTGGTAAGTCCCAAAGAATAAGGGTGTGAAGTATAATGATAAATAAAAATGTATATCATGAATCAATGGATTAGGAGTTATGCTGTTTAAACATGTCATTTGCTGTAAACATGTCAATTCCATTTAACATGCAGTTCTCTATATATCATAACATGAGCATAGTATAGCATGGCCGTGTAGTGTAGGTATAGTGAATATGAAGAATGTAAGTGTCCTAAATGATCTTTACATGGGTAAACTAATTTAACGTAAGTTCAAGGGTGAATGTCAACCAATCTCAAGAGTGTTCTCGAACCCAACAGGCTTTAATCCAGGGTTAAGGAGCCACAGGCCCGAATCAAGTGTTAGTAACGGGACTTCAATCTAATGTTGAAGTATTCCAAACTCAACATACTGTAATCCATGAGTAAGGAAACACGAGCTCTTATGATAGCTTGCTTGTGTTAGTAGATAGGGATTCAAGATTTGGGGGGACTCCTGAGATTCCGTTGGATTCATACAAGAACTACCCCAACATCCTGTGTATTCTACGTTACAGTTAAGATTACCAGTATTGCTCGAATCCATAAATATATCAAGTTACAAGATTGAGTTCATGTCAATATCATGTATTCATGTCAAGTATTCATGTTTTCATGTCAAGTTATATTCATGGTTCGAGTCAAGTCAATTTCAATAGCAACCATTGTGTTCTAGTATTCATGTTAAGTTCATGTCCAATTATAACCAGGGTTTGGTCAAGTCAAGTATACATGTTTGATATTGATGGTTTGAATTCGAATGTTCATGTTCAAGTATTCATATTTGATTTTAGATTCAGGTTTGAATTAGACTCAGACCGAGTCAGACACTTGTACTGATTTAACTCTGGAAATCTTAGGTTCGGGAATTATCGGTAACTGCTGCATATGGACGGCAGAATTTGTGTCTTTTTCCAAAACAATTACCATTGATAACTCCATTAAGTTGTCTACCTTAAATAAGTAAACACTCACTTTCTCCGGCTCTCCGGGGCTCAAAAGAATTGATCCCGCTTAAACCTATATTTACTAAAATCCTTAAAATATTGTTTTATATAACTCGAGAGGGTTTTATTAAAAATATATTCATATAAATTAAAATAAATCTCGAGGGTGATTAGTATTACTTAGGGTTTTCATGAGTATGGATTTTATGTATTTGGGGTATTTTAGTGATATACACTTAATTTGGAAAGTTCACGGTATTTTATTGAAAAACTTGTCCTTTTTGGTATCTTGATGGTATTTTCTTGTCATTTGTTAATCTTTTCATTTTTGAAAAAACATAGGTTTATTATATTTTGAAAATATGGATTTATAATTTTATATAATTTTAATTTTAAAAATAATTTTATTTTATTTAGAAAATTTGTATTTCTTAAAAACCGTATTTAAATCCTTTCGAGATCGAATGCTCCGTGAGGAGGTCTGCATCTCGCTCTACTAGACCAAGAATGTGTGATAATCTGCATCACCCATTAGCGGGTCCCCTATAGAGGGTTGTAGATACTTAATCACAAAGGATATGAAATAATGTTTGGTTTTTAAACTAGTTGGTATTTTATTGCAAAGTTTTCTTCGTAAGAAATATTCATACAAAACAGGTATCATGCTATGGAACCAAGTGTGCATGTGGGGTAGGTCGTTACCCCGTGAATTTTCCTAAAGGTATTGTTAAGCATGTTTTGTCGAAAAGATGTGATAACAAAGTTCAAGGTATTTTAATGTAAAAATTAAATTATGATTGTTTTACATGAGATTCTTGGATAAAATTTATTATAAGCATTAGTATTAAGATTATAAGTGAAGTGGTAAAATTGGTTTGATCAAAAGGTAAAGGAAAATGGAGTTATAGGCTTTAGAAAATGTGATATCGGTAATAACTTCACTTTTACCGATTTTGATTAAAAAGAATTTCAATGAAGAGCAAGGGAGTTTGGGAGGGACTTACGGTTTAGAAAGCTTAAAGAAAGGTTGAAGAAGAGGCGATGAGCTTCGTAGCGTCGCGGGAGCGCCGGAATAGGTTTCGGTCTTCGCCGGAACCAACTTACTTGCTAACTCCTCTTTACTTCACTTGCACCTAAGAACTTTTTAGAGAGTTTTGGCTAGTATTTTCAGAATGATGAAGAGCTAGGGCATGGGGTGGTATTTATAATGGAGAATTAAGGTTTAGGTAATTAAAATTTGGATTAAAAAGCATTAAAAATGATGTTAAATTGTGAAATGAAGCGTCTCTGTTTGATTGCAGGGAAATCAAATAGTGCAGAAGAGTTAGGGGTAGCTGAAAGGATTAGTGTGAAAAGCCTGGGGCTCATTGGAGCAATCCCGACCGTCCCTGCCGGTTTTTAGGCCATTTTGGCCGGTCGATCTTATGGCATTTGCCTCGAGATTCGTGCCACCGGATTAAATCTATATTTAAACTATTTTGCACATGTTTGATTTTTCTGAACTTTTCATTTCCCTGTGTATTGCACGTGCAATCTTTTGGGATTCCAAAAAGTTAAAAAGAAAAATCAGAAAAATAATTGTGTCTGATGAGAATCGAACACATGGGCTACGTCACAGCAAAGCAAGGACTTTACCAGTGAGCTACAAATGGCTTCTTGCTTTCATTTAGCAAAAGTAACTTATAACTCCAACTCAGGCTATAATACTCTTTTCTTGTATAGTAACAGAAAAATTTTGTACAAAGATTTTAGAGTCGTTACAGTAGTTGTGTACAAGTACGCATCAATAACGCCGCTTTATTCACCTTTTGCTGCACTGTTCACTTTCACGAATCATTCACTTTTCACGGGCGTACTTGACACAAATAATCCGATACCACTCGTGTTCAACAATGAAATAATTTCTATGAATCGATAAGAGCGCTCATTATCACTAAAAGTATCGCGGTCGGATAAGTATGTGAATTATGCCACTAATCAAGTCATGCATAATATGAATCACAGAGTGCCTTATGAGTTCAGAAAACATATTAAGTCGTACGATCGTAATTAGGCAAAATGATACAATAGGGGAGAAAGTAAACTTAAATAGAAATCTAAAAAAATTGGTTTCAGGTCAATCGGATTTCTGGTTTGCGAGTTACAGTCATTCCATTTTAAGTGTTCACTGTTGGAAATCCAGTTCCTGAACTGAATGTCCGTTTTGTATCACGCTTTACTCCCTGTTGGGATCACAATTAGGCGGCATTACTGATCAACTATTTTTAGGTCTGTGAGTTTACTTTACAGCACAGAAGACGGATCAACAATAGTCATCTTAGCTTAGGAATTATGATCAGTTTATTGATGAAGGGTGCAAACTGAAATTTACAGAAATCCGTCGTACATGTCATCCGTTTAAAATGTTTAAAATACCAAACGATACTGGAATTCAGTGAAAGTAGTACCATTGGAAAGCTAAATAATTTTCTATGTAGCAATAAATGTCTCTGCACACTATCATAATTAAACAGTAAGGTTTTAGGTGTATAAAATCATGTTTAGGGGTGATTTCCTGCTCTGGAATGCAGTCCAAAATCAGGTAAGTCCTCTGTTTTCGATATTCAAAAGATATTTTTAACAGTAAAACTATATGTCATGTTAAATATTACACAGTACACTCCACAACCGACCCAAGCACATTGAAATTGGATTTTCTGGAATTAATTATGAATTTAACGGTGTTAAGTATTCGGTAAAACGCGAGTTTTGGTATAGAAGCTAGGGCGTCGCTTTATGTGTGAAAACGTTACCGATTTGCCACCAAATTTCTACAGGGTATTTGTTAACAGTATTAGGGTCTAAATATCATGAGTTCCATCATTTTAGACTTTATTTTCGCACAAGGTTCGCATTGAACACCTCAGCTATATATATATATATGATATTTTAATGAATTATTGGTTTCTTTTATTCAGTCACATGAAAATCATTTCATGAATTTCCTACTTGATATAACCATGGATAGTAGTAACCTTTAGAAGGTCCCAACGTTAATTTAACAGGTTGATTAGCAGTGATTAGTTGGATCTAGGTAGCGTAACTGATATATATATATATATATATATATATATATATATATATATATATAAATTTAGCATGTTAAACAAGTGAACGGGATTTCACTTGCCTTTGGTAACAATGGCACGACAACGACGACAAGCACTGTAACGACTCTGAAATCCCCGTATAAATGTAACTTGTTCAATATATAGAAAGGGTATTTCGGCCTGATTAGAAATTATAAATTAATTTTGTTCAATAAAACCAAGAAACAACTTATAGCTCGCTGGTTAAGCCTCTCTACTGCTGTGCCATAGCCTGCGTGTTTGAACTCCATCAGTCCTAATTATTTTTTTAATATTTTCCTTTTTAACTTTTCGGAAACACAAGAGTTCCACGTGTAATACATGGAGAATTGAAAAATTTCAGAAAAAATCAAACGGGATAAATGAGAAGTTAACACAGATTAAAGTAAATGGCACGAACTTCGAGACAACTGGCATAAATCCAACCGCCCGTTTCCTTCTTTGGGCCGCTACCGGCGTCTAAGATGAGGCCAAATGCCTTCGTGCTTCGTCCATGCACCCCTTTAGCTCTCCTCTACTCTATTTTATTGTTTGATTACTTTGCAATCAAACAAAGAGCACTCCACCCTTTCATCTACCCATTTACACCCTCTTTACTCTCATTTTTAATTCTTTTTAATTCACCATATACCTATTTTCATCCCTATAAGTACCATACCATTCTCTAGCTCTCCCATATTCTCAAAAATTCTCAAAAATTCTCTAAGTTTAGGATTAAGGCTAGCAAAGTGGAGTTGGCGCTCAAAGTTCGTTCCATCAAAGGCCGGAGCCATTTTCGACTCTACCGCGACGCCACGAAGACTTCCCCTCTCTTTCATACACTTTTTGTCACGCCCCGCTTCCCAAAAGAAGGTGAAGAGTGACGTGGCATGGTCTACAACCTAATTGTATTGAAGGTGGTCTATTCAATACAGTTACGTTAAGCGTATGAATATCTATAACATGCAGGATATGAACCAAAACAAAATAATAAAAGCGAAAAGCATTTATTTCCATTAACCAAACTTTATTATATCCCAAATGAAAGAGTAAAATAAACTAAATAGTTTAATTATATCGAAGCAGAAGCAAAGAGCCCTAAACACGTGGGCAACAAAACAAAATCAAACCAGCTAATCTCCCGCTGTCAGGTCCGCAAAATTTTCATTAGTTGGCTCCACACCTTGATCCTTGTCATAATACTCATTCTCATCTAACGGATATTCCAGAGATAATGAAGAGAAAAGAAAAGTCCGTCAGCGAGTTACACTCGGGTAGGATTGCCTCATAAGGAAGTAAAGATACCAAAACGAGCGATTGTATATGGATATGATGTGTGTCCATATATGATGTATATAGGTATAAGGGTATGAGGTGTGTGCAAATAAGGTATGTTGCATGAGGTATATGTGAATAAGAGTATATTTGTATGAGGTACATGTTAGGTAAAAGTTCACATTAGTTTGTTAAATAAGGGTCCGGATACTCGCGATTATTCCGTTGTGGCTACGAAACAACAACCGGGGAAGTGAAATATGCCGTTTCACTTCCCGGGATCATGATCGCGTAGTAAGGGAATCCGAGTTCCGCATCTCATTACCTAATCAAACAACCCATCCCTGTTATTCGGTGTGTAGGTTTTGACGAATTAGTATTAGTGCGTATATCATCTAGGCATGAAATTTCCACATTGTATGTCATCCGCATTTTGGATTATTCGCCCTCAAAGTAAGGTTAGTATTCGTCAACACATTGGAACATTCGCCCTCAAATTAGGATTATTATTCGCCCGAATATCGGGTTAGTATTCATCCACACCTTGGACCATTCACCCTGCCTGCAGGGATCCTCATTTATAAGTATTCCATACATAGGTTCGCGCATTCTAACCCTAACCGTATCATGTGTCATGTATGTCATAAACTTGTATTCAAAAGTTGATCTCTTTTAATATGGCCTTCCACAACCATCCATTTAATCTTGTTATCTTTTAAAGTCTGTAAGATGCGTCATATTATTTTATAAAATGCTTAGTTAATAAAGATCATTGCGTTTAATGATAGTTATTATTTATAAGAAAACCATGATATTTAGAGTAATTATCATTTTGGAAACCCATGGTATTTTAGTGAAAATATCCTTTTAAGGAAAAATTATGGAATTTATTAGAAATCATCTTTTAATAAAGTTTTAGGTATTCTCTTTAGAAAATATCATTTATAAAAGTTATGGGTTTTACTGAAAATAGCCTTTTAGTAAAGGTCAAGCTATTTAAATGAAGTTATATCCGTTTTAGGATGGATTAAGGTATTTTATTGTAAATAATAATTTTATAAAATTATGATGTTTATTTGGAGGTAACATTTTAGAAATACGTTCGTGTTGGCAACCGCTACACATGGGTGTCAGGATTTGTGTTCTTTTCAGGGATGATTGCCTAATAACCACGAGGTATTTACGAAAAAGATTATCCTCTAAGAATTAGGGTGTTTTATGAAAAGTGATATTTTATAAGAACAACTCCGCGTTGACAATCGCTGTACATGGGAGGCAGAATTTGTGTCCTTTTCATGGACCATTGTCTAGTAACCACAGGGTGTTTCATGTGAAATATTCCCTTATTGAGGTATCTTATTAATCCTTAGTTAATAGGCTAAGAAAAATTTATTATAAAAATATTCTCTCTAAATGGAAGGGGGTTAAACTGAAAACCATAGCATAATTATTGAGATTAATATTACCGTTTTAAAAAAGTAAAGGGACATTAACAAACTGAAGTTATTGGTGGATAAAAGTGCAATTAAAAACATATCGTTTTAGGGTGTCTAAAGTATTTTAATCAAAACATCTTATATCACATGGGTGCTTTAAATACTTACAACATTTTAATAAAATGAGAGTATTTTGTGGAAATAACCTATTTCGAGATCTTATTGCTATCATAGGTAAGTGTGGGTGCATTAAGGGTGGATTGATACCCCATGGATTATAACATCAAGCATATCATTTTCCATATAGCATGAGGGTGCAATATTTACACATATAAGGATAAATTAATTAATCCATTTTAAGCATGTGTCAAATTTATAATAAAGGGGTACCACAATAGGCATACAGAAATATTTTTAACATCATTTTACAATAATGTTAGAGATTAGAACTTGAAACTAAGATCCTTAAAGGAAAGAATGTGACAAATAAGTGGAGAGAGGCGGATCCTACCTTTGGTTTGAGTTGGATGCCGATGTGTCGAAAGCGTAGACTTGTACTACGATCCAAATAAGTCCGCGCACGGATTTTTCCTTGATGTTTGGGTAGGACCACAGCGTCGGCGTTGTCGATACGAAGGCCTGGGTATTTTTTTCAGAATTTTCGGAATTCTGAGGTGTAAGAAATTAGATTTTGAAGGTCTCTATTTATAGGGTCTTTCTCCAACAATAAAATCCAAAAATCTGGTCAAATCCCTTCAAAATCCGCGTCCCAATCATCACTTGATGATTCTGCCGCCACCGCCTGCCTCTCCCAGCCGTTGGATCTTGATCTAACGGCCTACGAGCCGCCGCTGCACGCGCCACGTGGCCGCGGGATCACGCGATTTCGCGTGGTCCCCCTACCACTTGGGCGCCGCCAGCGATTCTGGGCCGTTGGAGCTCTCATCCAACGGTCCCGGTTAAAGGTTGTTTTTTATTTTTTTTCTTTATAAATAAAAAACCTAACTGTTTATTTATAAAAAATCGAAAATTTGTTAAAAATATTTAAAATACGGGAAAAATATGAGAAAATTCCAGAAAATATATTTTATTGTTATCTTCAGTTTAAAAGCAATTTTTGGCTACAACTAAATAATATTCCTATATCTATGATATTTGTTAGTTATCATAACTATTTCAAAATCTATTTTAT
Source organism: Agapanthus africanus (assembly GCA_030015575.1). Classification (NCBI taxonomy): domain Eukaryota; kingdom Viridiplantae; phylum Streptophyta; class Magnoliopsida; order Asparagales; family Amaryllidaceae; genus Agapanthus; species Agapanthus africanus. The sequence continues at coordinate 437,109,270 of CM057338.1, forward strand.
TCTCGAAAATTATTTTAATTACGAAATAATTATTTTAATTCATAATAAAAATACATAAATTATTTTAAGGCATTATAAAATTTCATTAAAACATTTTTAGCCTAGAAACATATAAATAGATTAATAGAAAATCCCTTTAATTATATTCCAATGCTTTAACAATTACTCGCATCACTTTTAAAAATAAAGACATTAAGATAAAATATTTTTTTTCCATCAATTATATTCCAGATGGAGGTCTTTGCCGACTCCGGCTTCCAGAGTGACAAGGATGACTCCAAATCCAAGTCGGGTTATGTCTTTACCCTCAATAGAGGGGCGGTCTGTTGGAAGAGTTCCAAGCAGGAGACCGTTGCTGACTCAACAATGGAAGCGGAGTACATAGCTGCTTGCGATGCCGCAAAAGAAGCTGTCTGGATGAAGAAGTTCCTCACAGAACTTCAGGTGGTTCCTACCAGTGTTGGTCCAATACCTCTATATTGTGACAACAACGGCGCTATAGCTTTAGCGAAGGAACCCAGGTCCCATCAGAAGTCCAGACACATCTTAAGGCGGTATCACCTGATCAGGGAGATCGTAGATTGCCGGGAAATCGAGGTGAAGAGAGTAGAGACAGAGAATAACATTGCTGATCCATTCACAAAGGCCATTCCTCAGACGCAGTTCGAAAGGCTATTCGAGATGATAGGTCTATGATATGCCAGCTCATGGCCCTAGTGCAAGTGGGAGATTGTTAGTGTATATGCCCTAGGGGCCATTATTGTATCATACTAGGTTGTATATTACTTAATGGAAGCTTGGGATATTCACAGTTGTATATAACAGTCTTGCTAAAAATGGTGGTATGCTACTTGGTTTGTGTCTACTTTAATATGTGCATATGTTTCTTATAACGTATCATTTATACATATTAGTAGAGCACATAGGATCTTTACTTGATTACCAGCGTTGTGATGGCAGTCACACTAGTGGGGGCTGGGTAGTCTGTAAGCAACATCCTATATAGGTCCCTGGTCGTTGGATTATCGAGATAGGGCATCGATATTCCGGAGTAGACTAAGTGTGTACGCTTCTCATCCCAGTTAGGGAGATGGTCTGTCCTACAGCCATCAGTACGTCGTACTGGAGATAGTATACAGGTGCTCATTAGGTTACGGGTACACCGGACAGGACTCGCAGGGGAACTGTTGGTTGGTATTATACCCATTGTCAGTTAACAGTTCCCAGGTGACATGGGTACAACATAGTCTGCAGACTTGACATTGCTACTTCGCCTCAAGTGTATCCCACTGTTCTTAGATTGCTACCCTACCACGGCTCAAAGGAGTCATGCAAACAGGTAGCAGTTGGGTGCAGTCCCGAGCACTTGGAGGCAGTAGCGGTTAGACAGGATTCGTCTCTCCCGGTATTGGGAGTTGATATCGCGCTGTGTCAGAGAGCCATTAGCAAAGTCCCTGGCCAGGGCAAGCGAGATTTACTGGTAGGTTCCAGTAGTTTCTCAGGGTGTAATGGGCTACGCTCCGACACGACTTATACCGCTGTTAGGGGACTGATGCTTGCTGCCCCCTAGGCTCGATATGCGATAGTCTTAGACGAACAGACCGGACTGTACGGAGATTGTCACATCAGGCTCAGTAGGAGTTCGGATGGGTTTCCTCATCAGCCTTCTTATCGACATCTACCTGGGGACCGTTACGTACAGCTAGTGCCGCTTGCGGTCTGTGGTTAAACCCACTGCCAGCGTAGTGTCGAGTCTTTAAAGTCCCACACAGAGGGTTTCCCTGCTCCAAGCGAAACGATATAGAGGTCGTATAGTTTTACGACAAGGGTTTGGACGCATACGCGTTTAAACGCACGTACGACGTTCGGACAGTTTTTACTAGCCGGCTTTGGTTTAAGCCAGATTCTAGTATCGGGTTATTGGATTTATACAGTCTAAAAATTTTCCGTGTTTTCATGGATTGGAGGGGCGTTCTCGTAATTTTCCGGGAAGCTTCTAGAAGCATGGTGACTTAGGGGTTAAGGTGACATAAGCATTTATTGCTTAATGACTCATTTGTGTGATTCATCCTTTAGAGTTAATGCTTCATTTATTGAGCTTATGACTCATGTGATGAATCACACAAGGTGAATGCATCAACCATGATGATTAATCATTTATATTGTTTATTTGATAAATTGTTATGGTTGATATATTCTAAATGAGCTCATTATTCACATTCATTCTTATCATCACCTTCTCTCTCCTCAAGCTCTCTCATTCTTGAAACCCTAACCCTAACCTCTCATGTGTTGAGATCAAGGGTTAGCTAGACTAATACATCCATAACCTCACTCTATATCCCCTAGGTAGCTTAGATTAGCACTTTGAGCAACCTAGTTATCTCAAGTTAGAGATCAAGCTTGGCGTAGGAGCTCTCGGATGGATCGTCTTTGACTCGAGAAGGCCGTTGAGGTGCCGATGTTCCAAGGAGCCTACGAGGAGTGGAGGACAGCGATGAAGACCCGAAGGACAAGTAACGTGAGGTATAACTTCGAATCCGAGTAGTTAAAGCTCTCGTAGTTTGCTAGTAACGGTTTAGATACGATTCATGCGCTCAAGTCCGTGTTACGAAGCTTTGATAATCGTTTTTCATATATTCCGCCTCCCCGCAAATTCGAGGGGTGCGTGACATGGACTTACAGTGGTATCAGAGCCAACTAAACCATTACTAGCTTGTTAGCAACTAATTAGAACTTGGATCGACGGATAAACGCGAAAACAAAACCCTAACCCTAACAGTTTCTGTAAATTTTAAACGTGTCGAAATTTTTTTTTGATATGCCTTAAAATTCACAGCAGGGGAATATTAGAATTCTGGGAAAATACGATATTGCAACTCGGTTAGATGGCCGCGGATCCGCGGCAATATAGTGCTTTTGGCCGCGGATCCGCCGCCGAGTCAACTCCGAGTTGACTCGGATTTGCTCAGTAATTCAGATTTTTTGGTGTTTTGGTTTCCTGTATATTCTGTTTCTGCCCAGATTACTTCAGTGCTGGTTTGCTTTTGGGGTAGACACGGAAAAAGGTTGTTGATCGATATTCTAAGTTATTTGCTAATTGGGTTTTTATCTGTAATGTTTAATGTGTTCGTAAACCTCCCCTAACTGCTAGTATGTCGGTTGGCAGGGGGTTGCACATTTTTGTAATATTTACTGTTTGTGTATATGGACTTGATTGGAGTGTTGTGATGATTAGCCGGGGTTTGAGATGGGTTTAATATTCATTCATTCGATGTAAATGTAATATGATGTAATATTCTTTTGCGGGGCGCATCCAGGTTGCTGTTGTAGCCACCGTTGTATTATTTCTTTTTACTGTTTTTGCTCCTAGGATAGACCCAAGGCGGGGTACACAAACTACAGGGTATGTTGAAGTGTTTAGTGGCCTACTCATGTTGTTGAGGGAGACCGCTTCACTTCGGGTACTTGGCGGGTAGTTTGCCGTACCCGTAGGGGTCTAGGGTTGGGGTAATGGCTATTCATCACAACTGTGTAATTCGTCTTTTATTGCAGGCTCAAAGCAAATGCGGATTGCTAGTATATCCAATAAAGTTCATCTGTGATCTGGAATGCTTATTATTGCGTCTGACGAATGTACAATATCTATATATGACAGCTATTAGACGTCACTTATGTTTTACACCCGCGCTAGCCCAGCCCCCGCTCTGTCGTTAGTTAAGTAACCTAAAGGGTGATGATGGGACCCCGTGGCGAATGCGGATGGCATAAGAGGATGTGGTATTTTCGTTGTTTTCTGCAATGATAGGATAAATGATGGGACGCATTATTATAATGCAAAGCAAATAAACCAAAATTTAAGTCGTTGGAACAAATTTAAAAGAAACCACTCGGTTATTTTAAAAAGATCAGAATTTTTAATTGCGGAGCTTTAACCACTCCTTTGAAAAGGTATCAGGTTCCGTCAATTAAATCAAGTTCACTACGTTCACGGTTTTGCTAAAACCATTCATAGCCCTCCGTCATTTCATTTGGGTATTCAGTAGTATTCAAGCTATGTATTTTGACCAACGCCAAGGCATAGTGTTTGGTAGCTGTTGGATATTCATTTGTTTCATAGATAGATAAGTTAGTTTGGGACAATCGTATTATCATTTTGGCCAACGTCAAGGATATGTACGGGTGGGTTCAAATTAACAAGAATAATGATGGGTAGAACTTGACATGTGACTTATGATATTTTGACCAACGCCAAGGTCATAAGAGCATGGGGCAAAAATTTATATCGGGAATTTCTAAAGAAACTGAAATTTGCAGAGAGAGCATACCATTTTGGAGTTTGATGAATGTTGGTAGGATTCCTTCAACATTATCATACGATGATATTTTGGATCCCGATCCTACTGTGAGTATATATACTTATCAAGAGGTTCGTTACTTAACGATCAATGCTATAAACCAAGTAGGTGCCGAGAAAGGTGTCAGCGGGGCTACGCCCCCAGAGAAAAGAGATTATTTAATTAAGGAACTTCGCGAAAGCGTTGGAAAACCTCCCTCGAAGTACCGACACTGGCTTGGCTGAACGGTTAAGCAAGTATTGTACGGTGAGAATAGTCCTGGCTAATTCTTCTTTTATGGTTTGAGGAAGGATTCGAGAAACAGTGGGAGCCATCCTGTTTAGATAAATTAAAAACCACTCTAAACTTGCAAGAGCATCATGCTAATAGTATTTTCTTCTCTCTCTTAAATTGCAGCGACCTTGTGACCACGACTAGGTTACATCTAGATAACAAATTGACTGAATCTGACTTATATGACTGGCAAAGGTCTGTCCAGATGTCCATTGCCTATGACAAGCTGGACCACCCTATTATTACTCACAATCCCGCCGTCCCAGGTCCAGTTTCCACCATCGCGGATATGGATATTCGTCAGACAAGGGAAAAGGATAAAGCGAAAGCTAAGTGCCTCATGTTAGCTTCAATTGATGGTGTATACCAGAAGCAGCACGAGAAGATGGACTTAGTTTCTATCTTTCTCCATAACAAAGATTTATATGGAGAGCAATCTCATATCGCAAGATATGAGACCTCGAACGAATTAATTCAAGCGAGGTTGACTGTCGGATCATCTGTAGGGGACAACGTCCTTACAATGACTAGCTGTATTGATGAGCTCCAGGACCTGAAGACCACGTTGGGAAACGAGTCAGATACTGACTTGATTCTACAGTTTCTGCCTTCTACCCTGAAGGAAACCAGGGAAGAAGAAGAAAAGAGAAGGGCAAAAGTTTCGGGACTGAATGTAGTAAAAGAGGAACGTTCCTATTGTTACGGGATTGGGCATTGGCAGAAAGATTGCAGGGCTTTTAAAGCCAGTAGCCAGGATATGAAGCATGTTGTGGCTTCAGCCTCAAGTGTATTTGTAATTGAGAATTGTTTGTCAATTAACTCTACTTCCTGGGTACTAGATACCGGAGTAGGATCTCATATCTGTAATTCATTACATGCTTTGAGAAACCGTAGAGTTATGAAGGTAGGTGATTTGTCTCTCAGAGTTGCAAACGGAATGAGCGTGGACGCTGAATCCGTAGGAGAATATCGCCTAGGTTTGACAAGTGGACAGATATTGATTCTACGTAATTGTCTGTATGTACCTAGTATGACTTGCAATATCATATTAGTGTCCTCACTTTCAAGAGAGGGATATGATTTTACATTCGTAAGCGATGCAAATTGGGTCACTGAAATGAAAGAAATTTGAAATTGATATGGATAGTTAACATCCACCTAAATCAAGTTCTGATTGGGTCAGGTAAATTAGATAACGGTATATACGTATTAAGTCAAGCTCATGTTTTCAATGTCCAGAATACATTTAAAAGAATGTCTCCGGAATTAAATCAGGCTTTCTTATGGCATTGTAGACTAGGTCACATCAATGAGAGAAGGTTGACTAAGTTACATAGAGAAGGATATTTGAATCCGTTCGAATATCAATCTTATGCTACTTGTGAATCTTGTCTCATAGGAAAGATGACAAAGACTCCGTTTACTGGACACGGAGTAAGAGCAAGCGAGCTCTTGGGACTCGTACACAGTGACGTGTGCGGTCCAATGTCTACACATGCGCGAGGTGGTTATTCCTACTTCATTACTTTTACGGATGATTTCTCTAGGTATGGATATGTCTTCTTAATGAAACATAAATCCGAGGCCTTTGAGAAATTCCAAGAATACAAGAATGAAGTGGAAAAACAAACAGGCAAGAGTATAAAGACACTGAGATCTGATCGAGGTGGTGAATACTTAAGTGCCGAGTTCCTGGGTTACTTAAAAGAGAATGGAATTCTCTCTCAGCTTACTCCTCCATACACACTACAACACAACGGTGTATCGGAAAGGAGAAATCGAACCCTATTGGATATGGTTCGTTCCATGATGAGTAACGCTGAGTTACCGCGATCATTCTGGGGATATGCACTAGAATCAGCTGCATATCTTTTGAACTAGTTCCTACCAAGACTGTGCCTACCACACCATATCAGATGTGGAGTGGGAAGAAACCCTATCTTCAGTATCTGAAGATTTGGGGATGTCCGGCTTTTGTTAAAAAGCAGCATGCGGACAAGCTCGAGGCACGATCAGTACATTGTAAGTTTGTGGGATATCCAAAGAACTCCAAGGGGTATCTATTCTACTACGCAGAGGAACAAAAAGTTTTTGTTTCTCGTAATGACCATTTTCTAGAATATCAGTTTTTAGAAAAGGAAACAAGTGGGAGCGAAATAGAACTGGAAGAAATTCCAGAACCACAAACTACTACTGAAAGTATGGTAGAACCTGAGGCTTCAGAAGAAAGGGACATCCCGACGCCACTCCGCAGGAGTAGTAGACAGTCTCATCCGCCCGAGAGATACTACGGTTTTCTCATAGACGGGGATAGAGAGGATTGCACTATTGTCTATGATGAGCCTACTAGCTTCCAGCAAGCCATTCAGAGCGGTGACTCAGTAAAATGGCTGGATGCAATGCGGACCGAAATGGAGTCCATGTACACTAACAAAGTATGGACTTTGGACATTGCTCCAGATGGGGTAAAACCCGTAGGATGCAAATGGATCTTCAAAAAGAAGATTGGTGTAGATAGACAGGTTGAAACCTATAAGGCTAGACTTGTTGCAAAGGGTTTCCGTCAAAGACCTGGTTTGGACTATGACGAAACCTTTTCTCCAGTGGCTATGCTCAAATCCATTAGGGTCCTTCTTGCTATTGCTGCCTTCCACGATTATGAGATCTGGCAGATGGACGTAAAGACGGCCTTTCTAAATGGTAATTTAAAAGAAAGCGTCTATATGGATCAGCCAGAGGGATTCATTCAGAGTGGGAGCAGCGGTAAAGTATGCAAGTTGCTTAAGTCCATTTATGAACTAAAACAGGCATCGCGGAGTTGGAACATCTGTTTTGATGATGCTGTCAAAGAATTCGACTTTATCAAAAATCCAGATGAACCATGCATATACAGTAAGATTGTAGGGAGAGCTGTAGTATTCCTCGTCTTGTACGTGGATGACATTCTCCTAATAGGAAATGATATTCCTATGTTACAGTCAGTCAAAAGATTCTTATCACAGAAATTCTCCATGAAAGACCTAAGTGATGCCACCTACATTCTGGGGATCCGGATCTATCGTGATAGATCAAAAAGGTTGTTGGGACTTTCGCAGTCCAGGTACATAGACACCATAGTGAAAAGATTCAGTATGGATGATTCTAAGCGCGGTAACCTACCGGCTTGTCACGGAATCACCCTCTCCAAAGAGATGTCTCCCAAGACTGATTTGGAAAGGGATCGCATGTCGATTATACCCTACGCTTCTGCGGTAGGCTCTATAATATATGCGATGTTATGTACCAGACCAGATGTAGCATACGCATTGAGCGTAGTAAGCCGATATCAAGCAAACCCAGGGGAGAAGCACTGGATAGCAGTAAAGAACATTCTAAAGTACCTGAGGAGGACTAAGGAGATGTTCTTGGTGTATGGCGGAAAAGACCTCCAGATGGAGGTCTTTGCCGACTCCGGCTTCCAGAGTGACAAGGATGACTCCAAATCCAAGTCGGGTTATGTCTTTACCCTCAATAGAGGGGCGGTCTGTTGGAAGAGTTCCAAGCAGGAGACCGTTGCTGACTCAACAATGGAAGCGGAGTACATAGCTGCTTGCGATGCCGCAAAAGAAGCTGTCTGGATGAAGAAGTTCCTCACAGAACTTCAGGTGGTTCCTACCAGTGTTGGTCCAATACCTCTATATTGTGACAACAACGGCGCTATAGCTTTAGCGAAGGAACCCAGGTCCCATCAGAAGTCCAGACACATCTTAAGGCGGTATCACCTGATCAGGGAGATCGTAGATTGCCGGGAAATCGAGGTGAAGAGAGTAGAGACAGAGAATAACATTGCTGATCCATTCACAAAGGCCATTCCTCAGACGCAGTTCGAAAGGCTATTCGAGATGATAGGTCTATGATATGCCAGCTCATGGCCCTAGTGCAAGTGGGAGATTGTTAGTGTATATGCCCTAGGGGCCATTATTGTATCATACTAGGTTGTATATTACTTAATGGAAGCTTGGGATATTCACAGTTGTATATAACAGTCTTGCTAAAAATGGTGGTATGCTACTTGGTTTGTGTCTATTTTAATATGTGCATATGTTTCTTATAACGTATCATTTATACATATTAGTAGAGCACATAGGATCTTTACTTGATTACCAGCGTTGTGATGGCAGTCACACTAGTGGGGGCTGGGTAGTCTGTAAGCAACATCCTATATAGGTCCCTGGTCGTTGGATTATCGAGATAGGGCATCGATATTCCGGAGTAGACTAAGTGTGTACGCTTCTCATCCCAGTTAGGGAGATGGTCTGTCCTACAGCCATCAGTACGTCGTACTGGAGATAGTATACAGGTGCTCATTAGGTTACGGGTACACCGGACAGGACTCGCAGGGGAACTGTTGGTTGGTATTATACCCATCGTCAGTTAACAGTTCCCAGGTGACATGGGTACAACATAGTCTGCAGACTTGACATTGCTACTTCGCCTCAAGTGTATCCCACTGTTCTTAGATTGCTATCCTACCACGGCTCAAAGGAGTCATGCAAACAGGTAGCAGTTGGGTGCAGTCCCGAGCACTTGGAGGCAGTAGCGGTTAGACAGGATTCGTCTCTCCCGGTATTGGGAGTTGATATCGCGCTGTGTCAGAGAGCCATTAGCAAAGTCCCTGGCCAGGGCAAGCGAGATTTACTGGTAGGTTCCAGTAGTTTCTCAGGGTGTAATGGGCTACGCTCCGACACGACTTATACCGCTGTTAGGGGACTGATGCTTGCTGCCCCCTAGGCTCGATATGCGATAGTCTTAGACGAACAGACCGGACTGTACGGAGATTGTCACATCAGGCTCAGTAGGAGTTCGGATGGGTTTCCTCATCAGCCTTCTTATCGACATCTACCTGGGGACCGTTACGTACAGCTAGTGCCGCTTGCGGTCTGTGGTTAAACCCACTGCCAGCGTAGTGTCGAGTCTTTAAAGTCCCACACAGAGGGTTTCCCTGCTCCAAGCGAAACGATATAGAGGTCGTATAGTTTTACGACAAGGGTTTGGACGCATACGCGTTTAAACGCACGTACGACGTTCGGACAGTTTTTACTAGCCGGCTTTGGTTTAAGCCAGATTCTAGTATCGGGTTATTGGATTTATACAGTCTAAAAATTTTCCGTGTTTTCATGGATTGGAGGGGCGTTCTCGTAATTTTCCGGGAAGCTTCTAGAAGCATGGTGACTTAGGGGTTAAGGTGACATAAGCATTTATTGCTTAATGACTCATTTGTGTGATTCATCCTTTAGAGTTAATGCTTCATTTATTGAGCTTATGACTCATGTGATGAATCACACAAGGTGAATGCATCAACCATGATGATTAATCATTTATATTGTTTATTTGATAAATTGTTATGGTTGATATATTCTAAATGAGCTCATTATTCACATTCATTCTTATCATCACCTTCTCTCTCCTCAAGCTCTCTCATTCTTGAAACCCTAACCCTAACCTCTCATGTGTTGAGATCAAGGGTTAGCTAGACTAATACATCCATAACCTCACTCTATATCCCCTAGGTAGCTTAGATTAGCACTTTGAGCAACCTAGTTATCTCAAGTTAGAGATCAAGCTTGGCGTAGGAGCTCTCGGATGGATCGTCTTTGACTCGAGAAGGCCGTTGAGGTGCTGATGTTCTAAGGAGCCTACGAGGAGTGGAGGACAGCGATGAAGACCCGAAGGACAAGTAACGTGAGGTATAACTTCGAATCCGAGTAGTTAAAGCTCTCGTAGTTTGCTAGTAACGGTTTAGATACGATTCATGCGCTCAAGTCCGTGTTACGAAGCTTTGATAATCGTTTTTCATATATTCCGCCTCCCCGCAAGTTCGTGGGGTGCGTGACATGGACTTACAATTATTCCCTGATTGTTCTTATCACCTCCACTATCTCGATAATCATCTCGGGGACCAAAAGTTCTTGATCCCCAATATCGTCCTAACTTAACGGTGACCTACACTTCCAACCCATACAAAGCGGCGAAAGGCGCCATGCCGATACTAGACTGGTAGCTATTGTTGTATGCAAACTCTACCAAGTGTAGGTGATCTTCCCAAGATCCTTTAAAATCCAACATACAGGCCTGGAGCATGTCTTTGAGAATCTGAATAACCCTTTATAATTGGCCATCGGTCTGAGGATGGTAGGCGGTACTGAAACTCAAATTCGTGCCCAGACTCTCTTGCAGACTTTGCCAAAACTGGGATCTGAAACGCGTATCTCGGTCGGACACAATGCAACTTGGCACTCCATGCAATCTAACAATCTCCTCCATATACCTCTTGGCGAGGCTTTCAGTTGATTGGCCGACTCAAAACGGAATGAAATGTGCCGACTTGGTGAGTCGATCCACTATCACCTATACTGCGTCATTTCCCTTGGAGCTGTGAGGGAGTGCGGTCATAAAATCCATTACGATGTTTTGCCATTTTCATTCGGGGATCGGTAAGGGCTATAATAGATCTGTCGTCTTGTGGTGTTCAGCCTTTACTTGTTGGCAAACTAGGCATTTGGATACACTCTTGGCTATTTCTCGCTTTATCCCATGCCACCAAAAGTTTTGTCTAAGATCCTTGTACATCTTTGTCCCTCCTGGATGAACAGAGTATGGAGAACTATGTGCTTCTCTTAATAATTCTTCTCTTATTTCGCCCTTAGGCACACAAATTCTGCTCCCATACTTTAATGAACCATCTTCGTGGATGATGAAGTCCGCCCGCAGATTTGTTTCCGCTTGTTCTCTGATCTTTTGCAATCTAGCTTTCTCAAGTTGAGTTGTCTTGATTCGTTCGACTAAAGTGGAGTGAATTTGCAGATTCATGAAGGATGTGAGCATACCTGACATAATCATCTTAGTCTGCAGTTCATTGAGGTCTTGGCGATTCCTCCAACGAGCAGTCAGACTCGAAACCATTGGTTGGCGACTCAAAACGTCCGGGACTACATTCACCTTCCCCGGATGGTATTGCAAATCTACGTCAAAATCTGCCATTAATTCTAGCCATCTTATTTGTCTCATGTTGAGTTCCTTTTGGGTGAAGATATACTTCAAGCTCTTATGATCGGTGTAAATTTCTACCCTCTCCCCCAATAAGTAGTGCCTCCAAATCTTTAGTGCGAAGACAACCGCGGCAAACTCTAAATTGTGCGTTAGGTAATTTTGTTCATGCACCTTTAACTGTCTTGATGCATAATCCACCACCGTTCCATGTTGGTGAAAAACATATCCCAAACCTTTTCCGGAGGCGTCGCAATGTATGTCGAAACCGCCGGTTCTGTCGGGAATTGTAAGAATGGGTGCTGAGATTAAATGAGTCTTCAACTCTGCGAATGCTTCCTCGCAACCCTCGGACCATATATATGGCACATCTTCCAAGTCAAGGTAGTCAGTGGTTCTGCAATCTTAGAGAAGTTCTTAATAAAACGGCGGTAATATCCAGCAAGTCCTAAAAAGCTTCTGATCTCTGTAACTGTACTTGGTATTGGCCATGTCTGAACTGTGATAATCTTGGCCCTACTGAAATCCCTTCACCTGACACAACATGTCCCAAGAATGCTACCCGCTTTAACCAAAACTCGCATTTGCTGAGCTTTGCATATAGTTGGTGTTGACGCAAGGTTTCGAGCACCGCACGTAAGTGTCTGCGTGTTCCTACTGATTCTTCGAATACACAAGAATATCGTCGATGAAGATAACAATAAACTTGTCTAAGTATTCGTAAAACACTTGGTTCATCAAATTCAAAATACTGGAGCATTGGTTACTCCAAAAGGCATCACTAGGAATTCATAGTGTCCATACCTAGTCCTAAAAGCCGTCTTAGGTATATCAGACGCTTTTACCTTGAGTTGATGATATCCCGTTCGCAAATCCAATTTTAAGAACACTCGAGATCCCTCCAATTGATCGAACAGATCGTCTATCCTCGGTAAGGAATACTTATTCTTAATTGTTACCTTATTTAACTCCCGGTAGTCGATACACATCTGCTTAGTTCCATCCTTCTTAGGTACCAACGAAACTGGAGCACTTTAAGGTGACGAGCTCGGTCTAATAAATCCCTTATTAAGATGGTCTTCAATTTGCGTCCGAAGCTCCTTCAATTCTGCTAGCCCCATCTGGTACGGTGCTTTCAATATAGGTTGAGTCCCTGGCATCAAGTCTATAGTGAACTCGATTGCCCGATCTGATGGTAAACCCGACACATCTGCAAACACGTCATCAAATTCTCGTACAACCGTTGGCATACTTTCCTCCTCCTGTCCTGTGTATAACATCTCTTCTTTTCTCGGTATAGCTCGGTAAGTTGCTGAATCCAAGGACATACTTCCACTCTCGAATATGAACATCGGGTGGTCAGGGATTTCAAACACTACCCTCCTATGATGACAGTCGATGGTAGCGTAAAAAGTACTCAACCAGTCCATACCCAAGACCACATCGAAATTTGGCATATCTATCACCATAAAGTTGGCGTAGAAGCCTCGACCGCTGATTGATTTCGAATTTCTCGTTATGTGTATGTTTAGAAAATATGTATGGAAATCACAACCAAAAATATTTTGACCGCAATCAATAACGGTGTCGATTGTAGCGCGTTAGTAAGTGTGGATCGTCCACAGGGAAAGTGTAATCGTTCGTATTTCGAATTAGATGAGTCGAAAATTAAAGAAAAGAAAAGAAACAATCATGATTTAAAGAATTGAAGTTCAAGAATTAGTAAAATCTAGTCTAATTCAAGAAACAATAAAATCAAGAATTGAGAATTTGTGATGATTTCCAAATCAAATATCAAGAATCGAAGTGAGGCTCGTAGGAATCAATCGGATCTATAGATGTGATGAAATCTAGCGATTACGTATTCTTATCCATCGATGAATTGATACTAGATCGATGATGATCAACGAGAATTAGGGATTTCGTGTGAAACTAGGGTTTCATCATCTATCTCTTGTTCCTTCGTCGATATCATTCACATTCTAGCCTCTAGTAAATTCAAGAATCGATCGTGGATCCCTAATTTCGAGCGATCACAATCAAGAAAGTATCGCAACGAAACTAGGTCGTTGATTCTTCAATTTGCTAGGGTTTACAAAACTCGTAGGACTTAAGAATCGTTTTAAGATTTGTTACATCATCATTCTATTGATTGTCTCGACTCCTTTATGAGCGGAGTTTTACTCAAACATCACAACAAGAACCACAATCACAAATTGAGATCGAATCATGATGCAAGAATTAAAGAAAGCATGATTAAAGAATTTCACCTTTTATTTATCAACAATTCCGTTACAATTCACTCAAGAACTACAAGAGGAAAGAACTCGATCGTCGATTTGGCTTCGCTTGTCTCCTTGAGTCGTGGATCGGCTTGGATCACTTGCTCAATTGAAGATCGGCTCCGCTCCTAAAAGGTTGAAGGCTTCTTACTTGATTTGGTACTCGGGATCTTGAATTTGGCTTTGGAATTTGAATCAGGGTTTACAAGTTGTGTCACGCAACTTGTATTGCATTTTGGGGGGGGATTGAACAACCTTTTTAAGTGAAGCCTAGGGTCCCTTTTATAGCCTTAAGAATGATTAGCTTCCTTAAGAAGCTAGGATTAGGTTAGCTTCTCTCATAAGCTTGGTCTAGGTTAGCTTCTCTCATAAGCTTGGTAGTTAGGAGGAAGGTTCTAGAATTAGTTAGTTAGGATTAGCTTCTTTCATAAGCTTGGAGGTTAGGGAGAAGCTTCTAGGCTTTAAGGTAGCTAAGGGGGAAGCTTGCTTTGGAAGCTTGGAGTGTTTAGCTTTGATCAAGGAGTCTTGCTGATCTGAAGAAGCTTCTGGAGATTTCCTGAACTTGCAGTGGCTTGAAGAGATGTAGGAACTGAGAGAGGAATACTGCAGCTGAAATGGCTGATGATGTGGCAAGACTGCCGTGGATCCACGGCGCCAAGTGGGTTTGGGCCGCGGATCCACGGTCCAATAGGGGCTTCGAAGCTTCATATTTTCTGTGCTGCTTTCTGATGAATTCTTGGTATTTTTATGACATGTTGAATATTATAATTCCCTCTGTATAAATGCCAGATCAAACATCTTGGACTTGGCGTAATTTTTTTTGATCGGCACTTTGACAATTTTGGCTCAGTTCCTGGAATTTCCCGCACAGACTTCGAAACAAGTGTTGCGTTATACAAGGATGATGCGATGCCATGATAAACACACAATTTCCCTCAGAAATGTCTGTTTTAGTATACAACACAGGCAATCTGGTATTTTACGACTATTTTGCTAATATGTTGTTCACACCATAATATTGTATTATTATATTCCCCATTCTTATTTGTTTTATAAATAAACAGGTGCTTTTGACGCATGTCTGCTACATGTTACAGGTTACAGGTTCTTAGATCTAAAACAGTGAAAACAATGAAAAACAATGAAAAAGTGAGACTACAAATGATAAATGGTGAAATCTCGATCGCGCCTATATTGTGAGAAATAATGAACAACAGTTCACCGAGTATAAAGGCAGCGACACGAAGAAACAGTTAAAGTTCACTACAAGTGTTCACTGGAGATTTGGAGAAGAAATAGAAGCCAATCTGATAAAAGACCTGCATAAACAGGAATTACATGTCATGTAGAGCCATAACAGAAAATAACTCGGCCCAAGCCCATCTTTTGGCGGCGGAACCGCGGCCAAACCCAGGGTACGGCCGCGGTTCCGCGGCCGTATCGTGCAATGATGAGTTGGAAATTTTTTTCCATATTTTGTGTCGGCGTTGACTAGGTCTTTTCTTAGAGGGCAGTTTTGTAAAAGCAGACGTGCGAATCAATTGTAACCTAGGGTTTCCTATCCTCTATAAATAAGAACTCTAAATCATTGTAAAGGCTATGCCTCCCTTCATTAATAAATTTTAGAATTCTTTTGGAGAGCATCGGTGCCTCTTTTCAATTCATGAATCCAGATCTGACAACCCTGTGTTGATGTTTGGAGAGAGCCATCTGTAAGTAGTTTTATTTAATTGCTCTAGTTTAGATTTTAATTCCTTGCCTTAAATGTTAGCTTTGGGAAAGGCTTTTGAGAGATGAGATCTCTCATCCCTTTCTTACCCTTCACATAGAATCAATAGGAGTCCATGCATACACGCACACACCGTGCCCTGCGGCACCCTATCCCTCGAGGTAGCTGTGATACCGTAGTATAAAGGCCCGGTTGCGCGTGTTTTCCATGGAGGTTAGGGTAAGGATCTCTAAAGGAAGGACAAGAACCTAGAGGAAGGAACACCTTCCCGAATGGATCTAATCCCCTTTATTGATAATTACCATAACTCCTCTTAGATCTTCGTTTGGGTATAGAAAGCGTTGAGATTTATTTACATTTCCAAACCATTCCTAAACCTAACCCTAACAAGATTTAGATCTAGTTTAATTTAGTATAAATAGATTCAGTTTTTTTAAGATTTAATAATCAATCCGAACACCCTTCGGAATTAACTCGTTAGCGCGATTAGGAGATTCACAACATCCCTGTGGACCGACCCGTACTCACCGGCTAGCTGCAAAGCGACGCCGTTCTTGATTGCGGTAAATTATTTTTGATCGATAAAACATCTCTAATCAAATGGCGCCATTGCCGGGGATGGCGCAGTTTTTCCTTTTTGCAATTTCGGGTTAATCTAAATTAAAAAATCATAAAAATCTGAAAAATCACAAAAATATAAAAATATATCATCTGTTATTTTTGGAAAGGATACTTTGTTGTTTGAATTTTGCAGGATTTGCACACATATTCGAATCTGGAAATCTACAGAAAGCGAAACAGAAAAAAACAGATCCGAACAGAGGGAGATTTGAAAAATAGAACAGCAGAAAAAATTTGGAGCATTGAACCCCCTACCGCGTCGCTAAACCGCGGCCTAAACCTACCTTAGACCGCGGAACCGCGGCCGCCTTGACGATTCGTCGCGTGAAAAAAATTCTGGGGATCCGCGCCGCCTCCACCGCCGCGTTTTCGCCACGGGACCCCACCTAAGACCGCGGAAACACGGTGGGCCCGTGACATCATTATCTGGAAAAAGCTCTGTAAGTCCTTTTTATTCTCCTCTGTAAATCCCGGTACATCTTTTTGTAAAAATTCCTGCAGGATTCTGTGCTTTAAAAAATCTTCCTTTCCAAATAACAAATCTTGTGCAGGATTCTTTGCGCCGCATAAAATAAAAAATCTTTGATTGCAAGTGATTTTTCTGTTTTGCATATCTTTAAAACTGACTTTAAGGGGCTTTTGACCAATTCAAATTGGGTGGGGATTTCATCACCCTTCCCAGGACCCCAGAAATCACATAAGGCATATGCATTGACCATCTATTAATTAAAAAATACTAGATTCAGCCCTAAGGACTTCGAGCTCAATAGGACAGAGGACTAGTTATAGGCATCAGCCGTTTATCCTAACCTGACTTCGCGGTGTCTAGGCAAGTGTGTCAAGGTAAGTGGTTACTTAATTAGGACCGCTACTTGTAGCGGGGAGCCTCCCACTTACCTGGCACTTACCTGGCCGCAATTGGCGGTGAAGAGACGGTTTGAGGTCCTATTTCTAGCCTTTTGGAACAGTTAGGAGCTGTCTAGCCGACCTAGGTGACCCTAGATCTAGGCCTGATTGTGCATTTCTGGTTGATTGCATTTGTGTCTAAGCCCTTTATCGAAAATTTTTGCAAAACAAATAAAAAATAAGAGGAAAATTTTTATAAAAAAACTTGCAACTTTTGTCGCTAAGAAATCCGTACACCCCAATCTTCTTTCTCTTCTCTTTCTTCTATCATGGGTACCCCACATCATAAATCTCTTACTGAACTTTGGTATCCCGAACATAATTTTGCCTCGTACGTCAATTGTTTCGGTCGATTTAAGGAAGATCCCTCCGTGCCCAAAATATCTTTGAAAGATCAAATAGAAGCGTCTAGGGGAAACAGTTCGACTTTGCAACCCACTTTGTGTCAACCAAGTCAACCTTTACCACCTTCATATGTTGATCCCACTTTTTCAAGTCCTGCTGTAACTCCTAAACCTATGTCCATTGCTGAGCATATCGCTCAATCTCGTAGCCGATCTTTCACCCCTCTCCCCTCATCTAGTTCTAGGAATCAACAAGTCCATCCATCTTTTTATCCACATGTTGATCCTAATCATGTCCAACCATCCACTTCCTACCAGTCCTACCCGACTTTCCCACCTTCACTAGACCCTGTTTTTACACAGCCTTTTGGGAGTTTCATGTATACAAACAATTTCGAATCTTTTCCCAAAACCCCTTCACCACCCATGTCTAGTTTGGAACAGTCGTTGGCAGCTTATATTGCGGCAACAAAAAAAATGACTAGGAATGTAGAAGCGTCCATGGCCGCCCTTATGCAACCTAGTGAACCGGTCGCTGGTTTCCCGCTAGCTTCAAATTTTTCAATGTATAAGGAAGCGGTTGGACAGAGTGCGAATTTGAAAGGATTTCCAAATCAAACCTACCCCTATCCAATTGAAACCCACAACTCCGGTTTTTCATCGATTGTCCCAAATAGTTCACCAGTTGAAAATAAAAACGAGTTGTGCGATTTTGTAGTGCTTGATTTGCCAGATTGTGAAGAACCCCATTCGAGTGAAACCACACGTAATCCTTTCGATCTTTACACCTCCAATTTAGAACCTAAATCGATAAATATCCATGCTTTTGATGAGTTGTCAGAAAATATTGATTTTCACTTGATTGAAGATATAGACGCCGGAAATATTTTGGATGATGAACCCATTGATTTGATTGAAATTTTATGTCCAACTCATCATCCCGAGTCATTAATTGTTTCTCCCGAACTTCATATGCGTCTAGACTTTGATGATAATGGCATGGATGAGAAGAATTATGAGGATAGTATTGAGAAGAGTATTGAGGATAATATTGAGGTTGAACCATTCTTGTTTGATGTGTCGGATTTTCTAATTCATCCTCTCGAACCTTTAACTGTTATATCACCCTCCCTCCTTTCCATCGTTCCAACCACGCACAAGATTACGCTTGACGACTGTGAGCTTGAAAACTTTTCCTTTGAATCTGACACAGTTTTCACAGCCGATGACACTTACGAGTGTTTCACTTTTTCGGACGATGTTGAAGTCTCACAGCCCGAGTTTGAGTCCTTTACATTTTCAGATGAGTTAGTTGAACCATCAGACTCGGTTGCTTACAGTCGTTTCGAACCATTGATGGAATCTTTCAAATTCGAGACAGTTTACTACGGTGAGAATGAGACTATCCCAAATTCACTCCCTTTCGTCCTTCCTATCATTCCGACCGTACATGAGATCGTTACGCTTTCATCTCCAATACCAAGTTCGGCGTACCCATGCTTTCTTGCGAATCTTGAGGGATTTGACCCCATTTCTCGACGGGTTGATAGGTTAGCACAATCGCTTTTAACACATCGGTCATTACAAATTGTGCTAATTTATTCACTCGATTTACACCCTCAAGATCGTGCTACCCTTCTTTCTCTTTTCCGCCATTCTTCTCCCCCACCGAGACCGTATCCCGTTTCTACCTCCACACGGTCTCGTGTGCTTCTCATCTCTTTTCTTTCCACTCCATTCTTTCACCAACTCGACCATTACCACGATAAGATTTTTGAATGGTTGGTGCTAACCTTTGGCTTGTGTAAGGCCAAGCTTAAGTTTTGGGGGAACCTTGTTGTATATATGTATATATATTTTTTGTTTTCTTTTTCTATAAATTTTTTTTTCAAAACATTAAAAAATATTTAAAAAATTTGCAAATAAATAAACAGGGGAGTGCCGGCATTTTGACCCTCTTGGTGTAGCATGACAGTGAGGACACTGTCAAGTTTAAGTTTGGGGGTATGCTCGGTACGTCTTCTTCCTTCGCATTCATATGTATATTTTTGCAATTGCATATTTATTTGAAAACCCATAAAAATTGAAAATTTTCAAAAATTATAAAAATTAATGTATTCAATTTTGGCCGTATTTGACTTGAGTTTGACAAATAGGATAACTAGCTAGGAACAACTAGATCTTAGACGTAGTAAATTAAAAACCCTAAAGATAACCTTCCTTAAAGTTTAGCAGTAGAGAGTATATGACTTTGTAGTTTATTTAGAAATAGGCAATTTTTGAGTTCACTTCTTGGGCTAAGTTAAAACAAGGGAAGAGTATTGATGTTTTTATTAAAGTATAAGTTTGAAAAATAATTCCTAGCTTAAGTCTAGATTCTGAAAATATATACCCTACAATTTGCACAAACACGCACCTTGAAAACTTGGAATAGTAGAGGAGACCTTGAAATGCTCTTGTCTAAAGTCCTTAGTATGAAGAAAAGAAAATAAAAAATACAAGTGTGAATAAAGAAAGAAAAAAATGAACACTGGTTTTTGTGATTACTTAAAGCCGCAAGAATAGAAAAATATTTAGCGAGGGTGCTTCATCACCTAGTGCCTTAGACCAACTGGTTTGGGAGTCACTGCTAAAACCTTAGGTGTTGCAAGACTAGGAATTACGCTTTAAAAGTGCAAACGCATTTTGTAATCGGTCGTTGGTACCTCAAGAAGTATTAACAGTCGCATGAAGGATGTGTAAGCAAAATTCAATTAAAAATTCACCAATTAATAAATACTTTGGACAACGGACAAGGGTATGATTGCTTGATTTGAATTTCCAAGTGTAGGGGTGATTTATACACACACGTAGGGGTATGTGATTGGAGTTTAGATGAGAGAAAGGAGTGAAGAATAGAACTTGTATCTTTAGTAGAATTGATAAAAATTCCTAAGTGGAGATGGAACCGTAGAAGGAAAACTTAAGAAATGCCGAAAGCTAAGTAGGTCTGCTGAACATATATAATCTTAAGTTAAATGATGAGGAAGTGTGAAGAATATGGGTGGATAATTTACGAGTCGACGATGATAGAAGTCCTTGTCAGAAAACCTAATTGGAGAATTAAAGTCGAAAAATCAAATTGATTGGATTTTGTGGGTAGTATCCGCTGCAAACCCTCAGGAGACAACACTCCTCCTACTAGGAACACCTAGAGGTTTAACGGCTTGTTGCACGAGCTCAGTGCAATCGCGATTCCCTGCGAAAGTGCGGTTAGGTTTTTGTAGAGAATAAAAAATAAGTTTGCTCGAGGACGAGCAAAAGATAAGTTTGGGGGTATTTGTTCACACCAAAATATTGTTTTATTATATTCCCCATTCTTATGTGTTTTATAAATAAACAGGTGCTTTTGACACATGTCTGCTACATGTTACAGGTTACAGGTTCTTGGATCTAAAACAGTGAAAACAATGAAAAGACAATGAAAAAGTGAGACTACAAATGATAAATGGTGAAATCTCGATCGCGCCTACATTGTGAGAAATAATGAACAACAGTTCACCGAGTATAAAGGCAGCGACACAAAGAAACAGTTAAAGTTCACTACAAGTGTTCACTGGAGATCTGGAGAAGAAATAGAAGCCAATCTGATAAAAGACCTGCATAAACAGGAATTACATGTCATGTAGAGCCATAACAGAAAATAACTCGGCCCAAGCCCATCTTTTGGCCGC
This sequence comes from Agapanthus africanus, assembly GCA_030015575.1. Lineage (NCBI taxonomy): Eukaryota > Viridiplantae > Streptophyta > Magnoliopsida > Asparagales > Amaryllidaceae > Agapanthus > Agapanthus africanus. Next base: position 437,130,522 of record CM057338.1, read on the forward strand.
GGAACCGCGGCCAAACCCAGGCTGCGGCCGCGGTTCCGCGGACGTATCGCGCAATGATGAGTTGGAAATTTTTTCCATATTTTGTGTTGGCGTTGACTAGGTCTTTTCTTAGAGGGCAGTTTTGTAAAAGCAGACGTGCGAATCAATTGTAACCTAGGGTTTCCTATCCTCTATAAATAGGAATTCTAAATCATTGTAAAGGCTATGCCTCCCTTCATTAATAAATTTTAGAATTCTTTTGGAGAGTATCGGTGCCTCTTTTCAATTCATGAATCCAGATCTGACAACCCTGTGTTGATGTTTGGAGAGAGCTATCTGTAAGTAGTTTTATTTAATTGCTCTAGTTTAGATTTTAATTCCTTGCCTTAAATGTTAGCTTTGGGAAAGGCTTTTGAGAGATGAGATCTCTCATCCCTTTCTGACCCTTCACATAGAATCAATAGGACTCCATGCATACACACACACACACCGTGCCCTGCGGCACCCTATCCCTCGAGGTAGCGGTGATACCGTAGTATAAAGGCTCGGTTGCGCGTGTTTTCCATGGAGGTTAGGGTAAGGATCTCTAAAGGAAGGACAAGAACCTAGAGGAAGGAACACCTTCCCGAATGGATCTAATCCCCTTTATTGATAATTACCATAACTCCTCTTAGATCTTCGTTTGGGTATAGAAAGCGTTGAGATTTATTTACATTTCAAACCATTCCTAAACCTAACCCTAGCAAGATTTAGATCTAGATTAATTTAGTATAAATAGATTCAGCTTTTTTTAGATTTAATAATCAATCCGAACACCCTTCGGAATTAACTCGTTAGCGCAATTAGGAGATTCACAACATCCCTGTGGACCGACCCGTATTCACCGGCTAGCTGCAAAGCGACGCCATTCTTGATTGCGGTAAATTATTTTTGATCGATAAAACATCTCTAATCATATATGTAATATGCAAACCGAACACTACTAGATGAGTGCAAATGATAGGGAAATTGACGTGTTAAAAATACAATATTTTCGACTGATCAAATTCCCCCAAACTTATTTTCGGTCGTCTCGAGCGAACTGTTTTATTAAAAAGAGAAGGAGAAAATAAAGAAAGAGAAAAACTAACTAGCACACTTTCGTAGGCAACACGATTGCACTGAGCACGTGCAACAAGCCTTTAAAGCTCTAGGTGTCCCTAGTAGGAGGAGTGTTGTCTCCTGAGGGTTTTCAGCGGATTACACCCACAAAATCCAATAATAAAAGGAAGACCGTGAATATTACATTTAAAGATAAGTATTGTAAAAGAAAAGCTTTGAAAATTAGGGTTTCCAACTAAGCTAGCTTTTCGGTCGTCATGAGCCCTATCTTAATAGTCATGAAAAGATGTTAGAAATCATATCATCCCTCAATAAAACATCGTCTTTATTCTTCATTCCTATCTTTCTTCCAAACATCGATCATATAACCCTACGTGTGTGTAATATACATCCCTACACTTGGAGAATTCAATTCAAGCTATCATACTCTTGCCCATCTTCCTCAGTACTTTTTAATTAATGAATATTTAGATGAATTTGCTCACGCACTTTCATGCGACCGTTAATACTTCTTGAGGTACTAACCGACCAATTACTCATGTGCTTGCTTATTTGGTGTTTTTCCTCGTCTTGCACCACCTAAGGCTTAGCAGTGACTCCCAGACCAGTTGGCCTTAGGGCACTAGGTGAAGAGGCACCCTCGCTATATTTTTTTATTGCTGCCTTGGCGATAACAAAACCAGTGTCCATTTTTCTCACCACTTTATATTTTATTCATTTTTTTTTATATTTCCTTCATACATCGGCTTTTAGACAAGAGCATTTCAAAGTATCCTCTACTATCCCGGGCTTCAAGACGTGTGTAAGTGCGTATAGTAGGGTATCAACGTTCAAAATGTTTGGCTTCCAGAATAGGAACTATTTTTCAGACTTATTTTTATCCTCAGATTAGTGACTTCCTTCATCTTACTAACCCTTGGGACAACGGCTCATAACTACTTATTACTAGTTCGTATAAGAAAGCTTCTAATTTTCTTGGTTTTCTTAAATTTTTCCAATCTTTTGGATGTAATTTTTCACTATCTAATCTTTTATTATCTTATTTATGTACAAAAATTATTTATATTTTTGAAATTTTTTAAATTTTTATAGTTTTCAAAATATTTTGTGCTTATGCAAAGTATATGCAAATGATGCAAAAATAAGCACAAACCTCCCCCAAACTTGTTTTCAACAGTGTCCTCACTGTTTCCATCCGCTAAATCTCGAAAAACTTATAAGCTTGGGAGGAAATTTATTAATGGGGGCAAAATATATAAGTGAAGATCTTCCCCCAAACTTATTCTTGGCTTATCATTTTATAAAAATTTTCTTTTCAAGAGCCAGATTATACCCCCCCAAACTTGAGTTAAGCAATGTTAATCTTTGAAAATCATATGAGGGGGTCAAGAATCATTGGTTGATGCCAAGTTTTGCAAAGACCGAAAGTTAACACCAACCATTCGAAAATTTTATCAATGTAGTGCTCAGGTTGGTGAAAGAAGAAGTGGGAAAAAGGTACGTGGTGGAATAGAATGTGTTTGCGTCTCGTATTGGAGAGACAATGCAGTGTATGCGATGGATTGTTCGCATTCTTTTTACAGTCCAGAAGAAGGGGTGGAGGTTCAATTTCATTGATTGGGAGATGGTTCATCTCAACACCCGTATCATTCAAAAATGCGAGTTCATCAGCGAAGATTTCCTCAAAAGTTCCATCAATACCCTGAAGAATAATGTCATCACAAAGTGCGGGGTGATCTTCAGACTCTAAAAGCAGTTCATAATCAGTGTTAGTTGTTGACCCGGACATCTTGGTGGAAGAGTCCATATGTGTATGATACATAGTTGGGTCAAACAACAACATATGAAAAGAGTCAAGATCAGTATCATGAGGATCATCAAATTCGCTGCTGTCGACATCCATTAAGTCGACAGAACAGACTTGAGCAGTAGGTTCGGAGGGTACACTTTCCAACTTGTAAATGTTCAGCTCAATTGACCTATTCCCGAAAGATAGGGTCATAGAACCATTACGACAGTTGATTATAGCATTGGAAGTGGCCAAAAGGGCGACCTAAAATCACCGGAATTTGATTCTGTGGGTTCGTTACAAGCTGTGTATCAAGTATAATAAAGTCCACAGGGAATACAAATTCCCCGATTTTTATTAACACAACCTCCAGTTCACCCCTAGGTTTGGTGATTGATCGGTCAGCCATCTGGAGAGTGCAAGGAGCTGGTTTCAACTCTCCGATCCCTAATTGCTCGTATACCGAGAAAGGAAGCAGGTTAACACTTGCGCCAAGGTCGAGTAGAGCATGGTTAATGTGTTTCTCCCCAATAGAAATGGAAATAGTAGGATAGCCAGGATCCTTACGTTTCCTCGGTAATTGCTGGGGAAAGGCTGTGTCTACTGTCTTTGCCATGAATATTTTCTTGGGCACTTGAGTCTTCCTCTTCCTAGTGCACAAGTTTTTAAAAGTTTTCGCATAGGACGGAACTTGTTGTATAGCATCTAAGAGAGGGATGTTGATGTTAACTTGCTTAAACATGTCCATAATCTTCTCCATATGTGGACTCGATTTGTTAGCCCTTAACCGATTAGGATAAGGTGCTTTAGCAATAAGCGCTGGGTCCATCATAGGAGAAGATGGTGTGTGTAGACGTGATCCCAGAATAGAAGTGGGGATCGTCTATGGAGGAGTAGAAGAGGTGGGCTGAGGTGGCGAGCCTTTGGGAAAACGAAGAATAGGCTCGTAAGAAGGCGGTGGGGTAGAAGAACTGGGGTCAAAATTAGAAGTAGAAGTGGAAGGAAAGGTCTCAGCCGGGGTATCATCGATAGATTTTTCCGTGTCATCAAACTCTTCCCCAACGTGATTGTCAAGCACTCTTCCAGATCTCAACGTGTTGATTGCATCCACATGATGTGAATAACCAGGATTCGGTAAAGGTTGAGCTGGAAGTTTCCCTTTCTCTCTTGCACTCATTTCGGCTTTTAATCTTACAATTTCTGCTTCCATCGATTTAATAGTCTCACTTTGGGACGCAGAGTTTTTCTCAATTTTATCGACGGAAGACTTCATTTCAGCCGAAACTTGCATGATATTTGTTAGGACCAAATTCATGTATTGTGCAAATGAAGAGGATTCATCAGTTCCGGTCAACTGTAAAGGACTAGACGGTGCGGGTGTGTTGACCGGATTTTGGAAGTTTTGTAATTGGAAGGGGTGCTGACTCAATTGTGGTGGTTGCTGTTGTGGTGGAGGGACTCTTTGGAAATTGTTTTGGGTTGGAACCGTGTTTTGAGATTGTGATTGGATCCAAGCAAAGTTAGGGTGATTCCTCCAACCCTGATTATATGTGAAAGAAAATGGATCATTTCTAGCTCTTTGTTGGAAAGCAGCATTGGTATGCTCGTGACCTTGAAATGGAGAATTTAGTGGACATTCTTCCGTGAGATGAGAAGGATCAGAATATCATCCACATACAGTTTTGGAGAGTGGCATTTGATTTAGGGCGGCAGCTAAAAATTTATTTTCCATAGTCTCGAGTTTCTTTTGTATAGCTGAAATTTCAACTCTAACTCCTATGGAAACATCCGATTGGTTATTGTCACCCCTAGACGATTGACTCACACCCTCCCACTGTAAAGATTTTTCAGTGAAATCTTCTAGAAATTTCCAGGCTTCCCCATCATCTTTGGTCATAAAGTTGCCTTGACACATAGATTCAAGGGTCTGTCTTGTGTTAGGATTAATGCCCTCATATATGATTCTGCACAGTTCCCATCTAGGGATTCCGTGATGTGGGCATTGGACTAACAGATCTTTGAAGCGTTCAAGACATTTTGAAAATGTTTCATTTGGAAACTGGGTGAATTGATTTATTTCGCTACGGACTCGAGCTGTCTTATGATGTGGGTAGAATTTTTTAAGGAATGCTTTGACGAATTCTTCCCAATTTAAAATGGAATATGCGGTAGTGTTGTAAAGCCACTTCTCGGCAATATCGCACAAGGTAAATGGAAGAAGACGAAGACGCATAGCATGCACAGAAAGCTGTGAAGTACCCATCATTGCGCATATATTTTCAAATTTGGTGATAAAGGCATATGCGTCTTTAGACTCGAGACCGTGATATTTTGGTAGAAGGTTGATGTATTGGGTTTTTATTTCAAAATTGTCCTCGTTGGTTGGTGGAATGGAGAGACAGGTCGAAAGAGGATCTCGAATAGGATAGCACCTCTTTTGGAGAAAGATGCGGGGTGGATTCTGCGCACCTGCGGACGGCGGCAGAGTAGTGGTAAAGAAGTTCGATGGAGAAGGATCCATCGAAGTGGGTGTGGTAGTGGGTAAAGAAGAGGTAAATGTAGAAATACCGACTTCGGAGTCAATCGGGGGGACGCGGACTAAACGGGCACTAGAATCCCGTGTCCAGCCTATCTTGCACTAAAAGGGTTTAGTACAAGTGGCAGCATAGATATAATTAAGGGAAATGAATGAATATTTGGTGTTTGTTTTGAAAAATATACGGATTTTTGAAAAAATGATGCGACTACAACAAATGCAATAAGTAAAACCCTAATTCTAGTGGTCGCCTAGGTCAAAGCTCTAGACCGCTCCTAACTGCCAAAAGACAAGTCGCGGGATCAATCCTCCACTGCCACTTTGTCTCTCCTGTGGCCAGGTAAGTGTCAGGTAAGTGGGAAGGTACTCCACTACGTAAGTAGTGGGCCTAATTAATAACCACTAGCCTTAGACACACTTGCCTTAGACACCACAAAAGAAACGCGGATAAGCAATGAATTACCCACGGCCTTCTTCTGTCCTAAGTGAGTACGACGATCCTTAGAGTCATCTCTAGATATTTTTTTAGTTAAAGAGGGTAAATGCGGATGCAAGTTTATGATTTTTGGGGCTTAGGAAGGGTAATGAACTCCCCACCTAATCTGGATTTGGTCTTTGCCCCTTAATTTCCGTATTAAAATGCAAACAACCAAAAATCAAAAACACGCACAATTTTTATTGCTTTTTGCGGCGCTGCGAATTATTTGCAAAGAAACCTGCAGAAAATTGTTAATTGGAGCAGACAGAGGAGGAGATAAGAAGGTAAAGAATTTACCAGAGAATTTCCGTACAGCAATACTACTGTAGAGCCGCGGTTCAGCTGCAATAAGCGCTTAATGCCGCGGATCAGCGGCGGTTTTCACTGTTCACTGCACGAAATTTTCACAGCAAGCCTATATTCACTTCCTCGACTCTCTTCAATATTCTGAAAAAATTTTCCACAGCTCCACAGATTTCAGATTCCCTCGCAACAAATCACAACAACACGTTTAGTGTTTGCGCGAATTTTGATCTAAAAATTATAATGGAATAAACTTTTCAACTCGAATTTCAAAAGACGAACGAATTAGCGCACTATCCCCGGCAGCGGCGCCATTTGATTGATTTCGAATTTCTCATTGTGTGTATGTTTAGAAAATATGTATAGAAATCACAACCAAAAATATTTTGACCGCAATCAATAATGGTGTCGATTGTAGTGCGTTAGTAAGTGCGGATCGTCCACAGGGAAAGTGTAATCGTTCGTATTTCGAATTAGATGAGTTGAAAATTAAAGAAAAGAAAAGAAACAGTTCATGATTTAAAGAATTGAAGTTCAAGAATTAGTAAAATCTAGTCTAATTCAAGAAACAATAAAATCAAGAATTGAGAATTTGTGATGATTTCCAAATCAAATATCAAGAATCGAAGTGAGGCTCGTAGGAATCGATCGGATCTATAGATGTGATGAAATCTAACGATTACGTATTCTTATTCATCGATGAATTGATACTAGATCGATGATGGTCAACGAGAATTAGGGATTTCGTGTGAAACTAGGGTTTCATCATCTATCTCTTGTTCCTTCGTCGATATCATTCACATTCTAGCCTCTAGTAAATTCAAGAATCGATCGTGGATCCCTAATTTCGAGCGATCACAATCAAAAAAGCATCGCAACGAAACTTGGTCATCGATTCTTCAATTTGCTAGGGTTTACAAAACTCGTAGGACTTAAGAATCGTTTTAAGATTTGTTACATCATCATTCTATTGATCGTCTCGACTCCTTTACGAGCGGAGTTTTACTCAAACATCACAACAAGAACCACAATCAAAAATTGAGATCGAATCATGATGCAAGAATTAAAGAAAGCATGATTAAAGAATTTCACCTTTTATTTATCAACAATTCCGTTACAATTCACTCAAGAACTACAAGAGGAAAGAACTCGATCGTCGATTTGGCTTCGCTCGTCTCCTTGGGTCGTGGATCGGCTTGGATCACTTGCTCGATTGAAGATTGGCTCCGCTCCTAAAAGGTTGAAGGCTTCTTGCTTAATTTGGTACTCGGGATCTTGAATTTGACTTTGGAATTTGAATTAGGGTTTACAAGTTGTGTCACTCAACTTGTATTGAATTTGGGAGGGGGGGGTTGAACAACCTTTTTAAGTGAAGCCTAGGGTCCCTTTTATAGCCTTCAGAATGATTAGCTTTCTTAAGAAGCTAGGATTAGGTTAGCTTCTCTCATAAGCTTGGTCTAGGTTAGCTTCTCTCATAAGCTTGGTAGTTAGGAGGAAGGTTCTAAAATTAGTTAGTTAGGGTTAGCTTCCTTCATAAGCTTGGAGGTTAGGGAGAAGCTTGCTTTGGAAGCTTGGAGTGTTTAGCTTTGATCAAGGAGCCTTGCTGATCTGAAGAAGCTTCTGGAGATTTCCTGAAGTTGCAGTGGCTTGAAGAGATGTAGGAACTGAGAGAGGAATACTGTAGCTGAAATGGGCTGATGATGTGGCAAGACTGCCGCGGATCCGCGGCGCCAAGTGGGTTTGGCCCGCGGATCCGCGGTCCAATAGGGGCTTTGAAGCTTCATATTTTTTGTGCTGCTTTATGATGAATTCTTGGTATTTTTCTGACATGTTGAATATTATAATTCCCTCTGTATAAATGCCAGATCAAACATCTTAGACTTGGCGTAATTTTTTTTGATCAACACTTTAACAATTTTGGCTCAGTTCCTAGAATTTCTTGCACAGACTTCGAAACAAGTGTTGCGCTATACAAGGATGATGCGATGCCATGATAAACACACAATTTCCCTCAGAAATGTCGGTTTTAGTATACAACACAGGTAATCTGGTATTTTACGACTGTTTTGCTAATATGTGTAATATGCAAACCGAACACTACTAGATGAGTGCAAATGATAGGGAAATTGACGTGTTAAAAATACAATATTTTCGACTGATCAACCGCAGATTACCATAGGACACAGATTGTATCCCATAGTGGACTTGATCATACCGTTTTCCGTGTTGACATTCCATTCAGTGATGAGAGGTGTCACTGGAATGGAACTGGAGGTTGCAAACTTTTGTGCCATAAAGCAGTGTGATGTGCCAGAGTCAAAAAGTGTGAGTGCAGGTGTAGAGGCTACTAGTAGAGTACCTACGTTTTATACGAAAAAATAGGGATGAGCCTAACAAGATATGCATGCACGAAAAAAAGAGGGTAACATGGAAGTATGGCAGCCATAAAAGTAGCGGTACTTGTAATAACTTCCCCCGTTACTTCAGCCTCTTCCGTGGTCATAGTGAAAACCTGACGCTTTGGGCCGTTACGCTAAGCTTGCTGGAAAACCTGTTTCTGAGAGGCCAGGGGTGGTCCTCTAGCTGGCGGACCGTGTCCGATTGGCTTATTAGCGGGAGGTGGCCGGCTCCCTGTTGATGCGCTACATGATTGGCTGGTCCGTTGTCAAGGACTAGTTGTCATCTTCTCTGTGGACAATCCCCTATAGCATGGTCTGATGACCCACAAATTACACAAAGTTTTTTCAACACGCGGCAGTCCCTCAAGTAATGTCTGGCTCTACCGCAATGGTTGCATATGACGGCTGGTTTTTTGAAGACAGTTGGTCCTGCTGGTCTCTTGGGTTGCTGTCTTCCGTTGAATCTGGAAGATGATCCCCCAAGAATTTGATTGGCCGGTCGCTTAATGCAAGACAAATGGTCATCCTTCCTTATGCGTCTCTGAAGGTCTTCAAAGTTTCGCACCGCTTCTAAGATTTCATCATAAGTTGAAAGGGTAGCAGAAGACATGGAGGACCGTGTCTTTAAATCCAACCCTTGTTGGAATCTTTTAGCATATAGTTCAGGGTTGCCACCAGGTGATGCGCGAACCGACTTTACCTTGCGAACTCCGAAGCGTAGTCGTCCACCGACTTATCTCATATGCTCCTTTGTTGGAATTGTATAAACTCTCTTTCCATCTTTAGATGTGCCATGACTGGAAAGTATTGAGTATCAAAATGCTGTTTGAACGTCTTCCAGTCGATGGGCTACTTCAGTTTACTTTCTTCGGCCTCCCACCATATTCCTGCATAATCCATGAGTTATAGTTTGGCAATGTTCACCCATGCGTCCTTAGGAATTTGCGCTGCACCGAGATCATTGGTTGTTCCTTTGATCCATTCTTCAGCTTCTAAGGGAGTTTCCTTCCCTAAAAAAGTCTTAGGGTAAAGTGATCTGAATTGCTTCACTCCCGCCGAACCTTGAGGAACTGGGGCTAGTGCCTTTCTTAAAATCTCTGCTTGTTGCTGCCTACTTTCTCGCAGCTCATGATGAAGGGCAGATGTCTGCTGCTTCTGTTGCTCCAGTAGTCCTTGCATCATTTGTAGCATAGCTGCTTGCTGAGCAACGGCTTCATTGACCCCATTTCCCCTTCTGTTGCAGTTATGGTGTCGTCCAGCCATGATGGTCTGAATCAAAAGAGGTTAGGTTACAAAAAAGCTGAGAGTAGCTTGCATGAGAAGTAACAATTAATGAAAGAGGAAAACTAATAAAGAAAAAGTGAGAGGTACAAGGGAGAAATTGTTTGAAATTAAGATTGTATTAATAAAAGCTAAAGGAGATACAATGAAGATTAAATATAGCCCTACTGCTATACATAGCTTATTTGGTCCACTGAGGAACTAAGAAACTATGACATGACACGAGCTAATCATAAATGTTTCAGTCATCGTCCATCAATTATGCGGTGGAAACTGCGCGTTGTTGGCTTGGCATTTGTTGACATTTCTTGCAAAACTGTAAAAGAAGGGTGGGCCTGGTACATCCCGAAAATAGAGTTGTGGAGGGGTATGGCGAACACATCGATAAGCATGTCCCCGAATATAGAGTGTCTCCCTAATAAACTACATGTGCGGACTATATTCTCTTGGTTCTTTCTCTTTCACAGGGATCTACTCTTCAGCGGGGGCCTCCTCCTCGGGCTCTTCCTCCTTCTTTGGTTTTTCCTTCTCAACGGGATCTTCCTCTTCAGCAGGGACGTCCTCCTCAGGCTCTTCTTCCTTCGCATGAGCCTCCTCTTCTTCGGGTTCTTCCTCTATTGGGGCTTCTCCTTCTCTATCTTCCAAATCGCCATTGGAGATACTTGTTTGGCGACCTACTACTTCGTCGTCAGAATATCCAAGCATAGCCTTAAAGGTGATGTCCGACATGTTGTCCTCATCCGAAATTTGCCATGACCTTAAAAGAAAGGCCATGGTCAGGATACAGAATGTCAAGGAAAGGGCAAGGAATATGGAAAAATTATGAAATTGATATAAGTGGATGAGATTCATAAATATAATAAGTCAGTTAACAGTTTCATTTTAGTACATAAAAGGACCTGTATGGGCCACCACTAAAACCTGTCACGTCTTGCTTTCCAAAAGAAGGTGAAGGGTGACGTGGTATGGTCCGCAACCTAACTGTATTGAAGATGGTCTATGAAGGGATTTGCCCAGCACCATGCCTAGGGTTTGCCTTGCATCAAACATGCTACAATAAAAATTTTAGGGGTGCTAAACAAAACTAACCATGAATCGAACTAGAAATTTAGGGTAATAAGAACTGGTATCACATACTATGAAGTGTCTAACACTAAGAGGAGAGAAATACAACCTTTGTAGACCTCTTCTTTATGACTTCTTGGATCAACTTGGTGTTTGAACCGGTTCCCTTGAGTTCTTCGAAATCCACGACGATCCACCACGGAGTCCCTTTGCACAAGCTCCTTGCTCCACTTGATCAAGATGAAGGTGAAGCAAACAATCTATACTAGTGGGCTAAACTAACATTGATTGGTGATGTCGGTTGTGATCTCACTTAGAAATCTTTTCTTTTTCTTTTCCTCAATCACTTTATAAAACCTAGAGAGCATGAAGGAGGAAGATGAGGAAGGAGATGTCTTAGCTAAACTCAACCATGAGAATTATGATAATAATCAAGAGAGAGAGAAAGGGTTATCTCATCACAAACCATGGTTACAAAATATCTAGATATTTTGATATTGAGTTAAGCAAAACAATAGGCAATAAACAAACAATAGGAGATAAAACCATGGTTTTGACTTTAGTCAACACAAAAGAAGAGTGTAGAAATCCATCAATGATTTTATTGCCATTTTGTTTTTCTCAATAATCAAAATATATAAATATTTTACCATGTGAGTCTTGCTTTGCCATCACCAATGTATCATCAACCATGACACATGTATGTATGCATGTGTGCATTCATATCAATATATACATACATACATACACTCATGCATACAACACAAAGAAATAAGTTTTAATAAATGAGCTAATGGTTATTAATATTAAATCAAAACTTGATTTAATAACCCGGTCATATCATATATGACCCGACCAATAGTAAATACTAGATTAAAATGCGGTATCATATACACGCATTTAATCAAGCTCCTGCGCATATCCCCATATGCACCCCACATCGTTTCACCCGAACTAGATAACCCCTTTATGGGACTCTAAGATTCGTCAATACGCCGGTAGTAGGCAGTGATCATATCACATACCCACAAACCGTCAGCGGCATTAGCTGTACGTAACGACTCCCAGGTATTGAGCGATCAGAAGAAAAACAAGCGAACCTGTCAAAACTCCCGTCGAGCCAACTGGCAACACTTACCGTACAGTCCGGTCTCTTCGTCAGAAATGTTGCATATAGAGTTTAGGGATGGTATCGTCGACCCTAATAACTCAATAAGTCATGCCGGTATATGGCCTATAATAGATCGAGAAACTACTGATAACACTTATCAGTAAATCTCATCAGCCCTGGCCAGGGACTTCATATTATAGCCAATCGAGTATAGCGCAACATCAACCCCCAATATCGGGAGAGAAGAAACCCCTCCTATCGCTCATTGCCCCCATGTGCCTCGGGACTGTACCTAAAATCCACCTGTTTGCACGACTCAGTAGAGCCGTGGTAGGGTGGAGATCAAAGTACAATGGGAGCACATACAAGACTCTATGACGATCTCGGGTCTACAGACTAACCTGTACCAGTGTCACCTGAGAACTGCTATCCGACGATAGATATAATACCACATAGGAGTTCTCGGCGAGTCCGTTCAGTGTACCCAGTCTCCATTAAGCACCCATATACAGTCTTTGGTGTCACCACACCAATGGATATGGGATCATCCATCGCCTACGCTGGTCTACTCTGGAATATCGATGCCCCGTCTCGATACACCCATGACTAGGAACATTTTAAGGATATACTTATAAGCTACACATGTCCCACTAGTATGATCTGCATCATAATCCCAGTAGTCAAGCAAATATCCTAATGGGCTTTATCAACATGTACCAAATGATAATATGCATGATCAAGTGAACATGTAAAGATAAAGAACAACCAGATAGCATATTATCATGTCGAGCAAGAATATCCTCTGAATATATATATACACATACTGATACATCCACTATCAAATAATGGCCTCTATGGCATACATATATCCAACAATCTCCCACTTGCACTAAGGCCAATTATTGGCATATCTCATACCCAACATCTCAAAAAGTCGCTCATGCTGCGGCTGAGGGAGGGCCTTAGTGAGTGGATCCGTGATGTTATTCTTTGAATTTACTCTCTGAAACTCGATCTTGCGGCGATAACTATCTCCCGAATCAAATGATATTGTCTCAGGATGTGTCTGAATCGCTGATGGGACCTGGGCTCTTTGGCCAACGCCATAGCCCCATTATTATCACAATACAATGGTATTGGATCAATAATGGTTGGAACTACTCCTAGCACCGAGATGAACTTCCTCATCCAGACGGTTTACTTGGCAGCATCATTTGCAGAAATATACTCAGCTTCCATCATGGAGTCTGCAACGGTATCCTGTTTGGAACTCTTCCAACACAACGCCCCTCCATTGAGGTTAAATACAAACCCTGAGATAGATTTGCTGTCATCCTTATCACTCTGGAAGCTCAAATTGGTAAAGGACTCCATTTGGAGATCCCCGTTACCATACACCAAGAATATTTCTTTAGTCCTTCACAAGTACTTAAGAATGTTCTTCACTGATGTCCAGTGATTCTCTCCTGGGTTGGATTGATACTTGCTTACTACACCCAGTGCATAAGCTACATCGGGGCATGTACACAATATCGCATACATTATTGATCCTACGGCTGAAGCGTAGGGAATAATGCTCATGCGAGCTCTCTCTTCATCGGACTTTGGGCAAAAGTCCTTGGAGAGAGTGACTCCATGGCAAGCGGGTAATGCACCCTGCTTGGAGTCTTCCATACTAAACCTCTTTAGGATGGTGTTGATGTACCTGGTTTGAGACAATCCCAACAACCTCTTAGATCTATCCCTATAGATCTTAATGCCCAATATGTACGAAGCATCACCCAGGTTCTTCATGGAGAACCTTTGTGATAAGAAAAATTTGACTGATTGTAGCATAAGAACATCGTTTCCTATCAGAAGAATGTCATCCATGTATAATATGAGGAATGCGACAGTACTCCCTACAATCTTCTTATAAACACAAGGTTCATCTGGATTTTTGACGAAATCAAACTCTTTGATGACATCATCAAAACAGATGTTCCAACTCCGTGATGCCTGCTTCAATCCTTAAATGGATTTAAGCAATCTACATGCTTTCCCGCTGCTCCCACTATCAATGAAGCCCTCTGGCTGATCCATATAAACACATTCTTCTAAATCACCATTTAAAAAAGCAGTTTTAACATCAATCTGCCAGATTTTATAGTCGTAGTGAGCAGCAATAGTAAGTAGGATCCGAATGGATTTAAGCATGGCTACAAGAGAAAAAGTTTCGTCATAGTCCAGTCCTGGTCTTTGACGAAATCCTTTCACCACAAGTCTTTCCTTATAGGTCTCCACTTGCCCATCTACACCGATCTTTCTCTTAAAGATCCATTTGCACCCTACGGGTTTTACCCCAGAGGGTACAACTTCTAAAGTCCATACTTTGTTGGTGTACATAGACTCCATTTCGGATCTCATGGTATCCAGCCACTTCACAGAGTCACCACTCGTGATAGCTTGTTGAAAATTGGTAGGGTCATCATCATTCATGATGCAATCTTCTCCATCACCATCAATGAGAAAACAGTAGTATCTCTCCGGTGGGCGAGAAGTCCTACCAGATCTACGAAGTGGCTGAGCTTCATAATATTCTGTTGCAACATCATATTCAACCAAGTCGTTATTTGTAACTTGTGTCACTAGAACCTCTTCTAGATTTACCACATTGCCATCAGTGTCATTTGGAAAAATTTCATTTTCTAGAAATGTGGCATGTTGGGAAACAAATACCTTTTGTTCCTCCTTGTGGTAGAAAAGATATCCAAACGAATGTTTTGTATATCCCACAAATATATACTTAACCGATTGTGTATCGAGTTTGTCTGGATTCTGCTTTTTAACAAAAGCCGGACAACCCTAAATCTTAACTCGTTTAAGAGATGGTCTCTTCCCATACCATATCTCATATGGAGTGGTAGACACGGTCTTGGTTGGAACTTTGTTCATCAGAAATGCTGCAGTCTCCAATGCATACCCCCAAAAGGAGAGAGGTAACTCAGCATCACTCATCATGGATCGCACCATATCCAATATGGTGCGATTCCTCCGTTCTGACACACCGTTGTGCTGTGGTGTGTAAAGGGGAGTGAGCTGAGAGAGAATCTCATTCTCTTTTAGAAAGTTCAAAAACTCTGTACTAAGATACTCTCCACCTCGATCTGATCGAAGTATGTTGATGTTCATTCCTGTTTGTTTTTCTACTTCAAGTTTGAACTCAAATTTCTCGAAAACTTCAGACTTATGCTTTAACAAAAACACATGACTGAATCTTGAGAAATCATCAGTAAAAGTTATGAAGTAAGAAAAACCGCCTCTCGCATGTGTAGACATTGGCCCACATACATCACTATGTATGAGGCCCAAGAGCTCTGTAGCTCTTTCTCCGTGTCCAGTAATCGGAGTTTTGGTCATTTTCCCTTTGATAAAAGACTGGCAAGTTGCATAAGATTTATATTCAAAAGGATTTAAATATCCATCTTTAT
The DNA here is from genome assembly GCA_030015575.1 of Agapanthus africanus. Classification (NCBI taxonomy): domain Eukaryota; kingdom Viridiplantae; phylum Streptophyta; class Magnoliopsida; order Asparagales; family Amaryllidaceae; genus Agapanthus; species Agapanthus africanus. The sequence continues at coordinate 437,146,034 of CM057338.1, forward strand.
GAAGCTTGTTTAGTCTTGTTTCCTTAATATGACCAAGTCTATAATGCCAAAGAAAAGGTTCATTTATATCTGAAAATTTTATTTTATTTGTGTGTTATATGTTGAAAACTATATGTTGATTTAGGACATATATCCCGTTATTAAGTGTACCATAACCAATAAACTCTTGATTCAGTTTAATGTTCATATCATTATGCTGTAATACAAAATGATATGCTTCATTGTCTAACAAAGAAACGTATATTATATTACAAAGCATGCTAGGTACATAATAACATGGGTTCAAAACCAATATACAACCCGACGGCAACCCCAGGTGATACTCTCCCACTGAAACTGCATGTACATTGGAACTATTTCCAACTCGGAGAGTGTGATCACCGGTCTTCAAAACTCTTCTATTTCTCAATCCTAGCACATAATTGAAGATATGAGAACCCAATCCGGTATCCAATACTCAGGAAGCAGAGTTTATAGAAAAACAGTTTTCGGTCACAAACACACCTGAAGCAGAAGCATCACCATGTTTCTTTTTCTTGAGATCAAGGTACTCAGTGCGGTTCCGCTTCCGGTGTCCTGATTTCTTGCAATAGAAACATTCTCCTTTTCCAGACTTCTCAGCCTTGGATTTATCTCTCCCTTGTGCCTTTTTGATTCCCCCTCTCGATTTGGTAGGTTTCTTCTTATTCCTTCTCTTGGCCTTGGCTTTCGGGACAGAAGAGAAAGATTGCCCAACAATTAGAGAGGGAGACTTTTCCTTGAGCGTGCTCTCCGCACTTCTCAACATATTGAGAAGTTCAGGTAGTGACTTCTCCATGTTGTGCATGTTGAAGTTTACTATGAATGGAGCAAAGGCAGAGGGAAGAGACTGTAGAACAATATCAACATACTGTTCGTTCTCACTTCTCAACATATTGAGAAGTTCAGGTAGTGACTTCTCCATGTTATGTATGTTTAAGTTCACTATGAATGGAGCAAAGGCAGGGGGAAGAGACTGTAGAACAATATCAACATACTGTTCGTTCTCCATCATCCATCCGAGGCCCTCCAGCTCTTCAACAAGAGCTATCATCTTTAAGACATGGTCACCTACTGATGTACCAGGAGCCATCCGCATCTGAAATAACTTTCAAGATGCTTCGTATCGTTGGGTATGAGATTGCTCTCCATACAAATCCTTTGTATGAAGAAAGATGGATTGAACATCTATCTGCTCATGCTGCTTTTGATGTGTATTGTCCATCGATGCAAGCATGAGGTATTTGGTTGTGGCACAGTTAATATCCCAAGCCTTGCGGATCTCCCTATCTGCAACAAATGATTCAGGGCCTGGGCTGGGAGGGGGTGAGGCAATGAGGACATATGATACCTTATCATATGTGAGAGCAATGTTAATGTTCCTCAGCCATTCTTTATAGTTTGGTCCGGTTAGCTTATTTTTCTCTAATAAAAGCATAAGTTTAGTCATGGGTATCTGCCATCAGGAGCGAGAGAAGAATACACTCAGCGAAAGCTCTTTCAAAGATCATATTGGTATATTATCTTATTTAATCGATGTCTCCCACTGCTTTTATCAAATTTTCCTTCAAACCTCAAAAAGAAAATTAGCCAGGATTAATTACATTCTATAACTTTGCTAACCGTTCAGCCAGGCCAGTGTCGGTACGTTGAGAGAGGTTCCCCGTGCTTTCGTACGGACCTAATTAAAATAAACCTCATTTTCTCAGAGGCGTAGCCCTATTGACACCTTTCTAGACACCTAATGGGTTAGCTAATTGTAAAGTGCAAAACTCTCCTGGGAGTAACTCTTGCTCATAGTGGGATCACGATCCAACTATCATATAGAAAGTATGCAATCTCATTGCAAATTTCAACTCTTGAAACTCCCGATATGGTTTTCACCCCTAGCACTCATGACCTTGGCCATGGTCAACATATCATAAGCACTAGTTAAGTTTTATCCGTCATTTCATGATTAATTAGACCCACCCACATGACCCTTAGCCATGGTCAACATAATCATGTGACTGTCCTAATTAATCACATCATATGCTGTGTAAAAAGACATCACTTAGCTACCGTACACTACGCCTTGGCTATAGTCAACAATACGTAGCACGAATACTAAATACTCTACTTCCTAAAATGACGGAGGGCTGCGAATGGTTTTTAAGAAAACCTTTAACGCTTTGAACTTGATATTGTTGTAGAATCAAATGGTTTTAAAAAGGAGTGGCTTAAGCTCCGCACTTTGAAAACTTGCTTTTTCATAAAAAGCCGAGTAGGTTTAAAATCCGATTCTACCACATCTTTTAGGTTTCTTTTTCTTTACATTAATCTCATTAATGTAGTCCCATCGTTTAAGTCTTTAAGCCATCACAGAAAAGAAACGAAAATAGAACGTACGCTTATGCCATCCGCATTCGCCACAATATCCCGTTATGTACCATTAGGTTACTTAACTAACGGCATAACGGGGCGGGACTAGTGCAGATGCAAAACATAAGCAACGTTTATTATATATCATATATATAATACACCATTTGTCTCAGCATATAAAGTGATCACATCACAGAATATCAATAGCAGAAGCACATATATGAAAATATAGGATATACTAGGAGGTCCATATTTTGTATTTAGCCAACAATAGAAAATACAGATTCCACGGTCGCGAGGAATAGCCAAGCCCACACCCCTAGACCCCTGCGAGAGCGGCAAGTGACCCTACCAATTCTAGAGTTAGGAGATCCGGTCTCGACCCTTTGAGATGGCCTCCCACTGGACCCTAGAACCCGGTCACTTGTGCTCCCCATCTTGGGTCTATTCTAATGCGAAAAAGTAAATAATATACAACAATGGTGACATCATCATCAACCCGGAAGTGCCCCAATAAAAGAATGTTACATACAATGAATTTTACATAAATGAAACGAAAAACTCTTATCTCACATAAAACCCCGGCCATTCAATCACGACGATCCTATACATCATATCTCAGCAACACATAACATCACATGTCATCAATGTAAGTAAGTATGCGTACCCCAATTGTCGTTGACATATAGCAACGAAACCGGCGATACACCACATACTACACTTACAGTCGTAGAAAAGAAAATGAAAAACTAATCAATTGGAATCACATTCACAAATATCTAGACGATGTTAAACGTTTCGATCGAATCAATAAACACCTACATTTCCAAGAGAGCTCAATACTTGAGCAAAATTAAAATACCCAAAACATGCAACAATACCTATGGACCAACCGTAGAAGGGTCAACACTTGCCTCACCTATAACGCCGCGGAACTAAGGCAAACCCTAGGGTTTGTCCACGGTTCCGTGGTCATAGAATCGAGTTAGGGTTACGTTCTTCTAGAGGGTCCATAGAATTACCTACATGATTTTTCGAATATTTTTAACTTAGAAAATTCCAACATTTGGAAAATTTCCAGCGAGAGTAATGAGGTGGTGTTTGATGTTCGTTCGAACTGTTAATCGCCATTTAGGTTACCTACAACGATGTTAGAATACGACTACGAAACACTCCGTATTAGCCCCTTAACAAAATTAATATCACATGAAATTTTGGACTAAACAAACAATACCTGAAACCCCAAAATCTACATACCAGAGCACCAAAGAAAAACAAGATAAAACAAATGAGTTTAGACCGGTCAGGCTGGGATTTTAGAGCTTCTCACCAGGTGAAATCCGGTGGAATGGCCTCGTTTTCCTCCTGTGTTCTATTTGCATTATATGCAAGCTTCTGCAGTTGCTTAAATAATTTTAGGAGATCATTTAAAAATCGACAGAGAGCAAATTTTAGGGTTTCAGGTTTTAGAAGTTTATTCGGTTTCGTAATTTATCTAACATCGTCTAAGTTTCTAGCTTGACTCTGATACCACTGAAGGGATTTGCTTAGCACCATGCCTAGGGTTTGTCTTTCATCAAACATGCTACAATAAAAATTTTAGGGGTGCTAAGCAATACCAACCATGAATCGAACTAGAAATTTAGGGTAACAAGAACCAGTATCACATACTATCAAGTGTCTAACACTAAGAGGAGAGAAATACATTCTTTGTAGACCTCCTCTTTGTGACTTCTTGGATCAACTTGGTGTTTGAACCGGTTCCCTTGAGTTCTTCGAAGTCCACGACGATCCACCACGGAGTCCCTTTGCACAAGCTCCTTGCTCCACTTGATCAAGATGAAGGAGAAGCAAACAATCTACACAAGTGGGCTAAACTAACATAGATTGGTGATGTGGGTTGTGATCTCACTTAAAAACCTTTTCTTTTTCTTTTCCTCAACCACTTTCTAAAACCTAGAGAGCATGAAGGAGGAAGAGGAGGAATGAGATGGCTTAGCTAAACTCAACCATGAGAATTATGATAATAATCAAGAGAGAGAGGGTTATCTCATCATAAACCATGATTACAAAATATCTAGATATTTTGATGTTGAGTTAAGCAAAACAATGGGCAACAAACAAACCATGGGAGATAAAACCATGGTTTTGACTTTAGCCAACACAAAAGAAGAGTGTAGAAATCCATCAATGATTTTATTGCCATTTTGTATTTCTCAATAATCAAAATATATAAATATTTTACCATGTGAGTCTTGTTTTGCCATCACCAATGTATCATCAACCATGACACATGTATGTATGCATGTGTGCATTCATATCAATATATACATACATACACTCATGAATACAACACAAAGAAATAAGTTTTAATAAATGAGCTAATGGTTATTAATATTAAATCAACACTTGATTTAATAACTAGGTCATATCATATATGACCCGACCAATAGTAAATACTAGATTAAAATGCGGTATCATATACACGCATTTAATTAAGCTCCCGCGCATATCCCCATATGCACCCCACATCATTTCGCTCGAACTAGATAACCCCTTTACGGGACTCTAAGATTCGTCAATACGCCGGTAGTAGGTAGTGATCATATCATGTACCGACAAACCATCAGCGGCATTAGCTATACGTAACGACTCCCAGGTATTGAGCGATCAGAAGAAAAACAAGCGAACCTGTCAAAACTCCCGTCGAGCCAACTGGCAACACTTACAGTACAGTCCGGTCTCTTAGTCAGAAATGCTGCATATCGAATCTAGGGATGGTATCGTCAACCCCAATAACTCAATAAGTCATGCCGGTATATGGCCTATAACAGATCGAGAAACTACTGATAACACTTATCAGTAAATCTCATCAGCCCTGACCAGGGACTTCATATTATAGCCAATCGAGCATAGCGCAACATCAACCCCCAATATCGGGAGAGATGAAACCCCTTCTATCGCTCATTGCCCCCATGTGCCTTGGGACTGTATCCAAAATCCACCTGTTTGCACGACTCAGTAGAGCCGTGGTAGGGTGGAGATCAAAGTACAATAGGAGCACACACAAGACTCTATGACGATCTCGGGTCTACAGACTAACCTGTACCAGTGTCACCTGAGAACTGCTATCCGACGATAGATATAATACCACATAGGAGTTCTCGGCGAGTCCGTTCAGTGTACCCAGTCTCCACTAAGCACCCATATATAGTCTTTGGTGTCACCACACCAATGGATATGGGATCATCCATCGCCCATCATATGGGTCAGGAAACGTATACGCTAGTCTACTCTGGAATATCGATGCCCCGTCTCGATACACCCACGACTAGGAACATTTTAAGGATATGCTTATAAACTACACATGTCCCACTAGTATGATCTGCATCATAATCCCAGTAGCCAAGAAATATCCTAATGGGCTTTATCAACATGTACCAAATGAGTAATATGCATGATCAAGTGAACATGTAAAGATAAAGAACAACCAGATAGCATATTATCATGTCGAGCAAGAATATCCTCTGAATATATATATATATATATATATATATATATATATATATATATATATATATATATATATATATATATATAGACACATACTGATACATCCACTATCAAATAATGGCCTCTAGGGCATACATATATCTAACAGTCTATTCAATACAGTTACATTAAGCTTATGAATATCTATAACATGCAGGATATGTACCAAAATAAAATAATAAAAGCGAAAGGCATTTATTTCCATTAATCAAACTTTATTACATCCCAAAAGAAAAAGTAAAATAAACTAAATAGTTTAATTACATCGAAGCAGAAACAAAGAGCCCTAAACACGTGGGCAACAAAATAAAAACAAACTAGCTAATCTCCCGCTGTCATGTCCGTATAATCTTCATTAGTTGACTCAACACGTTGATCTTCGTCATAATACTCATTTTCATCTAACGGTCATTCCAGAGATAGGGAAGAGAAAAGGAAAGTCCGTCAGCGAGTTACACTCGGGTAGGATTGCCTCATAAGGAAGTAAAGATACCAAAACGAGCAATTGTATATGGGTATGATGTGTATCCAGATATGATGTATATAGGTATAAGGGTATGAGGTGTGTGCAAATAAGATATGTTGCATGAGGTATATGTGAATAAGAGTATGTTTGTATGAGGTACGTGTTAGGTAAATGTTCGCATTAGTTTGTTAAATAAGGGTCTGGATACTCGTGATTATTCCGTTGTGGCCATGGAACAACAACTGGGGAAGTGAAATGTACCGTTTCACTTTCCGGGATCATGATCGCGTAGTAGGGAAATCCGAGTTACGCATCTCCTTGCCTAATCAAACTACCCATCCCCGTTATTCAGTGTGTAGGTTTTGACGAATTAGGGCTAGTGCGTATATCATCTAGACATGAAATTTCCACATTGTATGTCATCCACATTTTGGATTATTCGCCCTCAAAGTAGGGTTAGTATTCGTCCAGACATTAGACCATTCGCCCTCAAAGTAGAATTAGTATTCGCCTGAATATCGGGTTAGTATTCATCCACACCTTGGACCATTCACCCTGCTTGCAGGGATCCTTATTTATAAGTATTCCATAGCTAGGTTCGTGCATTCTAACCCTAACCGTATCATGTGTCATATATGTCGTAAACTTGTATTCAAAAGTTGATCTCTTTTAATATGGCCTTCCACAACCACCTATTTTATCTTGTTATCTTTTAAAGTCTGTAAGGTGCACTATATTATTTTATAGAATGCTTAGTTAATAAAGATCATTGCGTTTAATGATAGTTATTGTTTATAAGAAAACCATGATATTTAGAGTACTTATCATTTTGGGAACCCATGGTATTTTAGTGAAAATATCCTTTTAAGGAAAAATTATGGAATTTATTTGAAATCATCTATTAATAAAGTTTTAGGTATTCTCTTTAGAAAATATCATTTATAAAAGTTATGGTTTTTACTGAAAATAGTCTTTTATTAAAGGTCAAAGTATTTAAATGAAGTTATATCCCTTTTAGGATGGTGTTCCCCCCGAAACACGGAGACGCGACCGCGCAGGTCCGTCTTGCCTGAATTTTGGGGCAGATGCTAATTGGTGCTATCCGTCCACATCTCCGAAGATGCCAAGTTGATTTATGGCACCGTATATCAAAGGTTTAAACGGATGCGGCCGATATAGCAGAGTTCGTCAGATTCTCCCTTGTTGAGGGGTTTTTTGATTGTGAGGACGCTCTTCCCTGCAGGCGCAAGCTCCTGCAGTTAATTATGCTACCGCATCGCGGTAACCACTTTCTCCTTCTTCAGATGGTCACTTCGTGTCGTGGGTGTTTATTTTGTTTTTGGTTGCCCGTGGATTGTATACGGAGACTAATTTATGTTGTCGCCCGTAGGGCGTGGATTAGCCCAAATCCGTATTCTCTTAGATTTGGGTTTGGGGGTTGGTTTTAAGGATACGTTAGTCTCATTTAAGACTAAGATCAAATTAAACGTTTGTTAAGGATATGTTAGTCTAATTTTAGACTAAGATCAACTTAACCAGATCGTTTAGATCCAACAAAAGAGCATTCGGGCTCTATTATTTAGTTTAGGGACATTGCGGTCGATTACCAGTTTAAGGGTATGGTGGTCCAACGTTAGTTTAAGGACATCTCGGTCCAAGGTTAAGGACATCATAGTCCATGGGTTTAAAAGGGCCCCATCGTCCGAGGTTAAGGACATCATAGTCCATGGATTTAAGGACCCCACAGTCCGTAGTTTAAAAACGTCATAGTCTATAAAGTTTAAGGACATCATAGTCCATGAGTTTAAGGACCCCACAGTCCATGGATTGATTGGTTATCGGGACCCGTCACCTCTCTGAAGACGTTGAAGGATTACAACGACAAATATCAAAGGAGTGAAGAGATGTACCCTTGAACCAAGGTTAATTGGGAAATCTGTAGTTCAATTTGGAACTAAGATCAATTAATTAGATTATGAGCACATTGGCTCAATTAAATCTGAATTGAGGGCTTATGGCCAACTTAGGCTAAGTCCAGTTAGGTTTAAAATATTGGCCCTTTGTTGGACTGTTGAACATTTGTCTAGGTTCAGTCCCCCATTATTTAGCAATGCTAACCAGGGGTTTGGGGGCTCTGACAACATTTTGTCTTTTATAGGGCATTGACCATTCATCATGGCTCTGGAGTTTTCTTTGAATGTCATATGAAATGATCAAGTTTGAAAGAATGTAGTCGGGGTGTAATCAAAGGGGAGTCTTGACTCAGAAAGACTTAGCCAATTTGGGCTAAGACCGGTTTGAGAATAGTGTTAAACACTAACATATATTTGGCGATCACGTGTTCCCACGTGATGCACTTTAAAACAATGTTAAACACTGGGGACAAAATGCTCAAAATAGTGTTAAACACTAAAAGTGGGGTGGTCATGTGGGGTCACGTGAGGCGCCTTAGAATTGGCCAAACCTCATTTATTTTGTTCTCAGAATATTCAAATAAGTGTTAAACACTTTTAGTCTTCAGGCCATCACGTGTTGGCATGTGATGGGTATCCATGTATTGATTATTAAAGTGTTTATTAAGGGGTCACGTGGGGACACGTGAGGGCGCCCAAAATTGATTCTGCCTTTGGCTTTGTCCCCTTTATTTTGAGGGTCACGTGGGAGCACGTGAGGCATTGCCTCCAAGTTTTTCTTTCTCATTTTAAGGGATCTGTTTTAGGGGTCACGTGGGGGCACGTGACCTAGTCTTGTTCTTTCTTTTTTACTCATTGAGAAGAAGGGTCACGTGTTACCACATGACCAAGTTCTTTACGTGCATGGAGGGTTTCAAGTCTCTTGTTTTAAGAATTAAATTCTCTGTAGGGTTAAACCCTAATTCTGTTTTAGAGGAATTAAATTGCTATGTATGTGGAAGAATTAAATTCTTATATAGGGTTAAACCCTAATTTCATTTGGAGGAATTAAATTCCTATGAATTTGGGAGAATTAAATTCTCATATAGGGTTAAACCCTAGTTTTATTTGGAGGAATTAAATTCCTGTGAATTTGGGGGAATTAAATTCCTTAAACTCAATTCTCCTTTTAAGTTTTGGATCTGCATGGAAGAATCTCCCCGATGAGAATTAAATTCTCAACTTGTGGGGAGATCTGCTTCTGCAGATCTTCAACCAAAGGAAGAACTAAGTTCTTATTCAGAAGAGTTAAACCCTTAAATTTGAGAATTAAATTCTCTTTTTTTTATGGAGCTTAGATCTCTTCCCCTTTCTCACCTAGGGTTTCTTTTTTCCTGAAAAGATCTTCTTTTCTTTCTTGAGAATTAAATTCTCCTCTCTTTTTCTCTCTGTTGTTGTTTTTCTCTCCAAAATCCATGATTCCTTCTTTTCTCTTCTTGGCTCCTATTTATAAGAGAAAGAAAGGAATCAATTTGTTTAGTTAATCTTTCATTGAAAGATTTTAGTTGTTTTTTTAACCAACATGATCTTTTAGACCACTCAATGAATTTTATTCACCAATGGATTTTTAATCCAGAAGATATTTTGTTTGTTATTCTTGGTGAATTTCAGGGAAATTTTTCCTTGTGTAAAATCTTTCTATAAATTGGTGATTTTTAATCACCATTGGATTTTTAATCCAACGGTGCTCCACTTTACAGAGCACAACCTCTTTTTGTTTGGAAAGATTTAAAGAAATATTTTTCCATTTAGGGTCTTTGATTTCCCTTAATTAGAATTTAATTCTATTAGTTCAGAAGGCTTTAAAAGTCTATCACGTGTTGGCATGTGATCCTATTATTCGATCATTTAAATAGAATTCAATTCTATTAATTAAAGAGCTTAGGAGCCCATCACGTGTTGACACGCGGCCCTTTTGATTAACATTTTAACCAGGGAGCTTAGGAATCATCACATATCAGCACATGACCCTTGGTCAGGTGTGAACACGTGATGCCCCATTGGGGTATTTCCTTGCTGTTTTGTTATATTTTTGATCCCTTCAGTAGTTTTGTAAAGGCCCATCACGTGTGGGCACGTGACTCCACTGATTGATTATTTGACTAGAATTTAATTCTATAAATTAGAGATCACAGGAACCCATCACGTGTCTGCACGTGACCTTTGGTCACGTGATGCCCTATTAGGGTATTCCTAATATTTTATGAGGGAACAAATGCCCCCACAGCGTTGTTCTCACATGTTTGCACGTGAGTGCAACGCTGTCACCTTTTGTGGCCGTTGGATCTGCCTAGGGAAGGGGGTAGATGAACCGTTTCCCATCACATCTTATAAATGCATGAGTCCCTTCAGAAGCGCTTCCATTTTTCATCTTCTTCCTTGCTCATTTCCTTCTGAGAATTTAATTCTCTCTCTTCAGAGCTTAGTTCTCTGTTTCAAAAATTTCCAGAGTTTAACTCTGTTAACAAAAGATTCCATTTTTCAGGTAATGATCTTCAACGGCTGAAGAACTTCTCGTAGGAATTTGGATTTTAAATCCACACCAAGGGTTTTTCCTTTTAACAAGAACCCATCTTCTCCAAGTTCTAATAATGTCCAATCTTTAAATAATAAATCTCTTGGGGCTTCTCTGATCTCCAGGGATCGATGGTGATACTTGTCTCTTTTATGAAATTTAATTCCATTCCAAAGAGTCTTTTAACTCTGAAAATGTTTTCTGGGAATTTAATTCCTCTTCTCAAAAGGAATTTAATTCCTCTAAAGAACTTAGTTCTTTAAAAGAATACTTCTTGGGATTTTTCCTCCTGAGTTGTTCTTACAGAAAAAAATTTCAGTAGAGATTCTACTTGATTTTCGCAGAGTCCAAGATGGGTTTCCCTTTGGGGGAATGTGTAGAGTCATTTGAAATCCACTGTTCATTTATTGAGAATCTTCATTTTGTTCTCATAATGATTACCCTGCATCATCATTTAGTGAGCCGTCATCTTGATTTTGTGGGGCCCTTGTGTTTTGTAACCAATGGTCCCATAAAATAAGTTATTTATCGTTTTCTTCCACTGTTTTTTATATATACATATATATTTATAAATACATATTTACGCGCGGGCTTCACTAACAGTTTCCTTTCCTTTGTTTCAGGAGTAATAGCTTCTCTCCCATACTTTCCCTTTACTCGCTCGGAGGCGGCTTTTCCACAATCACCGTCGGACGAAGAGGTGATGCCGATGATCAGGGCTCATGACCCGAATTGCACCAATCTACTTTTATGGGGGACCTGCTACGGTCATATCATCCGCGGTCGCCGCAGCTTTCTTTGCGAGATACCGACAGAGCTTACCTATCCATTTCTACCGATGGATCGTCCACGGACCGCCTTTGCTGTGGAGATATCGAATTGGACCCCTACGGGACGGCTTGAGCCATCTAAAATTGGGATTCTGAACCACCCTGTGCCAGCTATAGACATCTTAGGGCGTCGCATCTGCCAAGGTGAAGCCCAGCCATGGGGACAGATTTTCAAAATAGGGCTTACCCCTCGACATCCCACGGGCTACCTTCTTTAGGCCCGTTATATCCTGTCCGCCCATCGTGCAAGACTGCAGAGGGGCGGACTCTATCAGGCGGTATACACGTCTCTCTTCCACTATCAGCCCCTCCATGTCTGGTAGGTTAAGGCCTTCTTAAACCAATGGAATCTTCCCACCAACACCTTCTTTTTAGGGGACCGCGAAGTTTCAATTTCTCTGGAAGAGTTTCGCGAGATCTCAGGGTTGCCGGTCAGGAGGACGCTCTATGAAGTACTGCTGCCCCCCGATGAGTATGTCTTCGAAACTGAGCCTGCTATGCTTGACGGCCTGTCGACTGAAAATGCCGTCCGCTACAAGCACCCAAGTTTAATCAAGACTCTGAGCATTTTTGAGAAGCTATTCACAGAGTCAGAGGAGCAGGGCGTCACTTTTAAAAGTTTTATCGCCTGCTTCCTTCGCGAAGATGTTCTATCAAAGACAGCTTCGAAGTTCGCAAATATCAACGACCCCTTTGGGTTCGGTTTAAATAAGCGACCGGCTAAAGAAGAGGACTTGCCGCAGTTCTACATTCCTATCCTATCGGCCATATCTTTCGAGTCGATCGCAGCTCCTGGTATGGATGAGGAGACTTTCTTCGTGGGCTTCATCAGTGTTTGGCTCAGCTAGTTCGCCATTCCTATGCACCGTCGTTTTATGAGAGCCTCAGTTATCTACCCTGCCCATCGCATTGCCGAGGGGACGCAACTAGCTGTGGGCATTGCGGGGCTAGCGCATCTGTATCATGGGCTAAGCACCGCGGCCAATACCTCAACCCCAGGCGTGGATGTGGTAAATTTCTCTCTTCATTACTTTACGTCCTGTATTGAGATGCATGTGCTAGGGGCATTTGCTGCTCACCAAAGACCCAGCTTTTATGACGCTTACACTTTTCCGCGACTCATGCGGCTGGTGGACGCTTCTGCTCCTGACCTGACTCAGTCCGGGGCTATTCACGTGCTGATTAATCCCTATGCTAATACGGGCAGGATGGTATTCAACGATCGAGTCCTCTATGCTCCTTCGGGACCGATTCAACAGCTTTGCGACTCGTCGAAAGAGAGAGTGCCTTCTCTGAAGCCCAAGGAAGCTATGCACCTATATTCGATCTGACCGGGTTATCTGGTATTTCGTCAGAACGGTGCGCCCTTTTTATGCGGTACAACCCACACCGCTTTGCTCGGCAACTTGGATATGACCAGGGTGTCCCCTTTGAGGCGTTTATAGTGGAGCCTAGCCCGCCGTCAGAAGTTGTTCGTGACGCCGCCCATCACTTCATGCGGCTGAACACCGGCTCTCGCTTCGTGATTCCTAAAGCTGATTATATTTCTCAGTGTGTGGGGTATTTCACGGGCTGGTACCTCCACCGAGTCAGTCCTATTATTTCCGAAGAGAGGAGGATGCTCCTCGGATATAGGGCTCCTACTCCAATCCAGGCTACGGGAGCCCCGCCGAGACCGCGGGTAGCGGTTCGCCCTCCCTTGAGAGATACTAGCGTCGTGCTTATTCTGGAGACGGCAGAAGTAGATTTAACTCCCACAGCTGGTATGCCTCCACGAACTAGAGCTCAATCAAGGGCCAATAGGGCGCCAGTAGCAGTATCATCAGCCGCGGCGTCAGCAATGGCAGTATCGTCGTCGGTAGCACCACCGAGTGAGGATATTGAAAATGAAGTGGGTCAGCGTCAAACTAAAGCACCGAGGGGAAAGAGGCAATCGTCTTCTGCAGTTAGTTCTGGGTCCAAGAGGCGGAGGAAGATGGTCACCAATCTGCTCCACTCTTTAGTGGAATCCGAGCCTATTCTTCAAGATGAACCACTAGCCATGCAAGAATCGGATGGTGGTCTACTTTTCCCGGGTTCATCTGCCAAGGAAGCCGCACAATTGGCTGAGGCTATAAGACGCTCACAGGATGAATCCAAGAATGTAAGGATCCTGAAGAGTCCTTATCCTGCCATCATCTTTTACGAAGACCCTCCATCAATACGGCGGATATTTATAGGTCCTTTAGAAGAGGGAGGTGAGAGAGCTCTTAAATAGCCTATCTCGGCCGATGCTGAAGACACGTTTTCATTGTGGACCGGTAGCCACAAGTCTACTCTCGAACCCCGACGAGCATACCTCCTCAGGAAGGAGAGTCGGCTTGAAAAAGCCATACTAGAAGCTCCTTTGCGCATTGGTACACTTAAATATCCTTTTATAGTATTTTGCACTGCTTATATATATATATATATACATATCCTTATCCTTGTGCAAACTTTGCAGGGACTTCGGCAATGGCGGAGGATCTGAATTCGAGTTGCGCTTTGACTATGGACTCCACAAATATCCCCAATGAGACATTAATCAGTGTAGAGGGGGTCGATGCAACTGTTGCTCCTGCGATGGAGCTTCCCTCGGTGATTCCCGCTCCCCAAGTGCTTGCTCCCCCGGAAGAGACATCTTCGTTGGTCGCCGATTCAATAGATCTTTCCGGGGACGGCCCAAAGACTAAGGAACAGGTAGTCGAGGCTACCGTCCTTCCGCTGGAGCCTGCAGTGGCGGCCACTGCTCCTCGATCGGAAGTTATTATACCGGCCCACGTCCCCGATGATGTGCCTGGGGGTATGGAGGAGACCGCCGAAGCTGCTATCCCTCCAGTCCAAAGCGGGAGAAGCATCGAAGATATCCTTCTATATTTTATTTTGATAATTTCTCCATTATCTGAACCTTTCTATCTTTTCAGAATTGCACGGGTTGGCGGCGTCTATTGCTGATCTGTCTCCCAGGAAGTCTTTTCAGCGTCTGCTAGAGATGGCCGCTCCGCAGGCGATATCTCCTCAACGCATTGTCCTCTCTTCCGGGCAAGGTTAGTGTCGTTTGCCCTCTCCTCACGGCATTATTATTATTTCATATAATGATATTGATGTCTTCTACAGTTCTGGAAGCCGATGACGAGGTTGAGATTCTTGACGGGCCTGGGGAGCCTTCAGACCCTTCTTGCATGATTGTGGGTAAGTAAAGTCTCAACGTTGTTCCATCTGCTCTTTGCTTACAAGTCTCGTTGATTGTTTATAAATCTTAACAGCTTTGCCAGTTCTTACCACGCTGGAATCTCGCATCGTCATGCCACCCGGCCCCTATGCTCTACGTGCATCGGAACGGATGGCAAAGCTAAGCCTTCACTCCCTGTCAGCCTTGATTGAAGACCTTCGTGCCGGCAGTCTGATCACGGCCGAAGCGTTTGCCGCTGAAGCCAACGGTTCTCTTCCCTTTCTTGCCACTTACCATAGTGAAACATTGGTGCAAGTCTGGGTTGAGTTCTGTCGGCAGGTGGAGGCTTGCTTGCATATTCTTGAATGTACACGCCTTCTTTCAGAGGTTGTGGCCGCGAAGGCGAGCTTACGGGGGCTGATTGAGTGGTGCGCTGCGAACATGATATCATGCGAGAAGAGGCTCACCCGAAAGTTTTCGGAGAGGGAGCTGGCTTCCAAAGCGCTGAGGGAGCTTCAAGCCAATCTTACGGTCAAGACCACTCGGGCATATGAATTTTGACGGGTGCTTCAAGAGGTTATCAAGGAGGTGGTAGCCATTGATAAGGCCGTCATTTTCACTCGCGAAATGGTCGAAGCTCATAAGGTTGCCGAAAAAGAGCTTGAAAGTTGGCTTGCCTCATACCAGGCTCAACAGGCTCAAGCGGAGGCCCGTCTCTTAACGATAATAAATCATGAAGCTGAGGCCCAGCGGAAAAAGGATGAATTGGCTAATCTATTGAATCGTCCGCCGGCTTGAAGAATTGTATATATATATTTTTTATTCTTCTTTTGTACATACTCCTGAATGAGAATATTTTTTTTTATTCTTTCATAAATTGTACTTTGTATTCATTTTGATTCATGAATAAAAGACATATTTTGCGTCATGATGGTATGTCCCTTTTAGTAAGTGCATTTTGTGGATAATCTATTTTGATTTCCTTGCAGGACAGCGATGGCTTAGGAGTCAGTGTTAAGATCTGCCTCCTAAGACTTTTCAACTTTATGAGCCGTGAGGGTCTCATTAAGAATTTTCTCCCTACCGGTCGAGAGGATCCTGTAGGTGTAATTTCTCCTTAAGAATTGTAAGGATTCCTAAGTGGGTTTTCTCTTGAGAGTCGTAAGGATCTCACAAAAGAGTTTTCTCCCTTACGAGTCGTGAGGACCCGTAAGTGATGGACGAAATTGATATTATCCGCATTTCACGGAGTCAAGGGTTGCTCTGGCTATTTCCCACGGGGTCAAGATTGACTTTAGCCGTGTTCTATAGGACCAGGATTTGCTTTGGATGCTTCCTACGGGGTCAGAATTGACATAAGCCGTGTTCCGCAAGGACCAGGTTCCGCTTTGGACGTTTTTCACGGGGTCAGGATTGGCATAGGCCGTATTCCACGTGATCAGGATTTGCTCTGGATGCTTCCCACGGGGTCAGGATTGACATAGCCATGTTCCGTAAGGACCAGGATCCGCGCTGGACGTTTCCCACGGGGCCAGGATTGACTTAAGCCGTGTTCCACGTAACCAGGATTCGCTCTGGATGCTTCCCATGGGGTCAGGATTGACATAGCCGTATTCCGCAAGGACCAGGATCCGCTCTGGACGTTTTCCACGGGGTCAGGATTGATATAGGCCGTGTTCCACGTGACCAGGATTCGCTCTGGATGTTTTCCATGGGGTCAGGATTGACATAGGTCGTGTTCCACATAACCAGGATTTTCTCTGGATGCTTCCCACGGGGTCAGGATTGACATAGCCGTGTTCCGCAAGGACCAGGATCCCCTCTGGACGTTTCCCACGGGGTCAGGATTGACATAGGCCGTGCTCCACGTAACTAGGATTTGCTCTGGATGCTTCCCACGGGGTCGGGATTGACATAGCCGTGTTCCACAAGGACCAGGATCCGCTCTGGACGTTTTCCACGGGGTCGGGATTGACATAGGCCGTGTTCCACGTGACCAGGATTCGCTCTGGACGTTTTCCACGGGATCAGGATTGACATAGCCGTGTTCCGCAAGGACCAGGATCCGCTCTGGACGTTTTCCACGGGGTCAGGATTGACATAGGCCGTGTTCCGCAAGGACCATGATCTGCTCTGGACGCTTCCCACGGGGTCAGGATTGACATAGCCGTGTTCCGCAAGGACCAAGATCCGCTCTGGACGTTTTCCACGGGGTCAAAATTGACATAGGCCGTGTTCCACATGACCAGGATTTGCTCTGGATGCTTCCCACGGGGTCAGAATTGACATAAGCCGTGTTCCGCAAGGCTCAGGAACGGTTGACTCTCGGTTGTCTGTGTATCGTCGAGTCATGGAACTGGGAATTGCCGCGATTCCGCTTTGCTTGATATTGTGTCTGTTGAAATGAGACGGATGTTGAGATAATTTTCAGGCTGTCTGTGAACCATCGAGATGTGGCGTCTTTTTCTGATGGAGCCTGCTGGGAAGGTATGGTTCCCTTCTTTGTTTGTGCCCCTGAATTGTATACAGGGATCGATGTGACCTCGCCTGTAGGGCAAAAATTTTCATTTTATATATTTTTCTTTCCGCGATACTCTATCATTTCAGCTTTTATATCGCGAAAGTCGCGATTGCCCAATAATTTTAGCTATTTTTTCGCGGTGCCCAATCATTTTGGCTATTTGTTTTATTTACTCGCTGCTTTTTATTGCGAGTTGCCCATTCATTTGGGATATTTCGCATGCATACATTTTTACTTGCTGATTTGCAAGTTGCCCCATCATTTCGGCTATTTCATATGCATTTGTGGCTCACTGACTTTTCACTGCGAGTTTGAGATTTGATACCGATTTAGGCATCAGCATCGCTGCAACTGGGATATTGCCAGGAGCGAATCATCATTTGCCTCTGTCGATGTCGAACAAAGGTGGCTTAGTAAATAGGGTTAGGATCCTGTCGACTAAGGCTTTTAACTTTATGAGCCGTAAGGGTCTCATAAAGGTGTTTCTCCCTATGAGTCGTGAGGATCACGTATGTGCGTTTTCTCCTTAGGAATCGTGAGGATCCTAAGTGTGTGTTCTCTTATAATTCGTAAGGATCTTACAAGAGTGTTTTCTCCTTATAAGTCGAGAGGACTTACAAGGGTTGTTCACCATGTAGACATATCCCTAGTCGCGGGTAGGACTTTGTTAGGGAAATGTTTATTCACGCCCGTGGATTGTATACAAGGGTCAATACTGAACCGCTTGTAGGGCAGCATTGGAGGTTGTGATGGCAGCTTAAGAACAGGTTCAGATCCCTGTAGCTTAAGGCTTTTGAATCGTATGAGCCGTGAGGGTCTCAAAGGGGAAATTCTCCTTACGAGTCGTGAGGATCTCGTAAGTGTAATTTCTCCTTAGGAATCGTGGGGATCCCTAAGTGTGTTGCTCCCTTGTGAGTCGTAAGGATCTCATGCAGGTGGTTTCTCCTCACAAGGTTGAGAGGACCTTGCAAGTGTCTTTTAACGAGATTGCGCCCTTTCAGGTTTTCACGAAACTCGCCGGTAGCCCTACTGTTTGTACTTACGGAGCCCTTTCGGGTTTTCATCCGTGCCCATTTTGCTTATGGACATACTGTTTTCTTCTTTTTTTATTTTTTATTTTTTATTTTTTTTTGTGTCAGACTTAGAATGCTGCGGTCCGTAGTAGTTTATCGATGTTTCGGTCAACAGCCAGTTTTTGGACATAGTGGTCCATCGTTAGTTTAAAGACGTTTTGATCCGACGCCAGTTTTAGGACATAGTGGTCCATTGTTAGTTTAAGGACATTTTGTTCCGAGAAAAGGAAGCCAGCTACTGCTTACAAAGTTTAGGCTTAGGAAGATAGCGAGCGGACATAGGCGTCGTCATCTATCGTTGACCTAGGCCGTGACTCGTCAGGCGTAGTATTTCTTTAGGAAGCGACCGTTTATTGGCTTGAAAGGTCTTTCACCATGCATGTCCATGAGTAGATAGGCTCCGCCCTGGTAAACTTTGTCTATGATGTATGGGCCTTCATAGTTCGGCTCGAATTTCCCCCACTTGGCGCGATAGGGGACCATAGGTCTTTTGACCACTAGTACGAGTTTGCTTTGGCGGAATGTTCTCGGCCTTGTCAATCATTCATATGAGCGCGTCATCTTTGGTTTATGAGCCTCCAGATTTTGTTGCCCCATGAGCCGGGTTTCATCAAGGGCATCGAGCTCTTCAAGCCGAAGGTGAGTATTTTCTTCGTCTGTTAGCTCGTAGTGAACTGCCACTCGTAGAGAGGATAACCCTATCTCGAGGGGGAGTACTGCTTCTGTGCCGAATACTAATTCATACGGCGTTGTGTTCGTAGCTGTTTTGAACGTAGTTCGATACGCCCAGAGAGCTTCATGCAGTCTCTCGGGTCAGTCCTTCTTATTTCGAGACACCGTCTTTTTCACGATCTTCGTCAAGGTCTTGTTGAAAGCGTCAGCTAGACCGTTAGCTCGGGGATTATACACTGAAGAGTATCTCCAGTCTATGTTATGTTGTTGCGCGAAGCGGCTGATCTTGTGGCTTCTATAGGCTGGCCCGTTATCAGAGATAATCCATCACGGAGTGCCAAACCGATAAATGACGCGTGTCTTGAAGAAATGGAGGATATTCTCCGTCTTCATTTCCCTCAGCGGTACTGCTTCTGCCCATTTGGAGAAGTAATCAGTTGTTGCCAAAATGAACCGATGTCCTCTGGACGATGCCGGTTCGATGGGCTCGATTATGTCAGTTCCCCACATTTCGAACGGCCAGCTAGCCACCGTTGGGTGTAGCGGATTTGGATGCTGATGAATAAAGTCCCCGTGAATCTGGCACGAGTGGCACTGCTTCGCGTATTCGAGGCAGTCTTGAATCATCGTGGGCCAATAGTAGCCCATCCTTTTGATCTTTAGTTTCATCTTCGGCCCGGCTTGGTGAGAACCGCAGAGTCCATCGTGAGTTTCTTGGACGACTCTTTTTGCTTCTTCCGGTCCCAGGCACCTTAGCCATAAAGAGTCAAACGATCTCTTATATAGAGTATCATTGACGAAGGCAAAAGAAAGAGCTCGTTTCATGAGCTAATGCCTCGAGGATGCATCTTTAGGTGTTCAACGGGATTTGAAGTAGTTTATAAAGACTTCTCTCCAATCCATAGCCTTTTCATGGTCTTTTATTTCCAGAACCATTTTCTCGGTCGCTCCCTTTTCTTCGGACGACTCCGGAGCTATTTCTGCCGGTACAAGAACCCGACGGTTTTGCACAACGATCCTCACGTCATCGAGCTTCTCATCGGCCAGTTCTTTAGCGAGCTTGGCTAATGCATCCGCCTTACTATTTTCTGCACGCGGTATGCTCTCCAGGGCATAGGCAGGGATTTGAGTCGGCAGTTGCTGCACTCTCTCGCCGTATTTCACCAACTCTGGCTTGCACATTTGATAGTTGCCATTTACTTGACTAATGATCAGCTGGGAGTCTCTGTATGAGGAGGTTCTCAATTCCCATGTCGACGGCGATCTCATGACTTGCTATCAAAGCTTTATACTCGGCTTCATTGTTCGTCCTCGGATCTGTTAAGGAGAAGGCAAAGCGCATTATCCCTCTTTGTGGAGTCACGAAGATGAGGCCTACCCCGGATTTGATTATAGGGGTGCTTTGTTTGTGCTTCTTCATGGAAGATGCCCCATCGAAATGGAGTTCCCACTGGGTATCATTCTCTCTTCTCTCCTCGTCGATCATGTCAAACACGTGCTCATCTAGCAATTCGCAGTTCAAAGGAGATTCGGCAGGTATCGGATGCTCAGCGAGAAAGTCGGCGATGGCCTGGCCTTTCACTGCCTTGAGGGGGTGATAAGTTATCGAGAACTCCATCAAAAGCTGGGCCCATTTAGCGAGCCGTCCCGTTAATATGGCTTTTGAAATCAAGTATTTGAGAGGATCCACCTTTGATATGAGGTGGACCTCATGTGCCAAAGTATAGTGTCTGAGCTTTGTTATCGCGAAGATCAACGCCAGGCAGTGTTTTTCGATGGGAGAATAATTGTTTTCTACCCTCAGGAGAACTCGACTCAAATAGTAGAGAGCTCTTTCTTTCCCTTGGTCATTTTCTTGTGCCCATAATGCGCCTAAAGAACCCTCAAGGGCGGTTGTTTACAGAATGAGAGGCTTTCCCTTGACCGGAGCAGTCAGCACCGGCGGATTCTGCAGGTATTGCTTAATTTCGCCCAGTGCGCTTTGGCATTTGCGATCCCAGACGAGCGGAGTTCCCTTCTTCATTAGGTGACTATAGGGACGGCATTTGCCAGAAAGATTGGCTATGAATCGCCGGATATATGCGAGCGTTCCTTGGAGAGACCGCAGCTGCTTGAGTGTTCTTGGCGGAGGCATTTCCATGATCGCCTTAATCTTCGACGGGTCTATCTCGATACCTTGGTGTCGGAAAACGAATCCCAGGAACTTACCCGAGGAAACTCCGAACGCGCATTTGAGAGGGTTCATCTTCAAGTTGTATTTCCGAAGGTGCTGAAACACGATCTTCAGATGCTCTAAATGTTCCTCGTATGATTTGCTTTTAACTACGAGGTCGTCGATATAGCATTCGATGATTTCATGTATGAGGTCATCGAAAATCTTCGTCATGGCCCTCTGATAGGTGGCACCGACGTTCTTTAGACCGAAAGGCATCACCTTGTAGCAGAATATGCCTAAAGGGGTCCGGAAAGCGGTATGCTTCTGGTCTTCGGGATGCATCTTTATCTGATTGTATCCAGATGAGCCGTCCATGAAGGAGAAAACTTCGTGAGTGGATGTATTATCTATCATCAGCTTAGTGACTGGTACTGGGAAGTCGTCCTTCGGGCATGCTTTATTGAGATCCCGAAATTCTACACATATGCGCACCGTCCCATTTTTCTTCATCACTGGGACGATATTGGCGATCCAGTCAGGGTACTGAACCTCTTGGATGAAGCCGGAGTCAATTAGCTTCTTGACCTCGGCGTTGATGCTTATCTCAAGCTCGAACCGCATTCTTCTCGGTGCTTGTTTGATCGGCTTGACGTCCGGGGATATTGCCAATTTGTGTACAACAATCTCTGGATCTAGTCCTGGCATCTCGGAATAGTTCCATGCAAAGCAATCTTTATGCTGCATGAGCACGTCTTTTAGCGTAGCCACCCTTTCTTCGGACAACAGCTCACTGACGAATGTCGGCCGCGGGTCACTTGCCATCCCCAAATCAATTTTCTTGAGGTTATCTGCAGTAGTATGTATTCCATCTTCCAGCTCTTTTGGCGCCGGTGGAAACTCTGAGATCACCTCGCCATCGTCGTTTTCGAAGCACCAGGAGAGGTCATCCACATTCTCGGGCTCTTCTTCTGACAGCGTTATTACATGGCAGGTACGAGATCGCTTCCAAGACCGACATTGATCTGGTTCCATTCTCGATGCATACGGGGCTTTCGGTTCATGCTTCTGCGGCGGGATTACCCTCCAACTGCTAGATAGAGCGAACCTGCTGAGTTGATATTGGTCTTCAACCCAGTTCTTGAAGGTGAAGCAGTCTTCGAGAGGATGCCCTATTGCTTGGTGATAAGAGCAATAGTCTGGGTGAGAGACCTCGTTTGCTTGCTCGGGATGCTTGGACTCCGGGAGTGTCATCATCCGATGTTTCATGACAAGATCGAATATCTTCTTTGTCTTGTCTTGATGAAAAGAATATTCTCGACCCATCTTCTTTATAAGAGACGGATCCCGGCTGCTCGACTCTTGATTGCGAGGCTTCTCAGACCTGTTATGCCGCCGTCGAACATTTTTTCCGTTCTTTGGTTTATTTTTGCCTCTGCGCCGGGTCTTTTGCATGACGGGTTGGCGATAAGGATCATTGTCATTCTCAACGGCCTGTTGAGGGAGGCGCTGCGTCCTGGCTTTCTCGTAAATAGCCATTTTGCGGTTATGGTCATCCCGGACCTTTTGACCCGCTTCCCTTATTAGCTTGTCCATCCGTTCTTCAAACGATGGACTCGGGATTTTAATGGCAGGACCTTGTTTTGGTTCAGGGTCAGCGTTAATATATCGTCTCCTTCTTCATCGAAGTCATGTATGACGTAGCTGCCATGGACTCACTCCCGCTTCTTGGATTGAACATATCCAAGCCCGATCGTTTTCATTCTCCCGTTGGGCAACTTTCGCTAAGTTCCGGGGACGTCCCAGATCCTGTTGTAGAACCGAGCTTGTCAAGCAGTCTGCTTGAAGGGTACACCTTGGCGCTTCAATAACCTTTTTAAGCCTTCTGTGTAAAATCTAGGCAGACGGATGGGCTGGAGCCTGTCAAGAGCAGAATCGGCGCCATGCCAAATTTCTCTCTCCACTTTGGTTTCCGTGGACTGATAAAAGAGGATCACCTTTTCATCTTTTCGTCTGGGAGGGACGTAGAATGTCTGCAGTTCTTACACACTATAGGTATCAAGCGCGGCAAGCTCTTTGTAATGCTATTGCGGAACCATAGCGATTTGCAAACTCCGATCATTGCTTGCGAAGACTTGTATTGATGGCCGAACAGAAAATACTGTATTGACCTCATCTTCCGAGTCGCTGCCGAAGACCAGAATAGGGGTGGACGGTCCCAACTTGTTGCATTGGGACGGCCCTGAATAATCTATTTCTTCTTCCTCCTCTGTATCACTCCTGAAGACCGGAATAGTGGTGATAGCTTTGTTCTTCGGTTTGAGACATCTTTCCGTGTCCTCAAAATCTGGTAAGAAGTATTTTGCATCTTCGTACTTTCGGACTTCATTCACGGAGAATGGGTTCAACTCCCCCATCACAGTGTACTCGAGACCATTCTCGAAATACTTCATACACTGATGTTGTGTAGAAGGGATAATATTGTACTCGTGTAGCCAAGGCCTACCGAGCAAAGCATTATAGTAGGTCTTAGCGTCAATGACGTGAAACTTGATGTCAGTGACTAGCAGCCTAAAACACAGCGTTAGTATTACAGACCCGAGCATCCGTGATGACTGGGAGTCAAATCCGGAGATGGTGATTTTATCACAAGCGAGGTGCTGAACGCTCATGCAAATTTCCTTCAACTCTCTCACGTTGAGAAGATTGACGGAGGACCCATTGTCAACCAGGATTTTGCCTATCTTGATATCATGACAGTATCCGGAGACATGGAGGGGACGGTTATGCTCACACGTCCCGAGGAGGAGATCTTCATTGCCAAAGGTGATATCGGCTGTGTGCACTTCCTCCAACTCGTCCTTCATCTTTTCTTCGGCGAGGAAAGCTTGGAATTGCTCGGGCTCTTGTAGTGCCTTGATCAGAGAATCTCTCGCCTCTTTTGATAACAAGAGGGCATCGAGAATGCTTAGCTGTGAAGGTAGCTTCCTCAAGTATGCCAGAACGTTGTAATCCACCTTGCTTTTCTTTGGCGGGTCTTTGGCTGTCAGCTCTTTAACGACTTGGTCATCGAGGGCGATATCCTCAGGGACCTTTTCTTTCCCCTTATCCCTTTCGTTCGATCCCTTATTTGTGGGCTCGAGATTCTTTTCGGGCAGCGTACGATTGTGCAGCTGAATATTTTCGCAGCTCTTCGGTTCTTCTTCTTTTTCCGAGATGGATTCTTTAAAGAGAGGGCCAAGGGTCATTTCTTCGTCAGAGTTGCTCCCGAAGGTGAGAACTTGCGATCCCTCATAGTCAACTATGTGACAATTGGCGGCAGTTCTTTTGCGCTCCTCAGTCGTATTTCTTTGCTCCCGACGAGCTTTACGTTTCATCCATTTGAAATGTTCTCGGTGAGCAACATATCCCTGCCACCAGTTTTTAAAAGCGTTGCACTCTTCGGTGGGGTGCGCAATCTTTCGATGATATAAGCAGTAGCTAGGGTGTATATTTGCTTCATCAGGAGTGTTTCCTTCAGAAGGTGGCAGCTTCATTTCCATCAATATGGGTTTGGCGATCCTTTTCCTCGTCTTGAATCTACTTTTATTTGCGGTGGATGTACTTTGACCTGGTGGGAGTGTTTCAACCCTTTCGTCCAGTCACCGGCGTTTGGCTTTTTCAAATATCGCCATCTCACGCTCTCGAGCAGCTTTTCTTTTAAGAAGAGATTCGTCCAGGAATGCATCAATCATTTCGTCTGATGGCCCTAGAATTTCCGGCTCAGGATCTGCCCCCAGTTTCTCTGCATAAGGAGCTTCTTCATCATTTATCGATGAGTGAGAGATTACATGGAAACTTACCACGTAATCCTCAGATTCATCCGACAAGTCTTCTCCATTGTCATCATCTCCGTCCTCAAGGACGTGGTTGAGAAATTCTTGGAGTGTGACTGGGGTCCGCACCTTCTGGTTATATTCTTCCAGCGTGTCAATCTGTTTTTGCAAGTCCGTGTGCTTGTCACTAAGCTTCACGGGCTTTTTGGTCTTCTTCTTCTTCTTCGAAGACTTTGACAGCTGGGTATGAGCGCTTTGGCTATCACCACCAATCTTTGGAGTTGGGCGCGGTTTCAGCATTCCCTCGATGATCTCGGGTTCTAGTGGATATTTCCACCTAATCGCCGGGCATGTTTGGAGATCCTTCAGTATTCTTTTAGTCTTGGCTGAAAGAACGACCTCTCGTAGAGCTTCTTCCACAAAAGAGCATGATGCCTCCGGTGTGTCCCCCCTTTTAAGAGCATGCGGTTGAGGCGGGCTTACTTTCCATTTCTCGGACAGTGCGAATTTGCCTTGTTGATACTGGTCCTCAATCCAGCCCTTGAAGACGAAGCAATCCTCAATTGGATGGCCTATCGCTTGGTGATAGGGGCAATAATTAGAATTATTAGCCTCACCGGGTTGCAATGGGCATTTTGGATTTGGCAGGCTGATGAGCCTGTTGCGCATTGCCAGCTCGAACAATCTCTTCGTTTTGTCTCAGGGAAACGAATAAGGGCGCTTTATTTTCTCATTATAGAATTACCGCTTCTCGTCCAGGCGATCAGTTAGTTTTGGACCACTGGGCTGCTGTTGAGCATTGGCGATGAAGGTCACTTTCCCTTTCCATTTTTCATTCCACGGCTCCGACTTCGAAGAGGAAGGCCTGTGGCCCATATGGTCCATTTGAGCCAGTTTGTCAATCACGGCTTGGAAGGTGGTGTGCTTGAAAAACATCATAAATTGCAAGATGGTCGCTTGAGGGTCGAAAGTTCCCACGAACATGCCCACTGCAGGCGTTTCTTCGATGCGCTGCTCGCATTTCGACCATAAATTCGGCCATCGTATTGCGTATTGAACCCATGTCTCTCCAGGTTTCACCCTGGCATTGATCAATGCCGTTATTAGGGTGTGTTCACTAGCACTCGCGAAACGCTGGGTGAATAGTAGTTCCATCTCTGCAAAGGTTTTGACAGAATCGTTTGGAAGCTCCGAATACTACTCGAACTCCGTTTCCGACAAGCTACCAACAAACTGACGAAGCATAAGTTTATCATTACCTCCGGTGTTGCCGCATAAGGCTCTGAATTGAGCGACGTGCTGATGTGGATTTCCCGCCCCTTTATATACATGGAATTTAGGGATCGTATATCTCGGCGGGTACCTTATTTGGTCATACCAGCCTGGATAAGGTCGTCCAGTCTTAACGACCTGCCCAGCCGCTTCATTCGCCTAGTGAGCTCGTATTTGCTAAGCGATGTACTCGTCCAAGGCGGCCTTAGAGATTGTCTCTTCTTTGGCTGCTGAAAGAGCCGGAGGGGGGTTCGATGTCTTCCCTCTATCATCTTCAGTGATAATCGGGGGGTCTTCAGCTGGAGGTTCTGGCTGTAACATCATTCCAGCCATGTCTTGGAACAAAAGAGCCATTCGTTTGATGTTGGCTGCCTGTTCCGCGGCCTCTTTTTCTTTCCTCTCGAGCATTCTTTGGAGGAAATCAGCATCAGTTTCTTGTTCTTGACGCTGCTATGAGGTTTCCGGATTCTCTTTCGGCCCAGTGAGTGTGGCCATTGCAGTTAGCATCTCCTAAAGTTTCTGCTGCTGCTGCTCCCGAGCCTTTGTTATCGATCGAGTAAGCGGTCGATGACCCGTGGAAGCACGGCTTTCCTCTTTTCCGGAAGCCATATAGACGGTATATGTTACCATGCCCCCAGACTTGGAGCGTTTAGACTCAGCGTCTTTGCGGTTTGCCGCGGTCATGGGGGCTTTCTCCGGCCTCCTTCTCTTATGAGCGGTTGATGTTGAGGGAGCCGTTGCAGCGGGCACCCAGACAGATGACATCTTCTGTGGTACCACGGGATGGCTCTTTTCTTACTGAGCTTTAAGCTTCTTTGGCCGGCGAGAGTAGTCCTGGTTAATCACCGATTCCTGGACCTGTCGCCAGACTTTATAAATTTTGGAGGACAGCCGCTGAGGGGGCTGCTCCGGCTTCTTTTCTGTAGTAATCTCCATATGTGGAGGAGATCTCTTCAGCACGGCAGTCGGAGAGTTCTTGCGAACCCTCCTAAGCGGTTCAAAACTGTTCCCAGTTGGAACAGCAGTATTGATTTCCACCATGGGAGCTGGCGGACTTAGTCCAGAATGGGAGCTGCCCCCAGCCTTCCTTACTCGGCGCCAGTGATGACGGCGAGTATGTCGTGCGGATGGAGTTGGTTCAGCTGTAGGGGTGGCTTCCTCATGCCCCCTGTGTTGGTCAGAAGTTATCGTTGTTAGCCTATTGAAGACTGACATCCGTTGAGAGGGAATAGCCAGTCTTTCGAAAGCAGACTTCTGAGTAGGTGAAGCAGCCTTGATGATTTTGCCTGAAACGGGAACCGAAACTGCTAGCCTTGTGAAGACTGACTTCTTGGAAGAGGAAGCCTTCTGATAATTTCGTCCGCTTGAGCCGGGATGGCTATCCGCTTAAGGATGGCTGCTTCAGGTATCGCGGGCTTGTTGGCGTTCTGGCCCAGTCTGTTAAGAACTGAGGCAGTGGAGTTGGGTGACCCGTTGAGAGGGGCCGCGGCAGTGGTAAGTCGATCAAAGACCGACTTCTTTGGGGTTTCTTGCGATAACAGCGAGTCATTGAAGCTCACAGTGGGATTATAGTCCCAAAGAACAGCCCAGTGGTGGTCTGAGATACTTGCTCCTCTGGCATTTTGAACAATGAGTCCGCTTAGGGCCCATAGGTTACAACTCCAGATGAGGCGGAATGGGAGTTACAGCCGCAGTTGGAGCAATTGGAGGCCATTTCTTTTTTCTGCACAAGAGCAAAACCAAATCTTAGTATCTCGAATCCAAGGGCAACCATATCAAACCGCGATTCGTTCGCGAACACCACACGCGAAGTGTGGAGTGGAAAGAGGAAGTGGTCCCACCGGGCGTGCCAGAATCTGTTCCTCGCCGAAACTTGGAGACGCGACCGCGTAGGTCCGTCTTGCCTGAATTTCGGGGCAGATGCTAATTGGTAATATCTGTCTACATCTCCGAAGATGCCAAGTTGATATATTGCACTGTATATTGAAGGTTTAAACGGATGCGGCCGATGTAGCAGACCTCGTCAGATTCCCCCTCGTTGAGGGGTTTTTTGATTGTGGGGACGCTCTTCCATGCAGGCGCAAGCCCCTGCAGTTAATTATGCTACCGCATCGCGGTAACCACTTTCTCCTTCTCCAGATGGTCATTTCGTGTCGTGGGTGTTTGTTTTGTTTTTGGTTGCCCATGGATTGTATACGGAGACTAATTTATGTTGTCGCCCATAGGGCGTGGATTAGTCCAAATCCGTATTCTCTTAGATTTGGGTTTGGGGGTTGGGTTTAAGGATACGTTAGTCTCATTTAAGACTAAGATCAACTTAAACGTTTGTTAAGGATACGTTAGTCTAATCTTAGACTAAGATCAACTTAACGGGATCGTTTAGATCCAACAAAAGAGTATTCGGGCTCTATTGTTTAGTTTAGGGACAATGCGGTCGATTACCAGTTTAAGAACATGGTGGTCCAATGTTAGTTTAAGGACATCTCGGTCTAAGGTTAAGGACATCATAGTCCATAGGTTTAAAAGGACCCCACCGTCTGAGGTTAAGGACATCATAGTCCATAGGTTTAAGGACCTCACAGTCCGCAGTTTAAGGACGTCATAGTCTATAAAGTTTAAGGACATCATAGTCCATGAGTTTAAGGACCCCACAGTCCATGGAATGATTGGTTATTGGGACCCGTCACCTCTCTGAAGACGTTGAAGGATTACAACGACAAATATCAAAGGAGTGAAGAGATGTGCCCTTGAACCAAGGTTGATTGGGAAATCTGTAGTTCAATTTGGAACTAAGATCAATTAATTAGATTATGAGCACATTGGCTCAATTAAATATGAATTGAGGACTTATGGCCAACTTGGGCTAAGTCCAGTTAGGTTTAAAATGTTGGCCCTTTGTTGGACTGTTGAACATTTGTCTAGGTTCAGCCCCCCCATTATTTAGCAATGCTAACCAGGGGTTTGGGGGCTCTGACAACATTTTGTCCTTTATAGGGCATTGACCATTCATCTTGGCTCTAAAGTTTTCTTTGAATGTTATATGAAATGATCAAGTTTGAAAGAATGTAGTCGGGGTGTAATCAAAGGGGAGTCTTGACTCAGAAAGACTTAGCCAATTTGGGCTAAGACCGGTTTGAGAATAGTGTTAAACACTAACATATATTTGGCAATCACGTGTTCCCACGTGATGCGCTTTAAAACAATGTTAAACACTGGGAACAAAATGCTCAAAATAGTGTTAAACACTAAAAGTGGGGTGGTCACATGGGGTCGCCTGAGGCACCTGAGAATTGGGCAAACCTCATTTATTTTGTTCTCAGAATATTCAAATAAGTGTTAAACACTTTCCGTCTTTAGGCCATCACGTGTTGGCACGTGATAGGTATCCATGTATTGATTATTAAAGTGTTTATTAAGCGGTCACGTGGGGACACGTGAGGGCGCCCAAAATTGATTCTGCCTTTGGCTTTGTTCCCTTTATTTTGAGGGTCACGTGGGAGCACGTGAGGCATTACCTCTAAGTTTTTCTTTCTCATTTTAAGGGATCTGTTTTAGGGGTCACGTGGGGTCACGTGACCTAGTCTTGTTCTTTCTTTTTACTTATTGAGGAGAAGGGTCACGTGTTACCACGTGACCAAGTTCTTTACGTGTATGGAGGGTTTCAAGTCTCTTGTTTTAAGAATTAAATTCTCTGTAGGGTTAAACCCTAATTCTATTTTAGAGGAATTAAATTCCTATGTATGTGGAAGAATTAAATTCTTATATATGGTTAAACCCTAATTTCATTTAGAGAAATTAAATTCCTATGAATTTAGGAGAATTAAATTCTCATTTAGGGTTAAACCCTAGTTTTATTTGGAGGAATTAAATTCCTGTGAATTTGGGGGAATTAAATTCCTTAAACTCAATTCTCCCTTTAAGATTTGGATTTGCATGGCAGAATCTCCCCGATGAGAATTAAATTCTCAACTTATGGGGAGATCTACTTCTGCAGATCTTCAACCAAAAGAAGAACTAAGTTCTTATTCAGAAAAGTTAAACTCTTAAATTTTAGAATTAAATTCTCTTTTTTTATGGAGCTTAGATCTCTTCCCCTTTCTCACCTAGGGTTTCTTTTTTCCTGAAAAGATCTTCTTTTCTTTCTTGAGAATTAAATTCTCCTCTTTTTTTCTCTCTGTTGTTGTTTTTCTCTCCAAAATCCAAGATTCCTTCTTTTCTCTTCTTGGCTCCTATTTATACGAGAAAGAAAGGAATCAATTTGTTTAGTTAATCTTTCATTGAAAGATTTTGGTTGTTTTTGTTACCAACATGATCTTTTAGATCACTAAGTGAATTTTATTCACCATTGGATTTTTAATCCAGAAGATATTCTGTTTGTTATTCTTGGTGAATTTCAGGAATATCTTTCCTTGTGTAAAATCTTTCTATAAATTGGTGATTTTTAATCACCATTGGATTTTTAATCCAACGGTGCTCCACTTTACAGAGCACAACCTCTTTTTGTTTGGAAAGATTTAAAGAAATATTTTTCCATTTAGGGTCTTTGATTTCCCTTAATTAGAATTTAATTCTATTGGTTTAGAAGGCTTTAAAAGTCTATCACGTGTTAGCACGTGATCCCATTATTTGATCATTTAAATAGAATTCAATTCTATTAATTAAAGACCTCAGGAGCCCATCACGTGTTGACACGTGACCCCTTTGATTAACATTTTAACCAGAATTTAATTTTGTTTTTTAGGGAGCTAAGGAATCATCACGTGTCAGCACGTGACCCTTGGTCACGTGTGAACACGTTGCCCCATTGGGGTTTTTCCTTACTGTTTTGTTATATTTTTGATCCCTTCAGTGGTTTTGTAAAGGCCCATTACGTGTGGGTCCACTGATTGATTATTTGACTAGAATTTAATTCTATAAATTAGAGATCACAAGAACCTATCACGTGTCTCCACGTGACCTCTGGTCACGTGTGGACACATGATGCCCCATTGGGGTATTCCTAATATTTTATGAGGGAACAGATGGATTAAGGTATTTTATTGTAAATAATAATTTTATAAAGTTATAATATTTATTTGGAGGTAACATTTTAGAAATATGTTCGTGTTGGCAACTGCTGCATATGGGCGGCAGGATTTGTGTCCTTTTGAGGGACGATTGCCTAACAACCACGAGTTATTTACGTAAAACATTATCCTCTCAGAATTAGGGTGTTTTATTAAATGTGATATTCTATAAGAACAACTCCGCGTTGAAAACCACTATATATGGACGGCGGGATTTGTGTCTTTTTTAGAGACGATTGTATAGTAACCACGGGGTGTTTCGTGTGACATATTCCGTTATTGGGGTATCTTATTAAACCTTAGTTAATAGGCCAAGAAAAATTTATTATAAAAATATTTTCTCTAAGTGGAAAGGGGTTACCCATATCATAATTATTGAGATTAATATTCCACTTTTAAAAAAGTAAAGGGACATTAACACACTCATGTAATTGGTGGATACAAGTACAAATAAAAACATATCGTTTTAGGGTGTCTATAGTATTTTATTCAAAACATCTTATATCACATGAGTGTTTTAAATACTTATAACATCTTAATAAAATGAGGGTATTTTGTGGAAGTAACCTATTTCGAGATCTTATTGGTATCATAGTTAAGTGTGGGTGCATAAAGGGTGGATTGATACCCCATGGGTTATAACATCATGCATATCATTTCCATGTAGGATGAGAGTGCAATATTTACACATATAGGGATAAATTAATTAAGCCATTTTAAGCATGTGTCAAATTTATAATAAAGGAGTGTTCCCCTCCGAACGGCGGGGCACAGGACCGCGAAGTCCTGACGCTGAGATTCGGGGCAGATGCTATTTGGTTTTATCCGTCCACCTCTCCGAAGATACCAAGTTGATTTATGACACCGTGTATCGGAGGTTTAGACGGATGCGGCCGATGTAGCAGACTTCGTCAGATTCCCCCTCGCTTGAGGGGTTTTTGATTGTGGGGACGCTCTTCCCTGCAGACGCAAGCCCCTGCAGTTAATTACGCTACCGCATCGCGGTAACAACTTTCTCCTTCTCCAGAATTTCACTTCGTGTCGTGTGTGTTTGTTTTGTTTGTGGTTGCCCGTGGATTGTATACGGAGACTGAATAATGCCGTCGCCCGTAGGACGTGGATTAGTCCAAATCCGTATTTACTTAGATTTGGGTTTGGTGTTTTTAGTTTAAGGATGCCTTAGTCGCGTTGCGGCTAAGATCGACTTAAACGTTTGTCAAGGATACGTTAGTCCTGTTTGAGACTAAGATCAACTTAACGGGATCGTTTAGATCCGACAAAAGAGCATTTGGGCTCTATTGTTCCAGTTTAGGGACATAGTGGTCCATTGCATTTCCATTTTGGGGGCGGATATTGGTTTAAGGACGCATAAGTCCATAAGTTTAAGGACCCCACAGTCCGTATTAATGTGTGGTTGTCAGGACCCGTCACCTCTCTGACGACGTTGAAGGATTACAACGACAAATATCAGAGGAGTTCAGAGATGTACCCTTGAACCAAAGTTGGTTGAGAGATCTATAGTCCAATTTGGGACTAAAGTTTGTTTGAAGGTTTGATTTAAGGACACGTTAGCCATATTTAAGGCTGAGATCAACTTAATCGTTTGTTAAGGATACGTTAGTCCAGTTTGGGACTAAGATCGACTTAACGGGATCGTTTAGATCCGACAAAAGAGCATTTGGGCTCTATTGTGCCAGTTTAGGGATATGGTGGTCCAATACCAGTTTAAGGACATAGTGGTCCACCGTTAGTTTAAGGACGTTTCGGTCCGATATTAGTTTAAGGACGTTTCGGTCCACGAGTTTAAGGACCCCACAGTCCATGTTGACGTATGTGGTCGTCGGGACCCGTCACCTCTCTGACGTCGTTGAAGGATTACAACGATAAGTGTCAGAGGAGCTCGGAGATGTACCCTCGAACCGGATATAAATTAATTTAAAAGAGCAGTCGTGCTCAGTCAATTTAATTTAAGGACTTACGGCCAAAATTGGGCTAAGTCCAGTTGAAAATGTTCAACATTTTATTTGCTTTTGCATTGCATTTCTTTTTTATTTTTATTTAGGCTTTGCCCAGAAAGGATGCAGAGCATCAATTTGTTTTGGGCTCTGTTCTTTTAGGAATGATGCAAGGCATCAATTTTATTTGGGCTCTGCCCTTGTATAAAGGAAGCAAAGCATCAATTTATTTGGGCTCTGCCCATCTATTGCCTTGCAATTTATTTTGGCCTGTTAGGTCATTTTGATTTGGACCTGGCCCTTTTAACAGAGAAAATGCATTGCATTTTCAGGCGCTTTGCGCCAATCAAAGAGCGCAACAGTGCAGATTTATAAGTGCAAAGCACTATTAATTTGAGAATCTTTTAGATTCAAGAACCAATGGTTCATAAAAGAAGTGCAAAGCACTATTTGATTTCTTGATCAAGTTTTTTTTTTTATTTCAAGAACCAAAGGTTCATAAAAGTGCAAAGCACTATTTTTTTTATTTCTGTTTTTCTTGTTTTAAAGAACCAGTGGTTCATAAGAAGTACAAAGCACTGTTTATTATGTGAAGATCATTGATCTTGTTTTTAGATCAATGATCTATCAGAAGAAATTTCTTCTCTCTTATGAAGATTTTTACCTTTTTCTTGAAATTTTTCTCAGAGTTCTCTCTGTATGAAGCTCTTGATTTTTTTTCAAGAAATGTTAATACCTTTGAATTGAGGTCTAGGGTCTTTTTTATAGTGCCCATAAATTAGTTAAAGTTTGTTAAAGAAATCATTCTCTGAGTGATTTGGGGAATTTTCCCCACCGTTGGATTTTTGATCCGAAGGCCTCTGTTTTACAGAGAAAAATCTTCTTGTTTTAACAAGAACAGAAAAGATTTCTCAGAATTTTAATTCTGCTTGGCGCAAATACTCCAGAGCGTGACATGTGTCGCGCAGCTGATTTTTTTTTTTTGGCGCTGCGCACAGGTGCGCTGCGCTGACACGTGTTGCGCAGCGCACAGTTGCGCTGCGCTGACACGTGTCACGCAGCGCAGCTGCGCAAGTTTTTTTTTTTTTTGGCGCAGCGCACAGGTGCGCTGCGCTGACACGTGTCGCGCAGCGCAGCTGTGCATTTTTTTTTTAGGCGCAGCGCACAGTTGCACTGCGCTGACACGTGTTGCGCAGCGCAGCTGCGCAAGTTTTTTTTTTTTTTTTTTTTGCGCAGCGCACAGTTGCGCTGCGCTGACACGTGTCGCGCAGCGCAGATGCGCAAGTTGTCTTTTTTTTTGCACTTTAATTTTGAAGACAGAGATTTACTCTGATTGGAGAAAAACAGAAGCATTGCTTCTTTTTCCACCTTGGAATTTGAACAGAGTTTTGCTCTGATTGAGGTAAACAAATGCCCCCCACCGTTGCGCTTACGTGGCCTCCTAACGTGAGCGCAGCGGTAGCAGACTCCGAACCGTCGCGTCATCCCTTGGAAGCTGAAAGGGCACTTGATGCCTATAAATAGGACCTTTGGTCCCTTAGATGATTCTCATCTCTAAAATTTTACTTTCAGAACTCAGAGCCCCGCTCTTTATTTTCAAGAACTTTAAAAGTTAAACTCTTAAAAGTTTTAGGTGAAAATTTTAATTTGGATTAAATTAAATTAAATTAATTTTCATTGATAGAGCCTAGCTCTCAATAGATCCCTGATCTAAAGGAAAGCTATTTAGGGTTTCACTTAGCAGAGCTTTGCTCTACAGGTCTTAAAAGGATCTAAAGAGAACTAAAGGGGACCCTACTAGGGTTCCATAGAGCTCTGCTCTCTGAAAGATTTTCTTTGGATTTTCTTAATTCATTAATGGAGCTTTGCTCCTCTCAAATCATATAGAAGAACTCTTAAGAATTCTTCATGGATCTTGGAACTTAAAGATGGCATTTTATTCCTCAGTGCATTATATCGTTTTGCTTAATCAGTCTTTCTGATAATTCTGTTGATCCTCTTTTACAGGAAAAATGAACGCCCACATGTATGCTCTTAACGAGATCATCTCTCATGAGGGCATCCGCCGACTTGGCCGCTCTCAAAATCGGGAGTTCACAAACGAGAAGTGTGCTGAAATAATGAGTCGCTTCGACGCATACAATGGTCCACTGCTTCCCCGACGTTCCTCTCTTCTTAAACTTATCGTGGGAGATATCTGGGAAACGCTTCCCCTATTCTGTTCCGGCGTGCCGCTTAGGGCGTTGGATGCCGCTGAGGACAAGGTGCACTCTGTGTACCTATTGAACTTTATCTCGAAGAGACGGCGAGACAGTCTTATTGACCTCTTGCACGAGATCTTTCAACAGTCTGCCATACTCGCTGCTTATCGGAGGGTGGAAGACATCAGGAGGGACCCTGACGCTTGTGCTCGCTAAAAGAAGCACACTAGGATGGTCCGCGAGGCTTGGAAAGTCATAGATAGGGTCGCTTTTGAATTCCTCAATTCATACCCTGGATCTGAGGTTATTCCATTGTAACTTTCGTTTATTGTTTTTATGACTGTAAGAATTTCGGGCAATATTAATGGAAATTTTTTTTTATCCCAGCTTGTCTTTATTATATATATATCTTTTGTCCTGAGTCTTTTTGCCCATGCATGAATGAATGTGTCTTGAACGCTTGATCAAATGTAAATCGGATGCTCTTTCTGTTGCTTTTCCTCTTTCTCAGCATGTCGTCACAATTAGCAGGTAATAGAGTAAGCTTCTTGATTTTTTCACGAGATAGCGAGGGCTTAGGCCGCATGTTCAGATCTGCTGCCTAAGACTTTTCAACTCTATGAGCCGTGAGGGTCTCATAGAGACTTTTCTCCCTACGGATCGAGAGGATCTCGTAGGTGGATTTTTCTCCTTAGGAATCGTGAGGATTCCTAAGTGTGGTTTTCTCTTGTAAGTCGTAAGAATCCTACAAGAGAATTTTTTCCTCTTACGAGTCCAGAGGACTTGTAAGCGGTTGTTTCCCTCCTTGTCGAAATTCGATATTGGAGGGTGAGACCCGTGGATGGTATGCAAGAGACCGTTTTGGGCCAACTTGCAGGGTCCCAGTGCTTAGGAAACAGGCTTCTTTTATGCCCACTGCCTAAGGCTTTATCTCACGAGTCGAGCCGCCTCAACAATTTTTTCCGCAAGTCGAGAGGAATCGAGCGTTTCTCGCAAGAACATCTTAACATCGCATTTAACCTCTGCTCTTTACGACAGAAGCCCGTTAAGGTTGGTGGTACTTCGGGTTTTGGCCATCATACCGTCGCATAAGCTGATATAGTCCTCGATAGGCAATCGTGCTGTTCGAGTAGCCCTGCGACTGCCGTGTCTCTGATCCCTTCGGTGGCTGGACAAGACGTCTTCAAGCAATCTTCCTTGGCAGTTTGACCGTCGGAAGAGCAAGCGTTAGGAATTTGCCATGTCGCTTTTTACTTGAGATTAGGCTTATTTTGGTGAGCCCCGATGAGTCATAACCACTCCGCGCTGGTGTGGGGATGATCCCCGATAGTCTTTCGGGCTTTATGTGAGTTGCCGTCGAGACCCTGAAGCTAGGAATTTGGCTTTTGCTTCGTTTGCTGGCATTGCGTCTGCTATATCGAGACGAATGTTGCGGTAGGAACTAAGGATTTTGCCGTGGCTCCGTTTGTTTGATGACGTTGCATCTGCTGTGTCGAGACGAACGTTGGGGTGACATCTCGTCTGCTGTATCGAGACGGACGTCGAGGTGGTGACCATTTTGTGCTGGTG
The DNA here is from genome assembly GCA_030015575.1 of Agapanthus africanus. Lineage (NCBI taxonomy): Eukaryota > Viridiplantae > Streptophyta > Magnoliopsida > Asparagales > Amaryllidaceae > Agapanthus > Agapanthus africanus. The sequence goes on from CM057338.1 coordinate 437,183,214, forward strand.
CGAGATGATCTCCGATTGTCTTTCCGGTTTTATATGAGTTACCGTCAAGACGTCGAAGCTAGTAATGTGGCCTTCGCTTCGTTTGCTTTGGTGTGTCCAAATCCTGTTGGAGGAAGAATGCTGGGGTTGATATTTCGTCTGCTGTATCGAGACGAACGTCAAGGTGGTGACCACTCTGTGCTGGTGGGAGATGATCTCCGATTGTATTTCCGGTTTTATGTGAGTTACCGTAAAGACGTTGAAGCTAGGAATGTGGCCTTCGCTTCGTTTGCTTTGTCACGTCCGAATCCCTGTTGGAGGAAGAATGCTGGGGTTGACATTTCGTCTGCTGTATCGAGACGAACGTCAAGGTGGTGACCACTCTGTGCTGGTGCGAGATGATCTCCGATTGTCTTTCCGGTTTTATGTGAGTTACCGTAAAGACGTTGAAGCTAGGAATGTGGCCTTCGCTTCGTTTGCTTTGTCACGTCCGAATCCCTGCTGGAGGAAGAATGCTGGGGTGACAACTCGTCTGCTGTATCGAAACGAACGTCGAGGAGGTGACCACTCCATGTGAGATGATCTCCGGTGGTCTTTCAGGCCTTATATGACTTGCCGTTAAGACCTTGAAGCTAGGAATTTGGCCTTCGCTTCATTTGCTCACACTGCGTCTGGTGTATTGAGACGAATGCTGAGGTGGAGCTGGGATTTTACCGTCACTCCGCTTTATTTCGACCGTGAGGTCTTTTGTTGACGTTGCATCTGCCTCCAGCTGGACTGCGGAGGAACGCCGTTGTTGACATTGCGTCTGCTGTATCGAGACGAATGCTGAGGTGAAGCTGGGATTTTGCCATCGCTCCGCTTGTTTCGACCGTGAGGTCTTTTGTTAACTTTGCATGTACACCCTGCTGGATTGTGAAGGAACGCCGTTGGTGATCTCTAAGTTGTCGATGTTGACGTCGAGACCCTGAAGCTCGGAATCTTCGTTTGCTTCATTTGTTGACATCGTGTCTGTAATATTGCGACAAATATCGAGATGGTCTCTAGGTTGTCTATGAACCGTCGAGATTTGGCTTCGCTTTCTGATGGAGCCTGTTGGGAAGGTATGGTTTCCTCCTTATCTGTGCCCCTGGATTGTATACAGGGATCGATGTGATTTTACCTATAGGGCAAAAAGTTTCATTCTTTCATTTTTTTTTATTCTTTCCGCGATGCTCTATCATTTCATCTTTTATATCGCGAAGGTCGCGATTGCCCAATCGTTTCGGCTATTTTTTGCGGTGCCCAATCGTTTCGGCTGTTTATTTTGTTTTTACTCGCTGCTTTTTATTGCGAGTTGCCCAATCATTTCGGCTGTTTATTTTATTTTTACTCGCTGTTTTTTATTGCGAGTTGTCCAATCATTTCGGCTATATATATATATATTTTTTTTACTCGCTGTTTTTTATTGCGAGTTGCCCAATCATTTCGGCTATTTAATATGCATTTTCAGCTCGCTGATTTTTATCGCGAGCGTAGAACTTGGAATCTAGTGCCAATCTCAGCATCAGCATCGCTACAACCGGAATATTGCGAGGAGCGAATCATCATCTGCCATGAAAGGACTTGGAATTTGATACCGATTTAGGCATCGGTATCGCTACAACTGGGATATTGCCAGGAGCGAATCATCATCTGCCATGAAAGGACTTGGAATTTGATACCGATTTAGGCATCAGCATCGCTACAACTGGAATATTGCCAGGAGCGAATCATCATTTGCCTTTGTCGATGTCGAACAAAGGTGGCTTAGTAAACAAGATTAGGATCCCGTCGACTAAGGCTTTTGACTTCATGAGCCGTAAGGGTCTCATAAAGGTGTTTCTCCCTACGAGTCGTGAGGATCTCGCAGGTGCGTTTTCTCCTTAGGAATCGTGAGGATTCCTAAGTGTATGTTCTCTTATAAGTCGTAAGGATCTTACAAGAGTGTTATCTCCTTATGAGTCGAGAGGACTCACAAGGGTTGTTCACCGTGTGGACATATCCCCAGTCACGGATGGGACTTGGTTAGGGAAATGTTTATTCGCGCCCGTGGATTGTATACAAGGGCCAATATAGGACCACTTGTAGGGCAATGTCGAAAGTTGGGGGTTGCTTAAGCACAGGTTTAGGCCTCTGTAACTTAAGACTTTCAAATCTTACGAGCCGTGAGGGTCCCATAAGAGCCTTCTCCTCACGAGTCGTGAGGATCTCGCAAGTGTATTTTCTCCTTAGGAATCATGGGGATTCCTAAGTGTGTTGTTCCCTTGTGAGTCGTAAGGATCTCACGCGGGTGGTTTCTCCTTATAGGGTCGAGAGGCCCCTATAAGTGTTTCTTAACGAAGTTGCGCCCTTTCGGGTTTTTCACAAACACTCGCCGGTAGTCCTGCTGTTTTTACTCATGGAGCCCTCTCGGATTTTCATCCGTGCTCGTTTTGCTTATGGACATACCGTTTTTTTTTGTTTTTTTGTTTTTTTTTCTTCTTTTTTTTACGGGGTCGCGCCCTTTCGGGTTTTCACGAACACTCGCCGGTAGTCCTGCTGTTTTTACTCACGGAGCCCTTTCGGGTTTTCATCCGTGCCCTTTTTGCTTATGGACATACCGTTTTTTTTTATATATATTTTTTTAATTTTTTTTATCTCGTCAGCCTAAGGATGCTGCGGTATTAGTTTAAAGACGTTTCGGTCTGCTATTAGTTTAAGGACGTCTCGGTTCGCTATTAGTTTAAGGACATTTCGGTCCATTGTCGCCGTATTTGAGGCGAATATCTGGTTTATTGACTTTTTGGTCTATGAGTCCTTCTCCACGAATGAACATGATGCCTCCGGCGTATCCATCTTCTTTGGAGCGTGCGGTTGTGGCGGACTCACCTTCCAGTTCTCAGACAGCGCAAACTTGCCCTGTTGGTATTGGTCTTCAACCCAGTTTTTGAAGACATAGCAGTCTTCGATCAGGTGACCTACTGTTTGGTGGTAAGGGCAATAATTAGGATTATTAACATCGCCTGGCCGCAACGGACGTTTTGGACCCGGTAGGTTGATGAGTCTGTCGCACACTGCCAGCTCGAACAGTCCCCTTATTTTATCTTGCGAAAACGAGTAAGGACGTTTCAACTTTTCCTGGAGGGGTTGCCGCTTGTTGCTTTAGCAAGCAACCGGTCTAGGGTCACCTGATTGTTGTTGAGCGCTGGCGACGAGGGCCTTTTTTCCTTTTCTTTTATCCTTTTTGTTCGCTCCATTGTTTGCGGGGTCGGGATTTTTTCCGAGTAGCATGCGATTGCATGGCTGAACGTTCTCGCAGCTTCTCAATTCCTTTATTTTTGAAATAGATTCCCCGAGGGAAAAGTTGGGGATAGCTTCTTCGTCAGAGTCGCTTCCAAAGGTGATAATTTGTGATCCCTTGAAGTCGGCTATATGACAGTTTGCGGCGGCTCCTTTGCGCTCATATATCGCATTTTTCCGATGTCCACAAGCTTCACACTTTGTCCTATCGAAGTGTTGCTTTTGAGCGACATACCCTTGCCACCAACAGTTAAAGGACTCGCAGTCTTCGGTAGGATGTATGATCTTCTGATGATATAAACAGAAGTTAGGGTGCGTCTCTACCTCAGAGAAAGAATTTTCTTCAGAGGGCGGTAGCTTCATTCCTACTGATAGAGCTTTGGCGAACCATTTCCTCGTCTTGAATTTGTTTTTACCCGCAGTGTATGGCTTTTGATTTGACGGGAATACCTTGGTTCTTTCTAGTATGGCCATTTCACGCTCTTGATTGGCTTTTGCTTTCAGACGAATTTCACTTAGGAAGACATCGATCAACTCGTCTGACAGCCGCGGAATTTCTGTTTCAGGGTCCACCCTCGTTTTCTCGGCCCAAGGAGCCTCTTTATTATCTGCCAATGAGTGAGAGATCACATGACAAGTTGCCCCCGGCGTGCTTGTCTTCTTTGGAGTATGCGGCTGTGGTGGGTTCACCTTCCAGCTTTCAGACAGCGCGAACTTGCCTTGTAGGTATTGATCCTCGATCCATCCCTTAAAGACGAAACAATCCTCAATCGGGTGACTTACCGTTTGGTGGTAAGGGCAATAATTGGGATTATTAAGATCGCCTGGCTGTGACAGACGCTTTGGACTCGGCAGATTAATGAGTCTGTTGCGCACTGCCAGCTCGAACAGTCTTCCCGTTTTATTCTGAGGAAACGAGTAAGAATGTCCTAGCCTCTCTTCGAGGGATGGGCGTGGACGCGCGTTGTTTTGGCGAACGACCGGCTTTGAGTTGCTCGACTGTTGTTGAGCATTGGCGACGACGATCGCTTTCCCTTTTCCTTTCTCATCTCGGGAATCTGATTTTGAAGGAGACGGTCTATGGCCCATCTGGTCCATTTGGGCTAATTTGTCAATCAAGGCCTGGAAGGTGGTCGGCCTGAAGAACATCATGAATTGTGAGATGGTCACCTGCGGATCAAGAGTGCCTACAAACAGGCCTACCGCAGGTGCCTCTTCTATGCGTTGTTCGCATTTCGACCATAGGTTCCGCCATCGTGTTGCGTATTGAACCCACATTTCGCTTGGCCTTATCCTGGCATTTATTAGTGCTGTTATCGGGGCGCGCTCACTAGCACTCGCGAATTTTTGTGTAAACAGCAGTTCCATCTCTGCAAATATTTTGACAGAGTCGTTAGGTAGCTCCGAATACCATTCAAAGGCTGTTTCTGCTAAGCTGCCGACGAATTGACGTAGCAACAATTTGTCATCGCCTCCAGTATTGCCGCATAAGGCCCTGAATTGAGCGACATGCTGATGCGGATTCCCTGTCCCTTTATATACGTGGAATTTAGGGATCGTATATCCTGGCGGGTAACTGATTTGGTCATACCAGCCCGGATACGGTCGTCCGGTTCTAACAATTTGCCCAGCCGCTTCATTCGCCTGATGAACCCGGATCTGCTGAGCTATATAATCGTCTAGCGTGGCCTTGGAAATGGTTTCATCTTTGGCTGCTGAAAGAGCCGGTGGAGGATTTGACGTTTCTCCCCTGTCGTTTTCAAGGACGATCGGAGGATCTTCAGCAGGAGGGTCCGGCTGTAACATCATCCCTACCATATCTTGGAAGAGGAGCGCCATCTGTTTTATGTTAGCTGCTTGCTCTGCAGCTTCTTTTTCCCTCTTTTCGAGGACTCTGCGTAAAAAGTCAGCGTCGGTTTCTTGTTCTTGACGCTCATCCGAAGACGTTTCAGAGCTTTCTTTTGGCTCAGTGAGTGCAGCCATTGTAGTCATCATTTCCTGAAGCTTTTGTTGTTGCTCCTGGGCTTTCGTCACGGATCGGGTGAGCGGTCGGTGACCCGTCGAAGCACGACTTTCCTCCTTTCCGCAAGCCATATAAACGGTGTGCACCACCATGCCCCCAGACTTAGGGCGTTTGTGTTCGGTGTCTTTGCGATTTGCCGAAGACACAGGGGCTTTTTGCGGCCTCCTTTTTTGAGTGATTGGAGTTAAGGGAGCCGTTGTAGTGGGCACCCAAGTAGCCTTTGCTTTTTGTGGTTTGACAGAGTAATCCTTCCCCTGCCGAACCTTCATCTTTTTCTGTCGTCGGAGGCAGTCTTGATCGATCACCGACTCTTGGACTTGTCGCCAGACTTTGTAAATTTTAGAGGACAGCCGTTGAGGGGGCTGCTCTAACTTCTTCTCTGGAGTATTCTCCACAGGTGAAGGAGTTCGTTTCAACATCGCAGTAGGAGAGTTTCTGTGCACCGAGTTCAGCAACTCAAAGCAGTTCCTGGTTGGAACAGCAGTATCGATCCCCACCATTAGAGTTGGAGGAGTAAGTCCAGAGGGGGAGTTGCCCCCAGCCTTCCTCACTCGGCGCCAGTAGCGACGTCGGGCATGTCGTGCTGATGGAGTTGTTTCAGCTATAGGGGTGACCTCCTCATGCCCCCTGTGTTGGTCAGAATATACTGGTACCAGCTTTTTAAAGATCGACGTCCGTTGAACGGGGACGGCCAACTTGTCAGAAGCGGACTTCTGAACATGGGAAGCAACCTTGGTGATTTTGCCAGGAACGGGATTTGGAATGGCTATCCGCTTCGGGATAACGCCTTCTGGTATGGCAGGCTTCTTCATGAGCCTGTTAGAGCTCTGGCCTAGTCCGTTAAAAACTGAAGCAGTGGAGTTGGATGACCCGTTGAGAGGGGTCGCGGCAGTGGTAAGTCGATCGAAGACCGACTTCTTTGGAGCTTCTTGCAATGTCATTGGGGCGTTGAAGCTCATTGGTGGGATCATGGTCCCAAAGAACAGCCCAGTGGTGGCCTGAGTTACCTGTTCCACCGGCATAGCGAAGATGGAGGCCGCCTGAGGCCCATAAGTCACTCCTCCAGCAATGACGGAGCGAGAGTTATCGCTGCGGGCGGTGCAGTTCGAAGCCATCGATTTTCTGTTTTCTGCATAGAGCAAGACACCAAATCTTAGTACCTTGAATCCACAGGCAATCACAGCAAACCGCGATTTGTTCGCGAACACGACACACGAAGTGTGGAGTGGAAAGAGGAAGAGGTCCCACCGGGCGTGCCAGAATCTGTTTCCCTCCGAACGGCGGCGCACAGGACCGCGAAGTCCTGACGCTGAGATTCGGGGCAGATGCTATTTGGTTTTATCCGTCCACCTCTCCAAAGATGCCAAGTTGATTTATGGCACCGTGTATCGGAGGTTTAGACGGATGCGGCCGATGTAGCAGACTTCGTCAGATTCCCCCTCGCTTGAGAGGTTTTTGATTGTGGGGACGCTCTTTCCTGCAGGCGCAAGCCCCTGCAGTTAATTACGCTACCGCATCGCGGTAGCAACTTTCTCCTTCTCCAGAATTTCACTTCGTGTCGTGTGTGTTTGTTTTGTTTGTGGTTGCCCGTGGATTGTATACGGAGACTGAATAATGCCGTCGCCCGTAGGACGTGGATTAGTCCAAATCCGTATTTACTTAGATTTGGGTTTGGTGTTTTTAGTTTAAGGATGCCTTAGTCGCGTTGCGGCTAAGATCGACTTAAACGTTCGTCAAGGATACGTTAGTCTTGTTTGAGACTAAGATCAACTTAACGGGATCGTTTAGATCCGACAAAAGAGCATTTGGGCTCTATTGTTCCAGTTTAGGGACATAGTGGTCCATTGCATGTATGGTCGTCGGGACCCGTCACCTCTCTGACGACGTTGAAGAATTACAACGACAAATGTCAGAGGAGTTCAGAGATGTACCCTTGAGCCAAAGTTGATTAGAGGAATTTATAGTCCAATTTGGGACTAAAGTCTATTTGAAGGTTTAAGAATGCGTTAGCCATATTTGAGGCTAAGATCAACTTAAACGGTTGTTAAGGATACGTTAGTCCAGTTTGGGACTAAGATCGACTTAACGGGATCGTTTAGATCCGACAAAAGAGCATTTGGGCTCTATTGTGCCAGTTTAGGGACATAGTGGTCCAATACCAGTTTAAGGACATAGTGGTCCACCGTTAGTTTAAGGACGTTTCGGTCCGATATTAGTTTAGGGACGTTTCGGTCCAGCATTAGTTTAGGGACGTTTCGGTCCACGAGTTTAAAGACCCCACAGTCCATATTCATATGTGGTCGTCGGGACCCGTCACCTCTCTGACGTCGTTGAAGGATTACAACGACAGGTGTCAGAGGAGTTCGGAGATGTACCCTTGAACCGGTAGTAAATTGATTTAAGAGAGCAATCTTGCTCAGTCAATTTAATTTAAGGACTTATGGCCAAAATTGGGCTAAGTCCAGTTCCAATATATTTTTTTTTTGTCTTTGGCCTGTGCTAGGGCTTTACCCCTTTTTAGTAATGCACTGCATTATTCTTGTTTTGGTCGGGCTTTGCCCTTTTCTAAATGATGCAGAGCATCTATTTTTTTGTTTGGGCTTTGCCCCCCCTTTTAAAATGCATAGCATTTTTTTTATTAGGCCTGTTAGACCTTTTAATTGGGCTCTGTCCCTTTTCTTTAATAATGCAGAGCATTAAATACTCTGACAGTGCCCCACGTGGCTTGTCAGGCGCTTTGCGCTAAGTAATGAGCGCAAACTCATATGGTGGTGACACGTGTCACGCTCTGGTGAGCGCAAGCGCAATAGCGCAGTGCGCTGCGCTAATGCGCTGCGCTATTGCGCTGCTGACACATGGCGTGCTCTGGTGAGTTGCGCCAATTCCAGAGAGCAAATCTCTATTTCAAGAGCGCGTAGCGCAAGTTGTTTTGTAGCTGACACGTGGCGCTCTCTCAAGAGCGCTACAGCGCAGTTTGGAAGTGCAAAGCACTAAGAATCTTTTAGATTCAAGAACAGGAGTGCAGAGCACTATTTGATTTCTTGATTTAATTTAGATCAAAGAAAATAAATTTTTCTTTTTTGTTTCAAGAACCAGAGGTTCATAAAAAAGTGCAAAACACTATTATTACTTATTTTTCTTTTTATTTAAAATTATTGATCTTGTTCTTAGATCAATAATCTGTCCATAAGAGAATTTTCTCTTTTTCCTAAAGGTTTTTACCTTCTGTTGTTCTTGAGGAGTTCTCAAGAGTTCTCTTCTCTTTTTTTTTTAGAAAGATATTTTTTTTTTAATTGAGGCCTCGGGTCCTTTTTATAGTGCCCATAAATTAGTTAAATTTGTTAAATAGATTTTTCTCTGAGTGATTTGGGGAATTTTCCCCACCGTTGGATCTTTGATCCAAGGGCTTCTGCTTTGCAGAAAAAAAATTTCTTGTTTTAACAAGAACAGAAAAGATTTCTTGGAAATTTAATTCTGTTTGGCGCAGATGCCCCAGCGCGTGACACGTGTCGCGCAGCGCAACCGCGCTAGCGCATCTGCGCTGACACGTGTCGCGCAGCGCAGTGCTTGCGCAGCTGAAGCGTTGCTTCATAAAAATAGTGCTTTGCTCTGAATGGGCGCGCCTTCTTGGGCGCTGCGCTGACGTATCAGCGCCTGACATGTGGCGCGTTGCGCCCGAGATGTGAAGCGTTGCTTCAAAATTTTGAATTTTTGAATTTCAACAGAACTCTGCTCTGCTTGGGCGAAACAAGGAGTACCACAATAGGCATACAAAAATATTTTTAACATCATTTTACAATAAGGTTGGAGATTAGAACTTGTAGCTAAGATCATTAAAGGAAAGAAGGTGACATACAAGTGGAGAGAGACGGATCCTACCTTTGGTTTGAGTTGGATGTCGATGGGTCGAAAGCGTAGACTTGTACTACGATCCAAATAACTTCACGCTCGGATTTTTTTCTCGATATTTGGGTGGAACCACAGCGTCGGTATCATCGATACAAAGACTTGGGTATTTTTTTCAGAATTTTCAGAGTTCTCTGGTGTGAGAAATTAGAGTTTGAAGGTCTCTATTTATAGAGTCTTTCTCCAACAATAAAATCCAAAAATCTGGTCAAATCCCCTAAAAATCCGTGCCCCAATCATCACCTGATGATTCTGCCGCCGCCGCCTGCCATTCCCAACCGTTGGATCTTGATCTAATAGCCCACGAGCCGCCCCTGCACACGCCACGTGGCTGCGTGAAGGATCATGCGGTTTTGCGTGGTCCCCTCACCATGTGGGTGCTTCAAGCGATTCTGGGCCGTTGGATATCCGATCCAACGGTCCCAATTAAAGGTTGTTTTTTTTTAAAAATTCTTTATAAATAAAAAACCTAACTATTTATTTATAAAAAATCGAATTTGCTTTTGAAAATTTGTTTAAAATATTTAAAATACAGGAAAAATATGAGAGAATTTCAGAAAATATATTTTATTGTTATCTTCAGTTTTAAAATAATTTTTGGCTAAAACTAAATAATATTCCTATATATATGATATTTGTTAGTTATCATAACTATTTGAAAATCTATTTTATTCTCGAAAATTATTTTAATTACGAAATAATTATTTTAATTCATAATAAAAGTACGTAAATTATTTTAAGGCATTATAAAATTTCATTAAAAAATTTTTAGCCCAGAAACATATAAATAAATTTTTAGAAAATTCCTTTAATTATATTCCAATGCTTTAACAATTACTCGCATCACTTTTAAAAATAAAGACATTAAGATAAAATATTTTTTCCATCAAGCAATTACATAGTTATATACTCGGTACTAAATAAAAGACTTTTTATTGAGTATTAGAAAAACACGGTCGTTACACTCTTCTCAATGGTACACAACCCATAAGTCTCTTCCCCTCTCTTCCATTTTTACCTCAAAACAACTTATAAAACAATATCGACAAAATGGAGTTAACTCATTATCTTTTCCTTTATATAACTTTTATCATCTTTGCTATGTTTAATATTTCACTCTAAAGCTCTAATATCACCTTAACATATTCTTCACATTTTTACCTTTTCATGTAATTAAAATTTTATGTGAAATAACCACATAAATCAAACAATTTCATATAAATACCATGAACTTTAAAAGTACCCTCTTATCGATAGATAGAATATATACCTATAGAAATTCATGGGGTAACGACCTACCCCACCACATACAGTATGGTTTCATAGCACGATATTTTATATGTATGTTTAATTTAAAGAATACGGTTTACAGTATAATACCATTACTTTTACAAATAAATGTTTTTTAATCGATATTTTTAAGACCTTTGCAATTACGCCTCTACAACCCTTTTAGGAGAACCCATTTATGGATGGTGCAGGTTATTGCACGTCCTTAGGAAAGTAGAGCGGGATGCAGAACTCACGGAGAATTCGGTATCGAAAAGAAATAAAAATACGACTTTTTAAAAATAAATTAAACTTTGGAAAATTTATATAAAATTATGAATCCATGTTTTCAATAAAAATAAATCGTGAAAATTATATTTTTAAATGAAAAATTAAAATTTTAAATAAAATACCCTAAAGTTTCCAAAGTGTAGTTTTCATAAAAATACCATAAACTTTTAAAAGTTAGGTTTCATCACCAAAATACCATTAAAACTAAAATAAATTTTTATAAAAACTCTTAATATTATAAATCACCCTCGAGATTTATTTTGAAAATAATATTATAACTTTTTTCATAAAACCCTCTCGAGAAATGCAAATAATGTAAACAAACTAGTATAACTCTCTAAGGACACTAAATTAATATAGATTTTAGCAGTATCATTTCTCTTGAGCCTCAGCGAGTCGGAGAAAGTGAGTGCTTACTTATTCAGGTTAGACAACCCTGCAAATTAACGGAGTTATCAATGACAATCGTTTTGGAAAAAGACACAAATCCTACCGTACATGTACAGAAGTTGTCCGATAACTCCCGAACTTAGGAATTTCAACAGTTAAATCCATTCACAAGAAATGACCATGAGCTGAATACAAACTCGAAGCAAAATTCAAACTCAAATCCAAACTTGAACACTTGAATATCCAAATCTGAACACTTGAATTTGAATATCCAAACTTGAACTTGAATAATTGACTTGACTTGATCGAACCATGAATATAACTTAACATGAACTTGACATGAATTCCTGAATATATGATTACAACTTGAACATGAACTTGCACATTAATTTTATATTCATGGATTCGGCCAAGACCGGTTAACTTGAACTATATACAACAAATACATAGGGATAAAGGGGTAGATTGGTACGGAAGGTATATCGTGGCACGAGAGGTCACTTTAAAAGACACCCACATGAATTCATGTATCGTTATCCCATGGGTTATGACGAGACCTTGTACTACATGTTTCCATAGTCCACGGGGTAAGATGGACTCCTCTCGTATACACGAATACCTTTTTTTTATCAAATTACAAACAACCACGTTAGAACAGCAAATCTTATACCTGTAAATGATCATTCTTAGATAGTCGCTTATACAATCTACATTACTTAGTTTCTATTCACTTTATATACCTTTCAGTAATTTTCTTTTACTTCTTTTGGAGACTTACCGAGCGTTAGTGCGCTAACGACAATCCTTTCTGTTTCTTTTCTTTGGAATGTTCGTCAGGAGGACTAGACTCTAACGAGATAGAGCCAAGCCAAGAGGACTTGGACTAGTTCGCTACTCAGCCAGACTACTAGCTCCTGGTTGCACTTACTTTCAGTATGCCATTGTTTAGGCATTTGTTTTTATCATTGTATTGTTTTATTCCAGACAGTTGTATTTAAAATTGAATGTAAATAAAGTTGTTGTTTCATTTTATTACTCTTGTCATTTTTGCACATCGTTATATTGCTTACATGCTCTTAATGTATTCTCATAGTAAATACATTGTGGGCTTGCCACGTTACCGTTTCCGTCTACTGGAAAGTGGGGCGAGACAGGTTTTGTTGGTGGCCCATGTAGGTCAGTTCTGCATGAAGTCTTAAACAATATATCACAAGAATCATAAGAATCAGCAACTATACATTCCTTGCATTTCAAATTTCTTGAATCTATCCTAACCTGTCTATTCTATCAAGGTGATGGATTCTCCAAACAACACCAGTACTAACATCAATGGCAACATACCACCGCCTATCCTACCACCCCCTACTGTTGCGGCACCAATCAACAAATAGACGATGCTTCCGTAAGCTATCAAAAACCTTCTGAAAGGCCAGCAGCAGCAGACTGCTATCCTTATGAACCACCCCAAAGCCGAAACACCTGGAGTAAAGCAATTTCGGGCGTTGCGTCCAAAGAACTTATCTGGGAAAGAGAGTCCTCTTGAGGGTAAAGAGTAGGCTCAAAGTATCGAGGATGATCTTACAGCAGCACAGGTATCAGACATAGTTTGGGTTCGTGCGGCAAAGCTTTAGCTCACGGACAACGCAAGAGTCTGGTGGAAGGCCGAGAGAAGCCTTATTTCACAACCAATACAGTAGAAGACGTTTCGCGACCTATTCGATGCGAAGTTTTTCTTCGAGGTTGCCCATTTTGACATGGAACAACAGTTCATCCACCTACAGTAAGGCTCTATGTGGGTAAAATCAGTGGATGAATATGATGCCGAATTCATCATGCTTAGCAGGTAAAGAATTCATCTCAAATTCTGTTCCGTAAAACACATCACTGTTTCGACATCAACATTATATCAGGTTCGCGGCATATGATTGATCAAAGAAAAGTAGTAAAGTAACCGCAATCAATAACGGTGTCGTGTGTAGCGAGCGTTAGTGAGTACGGGTCGTCCACTGGGATTCGAGAAATTCGTAAATTCTTGCTTTAGATGAGTCGAAAAATCTAGTAAAGAAATTCAAGAAATGGTTCAAGATTTAGTTGAAGTAATAGTTTCAATAAAATCAAGAAATTGTTTTCAAGAAAGGAAATCAAGAAAATGTTCAAGATCTAATTATCAAGAAAATATGAAGAAGGCTTGTCAGATTCGATTGGATTTAGTAGCCCTGGATAATAACTCAAGATGACTCCTCTTATCTATTGATAGATTTAATACTAAATTGATGGCAATGAATAAGGATTATGATTCTTTTGGAAGAAACTAGGGTTTCTTCTCCATTGACCCTTGTCCTTTCATTGATCACCATTCACCCTTAACAAAATGATCATCAATCTTATCTCAAATCGAGGTCAAGATTATCAAGAAATTGATATCGAGCCTAATGAGGATGTTGATGATTCTTTTGCTAAGATTTATAAATTTCATAAGAATTAAAAGGAGTATGGAATTTTCTCACCCAATGATCTATCCTAATCCTGTGAATCCAATCGAGCGGAGAATTACTCGCGCATCATGAAAATAATAGAAAGAATCAAGAAAGAATTCATAATGAAGAAATTAAAAGAAAGCGAAATTAAAACAAATTATCACCTTTATTATTCAACTTCAAATTACAACTTCTTCAATCTGAGATTACAAGAAGAATTGCTCTCGATCACTCTCTTGAAGAGGTAATTTTTCCATTGATCTTCACGTCGCTCGATCACCGTGAGGCTTGGACCTATCGTGGATCGCGTGCTCGATGATGATTGGCTTCGTGTAAAGGATTTTTTGTTGAATCGCTTGATGAACTTCTCAATGATTCTTGATTTTGGATCTTGGATTTGATGTTGTTCTTGGATTTGTATTGAATTGGATGAAAAATTGGATAAAATTCCGGGATCTTGCATCTCAAGCCCTCGGTCCTTTTTATAGCCCCAAATCAAGGTTCCCTAAAGAAGCTTCGAGAAAAAGCTAGGTTGTTATAAAGAAGATTCCAGAACAAACTAGGTTGTTACAAAGAAACTTCCCCAACAAGCTAGGTTGTTACAAAGAACCTTCCAGAACATGCTAGGTTGTTACAAAAAAACTTTCCTAACAAGCTAGGTTGTTACAAAGAAGCTTCCAGAGAACTCCCGAACCCCAAGTCCCTGAATCGGCCGCGGATCCGTGGCGGATCGGCCTGACTCGGCCGCGGTTCTGCGGTCAATTAGTGCCTTCATTGGTTGAAACTTCAGGTGTTTTCTTCTGTTGGTCTTTGGTTCTTCTTGTGATATCTGGAATCTTCTAATATTTTCTGAGTCTCTGCCAGAATTTAATTCTTCGGTTTCCTGTATTTTATCGGCAGATTTTTTATTCCCGATATCTGACCTGAGCTAATTTTGCACAAGATCTCAATGAAGAATGTTAGAGATACAAAAATATAATGCGTAAAATATTAAACATACAATTTCCTTCAAAATGTTGATTATAATGTATAACACATGGTAAATGATATTTTGCAGATGAACTTCTAATATGTGTTATATTTATAACAAACACCTTTATATGATTAAGAAAAGTAAGGAAATTGTTATGTTAAAAGTGGAATATTTTTGACTGAACAAATACCCTCAAACTTGACTTTGATCGTCCCGAGCAAACTATTTATTCAAGAGAAGGAGAAAAATAGAAAAAAAGAAAAACTAACTAGCACACTTTTGTAGGCAACACGATTGTACTGAGCACGTGTAACAAGCCGTTAAACCTCTACGTGTCCCTACTTGGAGGAGTGTTGTCTCCCGAGGGTTTTCAGCGGATTACACCCACAAAATCCCATAAAAGAAAGACGGTGAAAGTTACATATAAAGATAAGAACTATAAAAGAAAGAACTTGAAAATAAGAGTTTCTAACTACACTAGCTTTTCGGTTGTCATGAGCCCTATCTTCGTAGTCAAGAAAAGATGTTAGAAATCACATCATCCCTCAATAAAATATCGTCTTTAGTCTTCCTCCCTACCTTTCTTCCAAACACCGATCATATACCCCTACGTGTGTGTAATAGACATCCCTACACTCGGAGAATTCAATTCAAGCTATCATACTCTTGTCCATCTACCTCAGTACTTTTTAGTCGGTGAATATTTTGGATGGAATTGCTCACACATTCTTCATGCGACCGTTAATATTTCTTGAGGTACTAACCGACCGATTACTAAATGTGCTTGCTTATTAGGCGTAATTAGTAATTTCTTCGTCCCTAAGGATTAGCAGTGGCTCCCAAACCAGTTGGTCTAAGGCACTAGGTGATAAAGCACCCTCGCTATAATTTTTTATGCTGCCTTGGTGATTACAAAACCAGTGTTCATTTTCTTCACCATTTTATACTTTATGCTTCAATTATATTTTCTTTGTACTTTGGCTTTTAGACAAGAGCATTTCAAGGTATCATCTACTATCCCGAGTTTCAAGACTTGTGTAAGTGCGTATAGTAGGGCATCAACATTCAAATGTTTGGTCTCAAGAATAGAGACTATTTTTCAGACTTATTTTTATCCTCAGATTAGTGACTTCCTTCATCTTACTAACCCTTGGGACAACGACTCATAACTACTTATTACTAGTTTCGTTTAAAAAACATTTAACTTTCTTGTTTTTCTTAAACTCTTCCAATCTCTTAAATGTAATTTTTTCATTTTCTAATCTTTCATTATTAAAGAAAAAATTTTGTGCTTATGCTAAGTGTATAATGCAAAGTAATGCGTAAATAAGCACAAACCTTCCCCAAACCTGTTTACAGCAGTGTCCTCACTGTTGTCATCTTTTAAATCTTAAAACCTGTAGACTTTGGAGGAAAAGTTAGTAATGAGGACAAGAATAAATGATCGTGAAAATCTCCCCCAAACTTATTTTTAATCATGTGGATATTCAGTTAAGTCCTTTTTAACTCACTTCCATTCTTATGATGAGACAATATTATCGAGACATGGACGTGGGGTGGAGGAAATTTAGTTATGATAAAGCGGTTCCTGTAAAAACAGGAGCTCCTCCATGCGGTCAGTGGAAAAATACGGTTTTAATCTGTGTCCATTGACTTTAAAAATATAACCGTTTTTAATATTTTCAACTTCAACTGCCCCTTGCGGGTATACATACCGCACCACAAATAGTCCTTTCCAACGAGATCTTAGCTTACCCGCATGAAGATGGAGACGGGAATTGTAAAGAAGGACTTGTTGTCCTGGGATAAAGGTTTTTCTCAAAATATTTTTATCGTGAAATACCTTAGTCCGGTTCTTTATTATAACCGCATTATCGTAAGCTTCATCGTGGAGTTCGCTTAGCTTATTTAATTGTAGCTTCCGAAAGTTGCAGGCTTGATTAAAATCGAAGTTAAGTTCTTTAATAACCCACATTGCTTTATGTTCGATCTCGACGGGAAGATGGAAAGCCTTTCCAAACACTAGGCGGTAAGGAGACATACTAAGATCAGTCTTATAAGCGGTACGGAATGCCCAAAGAGCATCCGTCAATTTGGTTAACCAATCTTTACGGTTTTTAGAAACTGTTTTCTCCAAAATTTGTTTGATTTGCCTATTGGAAATCTCAGCTTGCCCGCTTGTTTGGGTATAATAGGGTGTATAAAGTTTATGGTTGATTGAATATTTCCGCATCAAAGTCTCGAAAGACCGATTACTGAAATGCGTCCCATTGTCTCTAATTACAGCGTGAGGGTGTCCAAATCGCGAAAAGATATTTTCTTTAAGGAACTTAATAACAACATTGTTGTCATTAGTGCGACACGGTATTGCTTCCACCCATTTTGAGACGTAATCAACCGCTAACAAGATATATAAATTCCCAAAAGAGTTGGGAAAAGGGCCCATAAAATTAATACCCCAAACATCAAAATTTTCCACAACCAAGATAGGTTGGAGTGACATCTTATTTTTTCAAGAAATCTGACCCGTATGTTGACACCGTGGACAAATTTTGTAATGATCAAATGCATCTTTGAATAATGTAGGCCAGTAAAAATCACATTGCAAAACTTTCTCCACCGTTTTACGTGGACCAAAGTGATCACCATATGCCTGATCATGACAGAGAGACAAAACACTCTTGAATTCATCATTAGGGATACATCTGCGAACGATTTGGTCTGGACAATATTTAAACAAATAAGATTCATCCCAGTAAAAGTGCTTTACTCGGGATAGAAATCGATGACTGTCTTGTTTAGACCTTTCGCTGGGAATAAGTCACGATGCTAGATAATTCACAATATCAACGAACCAAGATTCGCAGGATACGGTCAAGAGCTGTTCGTCAGGGAAATAGTCGTTTATTGACAAAGTCACAGTAGGTGAAAAAGAGATGCGTGAAAGATGGTCGGCTGCTACGTTTTCAAATCCACTCTTATCTCGTATGACAAGATCAAATTCTTGTAATAATAGGATCCAACGTATTAACCTGGCCTTAGCATCATTCTTAGATAAAAGATGTTTTAGGGCGGAGTGATCGGTGTAAACCACAATCGGTGAGCCAATCAAGTAAGGCCTGAATTTCTTTAATGCAAACACAATTGCCAAGAGTTATTTCTCGGTGGTTGTATAATTAATTTGGACATCATTCAAGGTGTTACTTGCATAATAAATAGCATGCGGCATCTTATCAATGTGCTGTCCTAAGACTGCACCAATAGCAAAATCTCATGCATCACACATTAGCTCAAACGAGTGGATCCAATCAGGAGATGATAGAACAGGGGCTATAGTGAGAGATCTTTTAAGTGATTCAAAAACAGCCTCACAATACGAATCGAAGTGAAATGTAGTATTCTTGGCCAAGAAAAGAGTTAAAGGTCTAGCAATTTTGCTAAAATCCTTAATGAATCTCCTATAAAATCCTGCATGACCAAGGAAAGATCGTATATCTTTGACGCATTTGGGATGAGTAAGGTTATGGATGACATCTATTTTAGCTCTGTCTACCTCAATGCCTTTTCGTGAATGGCATGTCCAAGCACGATACCTTCTTGGACTATGAAATGACATTTTTCCCAATTCAAAGTTAAGTTCTTATCCTTACAGCGGGTAAGAACTGCGTCAAGATGACGTAGGCAATCCTCAAATGAGTCCCAAAATATAGAGAAATTGTCCATAAAAATCTCCAGAAAATTCTCGACCATGTCTGAGAATATCCTCATCATACACCGCTGAAATGTAGCTGGAGTATTACATAACCCAAAGGGCATGCGTCTATAAGCGAAGGTACCGAAAGGACAAGTAAATGTTGTTTTATTATAACATTTCAGAAAAATAAAATATTATTTTTAGGAATTTATATAATTAAATAATAAATATTATAAATATTTTTATAATGCGGTATAATTAATTACCAATAAATTGGGAAATATTTGGAAAATTATAGGACTTTCTGAAATGAGGGTATTTTATATGATTTAAGTAAATTATAAATTCTTTATGATTAATTATATTCCATTTTAATGCTAATCGCGATTAAATATCACAAATCGTGCATTAAGCTTGATTTGTGCATCATGACATGTAATAAAACTTATTTCATTTTTCTACCATGGCATCTTGTTCTTTTCCTTGTATATGGTTTATTTGTTTTGGGTTTTAGAAAAAAAAAGAGAAGAAAAGAAAAGGTTAATGAAAAGATTAAAAAAAGAAAAGAAAAATGAATATAGTATTGAGGTATGGGCATGAGAGAGAGAGGGTGAGGGGTCTTCATTGACCATGGATATTTCCTCATATCATTATCTTCATCATTTCTTCTCCCTCTCCTCACTATGGCCGCCTCTCTCACCCTCCACCTCCATCCCCTCACAACAACACCAAAACTACATCAAAACCGCACATCATCTTCACAAAAAATATGCACAAGCTCACTACAAGCATGGGGAACCATGAAAAATAGGATTTTGATGCTCTAGGGAATTCTTGAGTCCCAAATGAGGTAATTCTTTCACTTTAAGTGTAGTATTTCAATCTCTTTAGCATCCTTATTAGTTTAGAAGTGTTTATGTGCGGTTTTGTAAACTTTGAAAATTCCTAGGTGAAGTTTGAAGGATTCTTGAGTTGGGATAGTGCTATTGAGCTTTAGTGGTCACCTCAAACCCCCATAGTGTTAGAAACCCAGACCAAACAAAAACAAACCCAAGACTTGGATTTAGATATCGAAAAGTCGGTTTGTGAATAAATAGAGGGTGCAGGGAGTCTGGAATGACCTGGGACTTTTACTAGAAAAGCAAACAACACCACTAATCTAGATGGACCACTAGGAAGCCACCCTAACAATACGAACCCAATCCTTGCTTATTGAACCGAGGTGGACGGATTTCATGGGTAAGTGGCCGGCCAAGTTGTGGAGTCTAGGGTCCAGGTTGCTTCTGTAGCTCATATGCCACCTATACTTCACCCCAGTATTGTTTGTTCATGTACATTTTACCTGAAACAAAATCCGGAGCAAGTTTTCCAAGCTGCTGTTTTGGTTTCATGGTTTTCTTTAACATGGTTTTAGTATTCGAACTGTGGATTCGATCGTTGGGCGTTTGTATGTCAACGACGAGGGGTTTATGATTGTTTTCGTATGAGTAGGCTATAGGTTCTAACCTATAGGCACCTCACGTGTCGTTTTGGTTTTGAATTGGATTTTAATGCGATATGATACGCTATGACATGTAGGTACCTCTGAGTGAACTCCGGGATGACAAACAAGGGCGAGGTGACATCGACTTCGGCAAGTAAGGATCAAGATGAGTAGATATATATCTACGGGGGAAGTCGGGTGGATGGCGTATAGCACCCCCGCAATTTCGTAAGATATGATGTGATGTGATATAGATATACATATTTGTGTCATTGCGAGATATGAACACTTAGTAAGAAAAGCTTTAGGAGATTATGGGTTAGTGTTAGCGAGATTTGAAGAAAGTGATTTAGTTAGTTTTTTAGTCGCGAACCCTAGAGTAAGGTTGACACACACACACACATGCATACACGGGATACGGTTTTTGGTGTATATGTTTATATGTATATATGTGTGTGTGTGTGCGTGTGTGTGTGTGTGTGTGTGTGGATACGTTGGTACATATATATATATACATATACGTATACACGGATGATGAGGATAATATATGATACTTGGAGGTGAGTCAATATGATCGGGCATGATGCCGTAAGTTATGATATGTGTTTGGGTCCTGATATGAGATACGACAGGATAATATAGCGGATCGTTGGGCGATGTGATTTTATTCACACGAGGACATATGTTTGATGATGTTGGTATGTTCTAGATTTAGAACGATACCCCTAATTCAGGATATGATGATAATGATGCCATATGAAAATGAGATAAAAGTGATATTCGACCCGTACCCAGATTTGGGATGTTGTACTATGGATTTACCGTACGGGATATAATTATGATGATTGATCCGCACTCTTGACTCGAGGATGTCATATTATATATATTGTATCGTATGTGATACAATTGAGGCGGGATCACCGACTACTAGATATATATATATCGACTCAGACTTAAGTGGTTTTCCTTACCTTTTCGATTAGTCTGTTAATTTAGTCCTGTAATTTACTTAGTAGATGTTAGACTGGGCTCGAGTCATACTTATTTCCAAAACTAACGAATCGTGAGTATTTTAAAGACAGGCCAAGGGATACTATAGATATTTCAAAAAGGACGTACCTTTTCTTAAAAACACCGTAGCCCCTATTTTCTAAACACCACGATTCGTGCGATTTCAGATGAGAACAGGATACATCATGAATGGGAAAACTGTTTTCTTAATTTAGGGAGATTTCTGTATATAAAAATCGAGATATCATCAATAAAATTAACATAGAATCCGTATCAAGTATCGACACAAAACATATATCCCAATATCCAATATCCCGGGATCCGATAATCCGGACTGGCCCATAACATAAAATCTCAGTATCTCAATATCCTGGGCTCCGGCAATCCGGACTGGCCCCCAAATCCATCTCTCTCATAACTCCGAACGGTATCCTCCGGATATCCGTCGAGTTTCAATACAATCACCAGTAGATAGTGCTCCCCTGCCGGGCTCATCGTCTGCAACTCGAGCTTCTTGCCCCGGGATACCATACCGGGTCCACCATGCACCCACAGACGGTTCCTCCTCCTCCTCGAATCGGGTGTATAATATTGCTCAAGGGCCGAGAAAACTCATGGTGGACATATCTCAAATCATATCATGAGAAAACCGCAATTTCTATCTTTAAAATAATAATCAGTTTATAAAATCTTTGCGGTTTCTCCAAATCCAGAAATCTCATGGAAATCCGAAATCTCAATCTCAAGAGTAAATAACAGTATATTACCGGCATAAAAAACTCCATAATATTGCATGACAAATGAATATATGAATGTATCTGATATCAAGCAAGGAATGCAATAATTAAACTAGCATAATAAAGCAATAACATATTGGAACTATCAGCTAGCAAGCTATGTCAATGGAATAATATTTTCTAAAGTGTATGTGGCATGTCAATTACCGATGATGATGTGTGTGAGCCGGCAAGCAAGTGTACGTGGAGCATACGCATCATCGGTAATGGTGCTGGTGTCCTGACAACAGGTTTCATAATAATCTAACGAAAATACATAAACATGCAATGTGATGCGAACAACAAGAATAAATAGCAAATGAATAGTAAATGTAACGATAAGAAAATAAACGTTCCTATATACGAGTCATACAGTTTTGGTATTTATATGCATTTGCACGTCATATTGGTGACATATTGCAACCTGAGGCACTGACACGAGCACTTGATTTTACACTTATGTGTAGATGGTTTCAGGGTTATATTATTTTGAGGATATTCTGATATGACCTAGGATAGAGTCATACATGCGATTTCTGCTCGGTGATATTTTCTACCCACGAGTTAGCAACTCATCCCCGTCGTGCCACAGTTTTTTGCAGGTTTGCCGTACAGGTTTCCTTGGCGGCTTTGCTGGTACACTGCTTCTTTCGGGTGATTGCTTTGGTAGGTGGACTCACTTGCATCGTGACCACCATTGTACATTTATATATTTCTGTTGTATCTAGTAACTCCATCAACCAAACGTGTATATTTATTAGACCTAGAAACCAGTTGTATATTATTTCGACCTTAGAGTCGCGCGCTGTATTATTATGGTTTTCCTTGGTTTTCTTCTGAGTTTTGGATCCTCACCTTTCGGCATTGTATATTATATTGCATTGCGTGGTTATGTCCGCCGTTTGGCGAAGAGCTAGCTCCCGCTTGGGGATGCCTTTATATTATGCATGTTGTATCTATTTAGGGCCAGTATTTACAAAGGAAACTCTGCCGAAATTTTCGGAAAAGACTTGATGTTTTAAAAAGGTTTACTACGACTTTTCAAAGTGATTTATATGCAAACCTTAAACAAGTTTTCCTCCAATTCTTATTTAAATGGTTTAGATTTCTGGGATTTTGGCTTACTTGAATTAGATGGGGTCCTATAGACTTCATATGATTCAAGTGCCAGTCACGTGCCATTTCGGGTCGTGACAAAGTTGGTATCAGAGCGCTAGGTTAACCTTGGTTCGAGTCTATGTTTGACTATGCGGAGTCTAAGGCGTATATTTATTCGGAACCTAGGCTTGACCTTACGGAACTTAGACTTGGTTGAGGGGGTATTAGACCCGAACTTTCGTTATATAGGTTGACCTTGGTTGATAGAGTAGGTGACTTAAGTAAAGTGACGCACCGTGTGTATGTTCCGCAGCATACTTACGATATGCTACTCCGCTTAAGAAGCCTTAGGATGTACATTTCTTTGCACTGTATTATATTCGTTCATTGATCTATCGTCATCGATATCGGTTGTGGTTTGTGTTACCACTGTTACACGGGCAGAGAGAGATGCCGCTTGAGTTGTGGTCAGCATGAGCTCGTCTGGACGAGGATTGACCATAGCGTAATTCAGGTGACACAAGATCGCTTCGTTGTGTCGTTTTATTGTGTTTTTCGCGACATGAGCGTTTTGATATATCGCCTTATTATGTTTTCTTATGGCCGCGAGCGTTTGATATCAGCACCAGAGGATGAGGCCATTGCTAGAGACCGTCTAGAATGTGATGACCACTAATGTATCGTCTATTCTTGAGAATTGAGGCACTGTTCAGCGTGCGGACGAATGAGCCAGTTGCTGCTGCGAATGACAAGATATCTCTCCAGATGTTTGAAGCTAATGCAGCACGAATTGCACTTAGAGATATGATAGAAGATCGCTGGTCACCCAAGGATGAACGACTAGGACATGTGGTTCATTTGCACACCCCGATGCGAGGTCATCAAATTGATTGATTTTAGCTAGAGAGGACTTCATACAGGCACGTTGAGAGTCGATAGAAAACGGATGAACGAAGGGTATTCACTAGTTGTTTAGGCGAAGTTAAAAAAGTTCGATCGAATGCCAGAAACCCATTTTTCCAAGTTTAAGGTATTCGGAAAAACATGCAAGTAATTCTGTGGACCCTCTAGAAGAATGAAACCCTAACTCGATATAATGACCATGGGAACGCTTGTGAACATTAGGGTTTGTGGCAGTTCCGCGGTGCCATTAATGAGGCTTGGATTTGCCCTTCTACGGCTGGTCCATAGGTACTGTGGTATGTACTGGATATTATTAAACTGTACTCAAGAGTTGAGCTCTCGGGGAATTATGGGACCCTGATGAATCGATTGAAAAGTTCGACGTCATCCAGATATCATGTGATGGGATACATTACTTGGGAGACTCTTGATATGAGTATAGCCGTTGTAGCGCAGTCCATACAGCTACGAAGAGACGAGTCAGAATCAGTCGGTATTAGAGAAAAGTGGACTAAAAGGTCCATACAAGATTTTGACGAGATGACGTTCCACTCCGTTGACATCAGAAATATGATACGCATGCAGCGGTGTTAAATGTGGATATATCTTCCAGAAGGAGTCGTGATGAGTATGCAGCCGTTCCGGAATAAGAAATAGATTAGTAAAGGGTGATAACTTCCGGACAGTTCGGCAGAAACGAGATTTGGGAGAAACCCCGACAGGATCTTTCTGGAAATGCTAAACGGGAATATTTGGACCCAGGATCGGTCATATTACGCACACCCAGTAGGCCATAGTTCGGCATCGTCGACGAGACATGTTATGAGTGACCATGATAATTAGCCAGAGATCTTTAGAGGATGTTCCAGAGCGGAACTATTTCCGTCATCGTTCCATATTGGGCCGTTGAGCCAAGGAGTTATGTAACGAGGAATTCACAGTAAGAGACGAGAGCCTAAGGGTACAAGGCGCCAGAACATGAACAGGAGGCAAGAAGATATCTTACTCTGCTAGCTTTGGATGCACCGACACCTTCTCGACTTTGAAGGAAGGATACATCGACGACAGTGTTTATGATTTGCGATTTGGTGATTTGAATATCACGTATCCGTCATTTTGGATTTCGGTATTTTGGGCGATTTACTTGCATGATTGAGATTTTGTGCACCACAGTGGTATTCGACTTCGATTTGATGTCATTCAAGATGTTGATTTTGATTTCATGCCTATGATATGTATGTGATTTGACTTGTGCCTTCAGTGTAGTTTTCATGCACTTTTAGTATTTGGATTCGATTTTGTGCACGCTGATGCACGTAGTTATGAGATTATATACCGTGGTATACCTGATTTGGATTGAGATGTGTTGTATACCGTCGATTTCGATTGTGATACTCGTATTTGTTTTCGTGCACCTTGTGCACTTGATTTGGATTCTTGCGCATACTTGACGCGCTTGATGCGATTTTGGTGCACGCCATATGCACTAAATTGGGATTCTTCGTGCATATTAGATGCACCTGATATTGCTGTCAGGCACACCCATTGCCTTTGACAGGTGTTTCGTACACACCCGTTGCACTTAGATTTTGTTTTCTGCATATGTATGGCACATTCATTGATTTCGAGTTTCGTGCGCACCCGATACACATGGCATCCTTATGCACATTTTGGGGTTGATTTCTTTTGGAGCAGTATGTTTTATGATACTTACTATATGGTATAGTAGCCGAGCAGGACTAGTCCGAGGACAGTACCTGAATATATTTTTTGCATGCATTGATAATTATCGAAGGGATTTCTAAAAAGGAGCTATACTCTCAGTATTTACCTACGTGTCCGAGATGACACGAGACATTTAACAAAGGAAACCCTTCTAAATTATTTTTCAAAACGGCGGGACGTGTATGTTAAACAAAGGGCATATATATAGGTATTTTCTTACAATGGACGTCCGCCACTGTGCCGTGATACGCGCATTGCACATCGACTTGAAAGGGTTTGGCATGCATTTCTTCAGATGTTTTGACGAATTTACAACGATGTGTACATGTATAGTTTTGATATATATCATGTTGGTTTTCATATTGAATTTTGACATTGGTGTCTTCACCATAACTCCGATGATTGTGGGATGCTTGACGGAGTTTTGATTTTGGTTTATATACTCATTTTTCATGCGCATGAATTGCGCTACAATACGTTTTATGTATTTATGATTTCGGAACCCCGACGACTTGATCATTTTACTGAAATGTTTTAGTATTTGAGGGGTTTAAATTTAAATTCGGGGACCGAATTTATTTAAGAGGGGAAGATTGTAACATTTCAGAAAAATAAAATGTTATTTTGGGGAATTTATATAATCAAATAATAAATATTATGAATATTTTGATAATGCGGTATAATTAATTACCAATAAATTAGGAAATATTTGGAAAATTATAGGAATTTTTGAAATGAGGGTGTTTTATATGATTTAAGTAAATTATAAATTCTTTATGATTAATTATATTCCATTTTAATACTAATCGTGATTAAATATCACTAATCGTGCATTAAACTTGATTTGTGCATCATGACATGTAATAAAACTTGTTTCATTTTTCTACCATGGCATCTTGTTCTTTTCCTTGTATATGGTTTATTTGTTTTGGGTTTTAAAAAAAAAAGAGAAGAAAAGAAAAGGTTAATGAAAAGATAAAGAAAAGAAAAGAAAAATGAATATAGTATTGAGGTATGGGCATGAGAGAGAGAGGGTGAGGGGTCTTCATTGACCATGGATATTTCCTCATATCATTATCTTCATCATTTCTTCTCCCTCTTCTCACCATGGCTGCCTCTCTCCCCGTCCACGTCCATCCCCTCACAACAACACCAAAACTACATCAAAACCACACATCCTCTTCACAAAAAATATGCACAAGCTCACTACAAGCATGGGGAACCAAGAAAAATAGGATTTTGATGCTCTATGGGATTCTTGAGTCCCAAATGAGGTAATTCTTTTACTTTAAGTGTAGTATTTCAATCCCTTTAGCATCCTTATTAGTTTAGAAGTGTTTATGTGCGGTTTTGTGAACTTTGAAAATTCTAAGGTAGGGTTTGAAGGATTCTTGAGTTGGGATGTTGCTATTGAGCTTTAGTGGTGACCTCAAACCCCCCCATAGTGTTAGAAACCCAGAACAAACAGAAACAAACCCAAGACTTGGATTTAGATATCGAAATGTCAGTTTGTGAATAAATAGAGGGTGTAGGAAATCTGGGATGACCTCGGACTTTTACTAGAAAAGCAAACAACACCACTAATCTAGATGGACCACTAGGAAGCCACCCTAACAATACGAACCAAATCCTTGCTTATTGAACCGAGGTGGCCGGATTTCATGGGTAAGTGGTAGGCCAAGTTATGGAGTCTGGGGTCCAAGTTACTTCTGTAGCTCATATGCCTCCTATACTTCACCTTAGTAATGTTTGTTCATGCACATTTTACCTGAAACAAAATCTGGAGCAAGTTTTCCAGGTTGCTGTTTTGGTTTCGTGGTTTTCTATAACATGGTTTTAGTATTCGAACTGTGGATTCGATCGTTGGGCATTTGTACGTCAATGACAAGGTATTTATGATTGTTTTCGTATGCATAGGCTATAGGTTCTAACCTATAGGCACCTCACGTGTTGTTTTGGTTTTGAATTAGATTTTAATGTGATACGATACGCTATAACATGTAGGTACCTCCGCGTGAACTCCGGGACGACAAGCAAGGGCGAGGCGACATCGACTTTGGCAAGTGAGGATCAAGATGAGTAGATATATATCTACGGGGGAAGTCGGGTGGATGGCGTATAGCACCCCCACAATTTCGTAAGATATGATATGATGTGATATAGATATACATATTTGTGTCATTGCGAGATATGAACACTTAGCAAGAAAAGATTTAGGAGATCATGGGTTAGTGTTAGCGAGATTTGAAGAAAGTGATTTAGTTAGTTTCTTAGTCGCGAACCCTAGAGTAAGGTTGACACACACACACATGCATACACGAGATATGGTTTTGGGTGTATATGTATATATATATGTGGGGGGATGCGTTGGTGCATATATATATATACATATACGTATACGTATACGTATACACGGATGATGAGGATAGTATATGATACTTGGAGGTGAGTCGATATGATCGGGCATGATGCCGTGAGTTGTGATATGTGTTTGGGTCGTGATATGAGATACGACAGGATAATATAGCGGATCGTTGGGCGATGTAATTTTATTCATACGAGGACATATGTTTGATGATGTTGATATGTTCTAGATTTAGAACGGTACCCCTAATTCAGGATATGATGATAATGATGCCATATGAAAATGAGATAAAAGTGACATTCGACCCGTACCCAGATTTGGGATGCCGTACGGTGGATTTACCGTACGAGATATAATTATGATGATTGATCCGCACTCTTGACTCGAGAATGTCATATTATATATATTGTATCGTATGTGATATTATTGAGGCGGGATCACCGACTACTAGATATATATATCGACTCAGACTTAGGTGGTTTTCCTTACCCTTTCGATTAGTCTGTTAGTTTAGTCCTGTGGTTTACTTAGTAGATGTTAGACTGGGCTCGAGTCATACTTATTTCCAAAACTAACGAATCGTGAGTATTTTAAAGACAGGCCAAGGGATACTACGGATATTTCAAAAAGGATGTACTTTTTCTTAAAAACACCGTAGCCCCTATTTTCTAAATACCATGATTCGTGCGATTTCAGATACCTAAACTATATGACTCGTATATAGGAACGTTTATTTCCTTATCGTTACATTTACCATCCATTTGCCATTTATTCTTGCTGTTCGCATAGCATTGCATGTTTATGTATTTTCGTTAGATTATTATGAAACCTGTTGTCAGGACACTAGTACCATTACCGATGATGCGTATACTCCACGTACACTTGCTTTCCGGTTCACACACATCATCATCGGTAATTGCCATGTCACGTATACTTTAGAAAATATTATTCCATTGACATAGCTTGCTAGCTGATAGTTCCAATATGTTATTGCTTTATTATGTTAGTTTAATTATTGCATTCCTTGCTTGATATCGGATGCATTCATATATTCATTTGTCATGTAATATTATGGAGTTTTATACCGGTAATTTACTGTTATTTACTCTTGAGATTGGGATTTCGGATTTCCATGAGATTTCTGGATTTGGAGAAACCGCAAAGATTTTATAAACTGATTATCATTAAAGATAGAAATTGCGGTTTTCTCTTGATATGATTTGAGATATGTCCACCATGAGTTTTCTCGGCCCTTGAGCGATATCATACACCCTATTCGAGGAGAAGGAAGAACCATCTGTGGATGCATAGTGGACCCGGTATGGTACCCCGGGGTAAGAAGCTCGAGTTGTAGACGATGAGCCCGACAGGGGAACACTATCTACCAGTGATTGTATGGAAACTCGACAGATATCCGGAGGATACAGTTCGGAGTTATGGGAGACATGGATTTGGGGGACAGTCCGGATTGCCGGAGCCCGAGATATTGAGATACTGAGATACTGAGATTTTATGTTATGGGCCAGTCCGGATTACCGGAGCCCGGGATATTGGATATTGGGATATATGTTTTGTATCGATGCTTTACACGAATTCTATGCTGATTTCATTGATGATATCTCGATTTTTATATACAAAAATCTCACTAAATTAAGAAAACAGTTTTCCCATTCATGATGTATCCTGTTCTTATTTGTATGCATTTGCAAATCATATTAGCGATATATTGCTACCTGAGGTACTGACATGAGCACTTGATTTTACACTTATGTGTAGATGGTTTCAGGGTTATATTATTTTGAGGATATTCTGATATGACCTAGGATAGATTCATACATGCGATTTCTGCTCGGTAATGTTTTCTACTCACAAGTTGGCAACTCAACCCCGTTGTGCCACAGTTTCTTGCAGGTTTGCCGTACAGGTTTTCTTGGCGGCTTTGCTTGCACACTGCTTCTTCCGGGTGATTGCTTTGGTAAGTGGACTTACTTGCATCGTGACCACCATTGTACATTTATATATTTCTATTGTATCTAGTAACTCCATCAACCAAACGTGTATATTTATTAGACCTATAAACCAGTTGTATATTCTTTCGACCTTAGAGTCGCGCGCTGTATTATTATGGTTTTCCTTGGTTTTCTTCTGAGTTTTGGATTCTCGCCCTTCGGCTTTGTATATTATATTGCATTGCGTGGTTGTGTCCGCCGTTTGGCGAAGAGCTAGCTCCCGCTTAGGGTTGCCTTTATATTATGCATGTTGTACCCGTTTGGGGCCAATATTTACAAAGGAAATTCTGCCGAAATTTTCAGAAAAGACTTGATATTTTAAAAAGGTTTACTACGACTTTTCAAAGTGATTTATATGCAAATCTTAAAACAAGTTTTTCTCCAATTCTTATTTAAATGGTTTAGAATTCTGGGATTTTGGCTTACTTGAATTAGATAGGGTCCTATAGACTTCATATGATTCAAGTGCCAGTCACGTGCCATTTTGGGTCGTGACATTTATCTTGATCCTTTGTGGCGATAGGGACCTGGTTATAGCCAGAGTTTCCGTCCATGAAACAATAATATTCATGTCCAGCTAATCGTTCCAACATCTGGTTAATGAAAGGTAGAGGAAAGTGATCTTTCCTCGTTGCGGCATTGAGTTTTCTATAATCAATACATACACGCCACCCAGTTTGGGTGCATGTTTGGATCAACTCATTAGCCTCATTAGTTATGACCGTGATGCCAAACTTTTTAGAGACCGCATGAATAGGACTTACCCATTGGCTATCAGAGATTGGGTAAATTATACCACTGTCTAGGCACTTGACGATTTCTTTCTTTACCGCCTCCTTCATGACGGGATTCAACCGTCTTTGTGGCTCTCGGGTTGGTTTGGTTTCATCCATTAAATGTATATGATGTTCAACAATCAAGGGACTAATCCCTTTGACGTTTGCCATTGTCCAACCAAATGCTTGCCTATTTGATCTTAAGGCTGTTAAAAAAGCGTTCTCTTGCTCTAAAGCTAGAGAAACGGATATGATCATGGGCAAAAACTCATTCTCACCTAAATATGCATATTTAAGATGAGAAGGTAGCATTTTGAGATCTAATGTCGGCGGAGAGACAATAGAAGGTGGGGGTAAGGGAATGATATTTGGATTCCCTAAGAAGTTCATAACCTGTATAAGATATTGACTCGGAAAGCTCTACTGACTTTTGTGATGAGTCAAAAGGTTCGAACTCAAAGGTGGGCTCTTAAAATGTGTCCTCACTATAATAATGTGATAGATCAAACAATGATGTACTAATGTCGTCGAAAATATTATAGCAAAGTTTCTCAACTTCACAGCTGTCGGAAGCTATCTCGTTGATGGAAAAGACATCAAGTATATGAGCAGAAAGTTCAGATGGTTGACTTCCTAGCTTGTAAATATTAAGCTCAATTGTCATCTTTCCGAAATATAAGTTTATAGAACCATTACGACAATTAATGACACCATTGGAAGTTGCTTAGAAGGGTCGATCGAGAATCACCAGAATTTGGTTCCGTGGGTTCGCTACAGGCCGTGTATCTAAAACAATAAGGTCCACAGGGAATATAAATTTCCCAACTTTTATCAACACATTCTCAAGCTCATCCCTAGGTTTGGTGATAGATCGACTGCCATCTGGAGAGTATAGTGGGCAGGTTTCAACTCTCCAATACCTAACTGCTCATAGACAGAGTAAGAAAGCAGGTTAACACTAGCGCTAAGGTCGAGTAGAGCACGATTAATATTTTTACCCCCAATAGTAATAGAGATTGTAGGACAGCCGGGGTCCTTACGTTTCTTTAGTAATTACTGGGTAAAAGCTGTGCTTACATTACTCGTCATGAACACTTTTTCGGCACTTGAGTTTTCCTCTTCCTAGTGCACAAGTCCATAAGTATTTTCGCATAAGCCGGAACTTGTTGTATAGTATCTAGGAGAGGGATATTTATGTTAACCTATTTAAACATTTCTACAATCTTCTCCATTTGTGGACTTAGTTTGTTTCCCCTTAACCTATTTGGATAAGGAGCTTTATCAATAATAGTTGGGTCCAACATTTGTGGAGAAGTTCGTATGGGTAAAACAGATCCCAGAATTGGAGTAGGGATTGTTTCAAGTTGACTCAACGAGGTGGGTGAAGTGTTCGAGCCTAGGGGAAAACGGAGAATAGGCTCGGAAGAAGATGAACTAGGGTCAGAAGTGGAAGTGGAAGCCGGGATTGTTGACTATAGTGCCCTCAAAGTCAATTATTGGATCGCAGGCACGTGATTGCAATGATTGAGGGAGGACCTATACCGGTAGAACAGTCTTACTCGAGATGATAGTATGCCATCTGGTTTGTCTTTATCATTGTGTACATGATTCAGGTGACACTACAGTTCACTATTACATATTGATAGAGCCCATAGGATTCTTGCTTGACTACCAGCAGTATGATGGCGATCATATACGTGAGAGTTGGTAGTCTATAAGCACATCCTTAAAGTGTCCCTAGTCGTGGGAGTTTCGAGAGTGGGCATCGATACTCCATGAGTAGACTAGTGTATATGGATCGAGACCCCGACGGGGGGCGGTGGCCGGTCTCACAAGCCATTGGTGTCAGTTGGTTCACCTAAGATAGTATACAGGTGCTCATTGGGTTATGAGTACACCGGACAGACTCGTCGGGAACATGCTTGTCATGACCCGAAGGTACGGAATGTGACTGACACTTAGATTACGAGACGTCTCAAGGCGTAACGTAACCTAAGTCAGCCAAAGCCCAGAAAATCTAAACCAAAATCAACAAAAGTGAAGGAAAACCTTTTATGAAAAGATTTTAAAACCAATTTAGTTGTATTAATCCCATTTCAAAAACATCAAAATTTCCCGAAAAGTTCGGCAGAGTCTCCTTTGTAAATACTGGCCCCAAAACGGGTACAACAAGATATATAAACCTGTAATGATATAATGGCATCCCCAAGCGGGAGCTAGCTCTTCGTCCAAGGCGGATCACGACCACACGCAATATATATGTAACATCAAGCAAAGAAGCATAAAGAAACACAAAAATAAGAAAAAACACAATATCGGCTCAAGTGAGCTTGACCCCAGAGGAACCACATATACACAAATCTCTTAGTCTCATCACTAGGTCGCATATACAAAATAAGAAGTTGTAGATAGAGAATACTAGATACAATGATAATACAAAAAGAGACGAGGTGTTCTCGCAACCCACCTACGAGCAATGTCGCGAGTCTGAGCAAAAGAAGCCAATGAAAAGATACGCCTACCGCTACGAGGCTGACGGGTCCGACCTGTAAGACACTGTGGTACAACGGGGGTGAGTTGCCAGCTCGTGAGTAGCAAGTAACATCTAATAAGGCTATCATAAGAGTGCACGCAATGCGTCACAACCTACATATCTAAGTATGATGCGATGCTACTAATATGTATGCACATGGATGCAAAATAAATTTGAAATCTTTAAGTGTTTAAATACAATGATCTCTGCATTCTTAACTAAAAAAAATATTTGTACAATAGCTAAGGTACCATCAATAAAATCATCCAAAAACCGTGTCAAGCATCGACGCCAAATATGGAAATATATCTGTCTCAATATCTCACTATGTCAATATCTCAATATCTCAGGCTCCGTCAGTCCGGATCGGCCCATATCATCAAATCTCACGACAACGGTCGGTATCCTCCGGATATCCACCGCGCCAGACATCACCGGTAGGTAATCTTCCCCTGCCAGGCTCATCGTCTACAACTCAAGCTTCTTGCCCCGGGTACCATACCGGGCCCACCATGTACCCGAGATGGTTTATCCACTCCTCGAATCGGGTCTCGAAATCCAACAGAAAACATGAAAACTTATGGTGGACGACACATACATCACGAGAAAACTGCAACTTGCCTTTTTAAAAACATAATGAGTTTGGAAAATTCTTGCGGTTTTCCCCAAAATCCAGAAATCTCATCAATAGTAAAATTCTCGAGAAATCACAATATTTGACATGTTGTAAATAATAGATGCTTATGATATCAATGTTATGCAATGTAGTTTATGACGAGGAATCTATATAAGCATGATAATGAAGTGAGGTATATGCATGCTTTGCAATTCAATGTATCATGTATGATGCAAGTGTTTGATACTGAACTAAGCAGGTTCTAAAGTGCTCGTGTCATGGCAATTACCAAAGGCGTGTGTGTTTACATGAATAGTGCGCGTGCAACATGAGCCAATGGTAATGGTGTAAGTGTCCTAAGAGGTGATATCACACATAGGTATATAAATAACAATGCAATGCCAGCAGACGAATAACTAGAAAGATATGCATATGAATGAGATGGTTAACTAAATAACTAGGCATATAGTTTGCAAGTAATAAAGTGATCCTAACTATGGGGCGCCTCTATCCATCCAGACGATTTCCCCATAGATGTATACATCTACTCACTCGGACGCCTCGCTAATCTGATCCGACCACAGCTTTGCCTTTGCGCGCCGCGTCCGATATTTCCGCAACCGATCCTAAAATTGCACAACACAAAACATAAGATTACATATTCCTGAAATGACGCAAAGTCACAAAATGAAAGAATCAACGCTCACAAGTTAGGCACAACGTGCACTAGGTGCGCGGAACACACATGATCCTTAACTAAAATCGTCGTTCGGAACAACTGTCAAAACTAAACCCGATCAAACCGAATTTAGTATTCACACACCCTAAATGTCGTAGGAGATGCTATTGATATAACCAATATCTCAAAACTAATTCACCTCCTAAGAATTTAGAAAACCTAGTAAGCACTAAAATTGAAATTTTGGTGCAAACATCGCGGATTTGCGATAAAATGACCACTATCAAGCATCATCATCCAACCACACAACTAGCTAGCCACAACACTTAATTTAACCCAATTGTAATGCTTCAAACCCTAATTAAAAATTCAAACCCCTTTCTTGAATTTCATAAACAAGCAATTACTATTAAATTAACACTTCAAAGTTTTATTTTAGCACATTTAAACTACAAATTAACCAATTGATTAGAATTATACCTTACAAGTTTGAACCCTAGCTTGCTCTAGCCACCAAAGATGCCTCCTTTCTCCATATTTTAAACTAATTTGGGCTTGAGAAGGGATAGTATAAGGATTTGTTTGAGTTTTGTGAAGAAATTTATGGATTTCTTCGATAGATTTTTGATGGAATTTTTGAAGCAAAAGAGAGGGAAAAATTGGGGGAAGCTACAGGAAGGGCTCGGCCTGAGGGAAGAAGGGGGAGGTGTGAGGGAATGGTGTGGAATTTTCCAAAGAAAAATACCTCTCAAACTCAATTAATGCCTTTCACATCATTTCCTATTTAAATTTCCTTTTATTTCATTTCTTGTTTGACCATGGAATTCACTAGAAGTTTGAATGTTAACAAAAAGACATTTCATGTTACAAACTAAATTTATTTGTCATGGTGTATGTTTGAGGAATTAACCAAATCTCATTGCTAATTTAACGCTAATTAGGTATATTAACGAGAGTTTATAATATTATTAAAATTTAAATTATGGAAAAAATATATTTAAGTAACTAGAATTTTTTTAATTGACTACATTGATTTCCACTAGGTTTTAGTTTTGTAATGGTTCCTAAGTATGTAATTTACCCATTCAAATTTGTATTTATTACTAATTTAAAAGCTTAAAATAATATTAAAATAATTAATTAAGGAAAGATTTTTAAATGACTAGAAATTTTTAAGTGACAATTAATTAACCAATTTCTAGCATTTTCTTATCTAAATTTTGTATAATTAGGCCTATATTGAAAAATAATTATTTTTACATTTTACGGAAAATACCGATTATTTTACCGATTATCGAAAAACTACCTAAACGATTTTCTAAGTGTTACAATGCTGGTTGGTATTGTATCTATTGTCAGATAGCAGTTTTCTGGTTACATGTGTACAGGTAAGTCTATCGACCTGAGATCGTCATTTGTCTCGTGTGAGTTCCCACTGTGCTTTGATTACTACCCTGCCACGGCTCAAAGGAGTCGCGCAAACAGATTTTAGTTGGGTAGAGTCTCGAGCCACATGGAGGCAGTGAGCGGATCGTCAGGGGATTCATCTCTCCCGGTATTGGGGGTAGAGGTCGCGGTGTGCACGGGTGGCCATCACCAGAAATCCTTGGCCAAGCTAGTCGAGAATTACCGATCTGGGATCAGTAGTTTCTCTGGTGGTGATAGACTTCATACCGACACTAAATATCGTGTTATTTGGGGTCTGACTTTATCCACCACCCTAGACCCGATATGCGATACTCATAAACGAACGGACTGGACTGTATGGATATTGTCACTGTCAGGCTCAGTAGGGTTTCAGGATGAGTTTGCTCATCGGCCTCCCTTTCGCTCAATACCTGGGTAACCGTTACGTACAGCTAGTACCACTGACGTGCTTGTGGTTAAACCCACTGCCAGTATGTTGACGAGTCTTTAGAGTCCCACAAAGAGGGTTTCCCTAGTTCGGGCGAAACGTTGTAGAGGCCGTATGGTTTTATGGCAGGGTTCGATTATATATGTGCACTCATGCACGGATAATGATCGGACGGATCATACTAGTGGGTTTTGGTTTAAGCCGGATCCTAGTATTAGATTGTTGGATTACTTTCGTCTCGTAGTATTCGTATTCAGTCGGAATACGGATGCGGGTATGTATATACGGATGAGAGGTATTCTTGTAATTCGTTATAAGATTACTTTAGTTGATGCCATTTTCTTTTTGGGGATTAAACATTTTGGTTTAAATGTTTAATGTGGAAATTGTGACTCATTTTTGGCACGGCTAGACTTTTGTCTTGGCTAAGATATTTATGCTAGATATTTTGTGTTTTGTTTTTGGTGAGATATTTAGTAAAGGCTTGTGAGATATTTTTGGTGAGGTTTTTTCTTTTGTGGCCATTACAATATCTCATATAACAACACACAAAATATTGGGGCATCCAAGACTTTTCTTTGGCTTGGTTTTTGCTCACTTGATATTTTCTTGAGCTTCACATTTTCCACCATGGGCATCTTCTTCAACCTCTACTCTATCCCTCTCATGTGTTGAGAATCCTAGAGTGTATTCAGACAAAGCAATCACACACTATCTTTACTTCATCTTGAGCATCTAGGTTAGCAAACTAGTTGTTTGAGTTGGTTCGGTTTGAAGCGGGAGCCCGTATTAAGAATCCTCGACGTGGACCGTCTTCGATGAGGGAGACCGGAGAGCGAACTTGTTCAGGGCAGCCGCGAGGAGCTTGGGAAGAGGTTGAAGACCGAAGGATACGGATCGATCGATATAATCTTAAACCACTTTACAATTTACTAGTATAGGGTTAATGGTTCGATCTGGGATTTATGGTTACGTTAGCGCCAGTTTTAAAAGTTTTTGTTCCGCATTTGGCCTCGGATTGACAGCCGGGGTGCTGGCGTAGCCCTATAGGGGTGTCATTGATTAATTTATCATTATCAACCTGTTCACCAACTTGGTTATTCACCACTCTTCCGGATCTCAATGTGGTAATGGCATTCACATTATGATGTTGTGAATGGTCAGGATTCGGTAAAGGTTGAGATGGAAGTTTCCTTTTCTCTCTAGCATTCATTGTGGCATTTAATTGTGCAATTTGTGCTTCTATCGATTTTATACTCTCACCGTGTGAGGCGGAGTCCTTCTTTATGGTATCGATAGAAGACCTTATATCAGTTGAAATTTGCATGGAATGTTTCATAAACAAATCCAAGGTTCGTTCGAGTGAAGAGGAGTTTTCGGTACCAGTCGTTTGGAAAGAATTATTATAAGGTGCAGAATTGTTGGCAGGATTTTGAAAAGTTTGTGGTTGCAAGGGGTACTGACTCTGTGGTGGTTACTGTTGCTGTGGAGGAGCCCTTTGATAGTTATTTTGGTTTGAAACCGTATTTTGAGTTTGGTTTTGGTTCCAAGAAAAATTAGGGTAATTCCTCCAACCCTGATTATATGTAGAAGAATAAGGATCATTTCTAGGTTGCTGCTGAAAAGCAGCATTAGTGTGTTCTTGACCTTGAAACGGAGAATTCAATGGGCATTCTTCCGTCAGATGTGATGGAACGGAACAACATCCACACACGGTTTTATGGAGCGTCACCTGGTTTAGGGAGGTTAATAAAAATTTGTTTTCCATAACATCAAGTTTCTTTTGCATTGTTGCCATTTTGGCTTTTACTGTGATCGTAACATCGAGCTGATGAATTCCACCCCTAGATGATGGACTAACGCTTTCCCATTGCAAAGTGTTTTCAGCAAAATCTTCCAAAAATTTCCAAGTTTCACCATCATTTTTAGACATGACATTGCTTTGACACATGGTTTCAAGCATCTACTTTGTTGCTGGATTAATGCCCTCATATATAATTCGGCACAGATCCCATCTATGGATTCCATAATGAGGACATTGGACAAGCAGATCCTTAAACCGTTCAAAGCATTTCCAAAATGGTTCATTTGGAAGCTGGGTAAACTGGTTGATTTCGCTTCGAACACGGACGGTCTTATGATTGGGATAAAATTTCTTAAGGAATGCTATAACGAATTCATCCTAATTGGAAATAGAGTGTGCGGTCGTGTTATAAAGCCGTTTTTCGGCTAAATTGCACAAAGTAAACGGGAGAAGACGTAAACGCATAGCATCTACAGAAAGTTGTGAAGTGCCCATCATAGCACATACGTTTTCGAATTTAGTGATAAAAACGTATGCGTTTTCAGACTCTAGACCATGAAATTTAGGCAAAAGATTGATAAAGTATGGTTTGATTTCAAAATTATCCCCATTGGCTGGTGGAATAGAAAGACAAGTAGAAAGAGGACCACGTATAGGGTACCATCTCTCTAGGAGAGATATGCGCGGTGGATTCTGTACACCTGCGGATGGTGGCAGAGTGGTGTTATAGAAATTTGATGAATAACCGTCCATCTCGGTAGTTGTGGTGGGTGGTGAGGAAAAAGAAAATGAAGAAATACTGACTTCGGAGTCGATAGAAGAAACGCGAACAAGACGGGCATTAGAATCCCGTATCCAGCCGAGCATGCACTAAGCGGGTTTAGCACAAGTGGCAGAGTATGTGTAAATTAAAAGAAAGGTTTGTTTTTGAAAAATTCGGATTTAGACAAATCACAAAAATGCACAATCAACCCTAAATCTAAGGTCACCTAGATCAAGTCACTAGACCGCTCCTAGACTTCCAGGGGAAAAATCGCAAGTTTATCCCTCTTGTGGCCAGGTAAGTGGGAGGTATCCGCTATGTAAATAGCGGGCCTAATTAAGTAACCACTTGTCTTAGACACACTTGCCTAGACACCACAAAAGAAATGCGGATAAGCAATAAATTACCCACGATCTTCCTCTGTCCCAATTGAGCGCGACGGTCTTTAGAGTCTTGGTCAAGATATTTTTTTTGTTAATGAAGGGTGATGCGGATGCTAGTTTTATAATTTGTGGGGCTTAGGAAGGGTAATAAAATCCCCACCTAATCTGAATTTGGTCTTTACCCCATAATTTCCGTATTACAATATGCAAAAACAACAAATATCAAAACACGCAACAAGAATTTTTTTATACGGCAAATTTTTGCAAAGAATCCTGCAGAAAAATTGTTATTGGAATTTTCAGAGGAGAGAGAAATAGATAGGAAATATACCAGAGAAACCCGAAGCTCTGATTCGACAAGAACACCGCGCTTCCGCGGCCAATTCCAGATTCTTGCCGCGGTTCTGCGGTCAATTGAACCGTTCTTTGATCAATTTTTTTTCTGATACTCCCCTTGCTCCTTTGGTCTTGATGAAATGCTCTGAATATTTATCTCCCTGCTACAGTGATTCCAGATCTCCTTGCAAAATTCACACACTAATCGTTAAGCACATGATGCGTTCTTGATTTAAAATTTGATAGAATAATAAGACTTTAACCCAAATAGCAAGAAAGAACAAATTACGCACGTATCCCCGGCAACAGCGCCATTTGATTTATCAAAGAAAAGTAGTAAAGTAACCGCAATCAATAACGGTGTCGCGTGTAGCGAGCGTTAGTGAGTATGGGTCGTCCTCTGGGATTTGAGGAATTCGTAAATTCTTGCTTTAGATGAGTCGAAAAAACTAGCAAAGAAATTCAAGAAATGATTCAAGATTTAGTTGAAGTAATAGTTTTAATAAAATTAAGATATTGTTTTCAAGAAAGGAAATCAAGAAAATATTCAAGATCTAATTATCAAGAAAATATGAAGAAGGCTTGTCAGATTCGATTGGATTTAGTAGCTCTGGATGATAACTCAAGATGACTCCTCTTATCTATTGATAGATTTAATACTAGATTGATGGCAATGACTAAGGATTAGGATTCTTTTGGAAGAAACTAGGGTTTCTTCTCCATTGACCATTGTCCTTTCATTGATCACCATTCACTATCTAGCCCTTAACAAAACGATCGTCAATCTTATCTCAAATCGATGTCAAGATTATCAAGAAATTGATATCGAGCCCGATGAGGATGTTGATGATTCTTTTGCTAAGGTTTATAAACTTCATAAGAATTAAAAGGAGTATGAAATTTTCTCACCCAATAATCTACCCTAATCCTGCGAATCCAATCAAGTGGAGAATTACTCGCGCATCATGAAAATAATAGAAAGAATCAAGAAAGAATTCATAATGCGGAAATTAAAAGAAAGGTAAATTAAAACTAATTATCATCTTTATTATTCAACTTCAAATTACAACTTCTTCAATCTGAGATTATAAAAAAAAATTCTCTCGATCACTCTCTTGAAGAGGTGATTTTTCCGTCGATCTTCACGTCGCTCGATCGCCGTGAGGCTTGGACCTGTCGTGGATCGCGTGATCGATGATGATTGACTTCATGTAAAGGATATTTTGTTGAATCGCTTGATGAACTTCTCAATGATTGTTGATTTTGGATCTTGGATTTGATATTGTTCTTGGATTTGTATTGAATTGGATGAAAAATTGGTTGAAATTCTGGGATCTTACATCTCAAGCCCTCGGTCCTTTTTATAGCCCCAAATCAAGCTTCCCCAACAAGCTAGGTTGTTACAAAGAAGATTCCAGAACAAGCTAGGTTGTTACAAAAACGCTTTCCTAACAAGCTAGGTTGTTACAAAGAAACTTTCAGAACAAGCTAGGTTGTTATAAAGAAACTTCCAGAACAAGCTAGGTTGTTACAAAGAAGCTTTCCTAACAAGCTAGGTTGTTACAAAGAAACTTTTAGAGAACTCCCGAACCCTAAGTCCCTGAATCAGTCGCGGATCCGCGGCTGATCGGCCTGACTCGGCTGTGGTTCTGCGGCCAATTGGTGGTTTCATTGGTTGAAACTTCAGGTGTTTTCTTCTATTAGTCTTTGGGTCTTCTTGTGATATCTGGAATCTTCTAATATTTTCTGAGTCTCTTCCAGAATTTAATTTTTCGGTTTCCTGTATTTTATTGGCAGATTTCTGATTCCCGATATCTGACCTGAGCTAACTTTGCACAAGATCTCAATGAAGAATGTTAGAGATACAAAAATATTATGCGTAAAATATTAAACATACAATTTCCTTCAAAATGTTGATTATAATGTGTAACATATGGTAAATAATATTTTGCAGATGAACTTCTAATATGTGTTATATTTATAATAAACACCTTTATATGATTAAGAAAAGTAAGGAAATTGTTATGTTAAAAGTGCAATATTTTCGACTGAACGTCACATCTGACCCCTACCGATGAGATTCGGGCTAGACGATTCCAACAAGACTTAGACCCGGAGATTCAAGCGGTTTTAGCCACAGGCGACTATCCAACTCATGAACTCGCTCTGAAGGCAGCGTGCCGTTATGAAACTGTGATCAAGAAGAAGGGTAAGACGCAACCAGCTGGAATTAAATGCCCTGCTACCCAGATGACAAGAGGAGCCTCTTCCAGGCTATCTTTTGCACCCAAGAGGCCAGGAGGATTGTTTATCCGATCCAGTCTAGATTTCTGTTTTTACTGCAAGAGAACTGGCCACTTGGCGAAGGACTACAAGCGTGCAAATGGCTTATGTTTGATTTGTGGCGCATCTACTCACGCTATAGGAGCATGCCTATATCAAAGTAACACAGCACCAGCACCTATACCCACAATATCAGCTCCGCAGAGGCCAACTATTCAGGCACATGTACCCCGCCTAGCTCTTTCTGCACCAGTTCCATGTAGACCACCTGCACAGCCTCAGCGTCAATTCCATCAAGTATAGAGAAACATGCCTCAAGGACAGGGGAATGTGCCTTCGGTGAGGAGGAATGTATCGAGACGTCAGGCTTTCACAATGACGGTCGAAGAGGCCGAAGCCACAGGACAAGTCATCACCGGTAAATTCTTCCCATCTTTTCAACCTTTCAATACTTGTACATCGTTACACTTTCCCCTATACCTAAACGCAATCTCACACAACTTAGATAATATACTAGTAGCCACCCTTCCTGCACTAGCACTTTTCGATACTGGAGCTTCACATTGCTTCATGTCATAACGGTTCGTAAGAACACACGCGATTTCCGTCAAGCCATTTGTTTCGAGATGGAACGTCAGTTCCGAGAATGGTATTGAAGGCGGCATTAGTATATGATCAATGCCTAGTTGTACTTTGCGATCAAGAATTCTACGCAAATTTTAAAGTGTTGGACATACCAAATTTCGATGTTGTGTTGGGAATGGATTGGTTGGGAGTATTTTATGCTACCATTGACTGCCGTTAAAGGAGGGTAGTATTTGAGATACCAGATCATCTAGTCTTCTGTTTCAAAAGTGGAGACAGAACCTTGGAGCCAGGAAGCTACCATGCCAAGACGAAGACTGCTGAAGTGCCTTCCTTACAAGCCGAAGGAGAAAAGCCTGAAGTAGTTCAAGAGTTCGAGGATGTTTTCCCTGAAGACATGTCAGGTTTGCCTCCCGATCGAGCTCTTAAATTCAGTATTGATTTACAACCTGGTGCACAACCTGTAATTAAAACTCTATATCGACTAAGTCTGGAAGGATTAAAAGTAAAGTACTTAATATGTCAGGAAGTGAAGACTGAACATCACAAAACTGCTGGTCTACTTCAGCCGTTACCAATCCCAGAATGGAAATTGCATCACATTACCATAGACTTCATGACTGCTTTACCTCGCAGCACGAAGGGTAATGACGCAATTTGAGTTATTGTGGATTGACTCACCAAGTCGGCTCATTTTATTCCATTCAGAGTTGGCCAATCAACCGAGACGTTGGAAAGAAAGTACATGGAGGTGAGTAAAAATCTAAAATAATATTTAAAACCTTCAAGATGTACCATTCTTGTCTTGATACCCATAAACTCATGCAGAAGATCATGAAATTATATGGGTACATGTTTGTATAGTCTCCGATCGTGATACTAGATTCCGATCCTAATTTTGGCAGATTCTTCAAGCCAGTTTGGGAACGAGTCTGAATTTTAGCATGGCGTATCATCCACAAACAGATGGACAGTCTGAGCGGACAATTCAGATCCTAGAAGATATGCTGAGAGTCGGTATACTAGACTTCGGAGGTTCGTGGAAAGATCACCTACAACTTGTGGAGTTTTCCTATATTAATAGCTACCGGGCAAGCATTGGGATGGCACCATTCGCAACACTCTACGGACGTAAGTGTCGTTCCCCACTAAGTTGGGACGACGGTGGAGATCATGAACTCCTTGGGCCAGAAATGATCGTAGTAACTGTGGATGTAGTTCCCACGATAAGGAAAAAGATGCACATAGCTCAGGACGACAGAAGTATTGGGCAGATGCAAAACGTCGACACCTGGAGTTCCAACCCAGAGAGTATGTGTTTCTGAAGATCTCTCTGAACAGAGGAGTGATACATTTTGGCTAGAGGGGTAAACTTAGTCTAAGGTATATCGGAACGTTCGACATACTTGAACGAGTTGGAGAAGTGGCATACCGCTTGGCACTACCATCCTCATTGGAAGGAGTGTACATTGTGTTCCACATATCCCAGCTATGATGATATGTGAGCGATCCCAGCCACATATTTGATCACTCAGAGCTCACTGTACAGACCGATCTAACTTGTGAGCAGCAACCAGTTGAGATTCTGGATCGAAAGGTGAAGACATTACAGAACAAGGAGGTGAACTTGGTTTGAGTGATGTGGAGAAAGGATTCGCCAGGAGAATCAACCTGGGAGTGACAAGACGATATGCATGAACGATACCATCACCTATTTGAAAATTAGTCCTTATAAAAATTTTGAGGACAAAATTTTTATA
This sequence comes from Agapanthus africanus, assembly GCA_030015575.1. Taxonomy (NCBI): domain Eukaryota; kingdom Viridiplantae; phylum Streptophyta; class Magnoliopsida; order Asparagales; family Amaryllidaceae; genus Agapanthus; species Agapanthus africanus. Next base: position 437,227,259 of record CM057338.1, read on the forward strand.
AGGAGAGTAGAATGTAACAACTCTGAAATCACTGTATAAATGTAACTTGTTCAATGTATAGAAAGGGCATTTCAGCCTGAATAGGAGTTATATGTTAATTTTGTTCAATAAAAACAAGAAACAATTTGTAGCTCACTGGTTAAGCCTCTCTAATACTGTGCCATAGCCTGCGTGTTCGAACCTCATCAGTCTTAATTATTTTTTAAATATTTTTCTTTTTAACTTTTCAGAGGCCCAAGAATTCCACATGCAATACACGGAGAATTGAAAAGTTTCAGAAAAAATCAAACAGGATAAATGAGGAGTTTACACAGATTAAAGCACATGGCATGAAATTCGAGACAAGTGGCTCAAATCCAACCACCCGTTTCCCTCTTTGGGCCTCTACCGGCGGCTAAGATGAGGCCAAATGCCTCCGTGCTGCACCCATGCACCCTTTCAGTTCCCTCAACTCTATTTTATTGTTTGATTTCTCTGCAATTAACAGAGAGCACTCCACCCCTTCATCTACCCATTTACACCCTCTTTACTCCCATTTTTAATTCTTTTTAATTCACCTAATACCTATTTTCATCCCTATAAATACCACATCATTCTCTAGCTCTCCCATATTTTGAAAATTTCTCAAAAATTCTCTAAGTCCAAGAAGTGTTAAAGCTGGTCAAGTGGAGTTAGCGCTCAAAGTTCGTTCCATCAAAGGCCGGAGCCATTTCCGACGCTACCGCGATGCCACGAAGACTTCCCCTCTCTTTCTTATACTCTTCTCAATGCTACACAACCCATAAGTCCCTTCCCCTCTCTTCCATTTTCACCTCAAAACAACTTCTAAAACAATATCGACAAAGTGGAGTTAACTCGTTATCTTTTCCTTTAAATAACTTTTGTGACATTTTCTATGTTTAATATTTCACTCTATACCTCTAATATCACCTTAACATATTTTTCACATTTTTATCTTTTCATGTAATTAAAATTTCTTGTCAAATAACCACATAAATCGAACAATTTCATATAAATACCGTGAACTTTAAAAGTACCTCTTATCGATAGGTAGAATATATACCTATAGAAATTCATGGGGTAACGAACTATCCCACCACATACACTATGGTTTCATAGTACGATATTTTATATGTATGTTTAATTTAAAGAATATAGTTTACAGTAAAATACCATTACTTTACAAATAAACGTTTTCTAATCGATATTTTTAAGACCTTTGCAATTGCGTCTCTACAACCATTTTAGGGGAACTCGTTTACGAATGGTGCGAGTTATCGCACGTTCTTGGGATAGTAGAGTGGGATGCAGAACCCCTCACGGAGAATTCGGTCTCCAAAAGAAATAAAAATACAACTTTTTAAAATAAATTAAACTTTGGAACGTTTATATAAAATTACGAATCCGTGTTTTCAATAAAAATAAATCGTGAAACATATATTTTTAAATGAAAGATTAAAATTTTAAATAAAATACTTTAAAGTTTCCAAAAGTGTAGTTTTCATAAAAATACCATAAACTTTTAAAAGTTAGGTTTCATCGCTAAAATACCATTAAAACTAAAATATATTTTTTATAAAAACTCTTAATATTATAAATCACCATTGAAATTTATTTTGAAAATAATATTATAACATTTTTCATAAAACCCTCTCGGGAAATACAAACAATGTAAACAAACTAGTTTAACTCTTTAAGGACACTAGATTAATATAGATTTAAGCGGTATTATTTCTCTTGAGCTCCAGAGAGCCGGAGAAACTGAGTGTTTGTCTATTCAAGTTAGAAAATCCTGCCAATTAACGGAGTTATCAATGACAATCGTCTTGGAAAAAAACACAAATTTTGCCGTCCATATGCAGTGGTTGTCCGATTATTCCCGAACTCAAGAATTTCAACAGTTAAATCCATTCACAAGAAATGACCATAACTTGAATACAAACTTGAACCAGAGTTGAAACTCATACCCAAATTTGAACACTTGAACTTGAATATCCAAACCTGAACTTGAATACCTGACTTGACTTGACCGAACCATGAATATAACTTGACATGAACTTAACATGAATACCTGAATACATGATTACAACTTGAACACGGACTTGCACATTATTTTTATATTCATGGATTCGGCCAAGAACTGTTAATTTGAACTATACACTACAATACGCGGGTATAAAGGGGTAGATTGGTACGGAACGTATATCGTGGCACGAGAGGTCACTTTAAAAGACACCTACATGAATTCACGTGCCGTTGTCTTGTGGGTTATGACGGGGCCTTATACTACATGTTATCATAGTCCACATGATAAGATAGACTCCTTTCGTATATATGAATAATTTTTTTTATCAAAGTACCAACAACCACATTAGAATAGCAAATCCTATAACTTTAAATGATCATGCTTAGATACTCGCTTATACAATCTTATCTGTTCATATTACTTGGTTTATATTTATTTTATATACCTTTCAGTCATCTTCTTTTACTTATTTTGGGGATTTACTAAGCGCTAGTTCGCTGACGACATTCCTCTCTATTTCTTTTCTTTGGAATGTTCGTCAGGAGAACTGGACTCTGACGAGATAGAGCCGAGCCAGGAGCACTTGGACTACTTCGCTACTCAGCCAGACTACTAGCTCATGCCTGCACTTACTTTCAGTATGCCATTATTTAGACATTTGTTTTTATCATTGAATATTTTTTTTCCAGACAGTTGTATTTAAAGTGGAATGTAAATAAAGTTGCTGTTTCATTTTATTACATTTTATCATTCTTGCACATTATTATATTGCTTACATACGCTTAACGTATTCTCATAGTAAATACGTTGCGGGCTTGCCACGTCACCGTTTCCGTCTACTGGGGATCGGGACGTGACAAGCGCGGCACGGACACTATCACTGCACGACACGACTAAGGTTTGGTTAGTGCTCGGTCTTGGGACTTGGCGTAAGTATGATGGAGCATAGGGCTTGGCACGGGTGCTGTGACGACGACGGCGAGGTAATGGTGGTCCAGGAGTTCGTCGACGGTGAGGGGGACGGTGGAAAATGGCTGCCAGCGGTGGTGAAGCTTACAATGGGGCTCGGTGTAGAGCTTAAGGGGGATACGACTACATCTTTGAGGAGGAGAGAATGGTGGAGGTTGCGGGTCTCATCGTTGAAGGTGGCTATGCCGCCGGTGAGTTGCGGCGGAGCTCTGGTGGTGCTGCAGTTGTAGTGAGATGCTTGGTGATGGTTGATGGTGCAGGTGGTGATCGCAGTCAGGCTAGAGGGATTCTCGTGGTTGGAGAAGGAGGTGCCCGGTGAAGCAAAGGGAGAAGGAGGAGGCGGACGAGGGTACGATGGCGACTAAGGATCTTAGCTTATGTGTTGGAGTTGGGTTCTCGGGTTGTTGGGACTGGGTCGGTGCAGGGAGGCGCTAGGGGGTAAGGGAGATGTCGAGGGGCTCTGTCGTCGGCGGCGGCGGCGAAGGGTCCGGCGACCGTAGTGGAGCTCGGGTGTCGGTGTGCTGTGATGAGAGAGAGAAGGAGAGAGAGCGAGTGAGATAGAGAGAGTGAGAGAGATAGAGATTAAGAGAGAAAGTGAGAGAGACGTTAGGAGACGAAAGGAGGAGAACCCGAGGAGTTCGGTGACGTTGACGAGCGAATCGTCGGGGAGTTTGTTGGCGAGAAATAGGGAAGACGTGGGGATGCTCAGGGATTTTTTTGAAATGAGGGAAGAGAAAAATGAGAGGAAGAGGAAGGAGGGTGTGGGTTTGGGCTTTGTTTTCGGTGGGACGGGCTTGGGCCTAGGTTAGAAAGAAAATAGGGAGGGGAAAAGGAGGGCCCGAGTTTAATTCATTTATGTTAAGGTTTAGGGTCAGGAAATAAATAGCATAGGAAAAAGGGCGGAAATAATTTGTAAGGAAAAATATAAATAGTACTTATATACATGAAATTATTGGAAGATATTTATTCAAATACGGATTCAAGTATAGGATGGGACCGGTTATTACACATAGGTTCAGATCGGTATACTTGTCATGGATGGCTGGGATTTTCAGCGCGTCATTTTTTTTCACAGAAGATCCAAATTAATTGGAATTCGATTGGTAACTTTAGTTAAAGTGCATTTGTACTGTGCATGTATATACTAGAGTCGCATTACGAGCAATGAGAATTGCAATATATGTGCCTGCATGAAAATCCCTTAATTAACATTATTATATATAACGTTTTATTTTACATTTCTTCTTCTCTTTTATCCATGATTTTCTTGGAAAAAACATGAATAAGGTGCGGCTCTTTTTTCGCTCATGCCAGGATCGTACATAATCAATCAATCTATCGCCGCATACATGATCAATCGAACCAATTCTTCCAGCTACTTTAGTCTCATTATAACCACTGATGTGGGCCACGTATATACAAGTCTCTATCTCGATGCATTTCGGAAAAATAATTTGCAACGAAAATAATAATCTGTTGATATCGATGCTAATTAAGGATCGATTGGATTGGATTAAGGTGTCTATTCTGCAACCTCTAGCATTAAGAGACTGTCCTAAGAGATTATAAGCCTCACATAGATCATCATGTTACGGTTCTTAGGCACATGCATTTGTTCCCGGAGAGAGAATAATGGAGGAAAGAGTCCATAGGAGAAGGGAATTTTCTCTTATGGCGTCGAAAAAATATCCCCTCCCTCATTGTTTCCGACGATCGGCATCCACCATTTCCATCGTTATCATCTAAGATGTGGGTACACCAAATTTCATGTGATTCTACAACTTTTGAACCGTTGATTTAGTGGGTTCAAAATTAACGGTTTACCGACAATAGAACTTTTTACATTGCTAAATCAACAGTGAAAAGGTTGTAGAATCACATGAAATTTGGTGTGCCCACAGCTTAGATGATAACGATGAAGATGGTGCGTGCCGATCGTCGGAAAGAATGAGAGAGGGGGTATTTTTTCGACGCCATAGGAGGGAATTCCCTCCTATTGCATCTTTCCTCCATTATTCTCATATATATATATAGAGAGAGAGAATAACGGAGCAAAGAGGCTCCTCCTATGGCGTCGAAAAAATACACCTTCCCATATTTTTTCTGACGAACGGCACCCACCATCTTCATCGTTATCATCTAAGATGTGGGTACACTAAATTTCATGTGATTCTACAACTTTTTCACCGTTGAATTAGTGGGTTTAAAATTAACGGTTTACCGAAATAGAACTTTTTACATTGCTAAATTAACGGTGAAAAAGCTGTAGAATCACATGAAATTTGGTGTACCCACATCTTAGATGATAACGATGAAGATGATGCATTCCGATCGTCGAAAAACACGAGGAAGGGTGTTTTTTCGACGCCATTGGAGGAAATTCCCTCCTATGCCCTCTTTCCTTCATTATTCTCATATTCAAGATGTGGATACACCAAATTTCATGTGATTCTACAAACTTTTCACCGTTGATTTAGAAATGTAAAAAGTTCTATTGTCGGTAAACCGTTAATTTTGAATCCACTAATTTAACGGTGAAAAAGTTGTAGAATCACATGAAATTTGGTGCACCCACTTCTTAGATGATAACGATGAAAATGATGCATTCCGATCGTCGGAAAAGAGTCCATATGAGGAAATTTAATAATGGAAGAAAGAGGCCATAAGAGGGAATTTCCTCCCATGGCGTCGAAAAAACACACTCTTCATCGTGTTTTCCGACGATCGAAATGTATCATCTTCATCGTTATCATCTAAGATGTGGGTACACCAAATTTTATGTGATTCTACAACATTTTCACCGTTAATTTAGCAATGTAAAAAGTTCTATTGTCGGTAAACCGTTAATTTTGAACCTACTAATTCAACGGAGAAAAAGTTGTAGAATCATATGAAATTTGGTGTACCCACTTCTTAGATGATAACGATGAAGATGATGCACTCCGATCGTCGGAAAAGAGGCCATATGAGGGAATTTAATAATGGAAGAAAGATGCCATAGGAGGGAATTTCCTCCCATGGCGTCGAAAAAACACATCCTTCATCGTGTTTTTCGACGATCGGAATATATCATCTTCATCGTTATCATCTAAGATGTGGGTACACCAAATTTTATGTGATTCTACAATATTTTCACCGTTGATTTAGCAATGTAAAAAGTTCTATTGTCGGTAAACCGTTAATTTTGAACCCACTAATTCAACAGTGAAAAAGTTGTAGAATCACATGAAATTTGGTGTACCCACATCTTAGATGATAACGATGAAGATTATGCATTCCGATGGTCGGAAAACACGATGGAGAGTGTGTTTTTTCGACGCCATAGGAGGAAATTCTCTACCATGGCCGTTTTCCTCCATTATCCTCACTTTCTCTATATATATATATAGAGAAGCTATAGAAAAATATAGAGATCAAAGCATTTTAATTTCTTGCTATTATCTGGGGTATTCATTGAGTCGCGATGGCACGCCTTTCTTGCCGTTTGCTTTCTTCTATGCTTGTTGACTCAAGATACGGTTTTATCGAAACCGGAAAATATTTCTTTTTTGTGATGTTATTTATAACGAATTATTTGATGCATGATCCATGTAGGAATAAAATCGGTCGATAAAAGAGATATTGCGAAGAAGATCTTGATTGAGGAAGCTCATCAAGGTAATATTAGGACGGAAGCTCTCAACATACACAACTAAACCTGGATTGTTTTTCTAGCTAATATTTATATAATATATCCTTTATTAATTATGCCCTGCCCCAACCTGATTGCGACTTTAATATATACATGGCCGGGATATGAATGTGATTGTTTATGGCAGGATGGTAAAGTTTGAGAGCTTTCGTATTCCTATTTAAATTGTAATATCTGCATCTTCTTAAAATATTATATCCAAGATACATATAGAGAATAATGAAGAAAATATGCATTGGGAGGCTTTTTCGTTAGACGGCATCAAAAATCTATATCCTCCACCATTTTTTCGATGATCGGTATTCATCAACTTCATTTTTAATATCCAATATGTGGATACACCAAATTTCACGTGATTCCACTACATTTTCACCGTTGAATTAGCAATGTAAAAAGTTTTATTGTCAGTAAACCATTAATTTTACACCCATATAATTACTTGGTACTTATTTGTACTTTATAATCGTTTGAGATTTGCATTTGTCTAAGGTTAATCTATTTTTCTATTTGACATATTGTTTAACTAAATCAAATGACTAGACTAACTTTCATTATTAATATCTATTTGTTTCTTGACTCATTTTACCAATCTGCCTGCGGTGATTTAGTAAGAAATTGAGATGAGAAGGCAATCGTAGCTTAAAATTTGCACACAAGGGACGTCTTGCCGCAAATCAAATAGCTTACTTCAATTATAAATGTTTTAATCATTGACTAATAATTTTGATAAAATTTCTTTAACCATGTTTAAAATACAGAGGAAAAGTTTTAATTTATGTTAGTCATCCATGTGAAATAAAAAGAAATTATTCAGTGGCCCATAAACTACAAGATGGTAAGCCCAAGCCCTTGTATGGAAACATCTCTATTGTTCTAATTCAAAATTCAAAAGCAAGAGGGGTTGGAAATGAGAGATGTGAACAATAACCCATTGTCCATTTGACCTGTGGATCCACACGCAAAAGATAGGTAATTGATAAAAAAATCCACACATTTGCGGACCATTGCGGAATGCATAACAATAATTTTAGAGGCAAGCAAAACCAACCACAACACATAAATCATCTATACTCTACAAATAGCAAAAACTAGAGAACAAAGAGTGGGTTTTCAGTGATTACAACCTTTGAAGCGTGCTTGTAAGGTTGTAGAGGATCCTTGCTAAGTCCCAAGAGCATCGGAACAAGTTTGGTCATCGATCTTTCTTTGCTGAAGATGATCTACTTGCTGGAAACCCAATTCAAACTCTACTTCACAAAGAAAACGCTAAGGTGAAGCTTGTAGCTCTCATTTTTACCAGAAGAAGAGATGCTAGAAGATGTGGATTATGTGTTCACTCTCTTTTTCTTTCTCCTTTTCTTTTTTCTCAAGAACGAAGGAGGAGAGAGAACGGGGATGGTAGTACGAGAGAGAGAGAGAGAAATCAAAGAAGCAACCATACTTCAATACTTCAATAGTATTTTGAATTTTTAATAAAATATAAACACTATTCCTCATGCCCATCTTATTTTCTTTTTCTAAAATGCAAAATGAAGTGTTCTCTTCTAGAAGTATTGTGTATCAAATAGACAATACAAACTAGTATATATATCGTATACATATACACGTATTCGTTTCGTATACGAACAGCAAATGAGAGCGAAGTAGAAAATGAACATAATACTAGAGTGTGTGTGTGTAAAATTAATCTGGCATTATTATAAGCCGGCTAGTATTAATCAAACGTCCGATTAATATATGTGTATCAAATATACGTGTTTGATCGAACTCCTGCACGTATCACCATATGTACTCTACATCGTTTCGCTTGAGCGGGAGAACCATCTGTGTGGGACTCTAAAAACTCAACAATACGTTGGTAGTAAGTTACTGATCAAATCTATAACCATAAGCGCGTCAGCGGCACCAGCTGTGCGTAACGGCTGCTCAGGTATCTGTCGAAAGGAAGGTTGACAAGCAAGCTCATCTGTACCTTACAGAACCTATCAGCGACATTCACCGTATAGTCCGGTCTCTTCGTCAGAGAGTGTCGTATACCGGGTCTGGGGGTGGAAACCGTCAGACCCCCAATAACCCAATAAGTCACGCCGATATCAAGCTCATGAACAACTGTGATACTACTGATAACACTTATCAATATATCTCATCCGCCATAACCAGAGACTTATGGTTATAGCCAATCCGGCACAACGCGATATCAACTTCCTATATCGGGAGAGACGAATCCCTTCGATCGCTCACTGCCTCCATGTGTGTAACATTTCAGAAAATGGAAAATATTATTTTAGAAATTAAATAATAAAATAATAAGTTTTACGGATATTATATTGAGTATGGATTTGAGTTTTCGCAAATTGGTATAATTATATACCTCTATTTTGGAAAATAATTGGAAATTAAAATGAATTATTATTTATGAAAGCATTTCTTTAATTGGGATTATCATAAATTAGTGTATAATTACATCCATGCAAGTTTAATATTAAACTTAATTAGCGTTTTCCTATTTGTGTATTAAACCAACCTTGATTTGTGTTAAACATGCTTTAAAATGCCATGACATATTTTTATGAGGGGTTAACATTTTATTGTGTTTTAAAGTGATGGTTATATATATTTTTTTCAAAAGAAAAAAAAAAGAAAATGTGAGCATGGTTGTAATAAAATAAGAAGCATGGGGGAGGGAGGGAGAGAGAGAGAGAGTGAGTGAGTGAGTGAAGGGTTATGGTTTGCGACCATTCTTTCCTCATCCCATTTTCTTCTTGTCTCATTCCTCCTTCATCATCCTTTTCTCCTTCTCCATCTTCCACCACCACTACAAACATCCTTCCAAACCTTCTCAAAACACCATGAAACCTTCACAAAACATGTTCCAATCCTCATTTTGCACATGGTAATATGATCAAGTATCCACTTTGAGGCCATCTTCCAAACTTGGAATTTTCCTTCATCCATATAACGAGGTAATAATCCCACTTTTAATAAGTTTTAAATATACTTGCCTTCAAACATTAGTTTAGAGTTAAAAGTTCAAGTTTTCTAGACTTGAGATTTCTAAAATGAGTTTTTTGTAGATACAACTTGTAGTGGTGGTGTAGTAGACGGTTAGCGAGTGATTACAACCCTATTAGTGATAGGTGAGAGTGTTTTAGTGGAAGTAATATTGGTTCAAATGAGCTTTGAAGTTTTAAAACATACTTTTTATTGAGTTTTTGATGTTGGATTTGAATCTGGAGCAGTTCGAGATCTCTGAAAAATATTTAGCGTATAGACAAGACCTAGTTAGACCACTAGGAGACCCCACCATGAAGACGAGACCCTGACTCCATACTTGGGTCGCAAATTGCGGGAAAATTGATTAAATCTGCGGTTTACTGAAGTAATTAGGTGTCAGAGTTTGGTTAGTAAGTTTTTTACATTATATACAAGCCTATTTTATATGCTAAATTGCCCCAGATTTCCTTAGTTAAAATCTAGAGTTGTTTAACTTGTCTTTTAACGATATTTTGCGAGTTTTGAAATTTGGTTTTTGGATTTCTATGTTCTGACTTGGTCGTTCGGCGTTCGTACGTCGATGCTGGGAGTAATTTATCGGATTTAGCACGCGTTGACCATAGGTTCTAATCTATGTGCGTTTCTCTCATCGTATCGGTTTTTGATATGGAATTTTGTGCGATTTTATATGGTTTCGATTGTATGTACGATCGCGGGAACTTCCGAGATGACGAAGAAGGGTGAGACATCCGTCTGCTTCGACTAGGATAGTGCGTTTAGATGAGTAGATGTATATCTACGGGGGAAGTCGGGTGGATGGCGTATAACACCCCCGCAACCGTAGAAATATACGATATATATTAGAATTGTATACTTAGCCTATAGGGTTTGCTAGAATATCATATACGTATATTTCTATACTTAGTAGAAATTATATCCCTAGTTCCTATTTCTTAGCCATTGAGCTATACACACACACATACACACACTTATTATGATAAGTATATATATGACATGAGATGATATGATATGATATGAGACGATATGATATGATATGAGACGATATGAGACGATATGATATGGTATGAGACGATATGATATGATATTATGTACGCGACTATAAATCCGTACCATATTGATTGGATGATATCGTATGAGTGATATTACGTACGTGATATGATGATGATTGATTTTCGATTACAGCCGATGTTTATTTCGACTCAAGGAGTTTTGCTAAAACCACAAAAGGGAAATTTATGAGATATTTAGAGCCATACTTACTTTTAAAACTAATGATTCATTATGTACTTTTTAAATGATAACGTCAAGGGTGCGCTATGACTTTTCAAATGATATTTATTTCAATAATTTCGTAGACTCTTATTTCCAAAACAACGCTTCGTGCTATTTTAAACTATAACTTTATGGCTCATACATAGTTGGATATTTTAATATTTGTTGACGTTACGATTTCATTATTCTGTATACGCTCGCATTTCGCTTTCTTTATTTCTGCATACGCTCGCACTTCGATTAGTTACGATATATGCTACGCTCATACCTTTAACTCTACTTAACTTCATGTTTTAGGACACGCGCACCATTACCGATGATTCATATTGCACTTGCACATATTCGCATGTTACACTTGCACATACTCGCATGTTACTCCCATACCTCATCGGTAATTGCCATGTCATGTACACATATAGAACTTGCTATGTCACACATATCGCACTATACTCCGTTAGCATTGTAGATTACTGTTTAGTACTCAGCACTACGTACCATTATGGATATTGTACTTTCTTTACATTGCTTATACAAACATGCTTAAATGACATACTTGCGATACTATATTTCTGTCAGTACCTTAGATTGCTGCTAAATTCACATCAGCATACATTATATTACTATTCTGTGCTTTTATATGATGTTCCATTATTGCCATGCTTTATGAGATAATGTTTTCATGGGATTTCTGAGATTTGAGAAACCGCTGATACGATTTTATAAAACTTGTGAATGCTTTAAAAATGCGGTTTTCTCGTGATATGATATTTCGGCGTCCACCGTGAGTTTTTTCGGTTCTGAGTTATGATTATTATCCGATTCGAGAAGTGAGGAGTCACCGTCTGTGGATACATGGTGGACCCGGTACGGTACCCAGGATAAGAAGATCGTATAGAAAGGCGTTGAGCCTGGCGGGGAACACTACCTACCGGTGATAGTATGAGACTCGGCGGATATCCAGAGGATACCGACCGGAGTGATATGATACAGATGGATATGAGGGCTGATCTGATGAGACAACACCTGAGAGAGGGCCGATCCGATAGACGGCGCCTGAGATATGAGGATTTTACGTGTCGATATTGGACACGGGATTTATGAGGATTTCGAGCGTTGAAACTGGACGCTCAGTGTATTATGATAATTTTGAGTATCGTTGATGGACACTATATATATATGCTATGGATGACATATTACGACATATTGATACAGACACGATATTATACACACACACGTATACATTCGTTACCGCATAGTATGATATTATTATACACTATGACCTAGGAGATCGTTATGCATTCGATTTCTACCTGATAATATCTTCTACTCACGTGTTGGCAACTCACCCCCGTTGTGCCATAGTTTTCTTATAGAACCGACCGCTCGGATCAGTAACGGTTTGCTGGCACATTTCTTCTTTTGGGTGATTGCTTGGTAGGTGGGTTACATTACAGATTGTAACCGCCGCTTGTATATTTTTATTCATTTGTAATTTAGTTAAAAACTCTATCAACCAGACTTGTATATTTTGTGGACCTAGAAACCAAAACTTGTATATTCTTTTGGACCTAGAGCGAGACTTATATATTATTTTTTATGTTGAGTTGATGACGATATAGTTATGTTTTGATGATATTTTTGGTACTTCTTTTACTTTTGATCTTTGCCATAAGCTTCTTATATATTGCGTGGTTGTGATTCTGCCAATCGGCAATGAGATAGCTCTCGATTGGGGATGCTGATATTATTATTGTTTATATACTGGTTTTGATCAAAATTTACAAAGGAGGTGCTGCCTAAAATTTTAAATAACGAAAATGTTTTCAAAACTTAGTCTACAACCCACTTGTATTTCAATAAACTTTTCTTATATTTTAAAAAGCAGAACTTGATTTCATAAATAACCCTTTTTCAACACTTCACCTTCATTATTTACTTAAAAAGGTTTAGATTCTTGGTTTTCGGTTTACTTTGGTTACGGTGGGGTCCTATAGACTTCACGTGATTTAAGTGCTGGTTACGTGCCGTTTCTGGATCTTGATAAAGTTGGTATCAGAGCGTCAGGTTTAATCTTTGTTCCAGTCTAGATTTGACTATGCAGAGTTTATGGCGTATATTTCGGAACGTAGGCTTGACCTTACGGAACTTAGCTTTGGCGGTATTAGACCAAAACTTTCGTTACGTAGATTGACCTTGGTTGACGGAGTAGGTAGCTCAAGTAGAGTAACGTACCGTGCATATGTTTTGCGACATCCTTACGATATGATACTCCGCTTAAGTAACCTTAGGATATACATAGCTTGAGATCCTTTTTCTATTCGTTCTTGTGATATATCCTCATCGATACTTGTTTGTGGTTCCTGTCACCATGGCTACGCGAGTTGAGAGGGCTGCGGCTACAGATGTGGTCAGGATGAGCTCGTCAGGGACGAGGACTGACCAAGGTGTTATTTCGGTGACATAGGAACATATTGTTATCCTTTTTATAATATGATTTCTCGTTTGAGGCGAGTGTTCTGGATCCGCACCGGATGGACGGGTCATTTCTTGAGGACAGCCTGATTGGGAGGTCTGTTGACATGCAACCTACTCTGGTGATCGTTGTGTTATCTACCGTGTAGATGAATGTACCAGCCGCTACCGAGATTGACGATGAGTCGCTTCCAGAGTTCACGAAGCTGAAGCCATATGAGTTTATAAGCAAGGAAGTGACAGAGGATCTTTAGTCATTCCTAGATAGAGTGGTTAGGAAATTTCGTTCGTTGGGATGCTTTAAAGCGCGATCAGTTGAGTTGGCTAGTTTCAGTTTGAAAGGTCTTGCTCAGACCGGGTGTGAGTCGATCGAGAGAGGACGAGTAGTGCGTATTCCTCCGATGGCTTGGATGAGTTCTCGAAGACGTATTTAGCTAGATTTTTTCTACAGAGTGTTGGGGATACCGAATTCGTAGTTTTGAATCCTTACGAGAGACTCCAGATATGACTATAGCCGAGTATGGATTGCAGTTTACGTAGCTACTGAGATATGATTCTGATTTGGTAGATATTGAAGAGAAGTAGATTAAGAGGTTCGTACGAGATTTCAACGAGTAGTTGTTCCTTTCCGTTGATGCTAGAGATTTGATACGTATGTAGAGGCATTGAAAACGACCACATTTCAGAGGAAAGCCTTGATGACATTGCAGCTGTTCTGGAACGGAAGCGGGTTCGTTTAAAAGTGCCAGTTTCCGGACAGTTCGGCAGAGATGATATCGGAAGAAGCCTTAACAGGTTCTTTCCGGGATACTACAACAATAAAGATTTGGACCCAGGATCGGTTGTATGGCTACTCAGAGGGCCAGAGGCCGCCATCATTGACGTGCTATATTGTGAGTGGCCAGGTTACTTAGCCAAGAGATGTTCAGAGAGGCATCAAAGCGGGACTGTTTCTGTCGCTACTCCTTACAGGCTGTCGAGCCGAGAGGCCATGGATTTGGCGATCCACTGTCATGCCTTGCTTCCCAAAATATGGAATGTGAGGGGTGACTTGGTTTTGTTGGTATCAGAGCCAGGTTTGAAGAAATCACGGTTCCGTCGAGGGATCCCTGGATTGAGTTATACTCTTGATGTGTGCTTTATTACATTTCTTTTCACTTCCTAATCCTCGTTGAATCATCGTGAAATTCTTGATTGAATATGATTTCTTTCTTGATCATCTTTCAGAAATATGGACTCCTTTGGTAACTTCTCAGGTGCCGGTTCCTACGATCATACCGAGAAGATCCTCAGCACACTGACGACCCTAACCCAGGCTCAAGAGAGGAAGACCGATCTCCGGACCAAGGGTTTGAAGGTGGTACAGGAGACCGCAATTACCTCTCTGGAGAGATCTACATCTGTTCCTGCCGCTCCCGAGGGCGTCCTCGTACCGACTACACAGGCTAGGATTGGTACTGTTCCGGACTTTAGGAAGCTTCATCCAGCGGTTTTCACGAGATGAGCAAATCCACTCGAGACAGAGCAATGGCTCATCAAAGTGGAGAACCTTTTGACGACCCTCGGGTCCTTGACGATGACAGAGTGAGCATGGTGAAGATTCAGCTGGAGGACGAGGCCCACATGTGGTGATCTGTAGAGGAAAGCAGGTTGGAGAGACCTATCGGATGGGACGCGTTCTCCATGTGCTTTCTAGATCACTATTTTCCGGCCACTGCCAAGACCGAGATGGAGGAGAAATTCATCATGTTGAAGCAAAATGGATGCCCAGTGGATGTCTACGCCGCAGAGTTTAATCGGCTGAGTCGCTTCGCACCGTACATGGCAGTCACCGAAGCCGCCAGGGCAAGACGGTTTCAGCAGGGGCTCGATATTGAACTACAGCAACTTATCGCGTCTCTCGATCTACCGACCTTCGCTCAGGTTATGAACGCTGCCCGAGTATAAGAAAGATTGGCGGAGAAGGCCAAGGGCCAATGATCGGTGGACATGAGACCCTACATAGTTCCAGCACGGGCTACTTTTTCCCCCTGTGGAGCGATCCCAGTTCATAGGTCGGGTGTTATGCAGATGAAGCGTACTTTCTCACCTCAGCAGTCACAGCGGAGGGCCCTGTTTTACGATTATTGCCAGAGGCTAGGGCACATGCAGAGAGATTGTCGCAGAGCCAAGGGGTAGTGTCTGATTTGCGGATCCAGCAAGCACAGGGTCAGCGGATGTCCCCAGAGATCCGAGCTACAGGGATGGTTCGAGTAACAACAACCGTCATACGACACTTCAGCTTAGAGGGGTCCACCTCTGGTATCCCAGCGGTGGTTATTCGATCAGTGGAAGACTGGTACGTGTCGGAATCAGGGGCAGGCTTTCACCCTGTCCGCCGAGTAGGCAGAGACTTCTAGAGAAGTGGTTATAGGTACCCTCCTTATTTATTCTATACCAGCTAGAATTCTTTTTGATTCGGGTGCTTCGCATTGCTTTATTTCTACGCGGTTTGTTGACACACACTCTATACCTCATGAGCCATTGGCCAAGGGTTGGGAGATACATACGGGTAACGGAATTATTGTGTCCAATCAAGAGTGTAGGTTATGCCCTGTGGTGGTTTGTGGCAGGGAATTTTATGCAAACTTCTTTTAGATTGGGACTAGTAGCTACAACGCCATTCTAGGAATGGATTGGTTGAGCACATTTCATGCTGTTATCAACTGCCGGGATAGGAGTGTGACTTTTCGCATTCCTAATCATCCGGAGTTCATGTTCGTGGGCGACAGTGAGTCTTTGTAACCAGCTAAGTTCCGAGCAAAGTCGAAGACCTTGATAGCTATGGAGATAGACGAAGAGCCAGCACCGAAGGTAGTTCGAGAGTTTCTTGATGTGTTCCCTGATGATTTACCTGGTTTACCCCCGCCTCGCGTATTGGGCTTCTCGATTGACCTGATTCTAAGGACGACACCAATTTCCAAGGCTCCCTACAGGATAGCGCCAGTGGAGTTGGCAGAATTAAAGAAGCAAATAGAAGATCTTTTGAATAAGGGATTTATCCGTCCAAGTGCTTTCTCGTGGGGTGCTCCTATGTTATTGGTTAAGAAGAAAGACGGTTCCTTGCGCATGTGCATCGACTACCGGGAGTTGAACTGAGTGACCATGAAGAACAAGTATCCCATCCCTCGCATCGACGACTTGTTCGATCAGCTTGGTAGTGCTCGGGTATTTTCTAAACCAGACCTTCGGTCAGGGTATCGCCAAATCAAGGTTAAGGCAAAGGATGTATGCAAGATGGCTTTCCGAACCCGATATGATCACTATGAGTTCCTTATGATGCTGTTCGGTGTTACCAATGCACCGGCCATATTTATGGACTTGATGAATAGAGTTTTCTCCAAGTACTTGGATCAGTTTGTTGTCATATTCATCGACGACATTCTCGTCTATTCGAAAAGTTGAGAGGAGCACGCCGAGCACCTACGAATTATATTGCAGGTTCTGCGGGAGGAGAAGCTCTATGCTAAGCTAAGCAAGTGTGAGTTTTGGCTCGACAAGGTGCAATTTCTGGGGCATGTCGTTTCGAGTGACGGCATTTCAGTGGATCCGACGAAAATCGAATCTATCAAAGACTGGCCGACACCGAAATCAGTTGCTGAGATAAAAAGCTTCTTGGGATTGGCTGGGTATTATCGACGGTTTTTTCAAGATTTCGCCAGCGTAGCGGAACCCTTGACGAAGTTCACATGGAAGGAGGTGTCTTCTGTTTGGTCGGAGGAGTGCACTCAGGCGTTCGAGCTGTTGAAACTGAAGTTGACCACAGCCGCAATCCTGACTGTGCCAGACAGCTCGGATGGCTTGGTTGTTCATAATGATGCGTCGGGAAAAGGTTTGGGTTGTGTATTAATACAGCATGGTCGAGTGGTAGCTTACACCTCTCATCAGCTGAAAACTCACGAGAAGAACTACCCATGCATGACCTGGAGTTAGCGACCGTTGTGTTTGCTTTAAAGATATAGAGGCATTACTTTCTAGGCGAAAGAGTGGAAGTGTACACGGATCACAAAATTTTGAAATATGTGTTCATTCAGAAGGAGCTGAATATGAGGCAACGCAGATGGTTGGAGTTGATGGCAGACTACGATATTGATATACAGTATCACCCGGGGATGGTGAACGTCGTTCCTGATGCTCTTAGTCACAGGCCGTCAGCCACGTTACTGACTTGTCAGAAGGGGATTCTCGATGACCTTCAGAGACATGAGTTGGAGGTAGTTACACTGGGTGTGCCCGGACTGTTCTGGCAGTTGCATGTTCAATTATCGCTTATAGATCGCATTAAAGCTTCACAGGCTGGAGACTCAGTTGTAGAAGTTCAGAGGGTTAGTTGAGGCTGGTTTGAGGACAAATTTGCAGATTCACGGGGATGGCTCTATGATATTTGTGTAAGTCCACGGTAGCGCCCCGGCCGTCTACAGACGCCAAATGCGGAACAAAAACTTTTTAACTGGCGCTATCGTATACTTTAACCCGGATCTGCCATTATTGCTAAACTAACAAACTGTAAAGAGTGTAGAAAGGTTATACCGAACGATCCGAGTCCTTCGTTCTTCAACCATCATCCCACGCTCCGTTGCGGCTGCTCCGATCTCGTCGATCTCCAATCTGCTCGTCCAGGTGGCACCACGTCAACGATTCTTTAAACGGGCTCCCGCCTCTGACTCGAGGCAACTCGGTCGTCAAGTTTGCTAAAAGAGACGACCAAGATTGATGTAGAGAATGAGTAGAAGACTTTGTCTCGTTCCGTCCAAAGTTATGGACGAACGGTTAATGAAGTTGCCACTCGAATCGGGTGATGGAATGAAATGAGCTGTGAAAATCCATACACCCCAAAATCTATCATAATCTTTTTACCAGATGAAAACTCAAGTGAGAGAGAGAGGAGGGGGCCGGACATCTTATAGGAATGGGGGGGGGGGTGAGTGTAGGAGAGAGGAGAGTGACCATAAGAAAAAATATCAAGTGTGAACACAAGAAAATATCTCAAGTGTGAACACAAAGTGTGAACACACCAAAAGCAACCAATAAGGAACAAGTGAGTCATAAGCATTGTCACCACCTTCTAGATGCTTCTAGAACCTTCCACACTCATCTCAAGAAAAGATAAATCCGTCTTTAACCGAATTTTAAAAGACGGCTGATAGAAAACTGAAAACTGGCAACTTCCAAAAGTGATCCCGAAACGAATTTCAGGATAACCCCGCAACTGTATAAATATACCCGCATTTGTATTACGACCGAATACAAATGCAACTGAGACAAAGATATTATATCTACTAAATATAATACTTGGATCCGGCTTAAACCAAAACCGACCAGTATCATCTGTCCGAAAACCGACACGTGCGTAAACGCACGTGCATTCTCCGAACCCTGCCATAAAACCATACGGCCTCTACAACGTTTCGCCCGAACTTGGGAAACTGTCTGTGGGGGACTCTAATGACTCGTCAGTACCCTGGCAGTGGGTTTAACCACAAACCGTCAGCGGCACTAGCTATGCGTAACGGCTGCCCATGGACTGACCTCAAGGGAGGCCGATGAGCGAACTCATCCGGAAATCCTACTGAGCCTAATAGCGACAATGTATATACAGTCCGGTCCGTTCGTCTATGAGTATCGCATATCTGCCTAGGGGGCTAGTAACGTCAGACCCCCAATAGCAGTATAAGTCGTGTCGGAGTGTAGCCCAATAACACCCTGAGATACTACTGGAGTACCTACCAGTAAATCTCCTGCCACGGCCGTGGGCTTTGTGTAATGGCTCTCCTAGACACAGCACGATCTCGCCCCCAATACCGGGAGAGACGAATCCCCTGCCGATCCGCTCACGTGCCTCCATATGGCTCGGGACTGTACCCAAAAACTACCTGTTTGCACGACTCCTTTGAGCCGTGGTAGGGTAGAAATCAAAGCACAGTGGGAACTCACACGAGACAAATGACGACCTCAGGTCGATGAACTAACCTGTACACATGTCACCAGGGAACTGCTATCTCACGATATGTATAATACCAACTAGCAGGTTCCCAGCGAGTCCTGTCCGGTGTACTCATAACCCAATGAGCACCTGTATACATCTTAGGTGATCCAACTGACACCAGTGGCTTGTGAGACCGGCCACCGCCCCTCGTCGGGGTCTCGACTGTATACACTAGTCTACTCCGGAGTATCGATGCCCTGTCTCGAAACTCCCACGACTAGGGACCACAATTAAGGATATGCGTATAAACCACCCAACTCTCACGTATATGATCGCCATCATACAGTTGGCGGTAAAGCAAGATCCTAAGGGCTCTATCAAAGTGTAACATGTACACGACTGATAAAGGCAAACCAGATAGCATACTATCATCTCGAGTAAGACTGTCCTACCGGTATAGGTCCTCCGCAATCATTGCAATCACATACCTGTGATCCAATAATTGACTCTGAGGGCACTATCTCCAACAATCTCCCACTTGCACTCAAGGCTAATTATTGCGATGTCGACTACTCACAGCCCTTGTGAAACCGAACATCCAACTCCTCTACTAATCAGTTTCACAAAGCCCGTTTGTAAAACTATTGTGTTTGAGAAATAGCCTCAGTGAGTGGATCCGCCTAGATGTTTCTTTCTATATCTCTCTTAATCTCAAGTTCGCGAAGAAATCCATCTCCCGAATTGAGTAATACCTGTCTTAGAATATGTTTGGATATCTGATGGGACCTAGTTCATAAATGAACTCCAAATCCAAACTTCTTAGACGTTATCGATCACTGAACCTAATCAGTATCCAGCACCAAGCCTCCCACAGTATCTTCTTGGACCACCTGTCCAGAATACTATCCCTCGTCAGAGGAAAAACTATAACTCTGACAATCTCTCTGTCAACCATGTCACCTTTGAAGCCTGGAATGATAATCGTCTCCCGAAAGAGGCTGCCGTCATCAAATCCATAGAACATGTACTTATGTTCTAAAACTGCTTCCTTATGTTTCTCCAGGATTGGATTAATACAAACTTATTGCATCTAGTGCAAAAACAACATTTGGTGTGGTACTTGACATTTCATGATTGACTCAATTGCCTAAGCAAGTGATCTGCCAATCATGCACATCCCTCTCCCCTTTAGTCTGTAAGACACCTTTAGAGAGGGTGACTCCATTACCTGCAGGTACACCACCATGCCAGGAGTCATCTATTCTAAAAACCATTAGAATACTGTCAAGGTACCCACATTGGGAAACTACCCAAATCCAGATCTAAAACCATAGATCTAGAAACCAGAATGTCAAATATTATATCCATATCCTGTCTGGAGAAACAACTGTGTGACGACCACAGTACAACCGATCGTAGTATAGGAATTTTACTTCCTACTCTGTGTATATCATCCAGATACCATGACATCACACCCTACTACCTTCTTAAAAGATCCATCCCCTATCCTGATTGAAGTCAAACCCATGACTGTCACATCAAAATTAGATGATCTATCTCCGCTATAACTGCTCAAGTCTATAAATAGACATAGGCTACTTGCCCACTATGTTTTCGCAGCTCCCACTGACTACGACAACCCTCCTACCGGGTCTCATAGCCTGGAACATCAGTAGTGTCAAGTCTGGGTAGATAAGAACCTCCCTGTCACCGTCCTTGAGGCTACCGAAGTATCTCTCGGGTGTCTGAGGTTACCCACCATATCTGCGGAGTGGCTATTAGAATGTCAAACCTGATTGAATATATAGGTCCTATTAAATTTTCCATAATCGTTCGCGGTTCTGGAATCACTTCCAGTTCTACCATACTCCCACTACTGTTTTCTGAAAAAGATCCATTTTATTAAAACTGTGGTGAGTCAAGAACAATATCACTATTGATCTTTCAAATGGTAGAATATCAACCCTCGTCATAGCCAGGGTCAACCCACAAACAGCCATTACAGAAACGTGCCCTGAGTTATCCAGAGTCTGGTTTTAAGCATAAGCTGGACAACTCCCCGTACCTTAACATCTTTTAAGGTATGAACCATTCTATATCCAATATAGAACTTTGGCACTTTATTTAATTGGAACCAGATTCAAATCATGCAGCTGTCTCCAGTGCATATCAACTTAATGAAAGAGGCTAATCAGTATTACTCAACTTAGGAATCCATCCAATTATGAGTAATCTGAAAGAGAAACAAGTTTCTCAAAACCATTACTATCATCTGAATACCAATCACAAGAATCTACATCTTCGATCTCTTTGAAGAATCCCGATACTTGTGATACCTGGTTCTCTACTTTATTCTTATACCCACAACTTCTCAAAACTTAGACCTTGTATTTCTACGAAACACTTGTCTAAATACTAGAGAAGTTATAAGTAAACAGAACATAGTACGGGGACCTACCCCTTTGTCCTGATGGACACTTGGACAACATACAATACTCTGTATAAGTCCGCTGAGTTGAACAACTCATAACCTGTGCGTCGTAGGTTGAAAACTGTACCCTGGCGATTTCCTCAAATATCACCAATTGCAACGAATTCTGATATAATGAGGATAATTACCTAATTCCCAATAACTTACTCCCACTCATCATCTGTAAAACCATACAGATAGGAGAATGAAACCTGGTAAATACATACCCTTGGAGTAAGTATCTAATCGGGAAAACAGTTTTCCTTTAACAATGCACTGAAACATGAAAATGTTTCGTAGGGGTATGCTTGTATTCATAGTAATGCCTCTTCCATTATCCAATTCATGACTATAACCGTATATCTTTTTGCCATCTCTCCAAATCCCTTTATTTGTCTTTAGTCGTTACCTTCTGTACACCATCGTTAGGCTAAATGGTTATCTTCCTTCCCTACCGTTCGGCACCAGTCTATGGTTTGGAAGAAGACTATCCAGTAAGCATAATAGGTGTACCCTCCTAAACCAAGGAGTACTCACATCTTGAGAGAAGGTGATGATAAAAGACAACTGAATAATACCTTATCCTTTCAAAGGTGAAATAGGAGTGGCGATGAAGTACGCGGTTTTGGTCGTGAATGATAACAGTTGCAATTTACTTTGCCCTCTTTCTAATCCCTTTATTTTGTCTTTACATATTACCTTCTGCACACCCTACTTAGGCTAATTGGTTTTCTTCATTCCCTACCTTTCGGCACCTGCCTATGGTTTGGAATAAGACTATCCAATAAGCGTAATAGGTGTACTCTCCTAAACCAAGGAGTACTCACATTTTGAGAGAAGGTGATAATAAAAGACAACTGAATAAACCAATTCTATTTCTCCTGAACCTGGATCCATCCTCGAAGAAGTCCCTTCGAGTTCGTATAAAACCATACGATGGATCTATCCAATGGAAGTGGATATCCGTAGTAATACGGGTGTTCTGAGAAATGCAAAGGGTAAAAGAAGGAGTGGCAATGACTTATGCAACTCGGAAAATCCAAAAGCCAATATTTTAAGAAGGTTCGGTCAACTTGGTCACTGAGTCATAGTCTAGGGTCGGTCAAAGGTCGCTGCCAAAGAGAGAGAGAAAAGAAATACTCTGCGTGCACTCTAAGCTAGATCAGAATGGTTATCACTTTATCTAATCCGGAAACCTCCCACTGTCCTGTCAAATTCTCCTCCAAACCTGAAAAAAGAATCAATCGGGATCACCCGAAGAGTAAACCAACTCATCAGTGGGAATCGGGATCCAACTCTCATCACATGATAACGTGATGGAATGCATCCACGTTACTCATACTCCAGAAGGTATGCGCATACTTGGCAAGTTTCAGTTTCTTTAGAAACTCCCGATATGATTTTTGCCCCATGCTCTTATGACTTTGGCTTTGGTCAAAATATCATAAGTCATATGCCAAGTTCTACCCGTCACTATCTTGTCAATTTGAACCCACCCGCACATGCCCCTGACTTTGGCCAATCGGCAGAACGACTGTCCCAAACCAACTCATCTATCTTTGCAAAAAATGAATACCCAGCAGCTACCAAACACTATGCCTTAACATTGGCTAAAATGCATAGCTTGAATACTACTGAATACCCAAAAGAAATGACGGAGGGCTACGGCTGGTTTTTGGCGAAAAACCTTTAACGTAGTGAACTTGATATCGCTGAAGGAACCTGATAGCTTTTTATAAAAATATAGTGGCGAAAACCTTTGCTAAAGAGGTCATTCCCGGTGAAGGGATCTCGGCTCTTTCCTCGTGGAATGAGGTGCAGGATATTCCACTGAATACCGCTATGCAAAGCAACATGTAATCGACTATAGTGAAGTTATTACCCTGACGCAAACTTCTGCCCAAGGGGTCAGTCCCGGTGAAGGGATATCGGCCCTTGCCCCGTCGAATGAGGTGCAGGATATTCCACTGAATACCGCTATGTAAAATAAAAGGAAACATCTTTGCAATAACACATTTTAAATTTGTTCCAACAACTGTAAACAGGTTTGCTTTACTTTGCATTGATCAAAATCAATGCAGTCCCATCAATCAATCACACCAGAAAAGAACGAAAATAAAATGTACGTATATGCCATCCGCATTCGTCACTGGGTCCCGTCATCACCCGTTAGGTTACTTAACTAACGACAGAGCGGGGACTGGACTAGCGCGGGTGTAAAACATATACAACATCTAATGGTATATAAACCAATATACAATAATCGCTCCAGGCGTGATAATATGCAACATTACAGAAAAGTAATAAGCATCACAGAACAATACAGATAATCTGGGATCCCCGGGTTTCACAGAGCCGCTGCTGAAACCCGACGTTCCCCTGTCATGTGGATAGCCTGTGCAATGAAACCTAGACCCCTACGGGCGCGGCAAGTTACCCGCCAAAACCTGAAGCGAGGCAGCCCCCTACAGCAAAGTGAATGGACCACCCAGCACTTCACGGAATCCGGTAATCTTGGGCACCCCTCCTTGGGTCAACCTGTACCCCCTACGAGTGCGGCGAATAGTCTGCCAATTCTAGAGTGAGGCCCCTCTGCCTCTCAAAGCCATGAGATGCGGACCCGTTGCCCTCCAGAACCCGGCTATCCGTGCACTCCGTCGCGGGGCAAAACCTAGTACAGTAATGAAAAATAGTACAACAGGTACATCGACCGCAACCTGGTCGTGCCCCAAAAGAATATTATACAACAGGCAGTGACGGCAGTCCATATGTTGGACGCTCGCCCCGCAATATCAAATGTACAAATAAATCCAAACTGCACTATCATTGCACACTACTATCCACCACGACAAATCCGCAACATCATAGCACAACACAGAACATCAACGCGAATGTCACGTTCGCAAACCCGTCTAAAAGAACTATAGCAATCAGACGCGGTTTACCAATCAAATGACATTCCCGGTTGGAGATATAATGTAAGCACTGTAAACTAACATGTTTAAATTTCGATCGACTAAATATCATGAAATGGGCCCCACGAACATCTGTTGAACAGTAACAAAATCTGGGCCTAAAAGATATATACCAAAAACCCCAAATTCCATACAAGAACCCACTGTGCAAATTTGGGGCCACGATCTCACTGAATGGCCGCGGAAGCGCGGTCAAACCATAGGTTTGACCGCGATTCCGCGGTGGTCTAGTCGAATCACGTGCCCAAATTTGTACGGTGTTCTTAGAAAACCCTGCTGAATTTTCTGTGATATGTAAAATTATTTTTAGAACCCTTTAAAAATCAACAGAAACTCAGAACTTGAATTTTGTAGTTTTTGATATCCGGTTCGATCGATATTTTAAACGCGTTAGCACAAGTTATTATAGCAAAATGGTGAGGCTCTGATACCACTGTAAGTCCACGGTAGCGCACCGGCCGTCTACAGACGCCAAATGCGGAACAAAAACTTTTTAACTGGCGCTATCGTATACTTTAACCCGGATCTGCCATTATTGCTAAACTAACAAACTGTAAAGAGTGTAGAAAGGTTATACCGAACGATCCGAGTCCTTCGTTCTTCAACCATCATCCCACGCTCCGTTGCGGCTGCTCCGATCTCGTCGATCTCCAATCTGCTCGTCCAGGTGGCACCACGTCAACGATTCTTTAAACGGGCTCCCGCTTCTGACTCGAGGCAACTCGGTCGTCAAGTTTGCTAAAAAAGACGACCAAGATTGATGTAGAGAATGAGTAGAAGACTTTGTCTCGTTCCGTCCAAAGCTATGGACGAACGGTTAATGAAGTTGCCACTCGAATCGGGTGATGGAATGAAATGAGCTGTGAAAATCCATACACCCCAAAATCTATCATAATCTTTTTACCAGATGAAAACTCAAGTGAGAGAGAGAGGAGGGGGCCGGCCATCTTATAGGAATGGGGGGGGTGAGTGTAGGAGAGAGGAGAGTGACCATAAGAAAAAATATCAAGTGTGAACACAAGAAAATATCTCAAGTGTGAACACAAAGTGTGAACACACCAAAAGCAACCAATAAGGAACAAGTGAGTCATAAGCATTGTCACCACCTTCTAGATGCTTCTAGAACCTTCCACACTCATCTCAAGAAAAGATAAATCCGTCTTTAACCGAATGTTAAAAGACGGCTGATAGAAAACTGGAAACTGGCAACTTCCAAAAGTGATCCCGAAACGAATTTCAGGATAACCCCGCAACTGTATAAATATACCCGCATTTGTATTACGACCGAATACAAATGCAACTGAGACAAAGATATTATATCTACTAAATATAATACTCGGATCCGGCTTAAACCAAAACCGACCAGTATCATCTGTCCGAAAACCGACACGTGCGTAAACGCACGTGCATTCTCCGAACCCTGCCATAAAACCATACGGCCTCTACAACGTTTCACCCGAACTTGGGAAACTGTCTGTGGGGGACTCTAATGACTCGTCAGTACCCTAGCAGTGGGTTTAACCACAAACCGTCAGC
Source organism: Agapanthus africanus (assembly GCA_030015575.1). Lineage (NCBI taxonomy): Eukaryota > Viridiplantae > Streptophyta > Magnoliopsida > Asparagales > Amaryllidaceae > Agapanthus > Agapanthus africanus. The sequence continues at coordinate 437,253,650 of CM057338.1, forward strand.
GGCACTAGCTATGCGTAATGGCTGCCCATGGACTGACCTCAAGGGAAGCCGATGAGTGAACTCATCCGGAAACCCTACTGAGCCTAATAGTGACAATGTATATACAGTCCGGTCCGTTCGTCTATGAGTATCGCATATCTGCCTAGGGGGCTAGTAACGTCAGACCCCCAATAGCAGTATAAGTCGTGTCGGAGTGTAGCCCAATAACACCCTGAGATACTACTGGAGTACCTACCAGTAAATCTCCTGCCACGGCCGTGGGCTTTGTGTAATGGCTCTCCTAGACACAGCACGATCTCGCCCCCAATACCGGGAGAGACGAATCCCCTGCCGATCCGCTCACGTGCCTCCATATGGCTCGGGACTGTACCCAAAAACTACCTGTTTGCACGCCTCCTTTGAGCCGTGGTAGGGTAGAAATCAAAGCACAGTGGGAACTCACACGAGACAAATGACGACCTCAGGTCGATGAACTAACCTGTACACATGTCACCAGGGAACTGCTATCTCACGATATGTATAATACCAACTAGCAGGTTCCCAGCGAGTCCTGTCCGGTGTACTCATAACCCAATGAGCACCTGTATACATCTTAGGTGATCCAACTGGCACCAGTGGCTTGTGAGACCGGCCACCGCCCCTCGTCGGGGTCTCGACTGTATACACTAGTCTACTCCGGAGTATCGATGCCCTGTCTCGAAACTCCCACGACTAGGGACCACAATTAAGGATATGCGTATAAACCACCCAACTCTCACGTATATGATCGCCATCATACAGTTGGCGGTAAAGCAAGATCCTAAGGGCTCTATCAAAGTGTAACATGTACACGACTGATAAAGGCAAACTAGATAGCATACTATCATCTCGAGTAAGACTGTCCTACCGGTATAGGTCCTCCGCAATCATTGCAATCACATACCTGTGATCCAATAATTGACTCTGAGGGCACTATCTCCAACAATTTGGCAGTCGGCTGTGTGTTCCAAAGGGGGGTATTCGAGATGAAGTTCTAGCTGAGGCTCGTAGTTCCGCTTACTCGGTGCACCCAGGTGGCACCAAGATATACAGAAACCTGAGGCAGAACTTCTGGTGGAACGGAATGAAGTGGGATATTGCTCGCTTTGTCTCCAAGTGTCTGGTATGCCAACATGTGAAAGCCGAGCATCGGCGAATAGCTGGGTTGTTGCTGAAAGTCTACCCTAGCACCGCCATGAGGTTTTAGTAGCATCAAGCATGCCAAATTTTAAAATTTTTAGGTGCTAAGTTAGATCAACAAGATCTTTAACTAGAATATTAAGGTTTAAAACTATGATGATATGAAAACTAAAGAGAAGGGAAGGAGGTTATACCCTCATAGATCGAGTCCTTCGCTTCACTAGCTCCAGGTTGTGGTCCACGCGACTTCACTAGGCTCCACTTCAAGTTGAATGAACCTCCTCGTAGATCTTCGTGCCGAAGACGATCCACCCGAAGTCCCTCTGTCTCAAGCTACCTCTTCACTAAACTATCTTTAGTGAAAGCAACACACTACACCAAATTGCTAGTCTAGTGTGGGATGGTAAAGTAGGGGTTTTGAAAGCTCACTAGGATTCTCACAAGCTCAATAATTTACATCACATGTGAGGGTTTTGAGCATGGAGGTGAGATGAGAAAAGTGTAAAGATCAAGAGAGAGCAAGAGCTCAAGAAGAAAAATATCTAAGGCATGAACTCAAGAATGAGCAAGCATAGAATGAAAAATCAAATAGCTCCTCACTTATTCAAGCATGGAATAAATTGCAATTCTAAATTACAACCATACTTGAATAGTGAGTCAAGACCAATATAATATGATAAAGACCTTGCCTTAAACCATACCCAAAATATCTCCACATTTTACACTTCATTTTTCTTTTTTCATAAAATAGAAAATCATGTCATGCTTCATATAATATATATATATATATATATATATATATATATTATGAAGAATAATTAGTGAGCTAATGATATTAGTTAAGATATAATTATATCAAATATAATATATATCACATTATTAAATCAACACTTGATTTAATAATCAAGTTATATCACATATAACTGACTAATATCATTTATCTGTATATCACATTATCAAATCAACGCTTGATTCGATAATCCGGTTATATCACATATAACCTAACCGACATCAGACAACTGCCAGATTACAATACGGCATCACATACACGTATTTAATCAGGCCCATGCATATATCACATATGTGCCCTACTTCATTTCGCTTGAACCAGGAAACTTCTGTGTGGGACTCTAAAGGCTCGTCAATACGCCAGCAATAGGTGATGATCACATCAGTCACCTACAAGCTGTCAGCGGTACTAACTGGACATAATGGCTACCCGGATATTGAGCGATATAAAGATCAACAAGTAAGCCCGTCCATACTCTCCATGAAGCCTATCAGTAACATTACCGTACAGTCCGGTCTCTTCGTCTGATATGTTGCATATCATATCTAGCGGTGGAAATCGTCAGACCCCAATAACGTGATAAGTCATGCTGATGTCTGGCCTATAACGGTTCAAGAAACTACTGATAACTCTTATCAGTAAAATTCAGCAGCAGCCCTGGCCAGGGACTTCCAATTTTAGCCAATCGAGTATAGTGCAACATCGACCCCCAATACCGGGAGAGACGAAACCCCTCCTATCGCTCATTGCCTCCATGTGACTCGGGACTATACCCAAATCCACCTGTTTGCACGTCTCCTTTGAGCGTGGTAGGGAGGAAATCAAAGCACAGTGGGAGCCACATAAGACCCTATGATGATCTCGGGTCTACAGACTAACCTGTACCAGTGTCACCAGAAGACTGCTATCTGACGATAGGTATACTACCAATTAGGTGTCCTCGGTGAGTCCTGTTCGGTGTACCCATTCTCCAATGAGCACCTGTGTACAATCTTTGATATTACACACCAATGTTTATTGGATCAACCATCGCCCTCTAAGGGACAAGAAACGTATATACTAGTCTACTTTGGAATATCGATGCCCCTGTCTCGATATCCCCTCGACTAGGAACTGTTTAAAGGATGTACTTTTGGGCCATCCTGGCCCCACTAGTATGGTTTCATCATAATCCTGGTAGTCAAGTATATATCTTAAGGGTTTTATCATTATGTGAGAGAAAGACAGTAAAGAATACATGTCAACATGTTAAAATAAAAAGTAATCAGATAGCATACTGTCATGTCGAGCAAGAAAGTCCTCTATATATATGTCCAAGCATCCACTATAATATACATCACATGTACAATAATGGCCTCTAGGGCATACATATTCCTAACAATCTCCCATTTGCACAAAGGCCATGTGTTGTAGTATCTCATACCTAACATCCTAAAAAGTCTCTCAAACTGCATCTGGGGGAGGGCCTTCGTGAGTGGATCCGCTACGTTGTCCTTCGTATCAACTCTCCTGACCTCGATCTCCCGGTGATCTACTATCTCCATGATCAGGTGATACCGCCTAAGAATATGTCTAGATCTCTGATGGGACCTGGGTTCCTTGGCCAAAACCACAGCTCCATTGTTATCACAATATACAGGTATTGGATGCTCAATGGATGGAACCACACCAAGCTCAGCAATGACTTTGTTCATCCAGAAAGCCTCTTTGGCAGCGATGTATTCAGCCTCCATCATCGAGTCTGCTATGGTGTCTTGTTTGGAACTCTTCCAATACACCGCCCCTCCGTTGAAGGTAAATACAAAACCTAAGACCGACTTACTGTCGTCCTTATCACTCTGGAAGCTCAAATCGGTAAAGGACTCCACCTGGAGTTCACCGTTACCATACACCAAGAACATTTCTTTAGTTCTTCTCAAGTACTTAAGAATGTTCTTCACAGCCGTCTAGTGTTTCTCCCCAGGATCTGATTGATACCTACTCACTACACCTAGTGAGTAAGCTACATCCGGTCTGGTACACAACATCGCATACATGATTGACCCAACTGCCGAAGCATAGGGTATCTCTTGTTAGTTATATGTATGCCCTAGAGGCCATTACTGTACATAGGATGTATATTGTAGTGGATGCTGGGACGTATATAGGGAGGACTTTCTTGCTCGACATGATAGTATGCTATCTGGTTGATCTTTACCTTAACGTGTATACTGATTGTCTCTCTGTTACATGTTGGTAAAGCCCTTAGGATCTGTACTTGACTACCTGGACTATGATGTGGATCATACTAGTGGGGACATGGTAGTCCATAAGTACATCCTTCAAAGTCCCTAGTCGTGGGTGTATCGAGACGGGGCATCGATATGCCAGAGTAGACTAGCGTATACCTTCTCGACCCATACAGATGGGCGATGGATGATCCCGTATCCATTGGTGTTTGACATCAGAGATGATATACGGGTGCTCAGTAGAGACTGGGTACACTGGACGGACTCGCCGAGAACTCCCAGATGGTATTATACCTCACGTCAGATGGCAGTTCTCTGGTGACACTGGTACAGAGTAGTCTGTTGACCCGAGATCGTCATAGAGTCTTGTGTGGTTCCCACTGTGCTTTGATTTCCATCTTACCACGTCCAAGAGGGCGTGCAAAACGGTGGTTTTTGGGTACAGTCCCGAGTCACATGGAGGCAATGAGCGATAGGAGGGGATTCGTCTCTCCCGGTATAGGGAGTTGATGTTGCGCTGTGTTCGATTGGCTATAACAGGAAATCCCTGGCCAGGGTTGCTGAGATTTACTGGTAAGTGTTACCAGTAGTTTCTCGAATTGTTATAGACCTCATATCGACACGACTTATTGAGCTATTGGGGTCTGACGTTTACCACCCCTAGGCGAGATATGCGACATATCAGACGATCAGACCGGACTGTACGGTAGTGTTACTGGTTGGATTCACTGGAGTGTGAGCGGGCTTGCTCGTCGATCTTCAGATCGCTCAATACCCGGGTGGCCGTTACGTTTAGCAGACCGCTTGCGGCTTGTGGATGTTTGATATGATCATCATCCGCTGCCGGCGTATTGACGAGTCTTTAGAGTCCTACACAGAGGTTTCCTGGCTCAAGCGAAACGAAATAGGAGCGCATATGAGATATGTGCGGGACCGAGAATAATGCGTGTATGTGATACCGTATTCCATTCTCGCGATGAATGTATTGATTAGGTTATATGCGATATACCCTAGTTATCGAATCAAATGTTGATTTGATAAGCCGATACATTGTATACTAGTCGGTTGTGTGCGACATGACCGGATCGTTGAATCAAGTGTTGATTTAATGATTTAATGTATAATTATATATTTGATATATTACTTTGCATTAACTAGTATCGGTTCACTTTAAATGGATTTTTCTCGCTCGGGTGTGCACATTGTATATTCGATATAGTTTCGTGCATATGATTGTATCATGTTTGTTGATACATGCATGTTTGTGTGTAGGTTTAGTCTAAACCTTAGTTAAGTGAATGGTTATGGTTATGTTTAATTATTTTAATCATTTATTAATTTATTTATTGCATTTTGGCAAAAGGAAAAATGGTTGCTTTATTTTGTTTCTATCTTGAAGTTTCATGAAGGATTGAATAGTCAACCATTTTTGTTTCATGCCTAACCTAACCATTCACCTAACTAGGGTTTGCTCTCTACACATAACCATGGTTATGTTATGATAAGAATGAATTAATTATTCTTTTTATTTTGAACTTATCATAACATTTCTTCTTCTTCTTCCTTGCTTCAAGTGAAGAAAAGCTTACCTCATCAATGGTGATTGATGTTTTTGAGTGAGAAATCCAATTCTAAAGTTAACCCACTTCCTATTTCTTCATCCTCTACCTCTTGCCAAGTAGTAGAGAGTGTTTACTTCACAAGTTTCTTGACTTGGTGAAGTCGGAGCTTGATTTAGCGATGCCTCGACGTAGATCATCTTCGGCATGGACATCGACGACCTAGCTTGCCCATTCTCCGACGAAGCCGATCCTAGAGCCCGGATTTGACTTGGACAGTGGAGAGGACCTCGTTGCGGAGCTATGGAGGTGGAGCACCGGATCTACAAAGGTTGTATTTCCGTTTTCTCATTAGTTAAGTGTTAACTAGTTCTTTTTCGCCTAGACATCTAGTTATCGATCCGTAGTTTAGGGTTTCTCGGCACCATAATTTTTGAAATTGCCATGGTTGATGGCTTGGGAGACCTCACTAGCGTGCCTAGGAACCCTACATCTCTTGCATGCGAGCCCTCTCCAAATCAGTCTTGGGAGACATCTCTTTGGAGAGAGTGATTCCTGAGCAAGTGGGTAAATTACCTCGCTTGGAATCTTCCATACTAAACCTTTTTAGTATGGTGTTTATGTACCTGGATTGGGACAATCCCAACATTCGTTTAGATCTATCTCTATAGATCTTTATCCCCAGGATATAGGAGACATCACCCAGATCTTTCATGGAGAACTTATGTGATAAGAAGAGCTTGACCGAGTGTAGCATAGGAACATCGTTTCCTATCAAGAGTATGTCATCCACATACAATACGAGGAAGACCACCTTACTCTCTATAGCCTTCTTATATATACAAGGTTTATCTATATTTTTGATGAAGTCAAATTCTTTGACAGCTTCATCAAAACAGATGTTCCAGCTCCGCAATGCCTGCTTCAATCCGTAGATGGATTTAAGCAGCTTGCACACCTTTCTGCTGCTTCCACTGTTTACGAAGCCCTCTAGCCGTGTCATATACACGCTCTCTTCTAAATCACCATTTAGAAAAGCGGTCTTGACGTCCATCTGCCAGATTTCGTAGTCATGGTATGTAGCAATGGCAAGTAGGATCCTGATGGACTTAAGCATAGCAACAGGAGAAAATGTTTCATCATAATCAACACCAGGTCATTGACGAAAACCATTTGCTATAAATCTAGCTTTGAAAGTCTCAACTTCTCCATCTACACCAATCTTCTTTTTGAAGATCCACTTGCTCCCAATGGGTTTTACCCCTTCAGGAGCAACTTCCAAAGTCCATACTTTGTTGGTGTACACGGATTCCATCTCGGATCGCATAGCATTCAACCATTTCACAGAGTCTCCACTTGTGATGGCCTGCTCGAAACTAGTCGGGTCATTATCTTCCATGATGCAATCCTTGCTCCCACCATCTATGAGAAAACTGCAGTATCTCTTAGGTGGATGAGGAACCCTACTAGATCCGCGGAGTGGCTGGGGTTCGTTGGGGACTATTGGATCTTCCGGTTCCACCAAATCGTCAGTTGTAGTTTGTGCTGCTGGAACTTCTTCCAGTTCTACCTCATTACCACTAATTTCTTTTACAAGAAATTTCTATTCTAAAAAGGCGGCATGTTGAGCAACAAACACCTTTTATTCCCCACTTTGGTAGAAAAGATATCCATGCGAATTCTTTGGATATCGTACAAACTTACATAGAACTGACCTTGTCTCGAGTTTGTCCGGATTTTGCCTTTTGACATAGTCCGGACAACCCCATATCTTAACTCGTTTAAAATATGGTCTCTTTCCACTCCATATCTCATATGGTGTTTTAGGCACAAATTTTGATGAAACTTGATTCAATAGGTATGCTGTTGTCTCAAGCGCATAACCTTAAAAAGAAATAGGCAACTCAGCAGGACTTATCATAGAGCGCACCATATCTAATAGGGTGCAATTTCTCCACTTCGATACACTGTTGTGCTGTGGTGTATACGGAGGAGTAATCTGAGAGAGAATCCCATTCTCTTTTAGATAGTCACGGAATTCCGTGCTCAAGTATTCTCTTCCTCGATCAGATCGTAGGACTTTAATACTTCTACCCATCTGGTTCTCAACTTCGTGCTTATATTCCTTGAATTTCTTAAAAACTTCAGATTTGTGTTTCAACAAGAACACATGTCCGGACCTTGAGAGATCATCGGTGAATGTAATAAAGTACTAGAAACCATTTCTGGCATGTGTAGACATAGGATCGCATACATTACTATGTATCAGTCCCAAGAGTTCCGTAGCTCTTTCTCTGTGTTCAGTAAACGGAGTTTTGGTCATCTTGCTTTTGAGACATGATTGGCAAGTTTCATAAGATGAAAATTCGAACGGATTCAAATATCCATCTTTATGCAACTTAGCCAGCCTTGTCGCATTGATATGACCCAGTCTATAGTGCCACAAGAAGGCTCCGTTCATTTTTGAATTCTTCCTCTTGTTTGTGTTCTGTATGTTCAGAACTGTACTTTGATTCAGAACGTATATACCGTTTCATAACGTACCAAATCCAATCAACACTTGATTTTGGAAAATGTTCATAACATTATTCTCTAATGTGAGATTATATCCTTCTTTAGTTAGCAAAGAAACTGATATAATGTTGCACATCATCTTTGGTACGTAGTAACAGTCGTTCAGAATCAATGTATTACCAGTTGGTAATACAAGGTGATATTCGCCAACTGCCTTAGCCGCAACAATTGCACCATTCCCTACTGTTAGTGATTTATCGCCTTTTTCCAGTTCTCTACCTTTCTTTAGCCCATGTAACAATTTACATACGTGGGATCCTGATCCGGTGTCTAATACTCAGGACGTAGAACAAACTGAGAAACAGTTCTCGGTAACGAACACACCCGAAGAAGACGCATCAACATTCTGTTTCTTCATACGGGTGGCGCGGGAATCCTGATATTCCCTTATTCATACGGAACCAACGTTCCCCAGCTTAGTATAATAAGCGGGTTTGGTCAATACATCCATATTATTATCTTGATTAAGGAGTGACATGGGTTGCTGCCTGGAGAGAGAGAGAAGGAAACACATTAGCGTGCGCTCTTTGCAAGATTAGATTGGTTATTATTTTATCTAATCAGGATGGCTCCTACTGTTTTTATCAAATCTTCTTTCACACCATAAAAGGAAAGATTAGCCGGGATTAATTACATTCTACAAGTTCGCTAACCGGTCAGCCAGGCAAGTGTCAGTACTCCAAAGAAGGTTCTCTGTGCTTTCGCACGGACCTAATTAAAATAAACCTCGTTTCCCTAGAGGCATAACCCCGTTGACACCTTTCTAGACACCTACTAGATTAGATAATTGTAAAGTGCAAAACTCTCTCAGGAGTAACTTTTACTCGCAGTAGGTATCGGGATCCAACTATCATATAGAAGGTATGCAATCTCATTGCAAATTTTAACACTTGAAATTCCCGATAATAGTTTTTACCTCTAGCCACTTATGACCTTGACAAGGTCAACAAATCATAAGCGCTAGTTAAGTTTTACCCGTCATTTCTTGATTGAATTAAACCTACCCGCATGACCTTTGACAAGGTCAACAAGGCCGTACAACTACCCTAATCCAATCGCATCACATGTTAGCAGATAAGCACTAATCAGCTACCGCACACTACGTCTTGACAAGATCAACAAACGCAGCACGAATACTAAATAGCAGTTATCTGAAATGACGGAGGGCTACGCAGGGTTTTAAGAAAATCATGAGCATAATGAACTTGATATCGTTGTAGAATCTAGTGATTTGGAGTGTTTTAAGCTCCATTTTAAAAAATCGAATAGTTTTGTAGCGTTTGCTAGTTTCGCTAAATAGGTCACTCCCGGTAAAGGGATCTTAGCTCTTTTCTCATCGAATGAGGTGCTGGATATCCTACAAGGAATACCACTATACAAAACAAGAACTAGTGCAGCTTGCAAAACTAAACGAGTGAGTCGTAGTATTTGCTAGTTTCGCTAAAGAGGTCACTCCCAGTGAAGGGATCTCGACTCTTTCCTCATCGAATGAGCTGCTAGATATTCATCAAGGAATACCACTATGTAAAGCAAAAACTAGAGCTATCCATTTTAAAAATTTGATTCTACAATATCTTTAGGTTTCTTTATTTTCATTAATCTCATTAATGAAGTCCCATCATTTAATGTTTGCTAAACATCACAGAAAATTGAAACAAAAATAGAACGTACGCTTATGCTATCCGCATTCACCACTGGGCCTCGTCATGCACCGTTATGTTACTTAACTACCGGCAGAGCGGGGGCTGGACTAGCGCGGGTGCAAAACATAAGCAACATTTATTATATATCATATATATAATATAACATTCGTTTCACGCAGTTATATGATCATACAGAACCAAGCAGCAGAAGCAACATATGAAGTATTGGATATATTAGGAGGTCCGTGTTTTAAATTCAGCCAGTAATGTAGAACATGGATTCTGTAGTCGTGATGAATAGCCAAACCCACATCCCTAGACCCCTATGAGAGCGGCAAGTAACCCTACCAATTCTAGAGTTAGGAGACCCGGTCTCAACTCCTTGAGAAGGTTTCCCACTGGACTCTAGAACCCGGTTACTTATGCTCCCCTCCTTGGGTCTATCCTAATGCGGAAAAGCAAATAATATATATCAATGGTGACATCATCCTCAACCCGGAAGTGCCCCAATAAAAGAATATTATATACAGATTTTACATGAATGAAAATAAAAACTCTTATCTCACATAAACCTCCCGACTATTTATTCACGACGATCCAATACAACATATCACAACAACACATGAAATCACATATCATCAACGTAAGTAAATACGTGTATCCTGAATGTCGTTGACATATAGCAACGAAATTCGGGATACCCCACATATTACACTTACGGTCGTAGAAAAAAAATGAGAAACTACAATAATTAGGATCCGCAATATCCTTAGACATCATAAATCCGGAATATCTCATATTCCGAATTTCATGCCTAACTTAAAAATCTTGCATTTTAGTCTCAAATTGAAAACACTTTTCAATTACTTTAGTTAGGTAATTCAACAGGATTCCCGACTACATTATCGAATACTCGTCGGAAGTTTTAGCAGATGGCCGCACCCCCAATGCCGTCGACGAAGTGCACTAAGGCGGAACACCGTGGCCACGAGCACCGAATAGGTGCTTTTGGCAACGGGGTTCCCCTACAGTCACTTGGTCGGGGTTATGGGGCGTGGCTGTCTAATAGAGTTATCCGGCGAGTGTTCCCGTACAATACGTGATTGTGACGGAGTTTTGATCCGAATCAAAACTCTATGGCAACCGATTAACCGAGACTAAAATATTAGATTTACAATATACTAACTAGTTTTCACAAAACTAATTAATCCGGATTCTAAATATTGTATCACATATCATCAAGATCTGTACAACGTTAAACATTTCGATCGGTTTATCAAACTTCCATAAATTTCAGAGACCTCAACAACTTGAGTAGCATTAAAAAATACCCAGAAAGTGCTAAATGAAACCACAGAGCAACAAAAGAAAAATGGACCTACGATTCCCAAAATCAGCGGCGGAACCGTGGCCAAACAAGGGTTTTGGCGGCGGTTCCGCGACACTTTAGAGGAATTGTGGCTCAAAATTTCTTGGGGCTCCATAATAAACCATACACGATTTTTTGGATATTTTTAATTACGAAAATTTCAACATTTGAAAAAATCGACAGAAACATCAAAACTTTGCGGTTTCGAAAACCGATCGAACACTTTAAAGTCTTAAAGACTTACCCAAATATTCTAGCTTGGCTTTGATACCATGAAAGTCTACCCTAGCACTGCCATGAGGTTTTAGTAGCATCAAACATGCCAAATTTTAAAATTTTTAGGTGCTAAGTTAGATTAACAAGATCTTTAACTAGAATATTAGGGTTTAAAACTATGATGATATGAAAACTAAAGAGAAGGGAAGGAGGTTATACCTTCGTAGATCGAGTCCTTCGCTTCACAAGCTCCGGGTTGTGGTCCACGAGACTCCACTAGGCTCCACATCAAGTCGAATGAACCTCCTCGTAGATCTTCACGCCGAAGACGATCCACCCGAAGTCCCTTTGTCTCAAGCTATCTCTTCACTAAACTATCTTAAGTGAAGGCAACACACCACACCAAATTCCTAGTCTAGTGTGGGATGGTGAAGTAGGGGTTTTGAAAGCTCACTATGATTCTTAAAAGCTCAATGATTCATATCACATGTGAGGGTTTTGAGCTTGGAGGTGAGATGAGGAAAGTGTAGAGATCAAGAGAGAGCAAGAGCTCAACAAGAAAAATGGCTAAGGCATGAACTCAAGAATGAGCAAGCATAGAATGAAAAATCAAATGGCTCCTCACTTATTCAAACATGGAATAAATTGCAATTCTAAATTGCAATCATGCTTGAACAGTGAGTCAAGACCAATATAATATGATAAAGACCATTCCTTAAACCATATCCAAAATATCTCCACTTTTTACACATCATTTTTCTATTTTCATAAAATAGGAAATCATGCAATGCTGTATAATAATATATATATTATGAAGAATAATTAGTGAGCTAATGATATTAGTTAAGATATAATTATATCAAATATAATATATATCACATTATTAAATCAACACTTGATTTAATAATCCGGTTATATCACATATAACCGGCTAATATCATTTATCTGTATATCACATTATTAAATCAATGCTTGATTCGATAATCTGGTTATATCACATATAACCTAACCGACATCAGATAACTGCCAGATTACAATACGGTATCACATACACATATTTAATCAGGCCCACGTACATATCATATATGTGCCCTACTTCGTTTCGCTTGAACCAGGAAACTTCTGTGTGGGACTCTAAACACTCGTCAATACGCCAGCAGTAGGTGATGATCACATTGTTAGTTATATGTATGCCGTACAGGCCATTATTGTATATATGATATATATTATAGTGGATGCTTGGACATATATAGAGAGGACTTTCTTGCTCGACATGATAGTATACTATCTGGTTGCTCTTTGTCTTAACATGTAGACTTGTATTATGATACTGTCTTTCTCTCACATGTTGATAAAGCCCTTAGGATGTGTACTTGACTACCTGGACTATGATGGAGATCATACTAGTGGGGCCAGGATAGTCCATGAGTTCATCTTTTAATTGTTCCTAGTCGAGCGTGTATCGAGATGGGGCATCGATATTCCAGAGTAGACTAGCGTATACGCTTCTTGACCCATATGATGGGCGATGGATGATCCCACATCCATTGGTGTTTGACATAAAAGATGGTATACGGTTGCTCAGTGGAGACTGGGTACACTGAATAGGACTCGTCGAGAACTCCTAGATGGTATTATACCTAGCGTCAGATAGCAGTTCTCTGGTGACATTGGTACATGTTAGTCTTTAGACCTGAGATCGTCATAGAGTCTTGTGTGATTCCCACTGTGCTTTGATTTCCACCTTACCACGTTCAAGAGAACATGCAAAAAGATGGTTTTTGGGTACAGTCCCGAGTTACATGGAGGATATAAGCGATAGGAGGGTATTTGTAACGTTTTGAAAAAAAAACGGTAAAATAAGGGGGTTTTCTGTAAAAAGTCAAAATACAAATATCTTTATTATAAAATTAAATATACATATTCTAGTTATGTAATTGCTAGTATTTGGTGTTTATTGATCCACTGGTGAAATTTTAAATTTTCTGAAAATTTTTCCGAAATTAATTATTTTAATATTATTTTAAGCCGTCACTAATATATTTAATTAGGGAAAACTACAAATTGGAATGAGTTGAAACAAATTTTTCATAAAACTTTAAATAAAATTTTATCATGTGGTTTTTGAAACGAAATCGTTTGCCAAAACGGTTTAGAAATTATTGAAGAAAAAAGGCTTTTTTTAGTGCAAATGGATGTTTGGGGTATTGTAATTGTCATTTTCCCTCACCCCACACACACACCCACACTCACACACACCCATATTCAGCAGCCCTCTCCAAGTTTTCCCCCACTTCTTGATAGAAGAAAAGAAATCAAGAAAAAGGAAAACAAAGGAAATAAGAAAATAGTAAAAAGAGTATGGTCTTTTGTTGATTTGGTCTTCTTTTCTCCCCTTGACTTCACCCACTCCTACACCACACCTCACCCCTCTCCTCTCCTGGCCGAAATTGATCTGTTGGCAGCCCCCCCATTTTCTTCAAGTCTTCATCTTCCTTCACCTCCAAATTCATTCAAAAATCAACCAAAATCAACACAAATCAAAGCAAACTCAAAATCTAATCCCTACCCATTATTCCTTTGCCATTCAAGCTTGGATCTTGGTGAAAAGAGAGCATTTTGGGAGGCTAGATTTCATGCGAGATCAATAAAATTATGGAGGTATAATTTTAACCTTATGGTTAAATTGTTGATTATTGCTTAAGTTAGCTTAATTAAGTGTTTAATTAGGTGTTAACTTGGTTTACCCTTCAAGTTGAAAATTGTAAGGAATTGGGTTTGGATCAAGATAAGGGTTTTGATAAATTGTTCATGCTTTAATTGTGTAGTTGAACCTCTTAAGGTTTGGAAAACCTAATCTAGTTGCTATTATGTAAATTGTTGCATTTAATTTGTCCAAATCAAGTTTTTAAGCAAACTAGGTTTTTGGAATTTGATTAAATAATGGAGATAAAAATCTAATTAGGGTATTCATGGCATTATTAACATTTTAAAGTGTAGTTTAATACTTTAGTTCATCAAAATCTAAGCTAGATTGTAGTTTGTGCATTTTTGCTATAAAATTGTTAAAATTTAGGTATTTTGTAAACTAGAATTTTAGGGTTTTTGGAATTTAATGAGATTAAATTATGGGAATTATTTTTATGACTTATTTAAGATATTTAGTGAATATTGTGGCCGCTAGATTCGTTTATACATCGAGTTTTGTACTAAAACGGTGATTTGTGCTTGCTAGATTTTCGGAAAAATGACTTTTTAAGTGAAATTGGGGGTTTTGTGAATTTTAAGCTATTTTATATTATAATTAGTGCTTGTAATTGTACAAATGAGTGTGTTGGGAGCTCTCTCGATGGTTTGGCGTTTGTACGCCGACGTCGAGGGTTTTTGGGTCGATTTGTGAAAGCAACCATAGGTTTTGACCTATGTGGGATTCGTGCGTCGTTTTGGTCATGAGTCGGATTTTAATGCGATATGATGCGTTATGATATGTAGATACCCCATGTGGACTTCGAGACGACAAGCAAGCGCGTGGCGACGTCGGCACCGGCGAGCGAGGACCAGGTGAGTAGATTTATATCTACGGGGAGAAGTCGAGTGGATGGCGTATAGCACCTCCGCAGTTCGTGGTGATGTATACGAACACGTATACACACGTATATATATTGTTTATATATTGTTTGAGTTATTGATGATAAATATAGATATTTGGTGTTCTTGGATGATTGAGTGTCACGAAACCCTAGAGTTGCGGTCGCACCACACTTGCACACACCCACCCATACTTGCATACTTTCTTCTTTCTTTTGTGCTCATGCGGGAATATATAGTTATGTGTTCATATAGGTAGGGGACTATGTGTTCACATACGGATTTGAGAATGATACTTGAGATTGAGATTAGTCGATGAGATTTGTGTTGAGATTGTGATATCGGTGATATGGCAGGATTCGTACTTGAGATACGTCCTGGTGTTATAGCGGATCTTGGGGCGATGATACAGGTGAATAGTGTTATAAATAAAGTGGTCGACATATGATCGTGATGAGATATGATATGCTAGGATATTGATCCTAGGTTGTATTGGGCGATGTATACCCCTTGATGATGATATGTGCTGATGATATCAGTATTGTACTAGACCTAGGTCAGTACCTTAGACTATGATCTATGATAAAGAGGATACCGGATGAATAGTGTGATGAATATGATATTGACCCGTACTCAGATTTGGGGATGCCGTACGACGGATTTACCTACGAGCTATATTTTGATGATTGATCCGCACTCTTGACTTGGGATGTCTGATTTTAGATATGGTATCGGATATGATATTATCGTTGCGTCTAGTGCTCAGCTCCCGCTCATTATTGTGGTTCGCTCCGCATCGCATGCTTATATTATGCTTCATATTCTACTGTTGATATCTTGTGGTTAGGACACCAGCACCATTACCGATGATGCGTATGTACCACGTACACTTACTTGCCGGCTCACACACATCTTCATCGGTAATTGCCATGTCACGTACACCTTAGAAAATATTATTGCTTGACATAGCCTGTTAGCTAATAGTTTAGAAATGATATTAGTGTACTTGCCTTATATGTTAGTTTAGATATTGTAGTTATTACCTACTACTTCATGCATTCTGTTATTCATTGTTATGCCGCATTCATGGATTCTCATGCATATATTCACTTTTTACGTGCTATTGAGTTTTTGGATTCGGATTTCCATGAGATTTTCTGGATTTGGGGAAACCGCAAAACATATACAAACTTCTTCTTTCTCTTTTTAAATGAAAAGCGCGGTTTTTCCCATGATGTATGAGTCGTCCACCATGAGTTTGCTGATGGATTTCGAGACCCGATTCGAGGAGTTGGATGAACCGTTTCGGGTATATGGTGGGCCCGGTACGGTACCCCGGGGCGAGAAGGCCGTGTTGTTGACGTTGAGCCTGGCAGGGGAGCACTACCGACTGGTGATATTACCCGACGTGTCGGATATCCGGAGGATACCGTCGTGGTCTTGAGATGGATGGTAGGGGCCGGTCTGGACTGACGGCGCCCTAGCTATTGAGATTGAGACATTGAGATTTCGAGATATTGAGGTACTGAGATTTGATGATACAGGCCAGTCCGGATAGCCGGAGCCTGAGGTTTTGAGACATTGAGATTTATGTTTTGTGTCGATGCTAGACACTGTTGATGCTGATTTCATTTATGATACCTCATTTTAAAAATACAAAGGAAATCTTACTAATTTATGAAAACAGTTTCTTCATTACATGTATTCTGTTTTCATGCATTCATATCTCATTCATATGATATATTGCTACCTGAGGCACTGACACGGGCACATGAGATCACACTCGGGTTACATATTACCCTAGCCATTGTTATAGGCTGCATGTTATACATATATTTGAGGATATATTATGATCATTGACCTAGGTTGCGTTATTTATGCGATTTCTGTGCGTAGATATTTTTCTATTCACGAGTTGGCAACTCACCCCCGTTGTGCCCCAGTTTCTTGCAGGTTTGCCGTACAGGTTTCATTACGGCTTGCGGGCATAGTTTCCTTCGGGTGATTTGCTAGTAGGTGGGTTTACTTGTATCGTACCCCCATTATATATCTTGTATATTATTATTCTGTTGTATCTAGAAGTTCCATCAACCAAACATGTATTTATTTTGAGATAGAGACCAGTGATGTTATTCCTTCGACCTTAGAGTCGCGCGTTATATTTCTGTGGTTTTCTTGTGGTTTTGAGTTTCCTTTTGAATTTTGATCCTCGCCGTTGGCGTTGTATATTATATTGCTTGTGTGGTTATGACCGTCGATTGACGAAGAGCTAGCTCCCGCTTGGGGATGCCTTTTTATTGATTTCGTATACTATTCATATTGTATCCCGTTTGGGGGCCAGTATTTACAAAGGAGACTCTGCCGAAATTTTCGGGAAATATTTGATGTTTTTTTTAAAACCGCATAATTCGGCTTATGCTATTAAAACTACTTGTTTTAAATTGGTTTTCCTTCACTCTACTACTTTTCTTGGTTTGGATTTCTGGGTTTTCGGTTTACTTAGATTACGTACACCTTGAGACGTTCGTAGTTTACGTGCCGGTCATGTTCCGTACTTTCGGGTCGTGACAAAGTTGGTATCAGAGCGTTAGGTTTTACCGTCGGAGCGTAGGATGACCCTTGGTTGATGGAATAGGTGACTAAAGTAGAGTGACGTACCGTGGGTATGTTCCGCGGCATATTTACGATACGCTACTCCACTTAAGAAGCCTTAGGATGTACATTTCTTTGCTCAGTATTATATTCATTCTGATCTAGCCTCATCAGTACCAGTTATGGTTTTGCTGCCATGATTACGGGCAGGGAGAGCTACGGCTAGCGTTGCGGTCAGCACGAGCTCGTCACGAACGAGGACTGACCAGGGTGAAATTCCGGCGACACACGATTGCGGAGATGTGTCTTTTTATTGTGTTTTCACGCCCCGAGCATTTGATGGATCGCTGTATGAGATTACTTGGACGTGCCGATCAGCACTAGAGGATTGAGCCACTGACAGAGGCCAGCCAGATTTTGATGACCGTTGGTGTATTGCTTACTCATGATGATTGAGGCACTGTTCAGTGTGCAGACGAGTGAGCCAGTTGTTGCTGCGAGTGATGAGATATCGCCTCATATGTTGGAGCTATTGCGGGACGAGTAGTACTAATAGATGATAGAAGGTCGCTAGTCACCCGATGATGAATGACTAGGACAGATGGTTCGTTCGCCTACCCCGATGCGAGGTCATCAGATAGATTGATTCCAGCTAGAGACGACTTCACGCGGAGACGTTGAGAGTCGACAGAGACGATCGAATGTCAGAAACCTATTATTCCAAGTTTAAAGTAGTCGGAAAGACATGCAGGCAATTCTATGGTCCCTCTAGAAGAATGAAATCCTAACTCGACTTAATGACCGTGTGAAAGCCTTTGAACCTTCGGGTTTGCGGCAGTTCTGCGGCGCCATTAGTGAGGCTTGGGTTTGCCCTTCTACGGCTGGACCACCGATGCTGTGGTATGTGTTCGATACTATTAAACTGTGCCCAAGATGTTGAGCTCTTGGGGGATTATGAGGTTTTGACGAATCGATCGAATGGTTCGACTTCATTCGGATGCTAGGTGGTGAGATGCATTCTTGGGAGACTCCAGATACGAGGATAGTCGTTGGAGCTCAGTCCATGCAGCCACGATGAGACGAGTCCGAAGCAGTCGACATTAGAGAAAGTGGAGTAAGGGGTTCGTACGAGATCTTGATGAGACGACGTTCCACTCCGCCGACATCAGAGATGCGATATGCATGTCGAGGCATTATGCATGGATATACCTTCCAGAAGGAGTCGCGATGAGTATGCAGCCGTTCTGGAACAAGAAACAGATAACTTCCGGACAGTTCGGCAGAGACGTGATTTGGGAGAGTCTCGACAGGACCTTTCTGGAATGAATTACGAGAAGACTAGGACCCAGGAGTGGTCATGTTACGCACCCCAGCAGACCAGAGTTCTTGATCATTGACGAGACATGCTATGAGTGACCACGACAGTTGGCCAAAGATTCTTGAGTATGTGCTTGAGCGGAACTATTCCGCCATACTAGATTTCGATGTTTTGGGTGATTTATTCGCATGATTTGGTTTTGATGATTGAGGATTTACGATTTTCGCACAGTCGTTGCACTTGATATCGTTTTTGTGCTTTGGTTTCACATGTTTGTGATTTTACGGTTTTAGAAATTTGAGTTGATTTTGTGCGTATGCACGCACACGATTTGGTTCCTGCACTCTGTATAGTTTATATATGCTAGCAGTGCAGTGATACGCCTTTTGTGCACTTAGATGCACTGGACTTCGATTTCGATTGTGATACTCGATATTTGTTTTGTGCACCTTGTGCACCTGATTTGATTTTGCGCATGTTCGGCGCTTGATATTGGATTTCATGATTTCGTGCATGATGGATGCCCCTGGTTTTGGGTTTTCGCGCATGTTGAGCGCATGTCTTGAGATGCGATTTTGGTGCACACCAGATGCACTAAATCGAGATTTTTTTCGTGCATGTCAGATGCACCTGATTTTTGCTGTCAGGCACACACGTTGCCTACGACAGATGCTTTGTGCACACCCGATGCACTTAGATCTTGTTTCTGTGCACTTGTATGGCACGTATATGGATTTTGATTGTCGTGCGCACCAGACGCACGTAGTATTCATACGCGTATTTTGGGATTGATTTCTTATAGAGCAGTACGTTTTTTTATGATAATTGCGATGTGTTTTCGTACTTAGCAGGACTAGTCAGAGGACAGTACCTGAATGTATTTTGCATGCATTGATAGCTATTGAAGGGAATTCCAAAAAGCGAGCTATAGTCTCAGTATTTACCTACGTGTCTGATATGACGCGAAACGTTTAAAACAAGAAAATCCTTCCAAATTGTTTCCCAAAATGGCGGAACGTACAGTTCAAACAAAAGGTATATATGTATATGATTATTTTCTTATGATAGACGTCCGCCACTGTGCAGTGTTATGCGCATTGCACAGCGACTTTAAGAGATTCGGCATGCATTCCCTTCAGATATTTACATATATAGATTTGATATTTACGTGTATAGTTTCGAGTTATATCATATTGGTTTTGTATTGGATTTGACATTTGTGTCTTTACCATGACTCCGATGATTGCGGGATGCTTGACGGAGTTTTCATTTTGAGTTATATGCTCATTTTTCATGCGCATGCGCTGCGCTACGATTTGTTTTATGTATTTACAATTTCGGAGCCCCGACGACTTGATGGTTTTGGTTTAGATGTTTTAGTATTTGGGGGGAGTTTTAATTTAAAATTCGGGGACCGAATTTCTTTAAGGGGGAAGATTGTAACGTTTTGAAAATCGTTTCGGTGAAATTTCGAAAAAACGGTAAAATAAGGGGGTTTTCTGTAAAAAGTCAAAATACAAATATCTTTATTATAAAATTAAATATACATATTCTAGCTATGTAATTTCTAGTATTTGGTGTTTATTGACCCACTGGTGAAATTTCAAATTTTCTGAAATTTTTTCCGAAATTAATTATTTTAATATTATTTTAAGCCGTCATTAATATATTTAATTAGGGAAAATTACAAATTGGAATGAGTTGAAACAAATTTTGTGCATCATAAAACTTTAAATAAAATTTTATCATGTGGTTTTTGAAACGAAATCGTTTGCCAAAACGGTTTAGAAATTATTGAAGAAAAAAGGCTTTTTTTTTAGTGTAAATGGATGTTTGGAGTATTGTAATTGTCATTTTCGCTCACCCCACACACCCACCCACACTCACACACACCCATATTCAGCAGCCCTCTCCAAGTTTTCCCCCACTTCTTGATAGAAGAAAAGAAATCAAGAAAAAGGAAAACAAAGGAAATAAGAAAATAGTAAAAAGAGTATGGTCTTTTGTTGACTTGGTCTTCTTTTCTCCCCTTGACCACACCTCACCCCCACACCACACCTCACCCCTCTCCTCTCCTGGCCGAAACTGATCTGTTGGCAGCCCCCCCATTTTCTTCAAGTCTTCATCTTCATTCACCTCCAAATTCATTCAAAAATCAATCAAAATCAACACAAATCAAAGCAAACTCAAAATCTAATCCCTACCCATTATTCCTTTGCCATTAAAGCTTGGATCTTGGTGAAAAGAGAGCATTTTGGGAGGCTAGATTTCATGTGAGATCAATAAAATTATGGAGGTATAATTTTAACCTTATGGTTAAATTGTTGATTATTGCTTATGTTAGCTTAATTAAGTATTTAATTAGGTGTTAACTTGGTTTACCCTTCAAGTTGAAAATTGTAAGGAATTGGGTTTGGATCAAGATAAGGGTTTTGATATATTGTTCATGCTTTAATTGTGTAGTTGAACCTCTTAAGGTTTGGAAAACCTAATCTAGTTGCTATTATGTAAATTGTTGCATTTAATTTGTCCAAATCAAGTTTTTAAGCAAACTAGGTTTTTGGAATTTGATTAAATAATGGAGATAAAAATCTAATTAGGGTATTCATGGCATTATTAACATTTTAAAGTGTAGTTTAATACTTTAGTTCATCAAAATCCAAGCTAGATTGTAGTTTGTGCATTTTTGCTATAAAATTGTTAAAATTTAGGTATTTTGTAAACTAGAATTTTAGGGTTTTTGGAATTTAACGAGATTAAATTATGGGAATTATTTTTATGACTTATTTAAGATATTTAGTGAATATTGTGGCCGCTAGATTCGTTTATACATCGAGTTTTGTACTAAAACGGTGATTTGTGCTTGCTAGATTTTCGGAAAAATGACTTTTTAAGTGAAATTGGGGTTTTTGTGAATTTTAAGCTATTTTATATTATAATTAGTGCTTGTAATTGTACAAATGAGTGTGTTGGGAGCTCTCTCGATGGTTTGGCGTTTGTACGCCGACGTCGAGGATTTTTGGGTCGATTTGTGAAAGCAACCATAGGTTTTGACCTATGTGGGATTCGTGCGTCGTTTTGGTCATGAGTCGGATTTTAATGCGATATGGTGCGTTATGATATGTAGGTACCCCATGTGGACTTCGAGACGACCAAGCAAGCGCGTGGCGACGTCGGCACCGGCGAACGAGGACCAGGTGAGTAGATTTATATCTACGGGGAGAAGTCGGGTGGATGGCCTATAGCACCCCCGCAGTTCGTGGTGATGTATACGAACACGTATACACACATATATATATTGTTTATATATTGTTTGAGTTATTGATGATAAATATGGATATTTGGTGTTCTTGGATGATTGAGTGTCGCGAAACTCTAGAGTAGCGGTCGCACCACACTTGCACACACCCACCCATACTTGCATACTTTCTTCTTTCTTTTGTGCTCATGCGGGAATATATAGTTATGTGTTCACATAGGTAGGGGACTATGTGTTCACATACGGATTTGAGAATGATACTTGGGATTGAGATGAGTCGATGAGATTTGTGTTTAGATTGTGATATCGGTGATATGGCAGGATTCGTACTTGAGATACGTCCTGGTGTTATAGCGGATCTTGGGGCGACGATACGGGTGAATAGTGTTATAAATAAAGTGGTCGACATATGATCGTGATGAGATATGATATGCTAGGATATTGATCCTAGGTTGTATTGGGCGATGTATACCCCTTGATGATGATATGTGCTGATGATATCAGTATTGTACTAGACCTAGGTCAGTACCTTAGACTATGATCTTTGATAAAGAGGATACCGGATGAATAGTGTGATGGATATGATATTGACCAGTACCCAGATTTGGGGATGCCGTACGACGGATTTACGTACGAGCTATATTTTGATGATTGATCCGCACTCTTGACTTGGGATGTCTGATTTTAGATATGGTATCGGATATGATATTATTGAGGCGGGATCACCGACTAATATATATACAGGTATGTATATGTATCGACTCAGATGTTAGGCGGTTTCCTTACCTGTAGTCCAGCTGGTTAGCTTAGCCCTTTAGTTTAGTTTAGTTGTTAGATTAGATTCGATTCTTACCTATTTCAAAAATACAAAGGAAATCTCACTAATTTATGAAAACAGTTTCTTCATTTACATGTATTCTGTTTTCATACCTCATTCATATGATATATTGCTACCTGAGGCACTGACACGGGCATATGAGATCACACTCGGGTTAGATATTACCCTAGCCATTGTTATAGGCTGCATGTTATACATATATTTGAGGATATATTATGATCATTGACCTAGGTTGTATTATTTATGCGATTTCTGTGCGTAGATGTTTTTCTATTCACGAGTTGGCAACTCACCCCCGTTGTGTCCCAGTTTCTTGCAGGTTTGCCGTACAAGTTTTATTACGGCTTGCGGGCATAGTTTCCTTCGGATGATTTGCTAGTAGGTGGGTTTACTTGTATCGTACCCCCATTATATATCTTGTATATAATTATTCTGTTGTATCTAGAAGTTCCATCAACCAAACATGTATTTATTTTGAGATAGAGACCAGTGATGTTATTCCTTCGACCTTAGAGTCGCGCGTTATATTTCTGTGGTTTTCTTGTAGTTTTGAGTTTCCTTTTGAATTTTGATCCTCGCCATTGGCGTTGTATATTATATTGCTTGTGTGGTTGTGACCGTCGATTGACGAAGAGCTAGCTCCCGCTTGGGGATGCCTTTTTATTGATTTCGTATACTATTCATGTTGTATCCCGTTTAGGGGCCAATATTTACAAAGGAGACTCTGCCGAAATTTTCGGGAAATATTTGATGTTTTTTTTTAAAACCGCATAATTCGTCTTATGCTATTAAAACTACTTGTTTTAAATTGATTTTCCTTCACTCTACTACTTTTCTTGGTTTGGATTTCTGGGTTTTCGGTTTACTTAGATTACGTACGCCTCGAGACGTTCGTAGTTTACGTGCCGGTCATGTTCCGTACTTTCGGGTCGTGACAAGAAAACATGCAAAAAGATGGTTTTTGGGTACAGTCCCGAGTTACATGGAGACCATGAGCGATAGGAGGGTATTCGTCTCTCCCGATATTGGGGGTTGATATTGCGCTGTGCTCGATTGACCATAACACGAAGTCCCTGGACAGGGCTGATACGGAGATTTACTGGTAAGTGTTATCAGTAGTTTCTCGACCCGTTATGAGCCTCACATCGGCATGAATTATCGGTTACTGGGGTCTGACGTTTACCACCCCTAGACTAGATATGCAACATATCAGACGAAGAGACCGGGCTGTACGGTAGTGTTACTAACAGGCTTTGCGGGAGTTTAGACAAGCTAGCTTGTTGATCTTCTGATCGCTCAATACCCGGGTAGCCGTTACGTCCAGCTAGTTCCGTTGACGGCTTATGGATGACTGATATGATCATTACTTACTGCCGGCGTATTGACGAGTCTTTAGAGTCCTATACAGAGGTTTTCTGGCTCAGGCGAAACGAAGTAGGAGCACATATGTGATATGTGCGAGACCGAGATTAATACGAGTATGTGATACTGTATTCTATTCTCACGATCTGTGATATCGGTCGGTTATATGTGATATAGCCGGGTTATCGAATCAAGTATTGATTCGATAAGATGATACAAATGATATTAGTCGGTTGTATGTGATATATCCGGATTATTAAATCAAGTGTTGATTTAATAATTTAATGTATAATTATATATTTGATATATTAATTTACATTGACTAATATTAGCTTACTTAAGAATTTCTTTATCTCACTTGTATACATTTAATATATATATGTGATATATGTTAATTGTATATGTTTCCTTTTGTGCCATGCTTGATGACACATGTTACATGGGTGTATGAGACTTACACCATTCCATAAGATAATTGGAGTTTTATTTATTTAAAGTAAATACAAAATTGGTGGAAATTTGTCATGGTTGATGCTTAGTGGAAGCTTGTAGAAACCTTTGACTTAGTCCACTAATTTTGTCTTACTATAGATATTTATTTACCCAACTATTATTTTTAGCCATAGTTTAGTCTCTATATGAGTTAGTATATGATATTAACACACCCATAGTTGCTATTCTCACTCATGAGATTCATTCCATTCTCATCTTCATCTTCTTCTTCATCTCCAAAAAGGGTTTCTAGGTTTTGAGGAGGTGAAGAAAATTAGTGAGAAAAATATTTCTAAAGTGAGCAAAATTCCTACTTCATCAACCTACATTAGATTAGCCATTTAGTTTAGGTTGTTTGCTTCACTAATTCCTAATTAGTGAAGAGGGAGCTTGAGTTAGTGTCTTCTCGACGTAGATCATCTTCGGCCCCATAGACTTCAAGCAAGTTTGTTCATTTCACCTTGTGGAGCCTTACTAGAGTCCGAAAGATCACTACTTGGAGCGAATGGACTACTACATGGAGCTTTTGAAGTGAAGGACCGGTCTACAAAGGTTGTATTCCTTGTTCACTTTGTATGTAAAGTTGTTTACATTCTAACTTAACTCCTAATTTTCTAGTTAGATCCTTGGCATGGGTTGCATAGCTCTCTAGGTTTTTTAAAATTGTATACTTGATGCCCCATAAATCCTAGTTGGGGTGCTATGAAACCTAGCAGTGGTATCAGAGCCAAGCTAGAGTATTAGGCGTTGTCTAGGAGAAGTTAGAAATTCGAAACGAACTCCGAATCCAGATATTGCACCCTCTCTGGAAATTTTTCCAAAAGTTGGAATTTTTCATGTTAAAAATATTCAAAAAATCATGCAGGTAAATCTATGGACCCTCTAGAAGAACGACACCGAATCTCGATCACATGACCGCGGAACCGTGGCCAAATAGGCTTATTTGCGGCGGTTCCGCGGCGCTATGTATGAGACATGGGTCGGCCCTTCTACTGTTGGTCCGTAGGTACTGTGGCATGTTTTGGGCATTTTTTAACACTGCTCAAGTGTTGACCACTCTGGAAAATTTTGGGAATTCGTTGATTTGATCGAAATGTTTAACATCGTCTAGCTGTCTGTGAATGAGATACAATATTTAGAATCTACAATTATTAGTTTTGTGAAAACTAATATGAATTTTATAAATCTAGCAATTTAGTCTCAATTGATCGGTTGCCACGGAATTTTGATGTGGATCAAAAGTCCGTCGCAATTACGTAGTGTATGCGGATACTCGCTGGGTAACGTTACTAGATATCCACGCCCCATAGCCATGACCAAGTGACTGTAGGAGAACCCTGTTGCCAAAAGCATCCGTCCGGGTGCTCGCGCCCGCGGTGTTCCGCCTAAGTGCACTTTGTCGACGACATTAGGGGGTGCGGCCGTTTAATAAAGTTTCCGACGAGCATTCATTCTGGAAGTTGGGAATCTTGTTGAATTGCCTGACTTGTTATTGGAAAGTGTTTTCAATAACGAGACTAAAATGCGGGGTTTATAATTGTTAGGCATGAAATTCGAAATATGAGATATTCTGGGTTTATGATGTCTAAGGAATTCATATGGTTAGGCATGAAAGCCGAAATATGTGATATTTCGGATTTATGATGTCTAAGGATTTGCGGATTCCAATTGTTGTAGTTTTTCACTTTCTTTTTTGCGACCATAAGTGTAATATGTGGTGTATCGCTGGTTTCGTTGCTATATGTCAACAACAATTGTGATACACATATTTACTTATGTTGATGACATGTGATGTTATGTGTTGCTGTGATATGTTATATTGGATCGTCGTGTTTGAATAGCCGGTTTTTTTATGTGAGATGGTTTTTTTTATGTGAGATGAGCATTTTTCATTTTCATTCATGTAAAAACTTGTATGTAATATTCTTTTATTGGGGCACTTCCGGGTTGAGGATGATGTCACCATTGATGTATATTATTTACTTTTCCGCATTAGGATAGACCCAAGGAGGGGAGCACAAGTAACTGGGTTCTAGAGTCCAGTGGGAGACCATCTCGAGGAGTCGAGTCCGAGTCTCCTAACTCTAAAATTGGTAGGGTTGCTTGCCGCTCTCGTAGGGGTATAGGGATGTGGGTTTGGCTACTCATCGCGACTGTAGATTCCGTGTTTTTTACCGGCTTAATATAAAACACAAACCTCCTAGTATATCCAATATTTCATATGATGACTTCTGGTGCTAATATTCTGTGATGTGATCACTTTATATGTCTGAGATGAATGATTTATTATTATATATATGATATATAATAAACATTGCTTATGTTTTGCACTTGTGCTAGTCCCACCCCGCTATGCCGTTAGTTAAGTAACCTAACGGTGCATAACGGGACACTGTAGCGAATGCGGATAGTATAAGCGTACGTTGTATTTTCATTTCTTCTGTGATGCTTAGGAAGCATAACTGATGGGATTTCATTAATGAGATTAATGAAAAGAAAAGAAACCTAAAAATGTTGTAGAATCAAACTTTCAAAAAGGGTAGCTCTAGTTTTTTGTTTTGCATAGCGGTATTTCTTGTAGAACATCCAGTACCTCATTCGATGAGGAAAGAGCCGAGATCACTTCAACGGGAGTGACCTCTTCAGCAAAAGATAGCAGATGCTACAACCCACTCGGTTTTGTTTTTTGATAGCTTTTTTAGTTTTTGCTTTGCATAGCGGTATTCCTTGTAGAATATCCAACACTTCATTCGATAAGGAAAGAGCCGAGATCCCTTCACCAGGAGTGACCTCTTTAGCAAAACTAGCAAAAGCCTAAAAAAACAATTCTTTTCAAAAATCACTCGATTCTGCAATGATATCAAGTTCATTACGCAAAAGGTTTTCTTAAAAACCCGTCGTAGCCCTCCGTCATTTCAGATAGATGCTACTTAGTATTCGTGCTACATTTGTTGACTATGTTAAGGCGTAGTGTGTAGTAGCTAATTAGTGCTTATCTGCTAAAGCATGAGAAGCGATTGGATTAGGGTAGTCGTATGACTTTGTTGACATGTTAAGGGTCATACGGGTGGGTTTAATTCAATCAGGAAATGACGGGTTGAACATAGCTAGCGCTTATGATTTGTTGACTATGTTAAGGTCATAAGTTGCCAGAGGCAAAATATTATTGGGAATTTCAAGTGTTGAAATTTGCAATGAGATTGCATACCTTCTATGAGATAGTTGGATCCCAATACCCACTGCGAGTAAGAGTTACTCCTGGGAGAGTTTTACACATCACAATTAGCCGATCAAGTAGGTACCTAGAAAGGTGTTAACGGGGTTACGCCCCTAGGAAAACGAGATTTATTTTAATTAGGTCCATGCGAAAGCATGGGGAACCTTCCTCAAAGTACCAACACTGGCCTGGCTGAAAGATTGGCGAACTTGTAAGGTGTAATTAATTCCGGCCAGTCTTACTTTTTAAGGTTTGAAGGAAGATTTGATAAAAACAGTGGGAGTCATCCTGATTAGATAAGATAATAACCAATCTAATCTTGCAAGAGCATACGCTAAGTGTTTTCTTCTCTCTCTCCAGGTAGCGACCATGTCAGGCCTTAATCAAGATAAAAATATGGATATATTGACCGAACCCGTTTGTTATACTGAGCAGGAGAACGTTGGTTCCGCTTCCACTTATAATTGTTATAAGTCCGAGCAGGAAATAGGGGATTATCCGGATTCCCATGCCACCCAAACGAGGAATGAGCATGCTGATACATCTTCTTCGGGTGTGTTAGTTACCAAGAACTGTTTCTCAGTACACTCTACGTCCTGAGTATTAGATACCGGATTAGGATCCCATAAATGTAATATGTTGCATGGGCTAAGGAAAGGTAGAGAACTGGGAATGGGTGATCATTCTGTAAGAGTAGGGAATGGTGCAAATGTTGCAGCCAAAGCAGTTGGCGAATATCACCTTGTATTACCAAATGGTAATATATTGATTCTGAACGAATGCTATTACATACCGAACCTGATATGCAATCTTATATCAGTTTCTTTATTAAGTAAAGAAGGATATAATTTTGTATTACAGGATAATGTTATGAACATCTTCCTGAATCAAAAGTTGATTGGATCAGGCTCGCTAAGCAATGGCATATACGTTCTAAATCAAACCACAGTTCTTAACGTACAAAACACACACAAGAGGAAGAGTTCAGAAATGAACGAATCCTTCTTATGGCATTGTAGACTAGGTCATATCAATGCGATACGACTAGCTAAGTTACATAAGGATGGGTATTTGAATCCGTTCGAATTATCATTTTATGAAACTTGCCAGTCGTGTCTCAAAGGAAAGATGACCAAAACTCCGTTTACTGGACATGGAGAAAGAGTTACGGAACTCTTGGGACTGATACATAGTGATGTATGCGGTCCTATATCTACACATGCCAGGAATGGTTCTTCATACTTCATTACATTCACCGACGATCTCTTAAGATAAGGACATGTGTTCCTGTTGAAACACAGGTCTGAAGCCTTTGAGAAATTCAAAGAATAGAAGCATGAAGTCGAGAACCAAACGGGTAAAAGTATTAAAATCCTACGATCTGACCGGGGAGGAGAATACTTGAGCAATGAGTTCCTGGACTATTTAAAAGAGAATGGGATTCTCTCTCAGCTTACTCCTCTGTATACACCATAGCACAACGGTGTATCGGAGCGGAAGAATCGCACCCTATTAGATATGGTGCGTTCTATGAAGAGCACCGCTGATTTACCTATTTCCTTTTGGGGTTATGCGCTTGAGACAACAGCATACCTATTGAATCAAGTTCTATCTAAATCAGTGCCTATAACCCCATATGAGATATGGAGTGGGAAGAGACCATATTTTAAACGAGTTAAGATATGGGGTTGTCCGGCCTATGTCAAAAGGCAAAATCCGGACAAACTCGATGCACAATCAGTCTTTTGCAAGTTTGTGGGATTTCCAAAGAATTCACAAGGATATGTTTTCTACCACGCTGAGGAACAAAAGGTGTTTGTTTCTCAATATGCCACCTTTTTAGAAAAGGAATTTCTTGTAAAAGAAATTAGTGGTAAAGAGGTAGAGCTGGAAGAAGTTCCAGCAGTATAAACTGCAACTGACGATTTAGTGGAACCATAGGATTTGATAGCTTCCAACGAACCTCAGCCTCTCCGCCGATCTAGTAGGGTTCCTCATCTACCTGAGAGATACTACAGTTTTCTCATTGATGGTGGGAGCGAGAATTGTATCATGGAAGATGATGACCCAACTAGCTTCGAGCAGGCCATCACGAGTGAGGACTCTATGAAATGGCTGGATGCAATGTGATCTGAGATGGAATCGATGTACACCAACAAAGTATGGACTTTGGAAGTTGCTCCCGAAGGGGTAAAACCCATTGGGAGCAAATGGATCTTTAAGAAGAAACTTGGAGTAGATGGAAAAGTTGAGACTTTCAAAGCTAGATTTGTTGCAAAAGGTCTTCGTCAAAGACCAGGTGTGGATTATGATGAAACCTTTTCTCTAGTGGCTATGCTTAAGTCCATCCGGATCCTGCTTGCCATCGCTGCATACCATGACTACGAAATCTGGCAAATGGACGTTAAGACTGCCTTTCTAAATGGTGATTTAGAAGAGAGCGTGTACATGACTCAGCCAGAGGGCTTCGTGGATAGTGTGAGCAGCGGAAAGGTGTGCAAGCTGCTTAAATCTATCTATGAGTTAAAGCAGATATCGCGGAGTTGGAACATCTGTTTTGATGTCGTAGTCAAAGAGTTTGACTTTGTCAAAAACGTAGATGAAACTTGTATATATAAGAAGGTGGCAGAGAGTAAGGTCGTCTTCCTCGTATTGTACGTGGATGCCATACTCTTGATAGGAAATGATATTCCTATGCTGCACTCGGTCAAGCTCTTCTTATCACAAAGATTCTCAATGAAAGATCTAGATGATGCTTCCTACATCTTAGGAATTAAGATCTATAGAGATAGATCTAAACAGATATTGGTGTTGTCCTAATCCCGGTACATTGACACCATACAAAAGAGGTTTAGTATGGAAGATTCCAAGCGTGGGAATTTACCCACGATCTCAGGACCCACTCTCTCCAAAGAGATGTCTCCCAAGACTGATTTGGAGAGAGTTCGCATGCAAGTGATACCCTATGCTTCGGAAATAGGCTCTATCATGTACGCGATGTTATGTACCAGACCCGATGTAGCATACTCACTGAGTGTAGTGAGTAGGTATCAAGCAGATCCAGGAGAGAATCACTGGACTTCTGTGTAGAACATTCTCAAGTACTTGAGAAGGACTAAAGAGATGTTCTTGGTGTATGGTAACGGTGAACTCCAAGTGGAGTCCTTTATCGATTCGAGCTTTCAGAGTGATAAGGACGACTCTAAGTCAGTCTCGGGATTTGTCTTCACCCTCAATGGAGGGGCAGTTTGTTAGAAGATTTCTATGCAAGAAACCACGGCAGACTCGACGATGGAGGCTGAATACATCACTGCCAACGATGCTGCCAAAGAGGCTGTCTGGATGAAGAAGTTCATAATTGAACTTGGAGTGGTTCCATCCATCATGCATCCAATACCTTTGTATTGTGATAACAATGGAGCTATGGCTTTGGCTAAGGAACCCAGGTCCTATCAGCGTTCCAGGCGTATTCTAAGACGGTATCACCTGATCCGGAAGATAGTTGATCGCCGGGAGATCGAGGTCAGGAGAGTTGACACGAGGAATAATACAGCGGATTCACTCACGAAGGCCATACCCCAGATATAATTTGAGAGACTCTTTGGGATGTTGGGTATGAGATACTACAACAACTGGCCTTAGTGCAAGTGGGAGATTGTTAGTTATATGTATGCCCTAGAGGCCATTATTGTACATATGATGTATATTATAGTAGATTCTTAGACATATATAGAGAGGACTTTCTTGCTCGATATGATAGTATGCTATCTGATTGCTTTTTGTTTTAATATGTTGACTTGTATTGTGATACTGTCTTGCTCTCACTTGTTGATAAAGCCTTTAGGATGTGTACTTGACTATCAGGACTATGATGGAGATCATACTAGTGGGGCCAGGGTAGTCGATGAGTTCATCCTTTAATTGTTCCTAGTCGAGGGTGTATCGAGATGGGGCATCGATATTCCAGATTAGACTAGCGTATACGCTTCTTGACCCATATGATGGGCGATGGATGATCCCACATCCATTGGTGTTTGACATCAAAGATGGTATATGGGTGCTCAGTGGAGACTGGGTACACTGAACATGACTCGCCGAGATCTCCTAGATGGTATTATACCTAGCGTCAGATAGCAGTTCTCTAGTGACATTGGTACATGTTAGTCTTTAGACCCGAGATCATTATAGAGTCTTGTGTGATTCCCATCGTGCTTTGATTTCTACCTTACCACATTCAAGAGAACGTGCAAAACGGTGGTTTTTGGGTACAGTCCCGAGTCACATGGAGGCAATGAGCGATAGGAGGGGATTCGTTTCTCCCGATATTGTGGGTTGATGTTGCGCTGTGCTCGATTGACCATAACACGAAGTCCCTGGCCAGGGCTGATATGGAGATTTACTGGTAAGTGTTATCAGTAGTTTCTCGACCTGTTATGAGCCTCACATCGGCACGACTTATCAGTTTCTGGGGTCTAACGTTTACCACACCTAGACTAGATATACAACATATCAGAATAAGAGACCAGACTGTACGGTAGTGTTACTGACAGGCTTTGTGGGAGTTTAGACAAGCTAGCTTGTTGATCTTTTGATCTCTCAATACCCGGATAGCCGTTACGTCCATCTAGTACCGCTGACGGCTTATGGATGACTGATATGATCATCACCTACTGCCGGCGTATTGTGAGTCTTTAGAGTCCTACACAGAGGTTTCCTGGCTCAGGCGAAATGAAGTAGGAGCACATATGTGATATATGCAGGACCGAGATTAATACGAGTATGTGATACCGTATTCTATTCTCGCGATCTGTGATATCGGTCGGTTATATGTGATATAGCCGGGTTATCGAATCAAGTATTGATTCGATAAGATGATACAAATGATATTAGTCGGTTGTATGTGATATATCCGGATTATTAAATCAAGTGTTGATTGAATAATTTAATGTATAATTATATATTTGATATATTAATTTACATTGACTAATATTAGCTCACTTAAGAATTTCTTTATCTCACTTGTATACATTTAATATATATGTGTGATATATGTTAATTGTATATGTTTCCTTTTGTGCCATGCTTGATGACACATGTTACATGGGTGTATGAGATTTACACCATTCCATAAAATAATTGGAGTTTTATTTATTTAAAGTAAATACAAAATTGGTGGAAATTTGTCATGGTTGATACTTAGTGGAAGCTTGTAGAAACCTTTGACTTAGTCTACTAATTTTGTCTTACTATAGATATTTATTTACCCAACTATTATTTTTAGCCATGGTTTAGTCTCTACATGAGTTAGTATATGATATTAACACACCCATAGTTGCTATTCTCACTCATGAGATTCATTCCATTCTCATCTTCATCTTCTTCTTCATCTCCAAAAAGGGTTTCTAGGTTTTGAGGAGGTGAAGAAAATTAGTGAGAAAAATATTTCTAAAGTGAGCAAAATTCCTACTTCATCAACCTACATTAGATTAGCCATTTAGTTTAGATTGTTTGCTTCACTAATTCCTAATTAGTGAAGAGGGAGCTTGAGTTAGTGTCTCCTCGACGTAGATCATCTTCGGCCCCATAGACTTCAAGCAAGTTTGTTCATTTCACCTTGTGGAGCCTTACTAGAGTCCGGGAGATCACTACTTGGAGCGAAGGGACTACTACACGGAGCTTTTGAAGTGAATGACTAGTCTACAAAGGTTGTATTCCTTGTTCACTTTATATGTAAAGTTGTTTACATTCTAGCTTAACTCCTAATTTTCTAATTAGATCCTTAGCATGGGTTGCATAGCTCTCTAGGTTTTTTAAAATTGCATACTTGATGCCCCATAAATCTTAGTTAGGGTGCTATGGAACCCAGCACAAATTAGTCACTTACAAGCCGTCAGCGGTACTACCTGGACGTAACGGCTACCCGGGTATTGAGTGATATGAAGCTCAACAAGCAAGCTCGTCTATACTTTCCATGAAGCCTATCAGTAATACTACCGTACAGTCCGGTCTCTTCGTCTGATATGTCGCATATCATGTTTAGGGGTGGTAATCGTCAGACCCAAGTAATGTGATAAGTAATGCCGATGTCTGGCCTATAACGGTTCAAGAAACTACTGATAACTCTTATCAGTAAATCTCAGCAGCAGCCCTGGC
The DNA here is from genome assembly GCA_030015575.1 of Agapanthus africanus. NCBI lineage: Eukaryota > Viridiplantae > Streptophyta > Magnoliopsida > Asparagales > Amaryllidaceae > Agapanthus > Agapanthus africanus. The sequence goes on from CM057338.1 coordinate 437,288,006, forward strand.
CAGGGACTTCTAGTTATAGCCAATCGAGTATAGTGCAAAATCAACCCCGAATACCGGGAGAGACGAAACCCCTCTTATCACTCATTGCCTCCATGTAACTCGGGAATGTACCCAAAATCCACCTGTTTGCACGTCTCCTTTAAGCGTGGTAGGGAGGAAATCAAAGCACAGTGGGAGCCACATGAGACTCTATGACGATCTTGGGTCTATAGACTAACCTGTACCAGTGTCACCGTAGGACTGCTATCTGACGATAGGTATACTACCAACTAGAAGTCATTGGCGAGTCCTGTTCGGTGTACCCATTCTCCAATGAGCACCTGTGTACAATATTTGATGCCACACACTCTGGAATATTGATACCTCTGTCTCGATATCTCCTCGACTAGGAACTGTTTAAAGGATGTACTTTTGGACCACCCCGGCCTCACCAGTATGATCTCATCATAATCCTGGTCGTCAAGTACATATCCTAAGGGCTTTATCAACATGTAAGAGAAAGAAAGTAAAGAATACCAGTCAACATGTTAAGATAAAGAGTAACCAGATAGCATACTATCATGTCGAACAAGAAAGTCATATATATATATATATATATATATATATATATGTCCAAGCATCCACTATAATATACATCACATGTACAATAATGGACTCTAGGGCATACATATTCCTAACAGTTGCAACCACTTCTAGTGCCAGAGTGGAAATAGGAGCACATCACCATGGATTTTGTGACAGCACTGCCTCGAAGCCCAAAGGGTAATAATGCTGTCTGGGTTATTTTTGATTGTCTCACGAAGGCAGCACATTTCATACCTTTCCGAGTTAGACAATTGATGGAGTCGCTTGCCGAGAAATATATGCAGGAGATTGTAAGACTGCATGGAGTATCCGTTAGTATCGTGTCTGATCGAGACACCAGGTTCATTTTCCATTTCTGGAAGAGCTTGCAGGAGAGTTTGGGCATGCGTCTCAAGTTCAGCACGATCTATCATCCGCAGACGGACGGGCAATCCGAGCGTACTATCCAGACGCTCGAGGATATGCTGAGGGCATGCATGCTTGATTTTCTGGGTTCTTGGGAGGATCACCTCCATCTGGTAGAATTTTCGTATAACAACAGCTACCAAGCTAGCATCCAGATGGCACTGTTCGAGACTTTGTATGGACGGAAGTGTCGGTCCCCCCTTTGTTGGGATGATGTGGGTAAACGAAGATTGTTGGGCCCTGAGCTTATAGTGCAGACAACGAGCAAGGTTCAGACGATCAGGCAACTTATCAAGGCGGCTCAAGATCGACATAAGAGTTGGGCAGATGCCGGCAGAAGGTCGTTGGAGCTTGGTATTGGTGACCACGTGTTTCTGAAGATATCGCCTACTCGGGGAGTGATCAGGTTTGGTAGTCGCGGGAAACTCAGTTCCTGATTTATCGGACCTTTTGAGGTGTTAGAGCGAGTAGGAGAGGTGGCTTATCGACTTGCCTTACCTCCATCGCTAGCTGGTGTGCACAATACTTTCCATGTTTCTCAGTTGAGACGCTACGTTCGGGATGACAGCCATATCCTGGACCATTCAAAGTTAACGTTTGGCACCGATCTGTCTTATGAGGAGCAGCCTACCACCATTCTCGATCGTCGGGAAAAAGTGCTAAAGAACAAAGTCAATCCCTTGGTTCGAGTTGCTTGGGGTGGTCGTTCTCCAGGAGAGTCAACCTGGGAACGCGAGAAGGACATCCATCCACGTTTTCCGCACCTGTTTGAATAGTGTTGTTGTTCCGTTGTTTTCATTCTTTAATTTCGAGGATGAAATTTTTATAAGGGTGGTATGATGTAAATCCCCAGTTCCATGTATATATTTTCCGTATTTTTCCAGAATTTTCCTATTATTTTTGCACATTTTTATTATTATTTTATTTATTATAATTTCCTAATCTAAACTCATTTCACTAACCCTACCCACCCCATTTCCCTAACCCTACCCGTTTTCCCCACTCTTCTTCTTCTTCTTCTTCTTCTCCCTCTCTTTCTTTTCCCCGTCATCTCCAACGTCATTCTTTCCTTCTCGCGCTCAACCCTGATCCGGCCCTCGTCAATGCCGCCCCCGCTCGCCAACGACCCTGAAATCCTCTCCACCAAATCCTCTCTCTCCAACGCTCCTTCCCCTCTTCTCGTGCTGCTCCCACGAGATCCGTGCTCTTCGTCAACGGCCGCGATATCGCCCTCGATCCCAACTCCCCATGATCCCCTCCTCCAAATCCTCCTTCTCTCAACGTCTCTCACCCTCTCTTAGTCTCACTCTCTCTCTTGCTCACTCCATCTCCTCCAACTCAAACCCCGACTCCTCTGCACAACACCACTGCCCCTGCTACCCAATGCCGATGAACTCTCCTCCATCGAGACCTAGCTCCGGACACCACCACCTTCCTCCTCAAGGCCTTCTCCACTTCCTCTCCTCTTAAAAACCGAACCCATTACCATGAACGAGCCCCACTCCCTCTCCTCTACCTAACTCCTTTCGCTTTCACCACTGCCGTTGAGCCATCGTCGACCGCCTCCCTGACACCGACAACACCACAACGGAGCACCCACTCCCCTCTCGCAGGCTTCCTCTTCTCTCAAGCACCCATCCTTGACCCCACAACACTACCACCGTGCTCACATCAAACCCGCCTCCGCACCGCCACCGTGTCACGGCTGCACCACCGCGTACCCAGACGTGTCGTGCCCCGTACCCACTCCCCGTGCCACACCGGACCCCTACGCCGTGCTAGCCTCTGTGCCACGCGGTGCCAGTCCCTATGCCATGCCGTTCCAGCCCCCGTGCTACAGCATACCCCGATCCAGTGCACGCACCATACCCATTCCCGCAATAGCGTCGTGTCCAGTACCATGCCGTGCTGTGCCACTCCCGCACCACGCACCACGCTCGCTACCGTGTCACTCCCGCGTTGTCACCGTGCCCAGCATCAGATATCTGCGCATCGCGCACGCACCATGCACCATGTCCAGTATCGCATCGTCTCGTGTGTTGAGACGAAGCCGCAAGTAGTGTCGCTTCTATATCAGCGACCGAAGGCAAGTGAAATCCTCACTTGCTTGTAACATGCTATATGATTTCGTGTTAAAATTTTATTAGATAGATTATTACGAATGGGTGTTTAGTAGTATATTGACACGTATATATATTGTAAGTATTATATACCGTTTTCATGAGTTGGACAAAACCGACATTAATTTGATAATTCAAGATATTGTACGCTAAGAGTTCGATGTGGGGAACTGATCCAAAACCCTGTCGAAAATGATCTAATAATTTCTTTTGCTACTTAGGAATATTATGTAGGAAACTGAACTCAAATAACAAAGCATTGCGTAAGGAAACGACGTCCCAAAGACATGACGTCAAATATGATTTTACTGTATACGTAATAGTGTTAAATTGGTATTACATTAGTTACATGTCGGAATTTAATGTTCTATGGCTCATATAGAAGAGGACTCAATAAGATAGAACCTTTTATAGTGTACCCTTCAATGCTGATAGGCCACTGTAACAAGCATTGACTGGGAATGCGGCTCTGGACTGCAGTCCGGGGCAGCATTCCATGAGAATACCTGAACTTAAACGTTTGTACGTCCCTACATAAAACTGAAAATGCATGGAGTCCTATATAGTCGTGTATATAATTTAGTTAGCTAACATATGGATCTAGTCTTGTTTAGTTTCATAGTCGTTTGGTATTTTGTTTATATTTTAGACTATCGACGTGTTCTGCAGTTTCTGCAGTGACCTTTCTTTCACCTTCACACTAAACAGAATATATCTCTTAGTACAGAAAGGATATCATGGATCTGTTTGATGTATCGAAAACTTAACAGATAGAACTAGGTTTTATTCAACTGGGACAACACCTGAATCTAAACACAATCCCTAATAAACCACGTGTGAAGTTGAACTTCCAGTTCTGAAACTGGAATTCCAGCAACTGATCGTAAAATGATGATAAGTCCCTAACCTGAATTCTTATTGACATGAAACCGATTTTACCGCTTAGATAATCAAGTATACTTCATACGCCTTTTATATTCTTTTGGTCGATTCTATGCGTGTGATTTATGGTGAATTTTGAAAGTCATATGGCGTTGGCTGTCATAATTTAGTGAATATCTGTTCAGTGCATTTCTACCTATTTTTGTGTTTGCTTTATACCTTCTGCATAGTGATCGTTTACATTGAGTCCTAGCGACTGTTTTACATTGTTGATATATAAGTGTTAGTGATTGGGTTGTGGCAAGTACGAAAGTGAACCAGTGATTGAAAGGATATTGATAAGTGGAAACGTGGTTGAAAGTGAAAGCGATGCGTAATTGTTCACAACCTATCTAATACCTGAATACATACTGTAACCTAAGGGATGGGGAAATCAAGATGGAATTGAACTCGTATTTAGCGAGGTACAGTGACTTAGAGGTTGATCATTCAATATTAGTGATACACACACACACACACATACACACACACATTAGGTCGTGGACCTAGTGGTACGGCTGCAGGGTTATGTCCCGGACAACAGTAGACCGCAGTCTCGGGCATGCACGAGACTCTTGTTAAACACGAGCATCCTTTCCACCAATTGATTTCATTGACTTAGGGACTGATAAGTAGTGATATACACATTGCCTGGTTTATTGACATGATACTTATATCGCACTATTCATATTCAAATGATATTCATTATTTGCATATTTCTGTATTCTGTCGCACCTTGCATGTTTAATAACATTGTACGCACTTCATATATTTATTGCTATATGTGTTGCCCTGACGACCTGAGTGTGCATACTCAGAGGACAAAGTAGACCCGGCTAAGGAGCAGGACCTGCCATTCGAGACAGCTGAGGTTTAGACTGTCGCATCAGCGCTGCCCTTTTTGCTATAAGCACATTGCCTGGTTTACTGACATGATACTTATATCGCATTATTCATATTCAAATGATATTCATTATTTGCATATTTCTGTATTCTGTCGCACCTTGCATGTTTAATAACATTGTACGCACATCATATATTTATTGCTATATGTGTCGTCCTGACGACCTGAGTGTGTATGCTCAGAGGACGAAGTAGACCTAGCTAAGGAGCAGGACCTGCCATTTGAGATCGCGAAGGTTTAGACTGTCACATCAGCGCCGTCCTTTTTGCTATAAGCACATTGTTATTTCGTTGGTTAATTATTTCTTTATGCAAAATAAATGTATCTCGAACTCTTTTATTGTAATGTAATAAAATTGTGAACTGTGATTCCTTTACTCTAGTATTGTTTACTGACTACCATGTAATGTTAGAAGCTGAAGTGTGACTACGGCGGGATTATTCCCTGGCCGTAGGAGCATGGCTGGCCTAATCACCCCTCGCATTCCGTATTTTGGAAAGCGGGGCGTGACATAGTTTTGTTTCTGTCATGCCCCACCCCCAATACACAGAGTATTGTCCGCTTTGGCCGAAGACGCACGGTTTTGTCCTTCGAGGCGAACCGGACCCGACCAGGGGCCACTTCTCAGAAGGTCATCCATCCCATAACTTCCTTGGTTCGAGCACGCTTAACTATGGAGTTCTCAAGCTCCTGCAGTACCGGTTCCCATAAAAGGCGCCTCTGTATTGAAGAGTGATATTATTCCATTTATAGTACAGATCTGCCCTTTTTCGAAATGTATTCCGAAATTCCCCATTGTTCTACAGTAGGTCCTACGGACTCAAGAGGTGGCCCCTATGGATTCAAGAGGTGGCCCCCGTCCCCTTGGAATAACACTTGGCATGGCACTTTATTCCGCGTGGCATTTTATTCTATAAGCAAGAACCGGGTCCAGACATCCTCCCTACCTTTGAACAATGATTCGTTCTCGAATCACAGACCTACTATTGAGAGACCAGCTCCGATACCATTTTGTCATGCCCCACCCTTAGTACAGAGAGTATTGTCCGCTCTGGCCGAAGACGCACGGTTTTTTCCTTCGGGGCGAACCGGACCCGACCAGGGGCCATTTCCCAAGAGGTCACCCATCCCAGAACTTCCCTGGCTCGAGCACGCTTAACTACGGAGTTCTCAATCTCTTGTAGTGCCGGTTCACTTAAAAGACGTCTCTGTATTGAAGAGTGGTATCATTCCAATTATAGTACAGATCTGCCATCTTTCGGAATGTATTCTGAAGATTCCCCATTATTCTACAGTGGGTCCCACGGACTCAAGAGGTACCCCCCACGGATTCAAGAGGTAGCCCCCGCCCTCTTGGCATGAAACTTAGCATGGTATTTTGTTCCGTGTGACACTTTATTCCGTGAGCAAGAACCGGGTTGTTCCCCTCCGAAAGACGGCGCGACAGACGTCTTGCCTGAGATTCGGGGCAGATGCTAATAGGTACTATCCGTCCACCTCTCCGAAGATGCCAAGTTAATTTATGGTATCGTATATCGGAGGTTTAAACGGATGCAGCCGATGTAGCAGACTTCGTCAGATTCCCCCTCGCTTGAGGGTTTTTTGATTGTGGGGACGCTTTTCCCTGCAGGCGCAAGCCCCTGCAGTTAATTATGCTACCGCATTGCGGTAACAACTTTCTCCTTCTCCAGATGGTCACTTCGTGTCGTGTGTGTTTGTTTTATGTTTGGTTGCCCGTGGATTGTATACGGAGACTGAGTTATGTCGTCGCCCGTAGGGCATGGACTAGTCCAAATCCGTATTATCTTAGATTTGGGTTTGGGGGTTTGGGTTTAAGGATACGTTAGCCTCTTTTGAGACTAAGATCAACTTAAACGTTTGTTAAGGATACGTTAGTCTCATTTCAGACTAAGATTAACTTAACGGGATCGTTTAGATCCGACAAAAGAGCATTTGGGGGCTCTATTGTTCCAGTTTAGGGACATAGTGGTCCATTGCATGTATGGCCGTAGGGACACATCACCTCTCTGACGACGTTGAAGGATTACAATGACAGGTGTCAGAGGAGTTCAGAGTGTTGGGTTACTAGGCACTCTAATGAAGCTCTACAAGGCATCGATCATGCCGGATTAAAAATTTTAGGTGCCTAACAACCCGTAGCAAGATCGTTAACTAGAAATTAGGCGAAACTATAAGCTAGTAAACTGCTTTACTATTTAGTGAAAGGGATTACAACTTTTGTAGATCAAGTCCTCTACTTCTTTAGCTCCGTGTTGACGTCCCTCCGCTGCGATCATCGGAATCCCGGACTCTAGCGATGGTTTCGTCGAAGAAACGAGCGGGCTAGGTCGTTGACTTCGGTGGCGAAGATGATCTACGTCGAGGTGACTCAAACTCAAGCTCCATCTTCACTTGGTCATGAACCTTGTGAAGAAAACACCCTATACAACATGGCAAGTGGTAAAGGATGCAGAAATAGGAAGTGGGTTCACTTTGGATTTGGATTTCTCACTTGATTTCTTCACTTGGAATTTTCTAGCAAGCTTTTATTTTCTTCATGAAGAAGAAGAAGAAGAAAGAAAATGAATTTAATGAAAATAATAAATCAAGTGAAGACTTATCATAATGCAACCATGGGTAATTTAACTCATGTAGAGATTAAACTAGGGTTTAGGTAATGGTTAGGTTAAAGGATAAAGCAAAATGGTAGACTTTTTCAAAGATGCTTAGAAACTTCATGAAGCATGAAGCCAAAACAATAAAATCCACCATATAGTTTTTACCAAAATAAATAAAGAAAATAAAACCCTAACCATTAACTAAACATGGTGTAAAACATACACATACCCAAGTTTGCATGTATCATCAATCATGATACAAACTAGTGCACAAACATATATCACATATACAACTTGTGCATATCAAGTGAGAAAATCAATCTTAAGTGAACAATATTAGTCAATGTAAAGTAATATATCTAATATATAATTATACATTAAATCATTAAATCAACACTTGATTTAATGATCCGGTCATACTGCATATAACCGACTAATATCAAGTGTATCAATATATCGAATCAACATTTGATTCGGTAACCCGGCTATATCATATATAACCGTCCGATGATAAAAATCGCGAGAATAGAATTCAGTATCACATACTGGTATTATTCTCGGTCCCGCACATATTTCATATGTGCTCCTATTTCGTTTCGCTTGTGCCAGGAAACCTCTGTGTAGGACTCTAAAGACTCGTCAATACGCCGGCAGTAGGTGATGATCATATCAAACACCCAAGCCGCAAGCGGTCTGCTAAACGTAACGGCCACCCGGGTATTGAGCGATCAGAAGATCAACGAGCAAGCCCGCTCACACTCCTGTGAATCCAACCAGTAACACTTACCGTACAGTCCGGTCTCGTCGTCTGATATGTCGCATATCTCGCCTAGGGGTGGTAAACGTCAGACCCTAATAGCTAAATAAGTCGTGTCGATATGAGGTCTATAACAGTTCAAGAAACTACTGGTAACACTTACCAGTAAATCTCAGCAACCCTGGCCAGGGATTTCTGGTTATAGCCAATCGAACACAGCGCAACATCAACTCCCTATACCGGGAGAGACGAATCCCCTCCTATCGCTCATTGACTCCATGTGATTCGGGACTGTACCCAAAAACCACCGTTTTGCACGCCCTCTTGGACGTGGTAAGGTGGAAATCAAAGCACAGTGGGAATCACACAAGACTCTATGACGATCTCAGGTCTACAGACTAACCTGTACCAGTGTCACCAGAGAACTGCCATCTGACGTAAGGTATAATACCATCTAGGAGTTCTCGGCGAGTCCGTCCAGTGTACCCAGTCTCCATTGAGCACCCGTACACCATCCTTGATGTCAAACACCGATGGATATAGGATCATCCATCGCCCATCATATGGGTCAAGATGCATATACGCTAGTCTACTCTGATGCATCGATGTCCTGTCTCGATACACCCACGACTAGAGATCTTGAAGGATGTACTTATGGACTACCATGTCCCCACTATTATGATCCGCATCATAGTCCAGGTAGTCAAGTACACATCCTAAGGGCTTTACCAACATGTAACAGAGAGACAATCAGTGTACACGTTAAGGTAAAGAGCAACCGGATAGCATACTATCATGTCGAGCAAGAAAGTCCTCCCTATATATGTCCAAGCATCCACTACAATATACATCCTATGTATAGTAATGGCCTCTAGGGCATACATATAACTAACACAGAGATGTACCCTTGAACCAAAGTTGATAGGGGGATCTATAGTCCAATTTGGGACTAAAGTCTGTTTGAAGGTATAAGGATACGTTAGCCATATTTGAGGCTAAGATCAACTTAAACGGGATCGTTTAGATCCGACAAAAGAGCATCTGGGAGCTCTATTGTTCCAGTTTAGGGACATAGTGGTCCATTGCCAGTTTAGGGACGTGGAGGTCCAATACCAGTTTAAGGACATAGTGGTCCAATACAGTTTAAGGACATAGTGGTCCATCATTTCCGTTTTGGGGACAAATGTTAGTTTAAGGACGCATTAGTCTATGAGTTTAAGGACGCGTCAGTCCATGAGTTTAAGGACCCCACAGTCCATATTGATGTGTGGTTATCGATACCCGTCACCTCTCTGAAGACGTTGATGGATTATAACGACAAATATCAGAGGAGTTCAGAGATGTACCCTTGAACCAATGAGTTGGTTGAAAGAGCAGATGTGCTCAGTTCAAGATGATTTGAGGACTTATAGCCAGTTTGGGCTAAGTCCAATTATTTTTGAAATATTGGCCCTTTGGGCCATTAGACATTTGTCTGGGTTCATCCCCTCGTCATTTAGCAGTGTTAAACAGAGGTTTGGGGGCTCTGACAACATTTTGTCTTTGATTTCCTCAATTTTGAGATTCATTTGGAGGAGGGACTTTTGCCTCTGGAAAATTAGCCAATTTGGATAAAAGTAGTGTTAAACACTAGAGAACAATAGTGTTAAACACTGGAGATAGAACTCTCAAATTAGTGTTAAACACTAAAAGACAATCAGTGTTAAACACTGGAAACAAGGTTTTCAAATTAGTGTTAAACAGTAAGAAAATCAGTGTTAAACACTAGGAACAGAGATCTCAAATTAGTGTTAAACACTAAAGAAAGAGGGGTCACGTGTGGACACGTGAGAGCGCCCTGATTTCCTTTATTTTGTTCTGCCAAAAGTATTGAATACTTTAGAGTATCACGTGCTGTCACGTGATGGGGATTTGGGTATTTGACTGTTAAAGCTCTTGCCAAGGGGTCACGTGGTAGCACGTGAGAGCGCCCATAGCTTCTGTTTCTTTTGCTTTTTCTTTCTGTGTTTTGTAGGTCATGTGGGAGCACGTGAGTCATTGCCTCAAAGTTTTCCTCCTTCTCATTTCTGGGGATCTCTTCAAGGGTCACGTGGGGATACGTGACCTTAGTCTTTTGCATGCATGGAGATCTTTTGAGTTCTCTGTTATTTTTAAGAATTAAATTCTTTGTAGGGTTAAACCCTAATCATGATTTTGGAGGAATTAAATTCCTATTGTGAAAGAATTAAATTCTTAAGTAGGGTTAAACCCCGATTATGATTCTGTAGGAATTAAATTCCAATTAGTTCGGGAGAATTAAATTCTCATAGAGGGTTAGACCCTAATTTTGTTTTAGGAGAATTAAATTCTTCAAAACTCAATTCCCTTTCTAAGTTTAGGATCTGCATGGCAGGATCTCGACCCGATGAGAATTAAATTCTCAACTTATGGGGAGATGTGCTCTGTGCAGATCTTCAACCAGAAGAGGAACTAAGTTTTTTTTTTGTATAAGAGTTAAACTCTTGGATTGAGAATTAAATTCTCTTTTTTATTTTATGAAGTTTTGATCCCCTTTCTTTTTCTCACCTAGGGTTTTCTTTGTTGAGAATTAAATTCTCCTTTCTTTTCTTCCCTCTTGAGAATTAAATTCTCCTCTCTATGTTTTTCTCTCCCAAAAAGGGTCCCTTCTCTTCTCTTCTTGCCTCCTATTTATAGGAGAAAGAAAAGAATAAAATTGTTTTGTGAACCTTTCATTAAGAGATCTGATTTATTTATTGAGAGATTTGATTTACTTTCATCATTGATCTGGGCCTTTAGATTATTAGGTGAATTTTATTCACCGTTGGATTTTAAATCCAAAGATATTCTGTTTGTTATTTTCGGTGAGATTTAGGGGAAATCTTTCCTTGTCTAAGATTTTCCCATAAATTGGTGATTTTTAATCACCCTTGGATCTTTAATCCAACGGTCCCCATAATCTTTTTCCATTTGGAAAGATTTAGAAAAATTTAGAATTTTAATTCTATTAACTGTAAGGCTTTTGAAGCCAGTCACGTGCTGACACGTGACCTTTGGTCATGTGCGAGCACGTAACCCCCAATTGAGTTTTTTAACGGCCGCTTGTTTATGTTGTTGTTTTAACCATCACGTGTCAACACGTGACCATTGGTCACGTGTGAGCACGTGATACCTCGTTGAGGCATTTTTTCTGACTTTTAGAATTAAATTCTTTTAAGCTATAAGGCTTTCAAAGCCTGTCACGTGCTGGCACGTGACCATTGGTCACGTGTGAGCACGTGACCCTCAATTGAGTTATTTTTCAGCAGTTTGTTTTCGCCTCTGTTCGATGAAGTTTTAACCATCACGTGTCTACACGTGACCATTGATCACGTGTGAGCACGTGATACCTCATTGAGGTAATTCCTGATTTTTAATCACGGAACAGTGTATAGCATATTTGCTCATAACTTTTGATCCCGGATGAATTATGAAACCCATAATATATCAAATCGAAGGGTTTTTAGAAATGCTTCCAATACCATTAGAATTTAGCTGTTCCTCTTTCGGGAGTTTATTAAAAAACAGGCCGGAAGATACTGGTTCGCATTTCCTTTAGCGTATCGCTGCCATCTGATACCTTGGACTCTTCTGCACAGAATTTTTTGGCGGGAACAAATGCCCCCCACTACTTTGCCCACGTAAGTATATACGTGGGTGAAGTAGTGCAAAGTTATGAGTAGCCATGGAATTGAGGGCTTAGGAGACAAGTTTAGGGTCCTTGTAGCTTAAGACTTTTCAACTTTATGAGCCGTGAGGGTCTCACAAAGACTTTTCTCCCTACGGATCGAGAGGATCTCGTAGGTGTATTTTCTCCTTAGGAATCGTGAGGATTCCTAAGTGTACTTTCTCTTATAAGTCGTAAGGATCCTATAAGAGAATTTTCCCTTTTACGAGTTGAGAGGACCCGTAAATGGTTGTTTCCCTCCTTGTCGAGATTCAATTTTGGAGAGCGAGACCCGTGGATAGTATGCAAGAGACCGTTTTGGGCCGACTTGCAGGGTCCCAGTGCTTAGGAAACAGGTTTCTTAATCCCTGCTGCCTAAGGCTTTTCCTCACGAGTCGAGACGAATCGAGCAGTTCTCGCAAAGACATCAATTTCCTCACGAGTCGAGACGAATCGAGCATTTCTCGCAAGAATATCCTAACGTCACAGTTAACCTCTGTTCTTTACGACAGAAGTCCGTTAGGGTCTGTGGTACTTAGGGTTTTGGCCGTCGTACCGTCGCATCAGCTGATATATTCCTCGATAGGCAATCGTGCTGTTCGAGTAGCCCTGCGACTGCCGTGTCTCTGATCCCTTCGGAGGCTGTACAAGACATCTTCAAGCAATTTTCCTTGGCAGTTTGACCGTCGGAAGAGCAAGCGTTAGGAATTTTGCCATGCCGCTTTTTACTTGAGGTTAGGCTCATTTTGGAGAGCCCCGATGAGTCATAACCACTCCGCGCTGGTGTGGGATGATCTTTGATAGTCTTTCAGGCTTTATATGACTTGCCATTAAGACCCTGAAGCTAGGAATTTGGCCTTTGCTTCGTTTGCTGGTATCGCGTCTGCTGTATCGAGATGAATGTCGTGGTTGTCTCTAGGTTGCTGGTGAACCGTCGAGGTTTGGAACCAGGGATTTTGCCGTGACTCCTTTTGGTGATGTTGCGTCTGCTGTGTCGAGACGAACATCGAGGTGGTGACCACTCCGCACTGGTGCGAGATAATCTCCGATTGTCTTTCAGGCTTTATATGACTTGCCGTTAAGACGCATGAAGTTAGGAATTTGGCCTTCGCTTTGTTTGCTTTGGCGCGTCTGAATCCTGCTGGGGGAAGAACGCTGAGGTGACATTTCATCTGCTGTATCGAGACGATCGTCGAGGTGGTGATCACTCCGCGCTGGTGCGAGATGATCTCCGAATGTCTTTCAGGCTTTATATGACTTGCCGTCAAGACCCTGAAACTAGGAATTTGGCCTTTGCTTCATTTGCTTTGGCACGTCCGAATCCTGCTGGAGGGAGAACGCTGTGATGACATCTCGTCTGCTGTATCGAGACGAACGTCGAGGTGGTGATCACTCCATGCTGGTGTGAGATGATCTCCGATGGTCTTTCCGGTTTTATATGAGTTGCGGTCAAGACCCTGAAGCTAGGAATTTGGTCTTCGCTTCGTTTGCTGGCATTACGTCTGCTGTATCGAGACGAATGTCGTGGTTGTCTCTAGGTTGTTGGTGAACCGTCGAGGTTTGGAACTAGGGATTTTGCCATCGCTCCGCTTTGTTTCGACCATGGGGTCTTTTGTCAGTGTTGTATCCGTATCCTGCTGGACTGCGAAGGAACGCCGTCGTTGACATCTCGTTTGCTGTATCGAGACGAACGTCGAGGTGGTGACCACTCCGCACTGGTGCGAGATAATCTCCGATTGTCTTTCAGGCTTTATATGACTTGCCGTTAAGACGCATGAAGCTAGGAATTTGGCCTTCGCTTCGTTTGCTTTGGCGCGTCCGAATCCTGCTGGGGGAAGGACGCTGGGGTGACATTGCATCTGCTGTATCGAGACGATCGTCGAGGTGGTGATCACTCCGCGCTGGTGTGAGATGATCTCCGAATGCATTTCAGGCTTTATATGACTTGCCGTCAAGACCCTGAAGCTAGGAATTTGGCCTTTGCTTCATTTGCTTTGGCACGTCCGAATCTTGCTGGAGGGAGAACGCTGTGATGACATCTCGTCTGCTGTATCGAGACGAACGTCGAGGTGGTGATCACTCCATGCTGGTGTGAGATGATCTCCGATGGTCTTTCCGGTTTTATATGAGTTGCCGTCAAGACCCTGAAGCTAGGAATTTGGCCTTCGCTTCGTTTGCTGGCATTACGTCTGCTGTATCGAGACGAATGTCGTGGTTGTCTCTAGGTTGCTGGTGAACCGTCGATGTTTGGAACTAGGGATTTTGCCGTCGCTCCGCTTTGTTTTGACCATGGGGTCTTTTGTCAGCGTTGTATCCGTATACTGCTGGACTGCGAAGGAACGCCGCCGTTGACATCTCGTCTGCTGTATCGAGACGAACGTCGAGGTGGTGACCACTCCGCATTGGTGCAAGATGATCTCCGATTGTCTTTCAGGCTTTATATGACTTGCCGTTAAGACCTTGAAGCTAGGAATTTGGCCCTCGCTTCGTTTGCTGGCATTGCGTCTGTTGTATCGAGACGAATGTCGCGGTTGTCTCTAGGTTGTTGGTGAACCGTCGAGATTTGGAACTAGGGACTTTGCCGTGGCTCCGCTATTTGATGATATTGCATCTTCTGTGTCGAGACAAACGTCGAGGTGGTGACCATTCCGCACTGGTGTAAGATGATCTCCGGTGGTCTTTCAGGTTTTATATGAGTTACCGTTAAGACCTTGAAGCTAGGAATTTGGCCTTCGCTTCGTTTGCTTTGGTGTGTCCGAATCCTGTTGGAGGAAGAACGCTGTGGTGACATCTCGTCTGCTGTGTCGAGACGAACGTCGAGGTGGTGACCACTCCGCGCTGGTGTGGGATGATCTCCGTTTGTCTTTCAGGTTTTATATGAGTTACTGTCAAGACCCTGAAGCTAGGAATTTGGCCTTTGCTTCGTTTGCTTTGGCGTTTCCGGATCCCGTTGGAGGAAGGACGCTGTGGTGACATCTCGTCTGCTATAACAAGACGAATGCTAAGATGGAGTTGGGATTTTGACGTTACTCCGCTTTGTTTCGACCGTGAGGTCTTTTGTTGACGTTGCATCTGCATCCTGTTGGACTGCGAAGAAACGCCGTTGTTGACATCTCGTCTACTGTATCGAGACGAATGCCGAGGTGAAGCTGGGATTTTGCCGTTACTCCACTTTGTTTCGACCGTGAGGTCTTTTGTTGATGTTGCGTCTGCATTTAGTTGGAGTGAGGAGAAACGCCGTTGGTGATCTCTAAGTTGTCGATATCGACATCGAGATCCTGAAGCTAGGGATCTTCCTTTGCTTCGCTTGTTGACATTGTGTTTGTGATATTGCGACAAATGTCGAGATTGTCTCTAGGTTGTCTATGAACCGTCGAGATTTGGCTTCGCTTTCTGATGGAGCCTGTTGGGAAGGTATGGTTCCCTCTTTGTTTGTACCCCTGGATTGTATACAGGGATCGATGTGATCTCACCTGTAGGGCAAAAAGTTTCATTCTTTCATTTCATTCTTTTTTTTCTTTCCGCGATGCTCTATCATTTCAGGTTTTTATATCGCGAAAATCGCGATTGCCCAATCATTTCGGCTGTTTTTCGCGGTGCCCAATCATTTCGGCGGTTTGTTTTATTTTTACTCACTGCTTTTTATTGCGAGTTGTCCAATCATTTCGGCTATTTTGTATGCATACATTTTTACTTGCTGATTTTTTTGCAAGCTGCCCCATCATTTCGGCTATTTCGTATGCATTTTTGGCTCGCAGACTTTTTATCGCGAGTGTGGAACTTAGAATCTGGTGCCAATCTTAGCATCAGCATCGCTACGACTGGAATATTCCCAGGAGCGAATCATCATTTGCCATGAAAGGACTTGGAATTTGATACTGATTTAGGCATCAGCATCGCTACAACTGGGATATTGCCAGGAGCGAATCATCATTTGCCTCTGTCGATGTCGAACAATGGTGGCTTAGCAAACAGGGTTAGGATCCCGTCGACTAAGGCTTTTGACTTCATGAGCCGTAAGGGTCTCATAAAGGTGTTTCTCCCTACGAGTCGTGAGGATCTCGCAGGTGCATTTTCTCCTTAGGAATCGTGAGGACTCCTAAGTGTATGTTCTCTTATAAGTTGTAAGGATCTTACAAGAGTGTTATCTCCTTATGACTCGAGAGGACTCACAAAGGTTGTTTACCGTGCGAACATATCCCTAGTCACGGATGGGACTTGGTTAGGGAAATGTTTATTCGCACCCGTGGATTGTATACAAGGGTCAGTATTGAGCCGCTTGTAGGGCCATATCGGTGGTTGTGGGGGTTGCTTAAGAACAGGTTCAAGTCTCTGTAACTTAAGACTTTCAAATCTTATGAGCCGTGAGGGTCCCATAAGAGAGTTCTCTTTACGAGTCGTGAGGATTTCGCAAGTGTAATTTCTCCTTAGGAATTGTGAGGATCCCTAAGTGTAATGTTCCCTTGTGAGTCGTAAGGATCTCACGCAGGTGGTTTCTCTTTACAAGGTCGAGAGGACCCTGTAAGTGTCTTTTAACGAGGTTGCGCCCTTTCGGGTTTTCACAAACACTCGCCGGTAACCCTACTATTTTTACTCACGGAGCCCTTTCGGGTTTTCATCCGTGCCCATTTTGCTTCTGGACATACCGTCTTTTATTTTTTTCTTCTTCTTTTTTTTCTCTTTTTTTTAACGAGGTTGCGCCCTTTGGGTTTTCACAAGACTCGCTGGTAGCCCTGTTGTTTTTACTCACGGAGCCTTTTTGGGATTTCATCCGTGCCCATTTTGCTTATGGACATACCGTTTTTATTTTCTTTATTTTTTATTTTTTTATTTTTTATCACGTCAGCCTGAGGATGCTGCGGTAGTAGTTTAAAGACGTTTCGGTCATTTGCAAGTTTTAGGACCTTGCGGTCCGTCGTTAGTTTAAGAACGTTTCGGTCCTCAGCCAGTTTTAGGACATAGTGGTCCATCGTTAGTTTAACAACGTTTCGGTCTATCGTTGCCATATTTGAGGTGGATTCTTAGTTCCCGGACTTTTTGGTCCAGGAGGCCTTCCCTATGAATGAGCATGATGCCTCCGGCATATCTATCTTTCTCGGAGCGTGTGGTTGTGGCGGGCTCACCTTCCAGTTTTCGGATAGCGCGAACTTGCCCTGTTGGTGTTGGTCTTCAACCCAGTTTTTGAAGATATAGCAATTTTCGATCGGATGGCCTAATACTTGGTGGTAAGGGCAGTAATTAGGATTGTTGACCTCATTCAGTTGTAGCTGGCATTTCGGCTCCGGTAGAGTGATAAGCCCGTCGCGCACTGCTAGTTCGAACAGCCTCCTTGTTTCATCCCGGGGAAATGAGTAAGGACGTTTCAACTTTTCATAGAGGGGTTGCCGCTTGTTGCTTTGGCGAACAACCGGTCTAGGGCCACTCGATTGTTGTTGAGCGTTGGCGACGAAGGCCATTTTTTCCTTCCCTTTATCCTTTTTGTTCGATCCCTTGTTTGCGGGTCCTAGATTCTTTCCGGGTATTGTGCGATTGCACGGCTGAATGTTCTCGCAACTCCTCAACTCTTTCATTTTAGAGATGGACTCCTTGAAAAGAGAGCCGAGGGCTACTTTTTCGTCGGAATTGCTCCCGAATGTGAGAACTCGCGGCCCCTCGGGATCAACCCTATGACAATTGTCGGCAATTCTTTTACGCTCATCTGTCGCATTTTTCTACTGTCTATGAGCTTCATGCTTTGTCCCGTTGAAGTGTTACCTGTGAGCGACATACCCTTGCCACCAACACTTAAAGGAGTTGCAGTCCTCCGTAGGATGTGCGATCTTCTGATAATATAAGCAGAAGTTAGGATGTACTTCCGCTTTATCAAGATGTATGCCACCAGGAGACTTTTCTCTGAAAGAGGGCAGCCTCATCCCCATCGATATCGCTTTGGCGAATCGTTTCCTTGTCTTGATCTTGCTTTCATTTGCGTCAGATGTACTTTGATCCGGTGGGAGTGTTTCGACCCTTTTGTCCAGTCGCCGGCGTTTAGCTTTCTCGAATATGGCCATTTCGTGCTCTCGATCGGCTTTGCTTTTAAGACGGGCTTCGTTCAGGAAGGCATCGATCATCTCGTCTGACGGCCACAGAAGTTCTGGTTCAGGACCCGCCCCTGGTTTCTCGGTGCAAGGAGCCTCTTTATCATCTATCAATAAGTGAGAGATCACATGACAATTTGCTACGTAGTCCTCAGATTCATCTGATGAGTCTTCTCCATCATTTTCGTCCTCGAGGACGTGGCTGAGGAACTCTTGGAGCGTGATTGGAATCTGCGCCTTCTGGTTATACTCTTCCAGCTCGTCAATCTGTTTCTGCAAATCTGTGCGCTTGTCGCCAGGCTTCACGGGCTTCTTGGATTTCTTCTTGTTTTTCTTTGAAGATTTTGACAGCTGGGTGTGAGTGCTGGGGCCTTCACCATTGATCTTTGGAGTTGGGCGCGGCTTCAGCATCCCTTCGACGATCTGGGGTTCTAGCGAGTTCTTCCACCCGATCGCCGGGCATGTCTGGAGATCATTCAGTATCTTTTTGGTTTTGGCTGACAGCACGACCTCCCACTGAGCTTCTTCAACAAAAGAACAAGTTGCCCCCGGTGTGTCCATCTTTTTTGGAGTGTGCGGTTGTGGTGGGTTTATTTTCCACTTCTCGGACAGCGCAAACTTGCTTTGGAGGTACTGATCTTCGATCCATCCTTTAAAGACGAAGCAATCCTCGATCGGGTGACTTACCGTTTGGTGGTAAGGGCAATAATTGGGATCGTTGACATCGCCTGGCTGCAATGGACGCTTTGGACTCGGCAGATTTATGAGTCTGTTGCGCACTGCCAGCTCAAACAGTCTTCTCGTTTTATCCTGAGGAAACGAGTAAGGACGTCCCAGTCTCTCCTCGAGGGATGGGCATGGACGCATATTGTTTTGACGAACAACCGGCTTTAAGTTGCTCGACTGTTGTTGAGTATTAGCGATGAAAGTTGCTTTCCCTTTCCCCTTTTCATTCCGAGGGTCCGTCTTTGATGGAGATGATCTATGATTCATCCGATCCATTTGGGCCAACTTGTAAATCAAGGTCTGGAAAGTAGTTGGCTTGAAGAACATCATGAATTGCGAGATGGTCGCTTGTGGATCAAGAGTGCCCACGAACATGCCTACCGCAGGTGCTTCTTCGATGCGTTGTTCGCACTTCGACCATAGATTCCGCCATCGTGTTGCGTATTGAACCCACGTCTCGCCTGACCTTACCCTGGCATTAATCAGTGCTTTTATCGGGGTGCGTTCACTAGCACTCGCGAATCTTTGTGTAAACAGCAGCTCCATCTCCGCAAATGTTTTAACAGAGTCGTTAGGTAGCTCCGAATACCATTCAAAGGCTGTTTCTATTAAGCTGCCGACGAATTGGCGAAGCAACCGTGTTGCTGCCGCCTCCCGTGTTGCCGCATAAGGCCCTGAATTGAGTGACATGCTGATGGGGATTCCCTGTCCCTTTATATACATGAAACTTAGGGATCGTATATCCCGGCGGGTAACTGATTTGGTCATACCAGCTCGGATAGGGTCGTCCGATTCTAACACTTTGCTCAGCCGCTTCACTCGCCTGATGAGCTCGTATTTGCTGAGCTATATAGTCATCCAGTGCGGCCTTGGAAATGGTTTCCTCCTTGGCTGCTGAAAGAGCCGAAGGAGGATTGGATGTCTCCCCTCTATCGTCTTCAGTAATGGTCGGAGGGTCTTCAGCTGGAGGATCCTGCTATAATATCATTCCTACCATATCTTGGAAAAGAAGCGCCATTTGTTTTATATTAGCTGCTTGTTCTGCTGCTTCTCTGTCCTTCTTTTCGAGGACTCTGCGTAGGAAGTCAGCGTCAGTTTCTTGCTCCCGGTGTTGATCCGAGGATGCCTCCGAGCTTTCTTTTGGCCCGGTAAGTGCGGCCATTGTAGTCATCATTTCCTGAAGCTTATGTTGTTGCTCCTGGGCTTTTCTCACGGATCGGGTGAGCGGTCGGTGACCCGTCGAAGCACGGCTATCCTCCTTTCCGGAAGCCATATAAACGATGTGCACCACTATGCCCCAGACTTGGGGCGTTTAGCTTCAGTGTCTTTGCGATTTGCCAAAGACACAGGGATCTTCTCCGACCTCCTTTTTTTGAGCGGTCGAAGTTGAGGGGGCCGTTGTAGTGGGTACCCAAGTAGCTGTCATTTTTGGTGGCTTGACAGAGTAGTCCTTCTCCTGCCGAACCTTCATCTTTTTCTATCGTTGAGGGGGCTGGACGCCAGACCTAGTAAATTTTAGAGGACAGCCGTTGAGGGGGCTGCTCCAGCTTCACCTTTGGGGCATTATCCATAGGTATAGGAGATTTTTTCAATACGGCAGTTGGCGAGTTTTTGCGCACCCTTCTTAGCAGTTCAAAGCTATTCCCGGTCGGAACAGCAGCATTGATTACCACCATCGGAGCTGACGGAGTTATCCCAAAGGGGGAGTTGCCCCCAGCCTTCCTTACCCGGCGCCAGTGACGACGGCGAGCATGTCGAGCGGACGACGCTGGTTCAGCGATGGGGATGGCTTTGTCTTGCCCCCTGTCCAGATGAAGCGCTGCTGGTGCCAGTCTCTTGAATACTGACGTTTTTTGAGTAGCGGTATCCAATCTGTCAAAGACAGACCTTCGAGCAGGAACGGGAGCCGGAATAGTCAGTCTTGTGAAGACCGACCCTTTGGCAGGAGAAGTCGCCTTGACGACTTCAGGAGCAGGGATGACTATCCTCTTCGGAACAACCTTTTCTGGTATTGTAGGCTTCTTCATGGGCCCACATGAGTTTTGGTTCAGCCTGGTAAAGACCGAGGCTGCCGGCTTGACATTGGACGACCCGTTGAGAGGGGCCGTGGTAGTAGTGAGCCGATCGAAGACCGATTTCTTTTGCGCCTCCGGCACGGGCACCGGAATGGTGAAGCTTGCAGGCGGGAGTATGGTCCCAAAGAACAGACCGGTGGTGGCCTGAGTCACTTGTTCCACCGGCATGGCAAGGATGGAGGCTGCTTGGGGCCCATAGGCTACACCTCCAGGTGAGGCGGAGCGTCGGTTGCACTTGCATTTCGAGCAGCTCGAGCAGTTGGATGCCATTGATGCTTGATTTCTGCGCCAGGCAAAAGACCAAATCTTAGTAACTTGAAACCCAAAGGCAACCATTAACAAACCGCGATTCGTTCGCGAAGACGACACACGAAGTGTGGAGTGGAAAGAGGAAAAGGTCCCACCGGGCGTGCCAGAATCTGTTCCCCTCCGAAAGATGGCGCGACAGACGTCTTGCCTGAGATTCGGGGTAGATGCTAATAGGTACTATCCGTCCACCTCTCCGAAGATGCCAAGTTGATTTATGGCATCGTATATCGGAGGTTTAAACGGATGCAGCCGATGTAGCAGACTTCGTCAGATTCCCCCTCGCTTGAGGGGTTTTTGATTGTGGGGACGCTCTTCCCTGCAGGCGCAAGCCCCTGCAGTTAATTACGCTACCGCATTGCGGTAACAACTTTCTCCTTCTCCAGATGGTCACTTCGTGTCATGTGTGTTTGTTTTATGTTTGGTTGCCCATGGATTGTATACGGAGACTGAGTTATGTCGTCGCCCGTAAGGCGTGGACTAGTTCAAATCCGTATTATCTTAGATTTGGGTTTGGGGGTTTGGGTTTAAGGATACGTTAGCCTCTTTTGAGACTAAGATCAACTTAAACGTTTGTTAAGAATACATTAGTCTCATTTCAGACTAAGATCAACTTAACGGGATCGTTTAGATCCGACAAAAGAGCATTTGGGGGCTCTATTTTTCCAGTTTAGGGACATAGTGGTCCATTGCATGTATGGCCGTCGGGACCCATCACCTCTCTAACGACGTTGAAGGATTACAACGACAGGTGTCAGAGGAGTTTAGAGATGTACCCTTGAACCAAAGTTGATTGGGGGATCTATAGTCCAATTTAGGACTAAAATCTGTTTGAAGGTTTAAGGATACGTTAGCCATATTTGAGGCTAAGATTAACTTAAACGGGATCGTTTAGATCCGACAAAAGAGCATCTGGGAGCTCTATTGTTCCAGTTTAGGGACATAGTGGTCCATTGCCAGTTTAGGGACGTGGAGGTCCAATACCAGTTTAAGGACATAGTGGTCCAATACCAGTTTAAGGACATAGTGGTCCATCATTCCCGTTTTGGGGACAAATGTTAGTTTAAGGACGCATTAGTCCATGAGTTTAAGGACGCGTCAGTCCATGAGTTTAAGGACCCCACAGTCTATATTGATGTGTGGTTATCGGGACCCGTCACCTCTCTGAAGACGTTGAAGGATTACAACGACAAATATCAGAGGAGTTCAGAGATTTACCCTTGAACCAATGAGTTGGTTGAAAGAGCAGATGTGCTCAGTTCAAGATGATTTGAGGACTTATGGCCAGTTTGGGTTAAGTACAATTATGTTTGAAATATTAGCCCTTTGGGCCATTAGACATTTGTCTGGGTTCAGCCCCTCGTCATTCAGCAGTGTTAAACAGAGGTTTGGGGGCTCTGACAACATTTTGTCTTTGATTTCCTCAATTTTGAGATTCATTTGGAGGAGAGACTTTTGCCTCTGGAAAATTAGCCAATTTGGCTAAAAGTAGTATTAAACACTAGAGAACAACAGTGTTAAACACTGGAGATAGAACTCTCAAATTAGTGTTAAACACTAAAAGACAATCAGTGTTAAACACTGGAAACAGGGTTTTCAAATTAGTGTTAAACACTAAGAAAATCAGTGTTAAACACTGGGAACATAGATCTCAAATTAGTGTTAAACACTAACGAAAGAGGGGTCACGTGTGGACACGTGAAAGCGCCCTGATTCCCTTTATTTTGTTTTGCCAAAAGTATTGAATACTTTGGAGTATCACGTGCTGTCACGTGATGGGGATTTGGGTATTTGACTGTTAAAGCTCTTGCCAAGGGGTCACGTGGTAGCACGTGAGAGTGCCCATAGCTTCTGTTTCTTTTGCTTTTTCTTTCTGTGTTTTGTAGGTCACGTGGGAGCACGTGAGTCATTGCCTCAAAGTTTTCCTCCTTCTCATTTCTGGGGATCTCTTCAGGGGTCACGTGGGGATACGTGACCTGTCTTTTGCATGCATGGAGATCTTTTGAGTTCTCTGTTATTTTTAAGAATTAAATTCTTTGTAGGGTTAAACCCTAATCATGATTTTGGAGGAATTAAATTCCTATTGTAAAAGAATTAAATTCTTAAGTAGGGTTAAACCCCGATTATGATTCTGTAGGAATTAAATTCCAATTAGTTCGGGAGAATTAAATTCTCATAGAGGGTTAGACCCTAGTTTTGTTTTAGGAGAATTAAATTCTTCAAAACTCAATTCCCCTTCTAAGTTTAGGATCTGCACGGCAGGATCTCGACCCGATGAGAATTAAATTCTCAACTTATGGGGAGATGTGCTCTGTGCAGATCTTCAACCGGAAGAAGAACTAAGTTTTTTTTTTGTATAAGAGTTAAACTCTTGGATTGAGAATTAAATTCTCTTTTTTATTTTATGAAGCTTTGATCCCCTTTCTTTTTCTCACCTAGGGTTTTCTTTGTTGAGAATTAAATTCTCCTTTCTTTTCTTCCCTCTTGAGAATTAAATTCTCCTCTCTCTGTTTTTCTCTCCCAAAAAGGGTCCCTTCTCTTCTCTTCTTGGCTCCTATTTATAGGAAAAAGAAAAGAATAAAATTGTTTTGTGAACCTTTCATTGAGAGATATGATTTATTTATTGAGAGATTTGATTTACTTTCATCATTGATCCGGGCCTTTAGATTATTAGGTGAATTTTATTCACCGTTGGATTTTAAATCCAAAGATATTCTGTTTGTTATTTTCGGTGAGATTTAGGGGAAATCTTTCCTTGTCTAAGATTTTCCCATAAATTGGTGATTTTTAATCACCCTTGGATCTTTAATCCAACGGTCCCCATAATCCTTTTCCATTTGGAAAGATTTAGAAAAATTTTGAATTTTAATTCTATTAACTGTAAGGCTTTCGAAGCCAGTCACGTGCTGACACGTGACCCTTGGTCACGTGTGAGCACGTGACCCCCAATTGAGTTCTTTAACGGCCGCTTGTTTATGTTGTTGTTTTAACCATCACGTGTCAACACGTGACCATTGGTCACGTATGAGCACGTGATACCTCGTTGAGATATTTTTTTTGACTTTTAGAATTAAATTCTTTTAAGCTGTAAGGCTTTCAAAGCCTGTCACGTGCTGGCACGTGACCATTGGTCACGTGTGAGCACGTGACTCTCAATTGAGTTATTTTTCAGCAGTTTGTTTTCGCCTCTGTTCGATAAAGTTTTAACCATCACGTGTCTACACATGACCATTGATCACGTGTGAGCACATGATACCTCATTGAGGTAATTCCTAATTTTTAATCAGGGAATAGTGCATAGCATATTTGCTCATAACTTTTGATCCCGGATGAATTATGAAGCCCATAATATATCAAATCGAAGGGTTTTTCGAGATGCTTCCAATACCATCAGAATTTAGCTGTTCCTCCTTCAGAAGTTTATCAAAAAATAGGCCGGAAGATACTAGTTCGCATTTCCTTAAGCGTATCGCTGCCATCTGATACCTTGGACTCTTCTGTACATAATTTTTTGGCGGGAACACGGGTCCCGACATTCATAGAGAGAAAAAGGATCCAGAGACAGAGTATGCCAGACCGTCGGTAGAAGGCAAGTGGAAATTCTTGCTCTACCAGCTTCGGGTGCACAGACACCTTTCGATATTGAAGGTGGTGTACCTCAATCTCATTTGTTTTTGATTTGTGTTTTGGTGATTCGAATATCACATGTTTATCATTTTGATTTTTGTGTTTTGATGATTGAGTTTCATGATCGATATTTTCGTGCACCGTAGCTGCACCTGACGGATATTTTTCTTTGTGCACTTTCGTTTCACTTGATTTATGTTTTCGTGCATACCTATTGCACTCAATATTGTTTCGTACACTCCGATACACTTGATTTTGATTTCGTGCATGTTGTATGCACCTGATTTTGATTCGTGCACTTTACATGCACTCGATATTGTTTACATGCGCATCCGATGCATTGACATGGTTTTTGTGCATACCAGTTGCATCTATAGATGTTTTCGTACACCTAGTTGCACTTGATATTGATTTTCATGCACCCTATTGCACTAGATACTTTTGTGCAGACCTGATGCACTTGATTTAGATCTTCGTGCGGATTCAGCACACTTGATGTGTTTTTGTGCACATTTTATGTACTTTAGGACTTTTGTGCATATCAGTTACACTTGATTGAGATTTTCGTGCACTCTAGATGTACTTGATATTGTTTTCGTGCACACCCGTTGCTCTTGACATATGCTTTCGTGCACACCCGTTGCACTCAGTTTTCGTTTTCGTGCATATTCATTGCACTTGGCTTTGACTTCGATTTTCGTGCGCACCATCCGTACGTAGGTCGGTTTTCATGAACACCGGATGATGTTGATTACTTTTTCGAGTATCACGTTTTTATGATATACATTATGTTATATAGTTGCAAAATAGAACTGGTCTGAGAGACAGTACCTGAATGTTTTTGCATATATAGATGCATACTGAAGATGTTTTCAAAGGAGTTATAGTCTCATTATTTTTCTATGTGTCAGTGAGCGACACAAGAATTTATAAAAAGAGAACCCTTTTAAATTATTTTCAAAAGGCGGGACATATATCTTAAGCTAAATGTATATAGATATATATATTTCTTCATGAATGAACGTCCGCTACCTGTGTCGTAGTATACGCATCATACGGAGATTTGAAAATGATTTTTCATACATACATTTTTCAGCTACTTAAATGATTTTACTTGATGCGTACTATATACGCATTGTAGCCTTGATTATATTGTGCTTGATTTAAATGGTAGGTTTCTCAAATTGCATTTTTCATCATGGCTTGTACGATTTGCATGATATTGGTCGGAGTTTCGGTTATTTGAGTTGTGCACCTTGTTTTCATGTGCACGTGTTCTGCTAAGATATTTTTATTTTGTCCGTGATTTCGGAACCCCGTTGATTTGATTTGGTTTACTAAATGTTTTAGGACTTAGAGGTTTAAATTTAAATTCGGGGACTGAATTTATTTAAGGGGGAAAATTGTAACATTTCAGAAAATGGAAAATATTATTTTAGAAATTAAATAATAAAATAATGAGTTTTACGAATATTATATCGAGTATGGATTTGAGTTTTCATAAATTGGTATAATTATATACCTCTATTTTGGAAAATAATTGGAAATTAAAATGCATTATTATTCATGAAAGCGTTCTTTTAATTGAGCTTCTCATAAATTAGTATATAATTATATCTATACAAGTTTAATGTTAAATTTAATTAGTGTTTTTCTATTTGTGCATTAAACCAAGCTTGATTTGTGTTAAACATGGTTTAAAGTGCCGTGATATATATTTATGGGGGGTCAACATTTTATTGTGTTTTAAAGTGATGGTTTTATATTTTTTTTCAAAAGAAAAGAAAAGAAAATGTGAGCATGGTTGTATTAAAATAAGAAGTATGGGCACGAGAGAGAGAGAGAGAGAGTGAAGGGTTATGGTTTGCAACCATTCTTTCCTCATCCCATTTTCTTCATGTCTCAATCCTCTTTCATCACCCTCCTCTCCTTCTCCATCTCCTCCACCTCCCACCATCACCACAAACACCCACCCAAACCTCTTCAAAACACCACGAAACCTTCACAAAACATATTCCAATTCTCATTCTACACATGGTGGTGTGATCAAGTATCCACTTTGAGGCCATCTTCCAAGCTTGGAATTTTCCTTCATCCATATTATGAGGTAATAATCCCACTTTTAACAAGTTTTAAGTATACTTGCCTTCAAACACTAGTTTAGAGTTAAAAGTTCATATTTTCTAGACATGAGATTTCTAAAATGTGTTTTTGGTAGATACATCTTATAGTGGTGGTGTAGTAGAGAGTTAGTGAGTGATTACAACCCTATTAGTGATAGGTGATAGTGTTTTACTGGAAGCAACATTGGTTCAAATGAGCTTTGAAGTTTTAAAACTTACTTTATCGAGTTTTTGATGTTGGATTTGAATCTGGAGCAGTACGAGATCTCTAAAAAATATTTAGCGTATAAATTAGACCTAGTTAGACCACTAGGAGACCCACCATGAAGACGAGACCCTAACTCCATACTTGGGCCATAAATTGCGGGAAAATTGATTAAATCTGCGGTTTACTGTAGCAATTAGGTGTCGGGGTTTGGTCAGTAGATGTTTTACTTTATATACAAGCCTAGTTTATATGCTAAATTGCCCCAGATTCCCTTAGTTAAAATCTGGAGTTGTTTTACTTGGTTCTTAACAATGTTTTGCGAGTTTTGAAATTTGGTTTTCAGATTTCTATGTTGTGACTTGGTCGTTCGACGTTCATACGTCGATGCCGGGAGTAATTTATTGGATTTAGTACGCGTTGATCATAGGTTCTAACCTATGTGCGCTTCGTTTGTTGTATCGGTTTTTGATATAGATTTTTATGCGATTTTGTATGGTTTCGATTGTAGGTACGTTCGTGGAACTTCCGAGACGACGAAGAAGGGCGAGGCTTCCGTCGGCTTCGACTAGGACGAGACGTTTAGGTGAGTAGATGTATATTTATGGGGGAAGTCGGGTGGATGGCGTATAGCATCCCTGCAATCGTAGCAATTAGGATGCGATATATATTAGAATCGTATACTTAGCTTATAGAGTTTTCTATAATACCATATGCGTATATTTCTATACTTAGTAGAAGTTATATCTCTAGTTCATATTTCTTAGCCATTGAGCTATACACACACACATATATATTTATGAGTACTTATTATGATAAGTATATATATGACATGACATGATATGATATGATATGAGACGATATGATATGATATGATATGATATGAGACGATATGATATGAGACGATATGATTTGATATGAGACGATATGATGAGATGATATTGGATGATATGAGATGAGATGATGTACGCGATTATAAGTCCGTACCATATTGATGGGATGATATTGTACGAGAGATATTTTGTACGTGATATGACGAGGAGTGATTGCCGATTACGGCTGATATTTATTTCGACCTGAGGAGTCTTGCTAAAATCACAAAAGGGAAATTTATGAGATGTTTAGAGCCATACTTACTTTTAAAACTAACGATTCGTTACGTACTTTTTAAATGATAACGTTAAGAGTGCGCTACGACTTTTCAAATGATATTTATTTCAAAAATATCGTAGTCCATTATTTCCAAAACAACTTTTCGTACTATTTTAAATTATAACTGTATGGCTCATACGTAATTGGATATTTTAATATTTGTTCACGTTACGATTTCATTATTCTGTATACGCTCGTATTTCGCTTTCTTTATTTCTGCATACGCTCGCGTTTCGATTATTTACGATATATACTACGCTCATACCTTTAACTCTACTTAACTTCATATACTAGGACACACACACCATTACCTATGATTCATTTTGCACTTGCACATACTCGCATGTTACACGCACACCTCATCGGTAATTGCCATGCCCCGTACACATCTAGAACTTACTATGTCACCCGTATCACACTATACTCCGTTAGCATTATAGATTACTATTTATTACTCAACACCACGTACCGTTACAGATATTGTACTTTCTTTACATTGCTTATACGAACATGCTTATATGAACACACTTGCCGTACTATATTTCTGCCAGTACCATAGATTGCTGCTAAATTCACATCAGCATGCATTATATTACTGTTTTGTGCCTTTACATGTTGTTCTATTATTGCCATGCTTTATGAGATAGTATTTTCATAGGATTTCTAAGATTTGAAAAACCGCTGATATGATTTTATAAAACTTGTGAATCTTTTAAAAATGCAGTTTTCTCTTGATATGATATTTTGGCGTCCACCATGAGTTTTCTCGATTCTGAGCTATGATTATTATCCGATTCAAAGAGTGAGGAGTCACCGTCTGCAGATACATAGTGGACCCGGTATGGTACTCAGGGACAAGAAGATCGTATAGAAAGGCGTTGAGCCTGGTGGGGAAAACTATCTACAAGTGACAGTATAAGACTCGGCGTATATCTGGAGGATACCGACCAGAGTGATATGATACAGATGGATATGATGGTCGATCTGATAAGACGGCGTCTGAGAGAGGGTCGTTCCGAAAGACGGCGCCTGAGATATGAGGATTTTGTTGGAGATAGTGCACTTAGAGTCAATTATTGGATCACAGACACATCCATTTTGATTGAATGATTTTTAGGATGTGTGTATGGTTTTTAGAAAATTGTATTTAGAAATCACAACCAAAAATATTTTGACCGCAATCAATAACGGTATCGGATGTAGCGCGTTAGTAAGTGCGGATCGCCCACAGGGAAAGTGTAATCCGTTCAATTTTCGAATTAGATGAATTGAAAATTTAAGGCAAAGAAAAGAAAACAATTCATAATTTGTAATTAAAGATCAAGAGGAAGAAAAATCTAGATCTAAAAGAAACATTAAAAAAAAACAAGAATTGAGATGAGAGATAATTTCCAATCAACACTCAAGATTATAAGTATGGCTCGTAGGAGTAGATCGGATCTATAGATGTGACGAGATCTAATGATTACTCATTCTTATCCATTAACGAATTGATACTAGATCGATGCAAATTCATCGAGGTTTAAGGATCGTGCGGGAAAATTAGGGATTCCGCAACTCATCCTTTGTCCTTTCGATAGATCGCATTCAAATTCTAGCTTCTAGTTAATCAAATGGTCAATAGTTGTTCCCTAGTTTCGAGTGAACACGATCTAGAAAGCATCATCTTTAAACTAAGTCATTAATCATTTGATTCACTAGAATTTCAAAGCATTATAGGATTTAAGAATTGTAAGAATATCTAAATCATCATCATCTAAAGATCGTCACAACTCCTACACGGGCGGAGATTACTCAAACATCATGATAACAAACACAATCACAAATTGAGATCTAATCATTATACTTGAATTAAAAGATAAGCAAGAATATAGAAAATTCATCTTTATTTATCGATAAATTTCGTTACAACTCTCTTGAATTTACAAAAGGTAGGAACTAGATCGTCGATTTCGGCTTCGCTCGGCACCTTGAGTCGCGGATCGGCGTGGATCTCTTGCTCCGTTGAAATCCGGCGTCGCTTCTAAAGGTTGGAGGAATTCTTGCTTGAATTGATCTCGGGAATTTGATCTTGAGGTTGAATTGGAATTTGGCACAAGTTTTGTCACTAAACTTATGGAGGGAAGAGGGAGAGATGAAGAATTCTTGAACAAACCTTCACCCTAGATCTAGGCTCTCTTATATAGACCTCCAAATTCTAGATCTAGGATTGAAATTTGAATTCCCTCCACAAGTTTGTTAACCAAAAGATTTAAATTTCCCTCCAAAAGTTAGTTAAGCCCAAAAATTTGAATTTCCCTCCAAGAGTTTGTTAATCCGAGCCTTCTAGATGTGCCACGCAGAGCTTCTGGGGTCTTCTAGAAGCTTTGGCAGTTACCTTAGCCACGTGGAAGAAATCCGGAAGCATGAAGCCATCAAAGAGCCGCGGTTCCGCGGCGCAAGCCAGCTCCTGCCGCGGAACCGCGGCGGTTTGGAAGCCTTAGGGCTTGGGTCTTCTTCTGTGGTATTGGGCTGACAATTGGGCCTCTTTCTGATGTGTGGAATTTTATTTGGATTTCTGTAATATTATCAGATCTTCAGCCTTTGAGTTGGCGTATTTTATCTGCACTGTTTTCTCAATTTTGGGCTTTGCTTCCGGAATTTCCTGCATAGACTCCAAGACAAGAGTTGCGCTATACAAGAATGATGCGATGCCATGATAAACACACAATTTGCCTAAAAGTGCTGATTTTAGTATACAGTACAAGTAATCCAGTATTTTACATGTGTTTTGCTAATATGTGCGATATGAATACCGGATACCTATACATGAATGCAAAAGGTAGGGAAATTGCCGTGTTAGAAATGCAGTATTTTCGACTGATCAAATTCCCCCAAACTTATTTTCGATCGTCTCGATCGAACAGTTTTATTAAAAAGAGAAGGAGAAAATAAAGAAAGAGAAAAGCACACTTTCATAGGCAACACGATTGCACTGAGCACGTACAACAAGCGTTTAAACCTCTAGGTGTCCCTAGTAGGAGGAGTGTTGTCTCCTGAGGGTTTTCAGCAGATTGCACCCAAAAAATCCAATAATAAAAGAAAGATCATGAATATTACATTTAAAGACAAGAATTGTAAAAGAAAAGCCTTGAAAATTAGGGTTTCCAACTAAGCTAGCTTTTCGGTTGTCATGAGCCCCATCTTAATGGCCATGAAAAGATGTCAGAAATCACGTCCTTCCTCAATAAAACATCGTCTTATTCTTCATTCCTATCTTTCTTCCAAACATCGATCATATAACCCTGCGTGTGTGTTAAGGACATCCCTATACCCGGAGAATTCAATTCAAGCTATCATACTCTTGCCCATCAGCCTCAGTACTTTTTACTTAATGAATATTAGATGAGATTGCTCACACACTTTCATGCGACCGTTAATACTTCTTGAGGTACTAACCGACCGATTACTCATGTGCTTGCTTATTTGGTGTATTTTCCTCGTCTTGCACCACCTCAGGCATAGCAGTGACTCCCAGACCAGTTGGCCTTAGTGCACTAGGTGAAGAGGCACCCTCGCTATATATTTTTTATTTCCCTCGGTGATAACAAAACCAGTGTCCATTTTTCTCACCACTTTATATTTTTTTTATTCACTTTTTTTTTATTTCCTTCATACATCGGCTTTAAGACAAGAGCATTTCAAGGTATCCTCTACTATCCTGGGCTTCAAGACGTGTGTAAGTGCGAATAGCAGGGTATCAACGTTCAAAATGTTTGGCTTCCAGAATAGAAACTATTTTTCAGACTTATTTTTATCCTCAGATTAGTGACTTCCTTCATCTTAGTAACCCTTGGGACAACAGCTCATAACTACTTATTACTAGTTCGTATAAGAAAACTTCTAATTTTCTTAGTTTTCTTAAAATTTTCTAATCTCATGAATGTAATTTTTTACTATCTAATCTTTTATTATCTTATTTATGTACAAAAAATGTTTTTATCTTTTTGAAAATTTTTAAATTTTTATAGGTTTTTTAAAAATGTTTTGTGCTTATGCAAATGATATGCAAATGATGCGAAAAATAAGCACAAACCTCCCCCAAACTTGTTTTCAACAGTGTCCTCACTGTTGCCATCTGCTAAATCTCGAAAAACCTGTAAGCTTGGGAGGAATTTATTAGTGGGGGCAAAATATATAAGTGAAGACCCTCCCCCAAACTTATTTTTGGCTCAAAATTTTGTAAAGATTTTGTTTTCAAGAGCCAGAAAAAATGCCCCCCCAAACTTGAGTTATGCAATGTTAAGCTTTGAAAATCATATGAGGGGGTCAAAAATCAGTGGTCGATGCCAAGCTTTGCAAAGACCGAATGTTAACACCAACCATTCAAAGATTTTATCAATGCAGTGCTCGGGTTCGTGGAAGAAGAAGTGGGGAAAGGGTAAGGGGTGGAATAGAAAGTGTGTGTGTCTCATTTTGGAGAGACGATGCAGTGAATGTGATGGATTGCTCGCATTCTTTTTACAGTTCAGAAGAAGGGGTGGAGGTTCAATTTCATTGATTGGGACATGATTCATCTCAACACCCGTGTTATTCAAAAATGCGAGTTCATCAGCGAAGATCTCCTCAAAAGTTCCATCTATGCCCCGATGAATAATGTCATCACAAAGTGCGGGGTGATCTTCAGACTCTAAGAACAGTTCATAATCCGTGTTAATTGTTGACCCGGATATCTCGGTGGAAGAGTCCGTATGTGTATGATACATAGTTGGGTCAAACAACAACATATGAAAAGAGCCAAGATCGGTATCAGGAGGATCATCAAAATCACTGCTGTCGACATCCATTAAGTCGACAGAACATACCTGAGCAGTAGGTTCGGAGGGTACACTTCCCAACTTGTAAATGTTTAGCTCAATTGACCTATTCCCGAAGGATAGGGTCATAGAACCATTACGACAGTTGATTATAGCGTTGGAAGTGGCCAAAAAGGGGCGACCTAAAATCACCGGAATTTGATTCCGTGGGTTCGCTACAGGTTGTGTATCAATTACAATAAAGTCCACAGGGAATATAAATTCCCCGATTTTTATTAACACATCCTCCAGTTCACCCCTAGGTTTGGTGATTGATCGGTCAGCCATCTGGAGAGTGCAATGGGTTGGCTTCAACTCTCCGATCCCTAACTGCTCGTAAACCAAGTATGGAAGCAAGTTAACACTAGCGCCAAGGTCTAGTAGAGCACGATTGATGTGTTTTCCCCCGATAGAAATGGAAATCGTAGGATATCCAGGATCCTTACGTTTCCTCGGTAATTGTTGGGGGAAAGCCGTGTCTACTGTTTTTTCCATGAATATCTTCTTGGGCACTTGAGTCTTCCTCTTCCTAGTGCACAAGTTCTTAAGAGTTTTCGCATAGGACGGAACTTGTTGGATGGCATCTAGGAGAGGGATGTTGATATTAACTTGCTTAAAAATGTCCCTAATCTTCTCCATATGTGGACTCGATGTGTTAGCCCTTAACCGATTAGGATAAGGTGCTTTAGCAATAAGCGCTGGGTCCATCATAGGAGAAGGAAGTGGGGGTAGACATGATCCCAAAAGAGGAGTAGGGATCGTCTGTGGAGGACTAGAAGAGATGGGCTGAGGTGGAGAGCCTTGTGGGAAATGAAAAATAGGCTTGCAAGAAGGTGGTGGGGTAGAAGAACTGGGGTCAAAATTAGAAGTGTGTGTGTGAGGAAAGGTCTCAGCCGGGGTGTTATTGATTGATTTTTCAGTGTCATCAAACTCTTCCCCAACGTGAGTGTCAAGCACTCTTCCAGATCTCAACGTGGTTGCATTCACAAGATGTGAATAGCCAGGATTGGGCACAGGTTGAGCTGGAAGTTTCCCTTTCTCTCTTGCACTCATTTCAGCTTTTAATCGTGAAATTTCTGCTTCCATCGATTTAATACTCTCAGCTTGGGACGCTGAGTTTTTCTTTATATCATCGACAGAAGTCTTTATTTCAGCCGATACTTGCATGAGATTTGTTAGAAGCAAGTTTATGAATGAAGAGGATTCATCAGTCCCGGTCAATTGCAAAGGACTAGATGATGCAGGTGTGTTGACCGGATTTTGAAAATTATGTGCTTGGAAGGGGTGCTGACTCAATTGAAGTTGTGGGTGCTGTTGTGGTGGAGGGACCTTTTGAAAATTGTTTTGGGTTGGAACCGTGTTTTGAGATTGTGATTGGTTCCAAGCAGAATTTGGGTGATTCCTCCAACCCTGATTATATGTGGAAGAAAATGGATCGTTTCTAGGTCTTTGAAATGTTGCATTGGTATGCTCATGATCTTGAAACGGACATTCTTCCGTCAAGTGAGAAGGATCAGAACAGCATCCACATACAGTTTTGGAGAGTGACATTTGACTTAGGGCGGCAGCTAAAAATTTGTTTTCCATAGCGTCAAATTTCTTGTGTAAAGTTGAAATTTCAGCTCTAATTCCTATGGAAATATCATTGCCATCCCTAGACGATTGACTCACACCCTCCCACTATAAAGATTTTTCAGTGAAATCTTCTAGAAAGTTCCAGGCTTCCCCATCATCTTTGGTCATGAAGTTGCCTTGACACATGGATTCAAGGGTCTGTCTTGTGTTAGGATTAATGCCCTCATAAATGATTCGGCACAGATCCCATCTCGGGATGCCGTGATGTGGACATTGGACTAACAGATCCTTGAAACGTTCAAGACATTTTGAAAATGTTTCATTTGGAAGCTAGGTGAATTGATAGATTTCGCTACAGACTCGAGCTGTCTTTTGATGTGGGTAGAATTTCTTAAGGAATGCTTTGACGAATTCTTCCCAGTTTGAAATGGAATGTGCGGTAGTGTTATATAGCCACTTCTCGGCTATATCGCACAAAATAAATGGGAGAAGACGAAGACGTAAAGCATCCACAGAAAGCTGTGAGGTACCCATCATTGCGCATACATTTTCAAATTTGGTGATAAAGGCATATGCGTCTTCAGACTCGAGACCGTGAAATTTTGGTAGAAGGTTGATGTATTGGGGTTTTATTTGAAAATTTTCCCCGTTGGCTGGTGGAATGGAAAGACAGGTGGAAAGGGGGCCTCGTGTAGGATAACACCTCTCTTGGAGAGAGATGCGAGGTGGATTCTGCGCACCAACGGACGGCGGCAGAATAGTGGTAAAGAAGTTCGATGGAGACGGATCCATCGATGTGGGTATGATTGTGGGTAAAAGAGAGGTAAATGTAGAAATACCGACTTTAGGGTCGATCGAAAGGACGCGGACTAACAGGCACTAGAATCCCGTTGTCCAGCCTATCTTGTACTAAAAAGGGTTAGTACAAGTGGCAGCGTGAATTTATAATTAGGGGAAATGATGTATGCGGTGTTTGTTTTGAAAAATGATACGGATTTTTGAAAAGATGATGCAAGCACAACAAATGCAACACACAAAACCCTAAAATCTAGTGGTCACCTAGGTCCGGCTCTAGACCGCTCCTAACTGCCAAAAGACAAGTCGCAGGATAAATCCTCCACTGCCTTTTTGTCTCTCCTGTGGCCAGGTAAGTGGGAAGGTACTCCACTACGTAAGTAGTGGGCCTAATTAATAACCACTAGCCTTCGACACACTTGCCTTAGACACCACAAAGAAACGCGGATAAGCAATGAATTACCCACGGCCTTCTTCTGTTCTAAGTGAGCGCGACGGTCCTTAGAGTCATCTCTAGATTTCTTTTAATTAATGAGGGTAAATGCGGATGCAAGTTTGTGATCTTTGGGGCTTAGGAAGGGTAATGAACTCCCCATCTAATCTGGATTTGGTCTTTGCCCCTTAATGTCCATATTAATTATGCAAACAACCACAAAGATCAAAACAAGCACAATTTAATTTGCTTTTTGCGCGGCGCTGCGATTTTTGCAAAGAAGCCTGCAGATATTTGTTAGTTGGAGCTAAAAAGAGGAGAGAGGAGAAGGTAAGAAGGTACCTGAGACAAAATTTCACAAAGAAGCCTCCAAGATG
The DNA here is from genome assembly GCA_030015575.1 of Agapanthus africanus. NCBI lineage: Eukaryota > Viridiplantae > Streptophyta > Magnoliopsida > Asparagales > Amaryllidaceae > Agapanthus > Agapanthus africanus. Next base: position 437,324,325 of record CM057338.1, read on the forward strand.
CCGCGGTTCCGCCGCATATGGGTACATATACCGCGGAATCGCGGTTGAGTAGTGAGATCTCTGCACCAAATATTTTTCAGAACACTCCTGATCACTTCCCTAGTCCTCTGGAATTCTCCAAATAATTTTCCAATTTCACAGCAAGCTCCAGATTTCCTCGCACAAATCGCAACAACACGTAGTAGTGTTTGCGCGAATTTAGATCTAAAAATTATAATGGAATAAATATTTCAACTCAAATTTCAAAATACGAACAATTAGCGCACTATCCCCGGCAACGGCGCCATTTTGGCTGAATGATTTTTAGGATGTGTGTATGGTTTTTAGAAAATTGTATTTAGAAATCACAACCAAAAATATTTTGACCGCAATCAATAACGGTGTCGGATGTAGCGCGTTAGTAAGTGCGGATCGTCCACAGGGAAAGTGTAATCCGTTCAATTTTCGAATTAGATGAATTGAAAATTTAAGGCAAAGAAAAGAAAACAATTCATGATTTGTAATTGAAGATCAAGAGTAAGAAAAATCTAGATCTAAAAGAAACATTAAAAAAAAACAAGAATTGAGATGAGAGATAATTTCCAATCAACACTCAAGATTATAAGTATGGCTCGTAGGAGTAGATCGGATCTATAGATGTGATGAGATCTAATGATTACTCATTCTTATCTATTAACGAATTGATACTAGATCGATGCCAATTCATCGAGATTTAAGGATCGTGCGGGAAAATTAGGGATTCCGCAACTCATCCTTTGTCCTTTCGATAGATCGCATTCAAATTCTAGCTTCTAATTAATCAAATGGTCAATAGTTGTTCCCTAGTTTCGAGTGAACACGATCTAGAAAGCATCATCTCGAAACTAGGTCATTAATCATTTGATTCACTAGAATTTCAAAGTATTATAGGATTTAAGAATTGTAAGAATATCTAAATCATCATCATCTAAAGATCGTTACAACTCCTACACGAGCGGAGATTACTCAAACATCATGATCACAAACACAATCACAAATTGAGATCTAATTATTATGCTTGAATTAAAAGATAAACAAGAATATAGAAAATTCACCTTTATTTCTCGATAAATTTCGTTACAACTCTTTTGAATTTACAAAAGGTAGGAACTAGATCGTCGATTTCGGCTTCGCTCAGCTCCTTGAGTCGTGGATCGGCGTGGATCTCTTGCTCCGTTGAAATCCGGCGTCGCTTCTAAAGGTTGGAGGAATTCTTGCTTGAATTGATCTCGGGAATTTGATCTTGAGGTTAAATTGGAATTTGGCACAAGTTTTGTCACTAAACTTGTGGAGGGAAGAGGGAGAGATGAAGAATTCTTGAACAAACATTCACCCTAGATCTAGGCTCTCTTATATAGACCTCTAAATTCTAGATCTAGGATTGAAATTTGAATTCCCTCCACAAGTTTAATAGCCAAAAGATTTAAATTTCCCTCCAAAAGTTAGTTAAGCCCAAAAATTTGAATTTTCCTCCAAGAGTTTGTTAAGCCGAGCCTTCTAGATGTGCCACGTGGAGCTTCTGGGGTCTTCTGGAAGCTTTGGCAGTTACCTTAGCCACGTGGAAGAAATCTGGAAGCATGAAGCCATCAAAGAGCCGCGGTTCCGCAGCGCAAGCCAGCTCCTGCCGTGGAACCGCGGCGGTTTGGAAGCCTTAGGGCTTGGGTCTTCTTCTGTGGTATTGGGCTGACAATTGGGCCTCTTTCTGATGTGTGGAATTTTATTTGGATTTCTGTAATATTATCAGATCTTCAGCCTTTGAGTTGGCGTATTTTATCTGCACTGTTTTCTCAATTTTGGGCTTTGCTTCCGGAATTTCCTGCATAGACTCCAAGACAAGAGTTGCGCTATACAAGAATGATGCGATGCCATGATAAACACACAATTTCCCTAAAAGTGCTGGTTTTAGTATACAGTACAAGTAATCCAGTATTTTACATGTGTATGAATACCGGATACCTATACATGAATGCAAAAGGTAGGGAAATTGCCGTGTTAGAAATGCAGTATTTTCAACTGATTAGACAGATCCTGAGATATGAGGATTTTGTTGGAGATAGTGCCCTTAGAGTCAATTATTGGATCACAGGCACGTGATCGCAATGATTGAGGGAGGACCTGTCCCAGTAGGACAGTCTTACTCAAGATGATAGTATGCTATCTGGTTTATCTTTATCATCGTGTACTGCTTTAGGTGACCTTACAGGTCGCTATTACACGTTGATAGAGCCCCTAGGATTCTTGCTTGACTTCCAGCAGTATGAGGGCGATCATATACGTGGGAGCTGGGGTCTATAAGCACATCCTTAAAAGGTCCCTAGTCATGGGAGTTTCGAGACAGGGCATCGATACTCCAGAGTAGACTAGTGTATACAGTCGAGACCCCGACGAGGGGCGGTGGCCGGTCTCACAAGCCACTGGTGTCAGTTGGTTCACTTAAGATGTATACAGGTGCTCATTGGGTTATGAGTACACCGGACAGGACTCGCCGGGAACCTGCTAGTTGGGATTATACCAGACGTCAGATAGCAGTTCCCTGGTGACATGTGTACAGGTTAGTTCATCGACCTGAGATCGTCATTTGTCTCGTGTGAGTTCCCACTGTACTTTGATTACTACCCTACCACGCTCAAAGGAGATGTGCAAACAGGTTTTCGTTGGGTACAGTCCCGAGCCACATGGAGGCAGTGAGCGGATCTTCAGGGGTTTGTCTCTCCCGGTATTGGGGGTGAGGTCGAGCTGTGTCTGGGAGAGCCATTACACGAAGTCCTTGGCCAAGGCAGGAGATTTACTGGTAGGTATTCCAGTAGTATCTCAGGTTGTTCTGGGCTACACTCCGACACGACTTGTACCGCTTTTTGGGGTCTGACTTTTACCAACCCCCTAGGCCCGCTATGCGATGCTCATAGACGAACGGACCGGACTGTACGGATATTGTCACTGACAGACTCAGTAGGGTGTCAGCATGAGTTCGCTCACAGACGTCCCTTTTGGTTAATACCTGGTAGCCCGTTACGTATAGGCGAATACCTCTGACGTGCTAGTGGTTAAATACACAACCAAAGTATTGACGAGTCTTTAGAGTCCCTCACAGACCAGTTTCTCAAGTTTCGGGCGAAACGCTGTAGAGGCCGTATGGAGATATGGCATGGTTCGATCAGATACGTGCGGTATTGCACGGATCATGATCGGACGGATAATACTAGCGGGCTTTGGTTTAAACCGGATCTTAGTATTGTGCGGTGTAGATTTTGTCTCTTTGCATTTGTATTCAGTGGGAATACAAATGCGGGCATGTATATGCAGTCGCGGGGTTTTCCTGTAATTTATTACGGGATCAGTTTTCTGAAGTTGCCAGTTTGCATTCCGTTTCGGCCAGTTTTCCTTTATTCTTTCACGGCCGGTTTTTTTCGTTGGAGGGGGCTAATTGCAAGTTTGCAAATTAGCTAAGTGAAGGGGTTTGTTTGTAAATGGGGTTATGATGGGTTAAGCATCTTTGATTTTTCATGATGGTTTTCATTTATGTGATGGGATTAGATTAGAAATGGTGTGACCATTTTTCTTTTTCTTATTATCATTGATTTTCTCCACTTGCATTTTTGCTCCACCATTTAGAGAGAGAGGCCGGCCACATTTGAGGGTGAGGGGTGTGAGATTTTTGAGTGAGGAATTTCATTCTCACTTCATTCCTTGTAAGAAAAATGAGAGCTCCATTTCTCCAAGTTCTTCTCATCTCTTCTCCATTCCATACAAGGCAACTTCACAACCCCAATTGAGACAATGGTTTCTACACTAGCCTACAGCACTTCTTGGACACGTAGGCTCGCCAACTTCGTGCCCGAGTTGCCTCGTTCCAGAGGTGGGAGCCCGTAAAAGAACCCGGCGATGTGGTGCCCGTTCCGACGAGGAGATGAAGACCAGAGATTCCGTGAGGAGATCGGAGTGGAGGCCGAAGACCGAAGGACACAGATCGCTCGGTATAGCTCTCTACTCATTTTCTAGTTTTCTAGAGTTAGGTTAATGGCCTGATCTGGGTTTATAGTGCGCGGTGGTGCCGGTTTTCTAGTTTGAAAAGTTTTTCGTTTCCGCACTCCGGCGTCGGATTGACGGCCGGGGCTCTGCCGTGCACTTACAGATTTTACATGTCGATGTTGGACACGAGATTTATAAGGATTCCGAGTGTCGATACTGGACACTCGGTGCTTTATGATGATTTTGAGTGTCGTTGATGGACACTCATTGGATGATATATATATAAACATGCTATGGATGACATGTTACCATATTTTGATACAAACATGATATTATACACACACGTACACATTCGTTACCGTATAATATGATATTATTATATAGTATAACCTAGGGGATCGTTATGCATTTGATTTCTATTTGATGATGTCTTCTACTCACGAATTGGCAACTCACCTCCGTTGTGCCGTAGTTTTCTTACAGGACCGACCGTTCGGATCATTACCGGCTTGCTGACACATTTCCTCTTTTGGGTGATTTCTTGGTAGGTGGGTTACATTACTGATCGTAACTACCGCTTGTGTATTTTTATTCATTTGTAATCTAATTAAAAACTCCATTAACCAGACTTGTATATTTTATGGACCTAGAAACTAAAAATTGTATATTCTTTTGGACTTAGAGCGAGACCGATATATTATTCTTTATGTTGAGTTGATGACGATATAGTTGCATTTTGATGATGTTTTTGGTACTTCTTTTACTTTTGATCTTCGTCTTGGGCGTCGTATATATTGCGTGGTTGTGATTCCGCTGATTGGTGATGAGACAGCTCTTGATTGGGGATGCTGATATTATTATTGTTTATGTACTGGTTTTGATCAAAATTTACGAAGGAGGTGCTGCCCAAAATTTTAAACGATGATAATGCTTTCAAAACTTAGTCTACAACCCACTTGTATTTCAATAAACTTTTTTTATACTTTACAAAGCAGAACTTGAACTCATAAATAACCCTTTTCAACACTTCACCTCCATTATTTACTTAAAAAGATTTAGATTCCTGGTTTTCATCTTACTTAGGTTACGTTGGGGTCCTATAGACTTCACGTGATTCAAGTGCCGGTTACGTGCCATTTCCGGGTCGTGACAATGTGCTTCGGGATTGTACCCAATTAAAACCTGTTTGCACGGCTCTTTGAAGCCGTGGTAGGATAGTAATCTAAGTACAGTGGGAACACACACAAGACACTATGAAGACCTTAGGTCTACAGACCACTATGTACTCATGTCACTAGAGAACTGCTATTCGGCGTTAAGTATAATACCATTCAGGAGTTCTCAACGAGTCCGTTCAGTGAAACTCATTCTCTAATGAGCACCTGTGTACAATCCTCGGTGTCAAACATCAATAGCCGTGGGACCAGCTATCACCTTCTAAAACCGAGTTAGGAAACGTATATACCGGTCTAATCTGGAGTACCGATGCTCCAATAGATGGAAACGGTGACGTGGCAATCTCACAACGTATTTACTATAAACATACGTTAAGTGTAATTAAGCAATATAATAATGAGTAAGAATGAAAAGAGTAATAAAATTAAAAAGCAACTTTATTTACATTCAAATTTAAGTAAAATTGTCTGAAACAAAAAGATACAATGATTTGGAAAAAGTGCCTAAACAGTGGCATACAGAAGTAAAAGCAGGAAGAAGCTAGTAGTCTGGCTGAGTAGCGAATTGGTCCAAGTCCTCTTGGCTCGGCTCTATATCCTCAGAGTCCGGTCCTCCTAATAAACATTCCAAAGAAAAGAAACAGAGAGGAATGTCGTCAGCGAACTAGCGCTTGGTAAGTCCCCTGATTGATTTCTATTTTAGAGAAGTGTAGTAACCGCATTCAATAACGATGTCGCGTGTAGCTAGAACGAGATGAGTACGGGTCGTCCTCAGGGATATGTGGAATCTTTTAATCTTTCTTTAGAATGTTGATTAGGAAGAGGAAGAAGAATAGATAATAGTGAAGAATAGTTATAGAATCTAGATCTACGTTAAACACAGATATAAAATATAGATCTAGTTTAAAGATGGATGTAGATTTTATATCAGAAGATGGCTTGTAGGTTCGTTAAGATTTTGTAGTCATGGATAATTAATTAAAGATTACTCCTTTTATTCTTTAATAGATTTAAAACTAGATCGACAGAGATGCATGTAGATTAGGGTTTTTGGAGGGAATAGGGTTTCCACTCTTAACCCTTATCTTTACATGGATCTCCGTTCATATCCAGCCTTTACCAAAACAATTGTTAATCTAATCTCAAATCGTGGTCGTGACTATTAATGAATTGATAGCGCGCCCGATTAGGATGTTAACTATTCTTTTGATAAAGTTTATAAACTGTATAGGACGTAAAAGGATTTAAAGGATTTTTTTTCATCCATTGATCTGCCATAATCCTACGAACCCTATTAAGCGGAGAATTACTCGCGCATGATAGAGATAAAAGAACAGATAGAGATCATGATGTAAATAAAGAAAATAAAATTCAATATGAATAAAAAAACTACCTTTATTAATCAACTTGATCAATTACACTTTGTTCCTTTAGAAAGTGATTACAAAACCCTAATTTACTTCTCGATCTCTTCTTAAGGAGGTAGATGAATAGCTGATGATCAACCTGGATTCTTGAGTCATCTTGGACTTCGTGATCTCATCAGTTTGATGATTTCTAGGTTTAGCTCTCGGTCCTTTATATAGCCCCAATGCCAGAAACTAAAGATCCCTAAAATAAGGGTTAGTTGTAGCAAATCCAACCTGAAAATCCCAACTCTTGACTCAGTGAATCAGCCGCGGATCCGCCGCATATTTTATGGTTTGGCCGCGGATCCGCGGCTGTTTGGTGGGATCTTGGCTGCAAATTTCTGGGGCTTTATTCTTGTGACACATGGAGATTTAGCTGATGTCTGGAACTTGAAAATATTTTCTGAGTCTCGGCCAGTATTGATTCTTTGATTTTATCTAACTTCATCGGCAGATTTCTAATTCCCGATATCTCAACATCTCGATCTCCTGACCTGAACTAAAACTTGCACAATATCTCAATGAATAATGTTAGTAATATTTGGTATTTTTGAGATATTATCCTAACTATTTGATATGATATTATATTTTAAGAATATTGATTAAGGATATTTGATATGATATGCATATTTAAATTATCGAAATATTATATAAATATTATATGCATACATTTTCCTTCATAATATTAATTATAATATATAAACATATGAAAATATATATTTTGCAGATAAACCCTCATATGCTTCATATTTATAATAAACACCTTTAAATATCTAAGAAAAGTAAGAAAAATGTTATATCAAATATGCAGTATTTTTGACTGAACATCCCCGGAAGAAATAAGTAATGATGAATTAAAGTGAATAGAAACTAAGTGAAAATGAACAGGTAAGGTTGTATAAACGAGTATCTAAGCATGATCATTTACAGGTATGAGATAGTTATTCTGACGCAATTATTCGTAGTTTGATAAAGAAGGTATTCATGTATACGAGAGGAGTCAATCTTACTCCGTGGACTATGGTAATATATAGTACAAGGCCCCATCATAACTCATGGGATAACGACACATGAATTCATATAGGTGTCTTTTATGTGACCTCTCGTGCTATGATATACGTCATGTACCAATCTACCCCTTTATCCCCGCGTATTGTATTGTATAGTTTAAGATTACAGGTCTTGGCCAAATCCATGAATATAAAAATATACAGGTTCATGTTCAAGATGTAATCATGTATTCAGGTATTCATGTCAAGTTCATGTCAAATTATATCCATGGTTCGGTCAAATCGAGTCAAGTATTCAAGTTGAAGTTTGATATTTGAATTCGAGTGTTCAGGTTCATGATCAAGTATTCAAGTTTGTGTTTGATTTTGGATTCTATTTTGAGTTTGGATTCAGATTGAAGTAAGTATCTTATGAAAGGATTTAGCTCTTGAATTTCTTAAGTTCGGGAGTAATCGGACAACTGTTGCACATGGACGATAGGATTTGTGTCTTTTTCCAAGACAAATGCCATTTGATAACTCCGTTAATTTGTCTAACCTGATTAGGCAAGCACTGATTTTCTCCGGTTCCCTAAGGCTCAAGAGAAATGATACCGTTTAAACTTATATTAACCTAGAGTTCTTAAATATTTATATTTTGCTGTTTACATTGTATTTATATTGTTTGCATTTCTCGAGGGGGTTTTATGAAAAATAATTTAATATTGTTTAAAATAGAGCTCGAGGTGGCTTATAATATGAAGAGTTTTTATGAACATGCATTTTAATCTTAGTGGTATTTTAGTGAACTAACTTTTAAAATTTATGGTATTTTAATGAAAACTATTTCTTTTGTAAACTTGGTGGTATTTTATTAAAAATTTAATTTTTCATTTCAAAATATATTTTTTCACACTTTGTTTTTATTAAAAATACGGTTTCATAATTTTATATAATTTTCCAAAGTTTAAATTTTGTTTAAGAAAATTGTATTTCTTTAAATCGTATTTTTATTCTTTTTGAGACCGAATGCTTCGTGAGGTGTTCTGTATCTCACTCTACTATCTCAAGAACGTGCAATAACTTGCACCATCTATAGATGGGTTCCCCTAAAAGGGTTATAGAGGCGCAATAGCAAAGGATTTTAAAAATAACGATTAAAAACATATTTTTATAAAGTGATGGTATTTTATAAAAAATTATTTCATTTAGATGAAAAATTCTAACCAAAATATCGTGTTATGAATCAAAAGTGTGTGTGTGGGGTAGGTCGTTACCCTGTGAATGTTCTAGAGGTATGTATGACTAATTTTCAAATAAAAGTTATAGTTAAAGTTTGTGATATTTATATGAAAAAGTTCGTTATATGCTTATTTCACTTAAAATTCTAATTACATGAAAAGGTAAAAGATGTGAATAACATATTAAGGTGATATTTAGAGATTTAAAGTGAAAAATTAAACATAGTAATTGTGACAAAAGTTTGTTTAAAGAAAAGATAACGAGTTAACTCCACTTTGTCGATATCGTTTTAGAGATTGGTTTGAGATACAAAGAAAGAGAGAGGAAGAGACTTACGGTTTTAGAGTGTTGAGAAAAGAGTAAGGAAGAAGGAGAAGTTTTTGTGGCGTCGCGATAGCTCCGGGAAAAACTCTGATCTTCAACGAAGAGAACTTGATCGCTAACTCCACTTGACTCCACTTGTGCTTAGAAAATTTTGGAAGAATTTTGTTAGAGATTTTTCAGAATGGGGAGAGTTAAGGGATGGGATGTATTTATAGTGTAGGGATGAGGGGGTGTGAGTTAAAGAATTGGAATTAAAATGAATTAAAATAGGTTTAATGTTGAAATGAAGGGTATTTGTTTAATTTCAGGGAAATCAAACAGTACCGGAGAGTAGAGGGGAGTCAAAGGGACGCGTGAGCGAAGCACGGAGGCAATTGGGCCTACATCAACTGCCGGTAGTGGCCAGAAATGTGATTTGGGCGGTTGGATGGGGGACCACGTGGCTCAAGGCTTTAGGCATAGGTATTATTCTGTGTGAACTCCTCATTTATCTCGTTTGATTTTTCTGAAACTTTTCGATTCTTTGTATATTGCACGTGCAACTCTTGAGCTTCCGAAAAGTTAAAAAGAAAAATATTAAAAATAATTGCGACTGATGAGATTCGAACACATAGGCTATGTCACGCAGTGTAGAGGCTTTATCAGTGAGCTACACATTGCTTCTTGTTTTTATTGAACAAAAATTACTTATAACTCCTAATCAGGATGAAATACCCTTTTTATACATTTGAATAAATTACATCTGTATAGAGATTTCAGAGTCGTTACAATACTCCTACGACCAAGAACATTTAAGGATGTGCTTATGGACTATCTAGGCCCCACTATTATGATCTCCATCATAATCATGGTAATCAAGGAAAGATCCGATGGGCTTTATTGTTGATATATATATGTGTATATATATATATATATATCATTTGTTATGGTTTAGCCAGACTGTCTTGACGGATAGGCCCTCGTGTGATGATGTATGTACAGTTTGTGATTGTTGTATATTCATTTGTTGGGGATGAACGACCGACTTATGGCCATCGTTGCCGCTTGATGTCTATTCATTTGTTGGGACACGTCCAGGATGCGGGCATTTTTGCCTTTATATGTATTTCATTACATGTATGGTTTGTCTTTATCATTATTTGTATACGTTTTACTTGTTATTATATGTCGCTAATACATAATGATAAAGCCCCAATGAATCTTGCTTGACTATCAGCATTATGATGGCGATCATATACATGGGAGCTGGGTAGTCTATAAGCACATCCTTAAATGTTCCTAGTCATGGAAGTATCGAGACTGGGCATCGATATTCCAGAGTAGACTAGTGTATACTTTCTAGACCCCGATAGGGGGCGGTGGCCGATCTCATAAGCCATTGGTGTTTTGGCACCTAAGTTGTATACAGGTGCTCACTGGAGGTGAGTACACCAAACGGACTTGGCAAGAACTTCTAGATGGTATTATACCTATCGTCAGATAGCAGTTCTCTGGTAACATGAGTACACGGTAGTCTTTAGCCATGAGATCGTCATTTGTCTCGTGTGAGTTCCTACTGTACTTTGATTACTACCTTACTACGGCTCAAAGAAGTCATGTAAACAGGTTTTAGTTGGGTACAGTCCCGAGCCACATGGAGGTAGTGAACTATCGGACGGGGTTCATCTCTCCCGATATAGGGATTTGATGTCGCGCTATGTTCAGTTGGCTATCACCATAAATTCCTGGCCAGGGTGGATCGGATTTACTGATAGGAGATCAGTAGTTTCTCTGTAGGTGATGAGCTTGACACCGGCATAACTTATCGTGTTATTAGGGGACTGACGTTATCCACCCCCTAGACTCGGTATACAACACTATCAGGTGAAGAGGCCGGACTATATGGAGATTGTCACTTACAGGCTCAGTAGGGTACGAGCGAACTTGATTGTTGACCTCCCTTTCGACATATACCTGGGTAGCCGTTATGTACAGATAGTGCCGCTGACGTGCTTGTGGTTATGGATTTATTTAGTAACCCACTACTAGCATATTGTCGAGTCATTAGAGTCCTATACAGAGGGTTTTCCCGGATCAGGCGATATGATATAGAGGCCGTATGTTGATACTTGCAGGGGTCCGATTAAATACGTGTACTGGTTACACGGACTTTAATCGGACATTTGATAATACTAGCCAGCTTAGGATTAAGCTGGATTATTAAATCAAGCATTGATTTAATAATTTACATATATATATATATATATTGATATATATATATATATTCTAGTATTATGTTCACTATTCATTTTCTTTCTCTTGGCTATTCGTATTTTTATATGGATACACGTATATATATATATATATATATATATATATATATATATATATATCGATACATTACCGGGTATTATGTATTTATATATAGATAATTCTAGAAGGAGACACTTTATTATTTGGTTTTCCATTTATGGAAAAGAAAGAATTGAGGTGGAAAGGAGAGCATGGTAGAGAGTATGGACGAGAGGGATGGGCTTTTTCATTTGTTTATTTGGAAATGTTTTAAAATGTTGTTTGATTGGAAAAAACCCTCTCATTCTTTTAGTTGTATTCTCTCTCCTCTTCCATCCTCTCTTCTCATCTTCTTCTTTCTCACGAGTTTCATGCTCTCTTGAGATTGGATTTTTGAGAGAAAAAAATTGTGACAAATCTCTATATCCTTCATACCCTATTCCTAGCAAGTCTAGAGTGTCAGTTGCTTCCTCAAAGTTTGCTTTGGAGTGAAGCTGGAGTTTGGATCTATTTCCTTCAGGTGGATCATCCTAGAAAAGGGCGATCGTCTCTCAAGCATGTTCCTGACGGCCTACAGAGCTTGGAGGGGTCTTCCACGATTGGGTGGACACGCTATAAAGGTTGCAATTCCTATAACCTCGTATGTTTTAGTTGCTAGTTTAGTGTTTGGAACTATATATTGGTTGCTGTTTCTACTGCTCACACAAAAATTTTCGTTTAGTATTTTGTCTTTGATCTTCTCTTCTGCTGCGTGAGTGCTAGGGACCCAGCAGATGGGAGGTTATGATACCAGATTCTAGAAACCACCCAATTGCCCACTCATAACATTGAGGCCGCGTTGCCCCATTTCTTTGATTGGCAGGTGGCTTGCCGCGCTCATAGGGTTCTTGATTCATTGTTGTATGGGCTATCCACATGACTGAGGAATGTTGCGTTTTATTTGCGGGTTAAATGAAACACGAGACTCCTAATTTATCCGCTATTCCATTTTGTTTCCGCATGCCTGCGATGATATATATATATATATATATATATATATATATATTAGAAGTTTCTATATGTTTTGCATCCGTGCTAGCCCGGCCTTTGCCCTGTTGTAAGTTGAGTAATCTTACGGTGAAGACCTGAGACCCCATGGCGAATGCGGATGGCATATAAAAACATGCTATTTTGGGTGTTTCAGATGTGACTAGGAACTTAAATGATGGGATTGCATTATATGTCTAATGCAAAGAAATAAACCCAAAGTGATGTTGCGGAAACCAAATTTTAATTATAGTCACATTCTTTTGCTTTGCATAGAGGTATTCGGTTAGGAATATCCTGCATCTCATTCGACGAAGAAAGTGCCTTGATCCCTTTACGGGGAGTTTGCTCTTAAGTAAAAGCTTATTTTACTATAACCATCCGGTTTTCTTCCAAACCACTCATTTTAAAAGTGAAGTCTAAACCACTCCTTCTCAAAACCACTTGGTCTCTTAAACGATATCAAGTTTATTATGTTAAAGGTTTTCGCAAAGACCAGCTGCAGCTATTCATTATAAATTAAATACCGCAAGCGCACGGTTGTTGTAGCAATGCGTTTACAGGTCGATCCACAGAGAGGTGCATTTAACTAATTTAAATGCAAGTTTAAAAAGTGATAGTTGAATTAAGAACTACTTAGTAAAGAATTAAAAAATGAAAATATTAAAAGTAATTTTAAAAGAAAGGTGGGTTTTTATAAAGAGAAGAATCTAGGGTTTTTGTATTACTATCTTTCTATAGTTGGATAAGAAAATACTACATCTTTTCTTTATCTATTTCTAATATGTTTTCTATTACTTTAAATAAAAGAATTTGTTACATTAACATCATTAACAATATCCTATCAATTATAAAATATCATCTAGATACCATATTAAAAACTTAGTTCTAGGTTATTAAAAATAATGACCTAGGTTGAATTTATTTTAATCAAAACCATATCTTTACTGTCCCTAATTAGAGTTTTAGTTTGTCAAACTTTCATCATCCTAATTAGTTTTTAGGTGTATCACCTATTCTTAGATCTATTCAAATTGTCAATTATCCTAATTAAAATTTAGTTCATATGATGAAAACTTAAAAAAAAGGAATTAAAATAAATTCATCATCAAGCACAAGAATAAGAAGAGATAAAACATCCAACTATAGAATGAAAGCAAATACAAAACCCTAGAGAAATAATTTGTTACTCATGATATAAATAAAAACTAAAACTTTATTAATGATCATAAGAGAACTTACAATTGATTTGATCTCTTCTCTTTGAAAAGCCCTAGATTTGAATGCTATGGAAAAGATAATGAAACCTTAATCTATACAGAAGTTTATATAGTACTTCGATACAATTTTGGAAAATAGGAACAAACTTTACAAAATAACCAGAAGATACAAAATACTGGAAAAAATCTCGACTCCATTGCTTCCAAAATTTCAGCTCCTTTTGATATTATGATGAAATCGGCCTAAATTTTGGAAGATTTAATATTCTGGTTTTCTCATTTTCTGTGATTTGATCTCGAGATTTCCAAAGTTTGTTTCAATTGTGATAATTACTCTTCAGTTTTTCTGATTATCTCCATAAAGTACATTCCACGCACGTGATCTTCACTTTAGCGCACTTTTCCGTCTTTTTGCAATTAAGTCCGGCAATCTGTATTTAATGACAAGAACACCCAAAATAGCATAAAATATGAAATGTAAACGATAAATGTGATATAAAATGTGCGATAAATTGCACCAATCAGTAGCCTTCGGTCATTTCCTATGAGTAGTGCTTAGTATCCATCTACGTATGTTGGCTCTGTCAAAGGCATGCCTTGCTTCCCAAAAGACGGTAACAGCACGTGACGAGGTCCGCAACATATCCATTATGAGAAGGTCATTTATTAAAACAAATATGCTAAGCATTTATGAGCACTATGAAAACATGCAAGAATTAGTAAGAGTGATTAAAATTCAACAACTTTATTTACATTCACATTCATAAGGATTCAACTGATTACAAGATGTTCGAAACAAAAGTACAAATGCAAGAAGTTGCCTAAATAAGTGGCATACTGGAAATAAAAGCTGAAATAAACTAGAAGTCTGATTATGCTGCAATCTGACCGAACTCCTACTGGCTCGGCTCGATCTCCTCGGTCTCTAAGCTGCCTGATGTACATTCTAAGGAAAACAAAGAGGAAGGAATGTCGTCAGTAAACTAGCGCTCGGTAAATCCCTAAAAGAGTATAGGCATAAGGTATGATAAAAAGAATGTATGAAAATAGAACATGAATCTTAAAAAAAGATGGAGATGTAAGAGCGTTAATTAGATATGAGTATATTGAGGTATCTTAAGCATGACAGGTATAAGAATCTGGTTATTTTATTCTAACGTAGTTGTTTGTAGTTTGATAAAAAAGTATGCATATATACGAGAGTGGTCTGTCGTACCCCGCGGACCAAAGGTACAAGAGAGTACAAGACTCTGTCAAACCCTATGGAACAACGGAAAAAGCATATTCAAGAGGTGTCTCTTAGTGGTCTCGTGTCACGTCATACATTCCTTACCAGCCTACCTCTTATCCCTCGCGTATTTTATTATATAGATCAAGTTTACATGTCTTGACCGAATCCATGAATATAGAGAGTACAAGTTCAGGTTCAAGTTGTGTTCAAGTATTCATGTCACGTTCATATCAAGTCATATTCATGGTTCAGGTCAAGTCAAGTCAATTGTTCAAGTTCAAGTTGAGTTCGAGTTTGTGTTTGAGTTCGAGTTCAAGTTAAATTGGAATTCAAGTCAAGTTTCAAGTGTTCAAGTCAAGTCATGTAGGATGTCATGTGTTTGATTATATATGATTCGATATTCATGTGATTTAAGATGGAAACCATTGCACATAGCCGGCAGCATTTGTGTCCTTTTCAAGGACAATTGCTAGACGACTACTAGTTTATTTAAACTAGGCAAGTATTCACTTTCTCCGGCTCCCCGAGGTTCAAGAGAAAAGTGTCACGACCCGAAAGTACGGAACGTGACCGGCACTTAGATTACGAAACGTCTAGAGGCGCAACGTAACCTAAGTAAGCCGAAGCCCAGAAATCTAAACCATATAAAAGAAGAAGAAGTAAAAGAAAACATAAAGAAAACAAGTTTAAAAGTATCAGCAAATTTTCCCAAAAATTTCGGCAGAGTCTCCTCTGTAAAAACTGGCCCCAAATAGGTACAACAAGTACAATATACATAAACAATAAAAAGCATCCCCAAACGGGAGCTAGCTCAACGCCAACAGGCGAAAACAACCACAACAAGCACAATAATATACAACGCCAAAGGGCGAGGCTCAAAAACTCAAAAGAAAACAATCCACCAAATCAGAATAATACATGCGCGACTCTAAGGTCGAAATAAATAACTGGTCCAATAAACTTATCACGTAATACAAGTATGGTTGATGGAGATTTCTAGATACAAATGAAATAATACCAATACAATGGCGGTCCAGATACAAGTGAACCAACCTACCATGCAAATCACCCTGAAAGAAAAGATGTGCCAGCAACAGCCAGGGAAACCTGTACATTGAACCTGTAATAAAATTTGGCACAACGGGGGTGAGTTGCCAACTCGTGAGTAGAAAACATCTACGAATAGAAATCGAATGCACGACGCTATCCTAGGTCATAATAATATACTAATCTACTACTAGTCATCAAGTAAGACAGGATAATAAGCTACGTGTAAATGCAGATACTCCATGCTCATGTCAGCACCTCGATTAATAGTATGTCATGTGAATGAATATGCATGCAATATGACTGTAAAACAATCAATCCCGAAATCTAGATGTATCTGTATAAAGAAGATCTTTAGCTTTTATCATGGTAAAGAGTGTATAGAAATCTGAAACATCAACGATGAAATCCATGGAAATCCGTGTCAAGCATCGACACAAAACACGTAAATCTCAAATCTCAATACCTCATAATCACAATGTCTCATAGTCTCAATATCTCGGGCTCCGTCAGTCCGGATCGGCCCATCTCATCAAATCTCACGACAACGGTCGGTATCCTCCGGATATCCGCCGCGCCAGACATCACCGGTAGGTAGTCCTTCTCCTGCCAGGCTCATCGTTTACAACTCGATCTTCTTGCCCCGGGGTACCATACCGGACCCACCATGTACCCGAGACGGTTCATCCACTCCTCGAATCGGGTCTCGAAATCCAACAGAAAACATGAAATCTCATGGTGGACGACACATACATCACGAGAAAACCGCATCTTATATTTTAAAAAGAGAGGAGGAGAGAGAGAGAAGCTTTTATATATTCTTGCGGTTTTTCCCAAAAATCCAGAAATCTCATAGAAACCCAAATCTCAAAATCATGAGTAAGTATATGATAAGTGTCGGCATATGCCCATAATACTGCATGATAACATGAAAATATGAATGCATCAATATCTAAGTAATAAATACCATGTCTACACTAACATCCGAGAGTAATCACAATATTATATCGGTCTAGTTGTTAACCGATTCTATCAATAAAAGATAATATGATCTAAAGTGTACGTGACATAGCAATTACCGATGATGATGTGTGTGAGCCGGCAAATAAGTGTGCGTGGAATATGCGCATCATCCGTAATGGTGTTGGTGTCCTAACAGGCAAAGTTTTATGCTGATTATAGAAACATATATATGAACATGCACATTATGATTACGGTATGAAAGTAAAGACAGATGTGTGTTACCCACCTATTTGATATACAAATATAACTACCACTGTAATACTCGAACCTAAACTAGTATCCATCTAACCCCCTATGGAAAACTAAACCTAAGAGCTAGTCGATAAGAAGTAGGAGTACACCTAAAGTCTGAGTCCATATCTCTAATAGTCGGCGATCCAGCCTCAATAGCGTCACGTACATAGTACGACTTCCTCAAATCAAGAGTGCGGATCAATCATCACATCTATGCCTCGTA
This sequence comes from Agapanthus africanus, assembly GCA_030015575.1. Lineage (NCBI taxonomy): Eukaryota > Viridiplantae > Streptophyta > Magnoliopsida > Asparagales > Amaryllidaceae > Agapanthus > Agapanthus africanus. The sequence continues at coordinate 437,341,726 of CM057338.1, forward strand.
CGGTAAAATCCATCGTACGGCATCCCAATATCGGGGTACGGGTCAAATATCACCTACGTGTCTCATTATTCGTATAATATCATCATCAACATATGTCATGATCAAGGTGCTATGATGTAATCGCATACATCAATTATATAACATTGCCATCATAAATATACCTCATTAATTTATCTTCAGAAATATCATGTCATAAGTATCATATTGTGATTAAGTCATACTGATATCATATCGTCATCAAGTCACACCTATATGATATCGACATCAGGTCACACCTACATGATGTCGTAATCAAGTCATACATATATCATATCGTGATCAGTCACAAGTTACAGTTCGAGTTCTATTTTAGAGTCCCATGTACCTCAATATCATCACTACCCATTATAATTTATGTATACCTGTTCATTATCTCATTCTCTAATGATCCGCTAACACTTTAATACGACTGTATAGTCAAGAATCACGGCATCAAGCCCAGTTATACTGTTTCATTCCCGTGTATCATATCACATCAATGTATCGAATACACATGTTGTATATATATATACATATACCTATACCTAGTCCTATATATATATACACATACACGTATACACCATGTCGAGTTTCAGTGTGTGCGTGTGTATGTTTCTACCTGAAACCTACGAACCTCTTCCAAGATATTCATCCTCTGATATGGTCTTCCTAAATCAGTCTAGTCCAGCCTAGGGTAATTACTAGGGTCCTACTCATTAAGAATCTAGGGTCACATCTGGCTTCCTAATGTCAATAAGTACTATTCCTATTCTATGTTGCGGGGGTGCTAAACGCCATCCACCCGACTTCCCCCCGTAGATATGCATCTACTCACCTGCTCCATGTCTGCCGAAGACGGTGTCGTCATCCTCCTCTTCATCGCCCGCAGTCCACGCGAGGGGTACCTAAACGCAAACATATAAATAGTATCGTAAACTGAATCACATACAAAAGTCAAAAGACGCAAGGAACAAGCATAGGTTAAAACCTATGTCCCGTCCACGCAAAAGAACCAAATATCGCTCGATATCGGCGTACAAACTCCGATGGATCGAGATAACATGAACAAATAACTCATAGTTTTTAAAACTCATTACTTATATTATAAAACAAGATTTAATTCACCGAAACACTAAAATTCATCAAATCGCCCGATTTCGTAAAACCCGAAAATGCCAATTTACCGTTTTTCAAAACTTGACATTTAAATGACACCAATGGTCATAAAATTCATTAGATAGCATAACTAGACTATACAACCCATTACTATATTTTTATTACATAAATTTGTATTAATTTGAAATTTCTAGTTTGCAATCTTTAGCAATTTTCAACATGTTACAAGCAAAATACCACAATTCCACCCCTAAACATGATTTTACATGGATTAATGTCTTAAACTACAATTCATGATGATAATGATATAATGAAACCATAATTTATATTTTTAATCTCATTTATTTTGGAATTTCCAAAATCTAGTTTACAAAAATAGCATTTTATTAGTATTTTCCAATTATCAAAAGAAACTAGTGATCAAACTAAGTTTTTCTTTCTATTAACATGCTAATATTCTCACTAAAACTATAATCTAATGATAGCAACCTTAATTAGAATTTTATATTACCCACATATACATTTTATAAAAACTAGTTAGCTAAATAGCTTAAGTAAAACAATTTGAATAAACAAATTACTATACAACAACCATGCAAGATTTTTCCACTAAAAAAAATGTTAAACTAGCTAATATAACCTTATTTAATTAATAAAAACCACAACTTGAATTTACCAACCCTAACTTGAATTTTAAAATTTGCAAATAGAATTAATTTAATAAATCTAATTATGCTTTAAAAGAAACATCTAATAGAAATAAATTAAAAGAGAAAGATTTATACCTCCACAACATAAAGTCCAAACATGAAAATGAGCCTCCAAAATGCATGCTTTCCCACTGCAAAATCCATTTAAAGAAGAGCAAAGAATAAAGGGTAGGAATTTATTAGGATTTTGTGCAATTTTTATTGAATTTTGGAGGATTTTTGATGATTTTTGGAGTTAAAATAAAATTGGAAAATGGGGGGGCTGCCATGGGTGTGAGGCCGGCCATGTTTGGGAGGTGAGGGAGAGGAAGAAATGAGTGAGGAGTTGTGTAGAAGTTTCCCCCAAAATATCACTTCATTATGTCTTTTCATTACTTTACTTAATTTCTTTTTATTTCTTTTCTAAAACAACTCAAGAAAACTCTAGAATTTTGGAAAAATTTGCAAATAAATTTTGAATGAAACACACTAAATTCTAATATGCCATGGTTCATTTTTACAAATTAAAACCATTCAAATTTGTAATTTACACTAATTTAGTGTAAAAATAACGCTTATGTTAATATTTAAAATAATTAATTTAGGAAAAATATTTAATTTAACTAAAAATTTATAAGTGGATAAATAAACACCATTTACTAGTAATTACATAATTAAAATAGGTATTTTTGAAATTATAATGAAAAACAATCACGGTTTAGTTTTACGAAAAATACATTTTACTTTACCGAAAATCATAAAATTCACTTAAACAATTTTATTCATTTAATTATTTATTTAATTATTTTTGAAACGTTACAATCTTACCCCCTTTAAGAAATTCGGTCCCCGAATTTAAATTAAAACTCCCCCTCCAAATACTAAAACATTTAGCAAAACACTCAAATCGTCGGGGCTCCGAAATCATCAATACATAACAAAAATCAACTCCGTCAAGCATAACGCAATCATCGGAGTTATGGTGAAGATAAAATATCAAAACCCAGTACGAAACCCAACGTAATATATATCAAAACTATAACTCATATATAGTGCGCATTATAGTAAAATCGTCCAAATATCTGGATAAAGAAATATGCAAAAACCCCTTTTGAAAATCGCCGTGTGATGCACGTGTCACGGCATAAGTAGCGGACGTTTATTTAAAAAAAAGCTATATATATATATATCTTTTATTTAACATACACGTCCCGCCTGATTACTAAATCAAATAGTAATGATGATAAAAACACACTGCTCAAACTGAAATCAATCCCAATCACATCAATAAAATATCATGTGCGTCCGGTGCGCACTGAAATCGAAACCAAATACAGATACCATGAATACACACAACAACAAAACTAAGTGCAACAGGTGTGCACCAAAAACATCTGTCAAGTGCAACGGGCATGCACGACTCATTATCAGATGCATCTAATCTGCACAAAACCCCGATTTAGTGCATCTGGTGTGCACAAAATCGCATCAAGTGCGCTAAGTGTGCGCAAGAATCTCAATCAGGTGCACATGGTGCACGAAAACATACATCGAATATTAAAATCGAAATCACAGTACAAAAATACATGAAAACTAGGTCGAAACATATGTCAAAATCATGTGTAACCCCTATGCACGAAATCAAATCAACATCACAAAAGGTATTAAAACCAAATCAAGTGCACTGGGTATGTACTAAACAACATCAATACAACTGATACATGAAACACAAATAGAATATAATGAAGGTACACATAAGAAATACCAATCGTAGAACAAAATCCTCAAAATACCAAAATCCAATAACAGAAATATGAAATTCAAATCACCAAATCACAATCGTAAACACTATCGTCAATGTGCGCCTCTTTCCTCTGATGTCGATTGCTTCGAACTCGTCTCTTCGTAGCTGTGCTGACTGCGCTACTAACGGCAATACTCATATCTAGAGTCTCCCACGTAGTCGACCCCTTCACTTGACATCCGGACTACATTAAACTTTTCGATCGATCCATCAAAATTCCATAATTCCCCGAGAGTTCAACACTCAAGTACAGTTTAAAAAATATCCGGTACATACTCCAGCATCGATGGTCCAGCCGTAGAAGGGCAAACCCAAGCCTCACTAATGGCACCGCGGAACTGCCGTAAACCCTAAGGTTCAAGGGCGTTCTCGTGGTCATTATGTCGAGTTAGGGTTTCATTCTTCTAGAGGGTCCATCGAAATACCTGCATGTTCTTCCGAATACCTTAAACTTGGGAAAATGGTTTTCTGATAATTGTTCGAACCCTTTAACTTCGTCTGGATGGCATGTGAATACCCTTCATCCGCACGCTAAACAATACTTCAATCCTCAAGAATAACCAATACTCTAATGGTTATCGTATTCGAGCCGAAGCTCTCTCTGCCTGTGCGCCCGTGGTAACAGAAACCACCCTCCGACATCGACGAAGATAGATCAAAGGAACGAATGAAATATGGTGCAAACAAATGTACATCTTAAGGTTCCTTAAGCAGAGTAGCGTATCGTAAGTATGTCGCGGATCATACCAACGGTACGTCACTCTACCTAAGTCACCTACTCCATCAACCAAGGGTCACCTAGACTTATACAAGGTTAAACCTAGCGCTCTGATACCAACTTTGTCACGACCCGAAAGTACGGAACGTGACCGGCACTTAGATTACGAAGCGTCTAGAGGCGCAACGTAACCTAAGTAAGCCGAAGCCCAGAAATCTAAACCATATAAAAGAAGAAGAAGTAAAAGAAAACATAAAGAAAACAAGTTTAAAAGTATCAGCAAATTTTCCCAAAAATTTCGGCAGAGTCTCCTCTGTAAAAACTGGCCCCAAACGGATACAACAAGTACAATATACATAAACAATAAAAAGCATCCCCAAACGGGAGTTAGCTCAACGCCAACAGGCGGAAACAACCACAACAAGCACAATAATATACAACGCCAAAGGGCGAGGCTAAAAAACTCAAAAGAAAACAATCCACCAAATCAGAATAATACATGCGCGACTCTAAGGTCAAAATAAATAACTGGTCCAATAAACTTATCACGTAATACAAGTAGGGTTGATGGAGATTTCTAGATACAAATGAAATAATACCAATACAATGGCGGTCCAGATACAAGTGAACCAACCTACCGTGCAAATCACCCTGAAAGAAAAGATGTGCCAGCAACTGCCAGGGAAACCTGTACATCGAACCTGTAATAAAATATGGCACAACGGGGTGAGTTGCCAACTCGTGAGTAGAAAACATCTACGAAAAGAAATCGAATGCACGACGCTATCCTAGGTCATAATAATATACTAATCTACTACTAGTCATCAAGTAAGACAGGATAATAAGCTACGTGTAAATACAGATACTCCATGCTCATGTCAGTACCTCGATTAATAGTATGTCATGTGAATGAATATGCATGCAATATGACTGTAAAATGATCAATCCCGAAGTCTAGATGTATCTGTATAAAGAAGATCTTTAGCTTTTATCATGGTAAAGAGTGTATAGAAATCTGAAACATCAACGATGAAATCCATGGAAATCCGTGTCAAGCATCGACACAAAACACGTAAATCTCAAATCTCAATACCTCATAATCACAATGTCTCATAGTCTCAATATCTCGGGCTCCGTCAGTCCGGATCGGCCCATATCATCAAATCTCACGACAACGGTCGGTATCCTCCGGATATCCGCCGCGCCAGACATCACCGGTAGGTAGTCCTTCCCCTGCCAGGCTCATCGTCTACAACTTGATCTTCTTGCCCCGGGGTACCATACCGGGCCCACCATGTACCCGAGACGGTTCATCCACTCCTAGAATCGGGTCTCAAAATCCAACAGAAAACATGAAATCTCATGGTGGACGACACATACATCACGAGAAAACCGCATCTTATATTTTAAAAAGAGAGGAGGAGAGAGAGAGAAGCTTTTATATATTCTTGCGGTTTTCCCCGAAAATCCAGAAATCTCATAGAAACCCAAATCTCAAAATCATGAGTAAGTATATGATAAGTGTCGGCATATGCCCATAATACTGCATGATAACATGAAAATATGAATGCATGAATGTCTATGTAATAAATACCATGTCTACACTAACATCCGAGAGTAATCACAATATTATATCGGTCTAGTTGTTAACCGATTCTATCAATAAAAGATAATATGATCTAAAGTGTATGTGACATAGCAATTACCGATGATGATTGTGAGCTGGCAAATAAGTGTGCGTGGAATATGCGCATCATCCGTAATGGTGTTGGTGTCCTAACAGGCAAAGTTTTATGCTGATTATAGAAACATATATATGAACATGCACATTATGATTACGGTATGAAAGTAAAGACAGATGTGTGTTACCCACCCATTTGATATACAAATATAACTACCACTGTAATACTCGAACCTAAACTAGTATCCATCTAACCCCCTAAGGAAAACTAAACCTAAGAACTAGTCGATAAGAAGTAGGAGTACACCTAAAGTCTGAGTCCATATCTCTAATAGTCGGCGATCCAGCCTCAATAGCGTCACGTACATAGTATGACTTCCTCAAATCAAGAGTGCGGATCAATCATCACAGCTATGCCTCGTACGGTAAAATCCATCGTACGGCATCCCAATATCGGGGTACGGGTCAAATATCACCTACGTGTCTCATTATTCGTATAATATCATCATCAACACATGTCATGATCAAGGTGCTATGATGTAATCGCATACATCAATTATATAACATTGCCATCATAAATATACCTCATTAATTTATCCTCAGAAATATCATGTCATAAGTATCATATTGTGATTAAGTCATACTGATATCATATCGTCATCAAGTCACACCTATATGATATCGACATCAGGTCACACCTACATGATGTCGTAATCAAGTCATACATATATCATATCGTGATCAGTCACAAGTTACAGTTCGGGTTCTATTTTAGAGTCCCATGTACCTCAATATCATCACTACCCATTATAATTTTTGTATACCTGTTCATTATCTCATTCTCTAATGATCCGCTAACACTTTAATACGACTGTATAGTCAAGAATCACAGCATCAAGCCCAGTTATACTGTTTCATTCCCGTGTATCATATCACATCAATGTATCCCATACACATGTTGTATATATATATATACATATACCTATACCTAGTCCTATATATATATACACATACACGTATACACCATGTCGAGTTTCAGTGTGTGCGTGTGTGTGTTTCTACCTGAAACCTATGAACCTCTTCCAAGATATTCATCCTCTGATATGGTCTTCCTAAATCAGTCTAGTCCAGCCTAGGGTCATTACTAGGGTCCTACTCATTAAGAATCTAGGGTCACATCTGGCTTCCTAATGTCAATAAGTACTATTCCTATTCTACGTTGCGGGGGTGCTAAACGCCATCCACCCGACTTCCCCCCGTAGATATGCATCTACTCACCTGCTCCATATCTGCCGAAGACGGTGTCGTCATCCTCCTCTTCATCGCCCGCAGTCCACGCGAGGGGTACCTAAAGGCAAACATATAAATAGTATCGTAAACTGAATCACATACAAAAGTCAAAAGACACAAGGAACAAGCATAGGTTAAAACCTATGTCCCGTCCACGCAAAAGAACCAAATATCGCTCGATATCGGCGTACAAACTCAGATGGATCGAGATAACATGAACAAATAACTCATAGTTTTTAAAACTCATTACTTATATTATAAAACATGATTTAATTCATCGAAACACTAAAATCCATCAAATCGCCCGATTTCGTAAAACCCGAAAATGCCAATTTACCGTTTTTCTTCAAAACTTGACATTTAAATGAAACCAATGGTCATAAAATTCATTAGATAGCATAACTAGACTATACAACCCATTACTATATTTTTATTACATAAATTTATATTAATTTGAAATTTCTAGTTTGCAATCTTCAGCAATTTTCAACATGTTACAAGCAAAATACCACAATTCCACCCCTAAACATGATTTTACATGGATTAATGTCCTAAACTACAATTCATGATGATAATGATATAATGAAACCATAATTTATATTTTTAATCTCATTTATTTTGGAATTTCCAAAATCTAGTTTACAAAAATAGCATTTTATTAGTATTTTCCAATTATCAAAACAAACTAGTGATCAAACTATGTTTTTCTTTCCATTAACATCCTAATATTATCACTAAGACTACAATCTAATGATAGCAACCTTAATTAGAATTTTATATTACCCACATATACATTTTATAAAAACTAGTTAGCTAAATAGCTTAAGTAAAACAATTTGAATAAACAAATTATTATACAATAACCATGCAAGATTTTTCCACTAAAAAAAATGTTAAACTAGCTAATATAACCTTATTTAATTAATAAAAACCACAACTTGAATTTACCAACCCTAACTTGAATTTTTAAATTTGCAAATAGAATTAATTTAATAAATCTAATTATGCTTTAAAAGAAACATCTAATAGAAATAAATCAAAAGAGAAAGATTTATACCTCCACAACATAAAGTCCAAACATGAAAATGACCTCAAAAATGCATGCTTTCCCACTCCAAAATCCATTTAAAGAAGAGCAAAGAATAAATGGTAGGAATTTATTAGGATTTTGTGCAATTTTTATTGAATTTTGGAGGATTTTTGATGATTTTTGGAGTTAAAATAAAATTGGAAAATGGGGGGGCTGCCATGGGGGTGAGGCCGGCCAAGTGTGGGAGGTGAGGGAGAGGAAGAAATGAGTGAGGAGTTGTGTAGAAGTTTCCCCCAAAATATCACTTCATTATTTCTTTTCATTACTTTACTTAATTTCTTTTTATTTCTTTTCTAAAACAACTCAAGAAAACTCTAGAATTTTGGAAAAATTTGCAAATAAATTTTGCATGAAACACACTAAATTCTAATATGCCATGGTTCATTTTTACAAATTAAAACCATTCAAATTTGTAATTTACACTAATTTAGTGTAAAAATAACGCTTATGTTAATATTTAAAATAATTAATTTAGGAAAAATATTTAATTTAACTAAAAATTTATAAGTGGATAAATAAACACCATTTACTAGTAATTACATAATTAAAATAGGTATTTTTGAAATTATAATGAAAAACAATCACGGTTTAGTTTTACGAAAAATACATTTTACTTTACCGAAAATCATAAAATTCACTTAAACAATTTTATTCATTTAATTATTTATTTAATTATTTTTGAAACGTTACAAAAAGATACCGCTTAAACCCATTGTTGTCTAAATACCTTAGAGATTAGTTTATATAGTCAAAGTATTTTAGTGAACTTAGATCATCTATGTAAAATAGTTCATTTCAAAACTCGAGGTTTTTTTAATGTAAAATGCTTTACTTTTAAAAATAAATCTTGAAGGTGTTTTTGGTAAAATATGTTAATTAAAATGTCGAGAGTTTTAATAAAAATATATTTTAGTTTTTATAGTATTTTAGTGTTAAAACCTAGTTTTTAAAAGTTTATGGTATTTTCATTAAAAATCTATTTTTTTTGGAAAACTTGAGGTATTTTCTAAAAAATTTCTCTGATTATTTAGAAAATAGTGATCATCCAATTCAACATAAATTGTTATCTTTTCTTTTCTTTTAAATTTTATAAAAAAATGTTTATTTTCTTTTTAAAAATGCATTTTTCCTTTCGAGACCATATTCTCCGTGAGGAGTTTTGCATCTCACACCATTAAATCCAGGATGTACGATAATTCACATTACCCATAAACATGTCCCCTAAAGAGAGTTGTAGAGGTGTATTTATAAAGGAAAGATATCGATAAAACCGTAATTTTAACTTGAGGGTATTTTAATGTAATTTCGGTTCTTTTGGAAAAACGCATCAAATATGTTATCGTGCTATGAATCCAATGTGTGCGCGAGTGGAGTAGGTCGTTACCCCGTACATGATCTACAATGTTCTAAAACTCATGTTAACGCATAAAGGGAAAAGGAGTTAAATGAAACTATATGGTATATGTATCTTATGAAATGCTTATCTTGAAAAACAACTATATGTTGTCGTGACATTCGTTATTAGCCGGTTCGTTGGAAGCAACTTATCATAATTTTTCGATCGATAAGTTTATTTGATAGAATTAGTATGATGGTATGGGTAGATCATATAGAAACGATAATTTGAACATTGGATTTAGCTATAATTATAAAACATAAAATGACCATAAGAGAGATTCAATCAAAAAGATGAATGAAGAGGGAACTTACGATTTAAAGGAGCAAGATTTACAAGATTAGAAGAAAGAGAGGGAGGGAAAAAGAAAGGACTTACTCAATCTACTCGTACTCATACAAACGAGAAGTGAAGAGCAGAAGCCTCGATTTGAAGAACTGAGACAGTAAATGCGACGGACGGCGAGCTATAGACGTTTAGGAGAAAGAGCTTGGCAATTGGCTAAAGGAAAATCCTTGGTCAACTTAAGATCTTCGTAGAGAGGAGAACTTGGCTTCTTGGGGAAGGACTTGGTCTTGCGAAAACTTTGGTTTTGAGGGAATTTGAGGCTTTGAGAGAGTCTAGTTTAAGAGTAATATACCTAGGGAAAAGAGCTAGAACTGAGTGGGGGTATTTATAGAAAAGGAATGGAGATGTACGGAATTAAAAAAAGAATTTAAAGACATTAAAAATATGTTTAATTAAGAAAATGAAGAGACAGAGCAATCTTTGGATGAGTGGGGGAGTTTGGTATATGAAAAGGTGCAGAGAATAGTCCAAGGGTTGCACGGGCTCAATACAGACCCACTTGGAGTCAACCAGGCCATCGATCTCAGCCAAAGCTCGGCCCTGCCTCGAGCTTTGTGCTCGGGGCTCGGGGTTTTTGTTTGGGTCCTAATTGAATACCTTTTTTCTGTTGCAACTTTTCGTATCTCTATGTAATGCTAGTGTAAACTTTTGGGCTTCCAAAACGTTAAAAATAAAAATAAAAATATTAATGGGGCTGATGGGATTCGAATATGCCGGCTATAGGACAACAATAGAGAGTCTTAACCAGTAGGTTATAAGGAGTTTCTTGCTTTAATTTATCAGAAAATACGAATAATTCAGAGTTAGAATTAGAAACACACATTTTATTAACATTGAATTAATATAAGGGTATTCAAAATTCAGGGTCGTTACATCCTACCTTCCTTAAAAATAATTTTGTTCTCGAAATTACTCAAGAAGGATGATACAACCAAAGAAACAATATAGTTATAAGAAAGATCGAGATGGAGATAAAAGATTATACATTCGTTTCCGTCGTGTTGAGACATGATCATTGGGGAACAAGAAGATATTCAAAGAGATAGGATTCGATAATGCAGGCGCGTTCCGTCGTCACTCCACCAGTCGGTACTCTAATCGACACGAATGTAACATTGGATGGAAGAGACAGTCAAGAGACGAAAGGAGAAACACACATGAATTTAGGAATTCAAGAAATCAAGAAGTGGCTTAATGAAGGAAGCGAGATAGATTTAAAAATAGTGAATTGTTACAATCTACCCTCCTTAAAAGAATTTCATCCACGAAATTCTCTCGAGGAGTACGTTACAACAAGTATGGGAAAAACTAAGGATAAAATTGTGGCAAGCCGTCTTCGAGCTCTTTCGATTAATGTCATGCTCCGCTTCCCGGTGTATGGTAAGGAGACGTGACACAGTCCGCTACGTATTTACTCAGAAATAAACACGCTAAGCGTAAATAAGCAATATAATGTAAATGTACATAAGAGAGACATGAGATGTAAATGAACAACAACATTTTATTTATTAAACATTCTTTACAATGCAACTGAAAATTAAATACAAGACTGGAAAAGCAATGCCTAAACAATGGCATGAACCGAAAAATAAAAGTATATACAAGTGACAAAAGCTCGGGGTTGATTAATTTCTGTTTTAAAGAAGTGTTTGTAGAATAACCGCCATCAATAACGGTGTCGGGTGTAGCTAGCCGAGATGAGTACGGGTCGTCCTCAGGGATATATGGAATCTTTCAATCTTACTTTAGACGCGTTGATTAGAATAGAGAAAGGAGAATAGATAATAGTGAAGAATAGTTATAAATTCTAGATCTATGTTAAACACGGATGCAGAAAATAGATCTAGTTTAAAGATGGATGTAGATTTTATATCAGTAGAGGGCTTGTAGGGTTCGTTCGGATTTAGTAGTAATGGATGAGTAATAAAGATGGCTCCTTTTATCTATTGATAGATTTAAAACTAGATAGATAATGATGAATGAGGATTAAGGTTTTTGGAAGAAACTAGGGTTTCCACACTATTGACCCTTTTCCTTTTATTTGATCTCTATTCATGTCTAGCCCTTAACAAAACAATTGTTAATCTGATCTCAAATCGCGGTCGATACTAGCAATAAATTGGTAGGGCGCCCGATAAGTGTTAGTTATGTATATGCCCTAAAGGCCATTGTTGTACTTATGATGTATATTATAATGGATGCTTGGATATATATAGAGAGGACTTTCTTGCTCGTCATGATAGTATGCTATTTGATTTCCCTTTATCTTAACATGTTGACTTATATTAGTTTACTGTCTTACTCTCACATGTTGATAAAGCCCTTAGGATTTGTACTCGACTACTGGGACTATGATGAGATCATACTAGTGGCGCCACGGTAGTCGATGAGTACATCCTATAACTGTTCCTAGTCGAGGGTATATCGAGACAGGGCATCGATACACCAGAGTAGACTAGCGTATACGCATCTTGACCCATATGATGGGCGGTGGATGATCCCATTTCCATCGGTGTTTTGACATCAAGGATGGTGTACGGGTGCTCAGTGGAGACTGGGTACACTGGACGGACTCGTTGAGAACACCTAGATGGTGATATACCACACGTCAGAAGGCAGTTCTCCGGTGATACTGGTACAGGGTAGTCTGTAGACCCGAGATCGTCATAGAGTCTTGTGTGATTTCCACTGTGCTTTGATTTCCACCTTACCACGTCCAAGAGGGCATGCAAAACGGTGGCTTTTGGGTGCAGTCCCGAATCACATGGAGGCAATGAGCGATAGGAGGGGATTCGTCTTTCCCGGTATAGGGAGTTGATGTTGTGCTGTGTTCGATTGGCTATAACTGGAAGTCCCTGGCCAGGGTTGATATAGAGATTTACGGGTAAGTGTTACCAGTAGTTTCTCGACCCGTTATGAGACTCACATCGACACGACTTATCGGTTACTGGGGTCTGACGTATACCACCCCTAGACTAGATATGCAACATATCAGACGAAGAGACCGGACTGTACGGGAGTGTTACTGATTGGATTCACAGGAGAATGTATAGGCTAGCTTGTTGATCTTCTGATTGCTCAATACCTGGATGGCTGTTACGTTTAGCTGACCGCTTGCAGCTTGTGGGTGTTTGATATGATCATCACCTGCTACCGGCGTATTGACGATTCTTTAGAGTCTTACACAGAGGTTTCTTGACTCAGGCAAAACGGAGTAGGGGCACATATGTGATATGTGTGTAGGGATGCTAGGCGCATGCACAAGGGTCTACGAGGCATCAACCATGCCCGATTAAAAATTTAGCCATGCCGAACAACCCAAAACCGGATTTTTAAACTAGAGTTTATGCGAAAACTAACATGTTAAACACTTTAACACTAAGTGAGAGGGATTACAACCTTTATAGATCCGGTCCTTCACTTCTAAAGCTCCGTGTAGATGTCCCCTTCGCTGCGATCATGAACTCCGGACTCTAGAGAAGCTCCACAAGAAGAACGAACGTGCTTGCTTCGATGACTTCGAGGCCGAAGATGATCTACGTCGGGGAGACACTAACTCAAGCTATTCCTTCACTAGGTCATGAACTTTGTGAAGAGAACACACTCTACTACATGGCAAGTGGTAGAGGATGAAGAAGTAAGAGGTGGACTCACTTTAGAATTGATTTTCTCACACTTTTTCTCAAACTCCATTGAAGCTAGAAAGCTTTTTGTTGAATGAAGAAGAAGAAGAAGTCTGATGAATAATTCATCCAAATGAAAACTTATCCAATGAATTATTGCACCATGGTTGTGTTAAGCCCTCATGCTTAACTCATGTAGAGAATTAACCATAGTATGAGGTTAAGGGTTGGGTTAACTAATATCCTAAGGAATGACAAAAGAGTTGACTTTGTCAATATTGCATACAAGCTTCTACTAGCTTGATAATATTGACTAAAGTCTCCTCTCTTTTGTTATTCTTAAGGAAATATGTAAACCCTAATTTAACCTAAACTTGATATAAGTCTCACACACCCATCTTGTATGTATCATCAAATATGATACAAACATGTACACTTGCATATATCACATATAAACAATGTGCACATTCTAGTGAGAAAATAAATCATAAGTGAGCTAATACTAGTTAATGTAATGTAATATATCAAATATATAATTATACATTAAATTATTAAATCAACTCTTGATTTAATAACCCGGCTATAACCGACTAATATCATGTGTAATAACTTATCGAATCAACACTTGATCCGATAACCCGGCTATATCGCATACAATCGATCAATGTCACGAATCGCGAGAATAGAATACGGTATCTCATATCGTATTAATCTCGGTCCCGCACATATCACATATGTGCTCCTACTCCATTTCGCTTGAGCTAGGAAACCCCTGTGTAGGACTCTAAAGACTCGTCAATACGCCGGCAGTAGGTGATGATCATATCAAACACCCACAAGCCGCAAGCGGTCTGATAAACGTAACGGCCACCTGGGTATTGAGCGATCAGAAGATCAACAAGCAAACCTGTACATTCTCCTGTGAATCTAATCAGTAACACTCCCGTACAGTCCGGTCTCGTCGTCTGATATGTCGCATATCTCGCCTAGGGGTGGTAAACATCAGACCCCAATAGCTCGATAAGTCGTGTCGATATGAGGTCTATAACAGTTCGAGAAACTACTGATAACACTTACCAGTAAATCTCAGCAACCCTGGCCAGGGATTTCCAGTTATAGCTAATCGAACACAGCGCAACATCAACTCCCTATACCGGGAGAGACGAATCCCCTCCTATCGCTCATTGCCTCTATGTGATTCGGGACTGTACCGAAAAGCCACCTTTTTGTACGCCTTCTTGGATGTGGTATGATGGAAATCAAAGTACAGTAGGAATCATACAAGACTCTATGACGATCTCGGGTCAACAGACTACTCTGTACCAGTGTCACCGGAGAACTGCCATCTGACGTGAGGTATAATACCATCTGAGAGTTCTCGGCGAGTCCGTCCAGTGTACCCAGTCTCTACTGAGCACCCGTACACCATCCTTGATGTCAAACACCGATAGATATGGGATCATCCATCGCCCATCATATGGGTCAAGATGCGTATACGCTAGTCTACTCTGGTGCATCGATGCCCTGTCTCGATACACCCTCGACTAGGAACAGTTATAGGATGTACTCGTCGACTACCGTGGCCCTACTAGTATGATCTCATCATAGTCCCAGTAGTCGAGTACATATCCTAAGGGCTTTATCAACATGTAACATAGAGACAATCAGAGTACATGTTTAAATAAAGTACAACCAGATAGCATACTATCATGTCGAGCAAGAAAGTCCTCCCTATATATGTCCAAGCATCCATTACAATATACATCGTATGTACAGTAATGGCCTCTAGGGCATACATATAACTAACAATCTCCCATTTGCACTAGGGCCATCTGTTTTGGTATCACATACCCAACAATTAGTTGTGGTTGAAGTATCTCATACTCAACCATCCCATAAAAGTCTCTACTGGTAAAAAGCCCTTTGTGAGTGGATCCGCGCTGTTGTCCTCTATGTCTACTCTCCTAACCTTGATCTCCCTGGAGATCAACCATCTCCATGATCAGGTGATACTGCCCAAGAATTATATCTGGATTTCTGATGGGACGGTAGTTCCTTGGCTAAAGCCACAACTCCATTGTCATACAATGGTAGGAACGAAGTTCATCTCAGGAACTTATATATATCCAGACTGCCTCTTTGGTAGCATCCTTGGTAACGATGTATCTTGCCTTTAATCGTCTAATAAGTCACGGTATCTAGCTTGGAACTCTTCCAACATACCGTCCCTCCACTGAGGGTAAAGACAATGCCTGTGACTGACATTCAGTCGTACTTATCACCCTGGAACCTTTCCAGTGATTCTCCCCAGGATCGATTGATACCATCTCACTATAACTAGTGAGTATCCTAACATCCAATTAGATCTATCTTATAGATCCAAAACCCAGGATTTAGGAGGTATCACTTTGATCCTATATGGAGAATCCTTGTGATAAGCGGAGATTGACCGAGCGTAGCATAGGAAACTCCTTCCCTATCAAGAGTATGTCATCCACGTACTCATACTCCCTACTACCTTTTTGTATATACAAGGTTCATCTACCATTTTGATGAAGTCAAACTCTTTGACTGCCACATCAAAACAGACGTTCTAACTCCGCGATGCCTGTTTTTTCATATAAAACATCTTGCACACGTTTCCGCTGCTCCCACTATCTACGAAGCCCTCTGGCTGTGTACTTATAGACGCTTTCTTCTAAAACATCATTTTAGAAAAGCAGTCATGACACCCAACCGCTAGATATCGTAGTCATGGTATATAGCCGTGGCAAGTAGGATTTGGATGGACTTAAGCATATGTTTGAAAGTCTCAACTTTTCCATGTACACCAAGTAATCTTCTCAAGATATACTTGCTCCTGATGGGGATTTAACCCTTCAGATAAAGCAACCAAAGTCCATACTTTGTTGGTGTATAAGGATTCCATCTCAGATCGATAAGCATCCAGCCATTCTTACAGAGTCCCACTCCTGATGGCCTGTTCGAAACTAGTTGGGTCATCATCTCATGATGCAATCCTCGCTCCCACTGTCATAGAGAAAACCGAAGTATCTCTCAGGTGGGTGAGGAACCCTACTAGATCGACGGAGAGGCTGAGGTTCGTTGGAAACTATTGAATCCTTTGGTTTTACCAAATCATCGGCTGCAGTTTGTATAGCTGGAACCTTTCCAGTTCTACATAACAGACCTTGCCTCGTGCTTGTCCGGATTTTGCTTTTAGACATAGTCCTGACAACCCCAAATCTTAACAAACTTAAGATATGGGCTCTTCCCTTTCCATATCACATATGAAGTGGTAGGCAACTGATTTGATTTGAACCCTATTCAATAGGTATGCAGCTTCTCAAGTGCATAACTCCCAAAAGGAAATAGGAAACTCAGTAGTACTCATCATAGAGTACACCATATCACATAGGGTGTTATTGCTCTGCCCCGATACACCGATGTGTTGTGGTGTATACGGAGGAGTAATGCTGAGAGAGAATCTCATTCTCCTTTAGAATAGTCCAGGAATTCCGTACTCAAGTATTCTCCTCCCTGATCACATCAAAGGACATAATACTTATACCCGTTTTTCTGGTTCTCTACTTCTAACTTATATTCCGTGAATATCTCAAAAGGTTCAGACTTGTGTTTCACCATGAACATATGTCTGAATCTTGAGAGATCATCAGAGAATGTAATGAAGTACAAAGAACTAGTCTTGGCATGTGTAGACAGGGGACCATCATACATCATTATGTATCAATCCCAAAAGTTCACTAACTCTTTCTCTGTTTCCAATAAACGGAGCTGTGGTCATCTTATCTTTGTGACATGACCGGCAAGTTTCACAAGATGTAAATTCAAACAAATTTAAATATGTATCTAAATGTAACTTTGCTAGTCGGGTCGCATTGATATGACCTAGTCTACAATGCCTCAAGAAGGATTCATTTATTTTTGAACTCTTCCTCTCGTGTGTGTTCTGTATACTAAGATTTGTAGTTTGATTTAGAACGTCAATGCTTTAAGACAACGTACCTGAACCGATCAACTCTTGATATAGAAAATGTTCAAAACATTATCCAACAATACAAAATTATATCCTTCTTTACTAATAAAGAGACTGATATGATGTTGTATATCAGGTTCAGTATCTAATAACATTTGTTCAGAATCAATGTATTCTGGTAATACAGGGTGGTAGTGATCAACATACTTGGCTGCAACACTTGCACCGTTTTCTATCTCATGAAACTTATCACCCGTTCTCAGTTCTCTACCTATCTGTAGCCCATGTAACAGATTACATATGCGGGATCCTGATCTGGCATTTCATACCCAGGACGTAAAGGATACTGAGAAACAGTTCTCTGTAATGAACACACCCGAAGAAGATGCATCAGCATGCACGTTCTTCGTTTGGGCGGCACGGGAAATCTGGTATTCCCCAATTTCCTGCTCTATCTTATAACAATTATAAGTTGGAGCAGGACCAATGTTCCCCAGCTCTGTATAACAAGCGGGTTCGGTCAAATATATCCGTATTATTATCTTGATTAAGGCATGATATTGTCGCAACCTGGAGAGAGAGAGAAGAAAACACTCAGCGTATGCTCTTGCAAGATTAGATTGGTTATCTTATATATCTAATCAGGATGTCTCCCACTGTTTTAATCAAATCTTCCTTCAAACCCTAAAAGGAAAGACTAGCCGGGATTAATTACACGCTACAAGTTCGCCAATTTTTCAGCCAGGCCAGTGCCGGTACTTTGAGGGAGGTCCCCCGTGCTTTCGCACGAACCTAATTAAAGTGAACCTAATTAAAGTAAACCTCATTTTCCCAGGGGCGTAACCCCGTTAACACCTTTCTAGACACCTACTTGATCGGCTAATTGTAATGTGTAAAACTCTCCCAGGAGTAACTCTTACTCGCAGCGGGTATCGGGATCCAACTATCTCATAGAAGGTATGCAATCTCATTGCAAATTTCAACACTTGAAACTCCCAATAATATTTTGCCCCAAGCGATCTATAACCTTGACTGAGTCAACAAACCATAGACCGCAAGTAAAGTTCAACCTGTCATTTCCCGATTGAATTAAACCCACCCGCACGACCCTTGACTGAGTCAACAAGGCCGCATGACTACCCTAATCCAGTCGCATCATATGCTTCGCAGATAAGCAATAATCAGCTACCGCACACTACGCCTTGACTGAGTCAACAAACGCAGCACGAATACTAAATACTACTTATCTGAAATGACGGAGGGCTACGACAGGTTTTTAAGAAAACCTTTAGCGCAATGAACTTTATATCGTTGTAGAATCGAGTGATTTTAAATGGAGTGTTTTTGAGGCTTTTCTAGTTTGCTAAAGGGGTCATTCCCGTCAAGGGATCGTCGGCCCTTTCCTCATCGAATAAGGTGCAGGGTATATTATATATACTACTATGCAAAGCAAGAACTCTAGAAGCATCAAAAGACAAACTGAGTTTGTAGCATCGGCTAGTTTTACTAAAGAGGTCACTCCCGGTGAAGGGATCTCGGCTCTTTCCTTATCGAATAAGGTGCTGGATGTTCTACAAGGAACACCGCTATGCAAAGCAAGAACTAGAGCTACCAGTTTTTAAACAAGTTTCTACAACATCTTAGGTTTCTTTTAGTTTCATTAATCTCATTAATGAAGTCCCATTTTATTATGCTTCACAAGCATCACATTCGAAACGAAATCTGCAATATAACATATATCTCATATATATAATATAAACATTCGTCTCAGGCAGTAATATGATCTCATCACAGAACATTGCAGCAGAAGAACATATATGAAATATTGGATATACTAGGACGTCCATATTTTCAATACGAGCCTGTATAAAACACGGATTCCACGGTCGCGATGAATAGCCAAACCCACATCCCTAGACCTCTATGAGAGCGGTAAGTAACACTGCCAATTCTAGGGTTAAGAGACCCGATCTCGACTCCTCGAGATGGTCTCCCACTGGACCCTAGAACCCGGTTACTTGTGCTCCCCGACTTGGGTCTACCTAATGCGGAAAAGTAAATAATATACAAATGGTGACATAAACCTCATCCCGGAAGTGCCCCAATAAAAGAATATTATATACAAATGAATTTTACATGAATGAAAAAGAAAAACTCTCATCTTACATAAAACCCCCGGCTATTCAAAAACGCGACGATCCAATATAACATATCACAGCAACACATAATATCTCATATCATCAACGTAAGTAAGTATGCGCATCCCGATTGTCGTTGATGTATAGCAACGAAGCCGGCGATACACCACATACTACGCTTACGGTCAAAGAAAAGAAAGTGTAAAACTACAACAGTTGGAATCCGCAACCTCCTTAGACATCGCATGCCTAACCAAATGAATTCCTTAGACATCTCATGCCTAACAATTATAAACCCCGCATTTTAGTCTCATTTATCGAAAACTCTTTTCAATATCAAGTCGGGCAATTCAACAAGATTCTCGATGTTCTGACCGAATGCTCGTCGCAAACTTTAGTAGACGGCCGCACCCTCAGATGCCGTCGACGAAGTGCACTAAGGCGGAACACCGCTGCCGCGAGCACCCGAACGGATGCTTTTGGCGACGGGGTTCTCTTACAGTCACTTGGTCGGGGCTATGGGGCGTGGCTGTCTATTAAGTTTATCCGGCGAGTATCCGCGTATGCTACGTGATTGCGACGGACTTTTGATCACATCAAAATTCCGTGGCAACCGATCAATTGAGACTGAACTGCTAGATTTACAACATTCAAATTAGTTATCTCATAACTACCTGTGGATTCCAAATATTGTATCACATTCTAGATAAATAGACAATGTTAAACTTCCCGATCGAATAATCAAACACCCAAGATTTCCCCAATATATCTCAACACTTGAAATCAGTTTAAAAACATCCATCACATGCTACAGTACCAATGGTCCAGCCGTAGAAGGGTCAAGCCAACGCCTCACATGTGGCACGCCGTACTGCCCCAAACCCTAAGGTTTAGAGACAGTTCAAGACGGTCACATAATCGAGTTAAGGTTTGTTGTCTTTTAGAGGCTCCACCGCGTTACTTGCACGACTTGGAACGTTCTTAAACTCGAGAAAAAATCCAACTTCTGAAAAATTTTCCGACAGGGGAAAAAGTGAGTTATTGATATCCATTCGAACTTTTTAACAGTTTCTAAAATTATCTGGAGAAGAACTAAACAAAGTTAAATTATCCGATCGAATCAACGAGTCCCCAATACAACCCAGATAACTCAACACTTGAGTATAATTAAAAGTACCCAGAAACATCAGGAAACACATACGAATGAAACTGTACAAAAATGAAACCCTAACTCTACTGTTGCGCCGCGGAACCGCCGCTAATGGCATGTCATTTCCGCGGTTCTGCGACCGTTTAAGTGAGTTAGTGGCTCATTTTTCACATATGTCCATAGAATTCCCTGCTGATTTTTTTGAGTATTTTTAATATGGATTAATTACAGTTTTTGAAAAATATCCAGAGAAGGGGTTTTACCGGGGTTCTCGAGTTCGATCGGACTTTAAACTTCGTTTAGACTTCGCCTAAAACTCTAGCTTGGCTCTGATACCACTGTAGGGATGCTAGGCACACGCACAAGGGTCTACGAGGCATCAACCATGCCCGATTAAAAATTTAGCCGTGCCGAACAACCCAAAGCCGGATCTTTAAACTAGAGTTTATGCGAAAACTAACATGTTAAACACTTTAACACTAAGTGAGAGGGATTACAACCTTTGTAGATCCGGTCCTTCACTTCTAAAGCTCCGTGTAGATGTCCCCTTCACTGCGATCGTGAACTCCGGACTCTGGAGAAGCTCCACAAGAAGAACGAACGTGCTTGTTTCGATGACTTCGTGGCCGAAGATGATCTTCGTCGGGGAGACACTAACTCAAGCTATTCCTTCACTAGGTCATGAACTTTATGAAGAGAACACACTCTACTACATGGCAAGTGGTAGAGGATGAAGAAGTAAGAGGTGGGCTCACTTTAGAATTGATTTTCTCACACTTTTTCTCAAACTCCATTAAAGCTAGAAAGCTTTTTGTTGAATGAAGAAGAAGAAGAAGTCTAATGAATAATTCATCCAAATGAAAACTTATCCAATGAATTATTGCACCATGGTTGAGTTAAGCCCTCATGCTTAACTCATGTAGAGAATTAACCATAGTATGAGGTTAAGGGTTGGGTTAACTAATATCCTAAGGAATGACAAAAGAGTTGACTTTGTCAATATTGCATACAAGCTTCTACAAGCTTGATAACATTGACTAAAGTCTCCTCTCTTTTGTTATTCTTAAGGAAATATGTAAACCCTAATTTAACCTAAACTTGATATAAGTCTCATACACCCATCTTGTATGTATCATCAAACATGATACAAACATGTACACTTGCATATATCACATATAAACAATGTGCACATTCTAGTGAGAAAATAAATCATAAGTGAGCTAATACTAGTTAATGTAATGTAATATATCAAATATATAATTATATATTAAATTATTAAATCAACTCTTGATTTAATAACCCGGCTATAACCGACTAATATCATGTGTAACAACTTATCGAATCAACACTTGATCCGATAACCCGGCTATATCTACAACCGATCAATGTCATGAATCGCGAGAATAGAATACGGTATCTCATATCGTATTAATCTTGGTCCCGCACATATCACATATGTGCTCCTACTCCATTTCGCTTGAGCCAGGAAACCCCTGTGTAGGATTCTAAAGACTCATCAATACGCCGGCAGTAGGTGATGATCATATCAAACACCCACAAGCCGCAAGCGGTCTGCTAAACGTAACAGCCACCCGGGTATTGAGCGATCAGAAGATCAACAAGCAAGCCTGTACATTCTCCTGTGAATCCAATCAGTAACACTCCCGTACAGTCCGGTCTCGTCGTCTGATATGTCGCATATCTCGCCTAGGGGTGGTAAACGTCAGACCCCAATAGCTCGATAAGTCGTGTGGATATGAGGTCTATAACAGTGCGAGAAACTACTGATAACACTTACCAGTAAATCTCAGCAACCCTGGCCAGGGATTTCCAGTTATAGCCAATCGAACACAGCGCAACATTAACTCCCTATACCGGGAGAGACGAATCCCCTCCTATCGCTCATTGCCTCCATGTGATTCGGGACTGTACCCAAAAGCCACCTTTTTGCACGCCCTCTTGGACATGGTATGATGGAAATCAAAGTACAGTGGGAATCACACAAGACTCTATGACGATCTCGGGTCAACAGACTACTCTGTACCAGTGTCACTGGAGAACTGCCATCTGACGTGAGGTATAATACCATCTGGGAGTTCTCGGCGAGTCCGTCCAGTGTACCCAGTCTCTACTGAGCACCCATACACCATCCTTGATGTCAAACACCGATGGATATGGGATCATCCATCGCCCATCATATGGGTCAAGATGCGTATACGCTAGTCTACTCTGGTGCATCGATGCCCTGTCTCGATACACCCTCGACTAGGAACAGTTATAGGATGTACTCGTCGACTACCGTGGCCCCACTAGTATGATCTCATCATAGTTCCAGTAGTCGAGTACATATCCTAAGGGCTTTATCAACATGTAACATAGAGACAATCAGAGTACAAGTTTAGATAAAGTACAACAAGATAGCATACTATCAGGTCGAGCAAGAAAGTCCTCCCTATATATGTCCATGCATCCATTACAATATACATCGTATGTACAGTAATGGCCTCTAGGGCATACATATAACTAACAATGTGCACGACCGAGGATAATGCGATATGAGATACCGTATTATATTCTCACGATATTTAGATATGAGCCGGGTCATCGGATCAAGTGTTGATTCGATGAATCGGTACATGATACATTAGTCGGTTATATTCGATATAGCCGGATTGTCGGATCAAGTGTTGATTCGATAATTTAATGTATAATAATATAAATGATATATTGCATTACATTGGTACGCTTTATTATTTCATTTTCTCACCGGATAATACATTGATATATATGCGACGTATATTAATTGTATTATTTTCTTTTGTTAAAATATCTAATATATATGTGATATATATTATTGTAACATGATATGATTACTAATAAAACATGTTTAGTGGAGATTAAACAAGGTTAGGGTTTGAATTGGGCTAGTTCTTTCATGAACCTTCTAGAAGGTTTTCTTTTGTCATGAGTTAAGATATTATGGTTGATATTTTCTAGTGACTCATCCTTAACCCAACCCAAACCCTTAGCCTTAGTTAATTCTCTACATGGGTTAGCCTTTTCATAGTTGACCATGGTTACATTAT
Source organism: Agapanthus africanus (assembly GCA_030015575.1). Classification (NCBI taxonomy): domain Eukaryota; kingdom Viridiplantae; phylum Streptophyta; class Magnoliopsida; order Asparagales; family Amaryllidaceae; genus Agapanthus; species Agapanthus africanus. The sequence continues at coordinate 437,365,870 of CM057338.1, forward strand.
TAATCATATATCATTTCATTTTTCATCACAAAAGGATTTTAATTCATTATTCTTCTTCTTCTTCAACCTTGAGCTTTGAGAAAGCTTTCTAGGTTTTCTTTATGTGATGTTTTTGTGTGAGAATTTGATATAAAAAGAAAGCATAAATACTACTCCATCATCCTCATCTAATCTAACCAATTAGATTAGGGTGTTCACCTCATTAGAGAGAGATAGCTTGAGTTATAGAAATTTCGAGGTAGATCATCGGAGAAAAGGAAGACTACAAGCTAGCATGGATCGTTCGAGTTGTGGAGCCTCTCTTGAGTCCGGGAGATCGTGGATCGCGGCGAAGGGACTTCTACTCGGAGCTTATGAAGCGAAGGAGCGGACTACAAAGGTTGTAATCCCTCACACTTAATTGTAAAGATATTTACTTGCATGTTAAACCCTAATAATCTAGCAAAGATCCCGGTTTTGGGTTGTTCGGCACGTCTAAATTTTTATCCGGGCATGGTTGATTCCTTATTAACCCTTGTAAGAGTGCCTAGGAACCCTACAATGGTATCAGAGCCAAGCTAGAGCATTAAGCGATGTGTATACAAACTTAAAACTCCGATCAAACCCCGAAACATCGAAAAAGACCCCCTCTCTGGAAATTTTTTAAAAATGTGATTTTTTCTGCATTAAAAATACTCCAAAAAATCAGCAGGGAAATATAAGCATTACTGTGGAAAACGAGACAGTAACTCGTACGGACCGCCGCGGAACCGCGGCAATACCTTGCTTGTGCCGCGGATCCGCGGCCGTACATGAGTATTATGTTTTGTTTTTGGCACAGTAATATCAGTAGGTGCTAGTACATGATTCTAGGTATTTTTAATCTGACTCAAATGTTGAGTGTTTTGGGGATTATTTTGTATTCGTTGATTCGATCGGAAAATTTAATTTCGTTTTGTTTTCCGGATATTTTAGAAACTGTTAAAATGTTCGAACGGATATCATTAACTCATTTTTTCCCGGCACGAAAAACATTCAAGTGTTGAATTTTTCTTGAGTTTAAATCTTTCGGAAAAACGTGCAAGTAACGCGGTGGTCCCTCTAGAAGAACACAAACCTTAACTCGATTATGTGACCGTCTGAACCGCTTCTAAACCTTAGGGTTTGGGGCAGTACGGCGTGCCACATGTGAGGCGTTGGCTTGACCCTTCTACGGCTGGACCATTGGTACTGTGACATATTCTGAGATTATTTGAACTCCGCTCAAGTGTTGAGCTATTTTGGAAATCTTGGGTACTTGATTATTCGATCGGAAAGTTTAATACTGTCTATTTATCTGGAATGTGATACAATATGTGGAATTCATATAGTTAGGCATGAAATGCGAAGTATGTGATATTTCGGATTTACGATGTCTAAAGTGATTTTGGATTCCAAATGTTGTAGTATTACAATTTCTTTTCTGCGACCGCAAGTGTAGTATGTAGTTGTATTGCCGGTTTTCGTTGCTATACATCAACGACGATCGGTGTATGCATACTTGCTGACGTTGATGATATGAGATATTATGTGTTGCTGTGATATGTTATATTGGATCGTCGTGTTCTGAATAGCCGGGGGTTTTATGTGAGATGAGGGTTTTTATTTTCATTCATATAAAATTCATTTGTATGTAATATTTTTTTATTAGGGCACTTCCGCGATGAGGTTGATGTCACCAGTGTATATTATTTACTTTTCCGCATTAGGTAGACCCAAGGAGGGGAGCACAAGTAACCGGGTTCTAGGGTCCAGTGGGAGGCCATCTCGAGGAGTCGAGACCGGGTCTCCTAACCCTAGAATTGGCAGTGTTGCTTGCTGCTCTCGTAGGGGTCTAGAGATGTGGGTTTGGCTATTCACCGCGACCGTGAAATTCGTGTTTTATACAGGCTCGTATTAAAACATGGACATCCTAGTATTTCCAATATTTCATATATGTTCTTCTGCTGCAATGTTCTGTGATGAGATCATATTACTGCCTGAGACGAATGCTTATACTATATATATATATGCTGATATATAAATATTACTGCTTTCGTTTCTTCTGTGATGCTTAGGAAGCATAAGCTGATGGGATATATTAATGAGATTAATAAAAAGAAAAGAAACCTAAAAAGATGTTGTAGAATCAAAACTTTATAAAAAGGGTAGCTACAGTTTTGCTTTGCATAGCGGTATATATGATATACCCTGCACCTTATTCGATGAGGAAAGAGCCGAGATCCCTTCACCGGGAGTGACCTCTTTAGCTAAACTGGCAGATGCTACAAACTCACGGTTTAGTTTTTGACAGCTTATATATAGTTCTTTCTTTGTACAGCGGTATATATGATATACCCTGCACCTTCTTCGATGGGGAAAGAGCCGAGATCCCTTCACCGGGAGTGACCTCTTTAGCGAAACTGCAAAAGCCTCAAAAACACTCCTTTTTAAAATCACTTGTTTCTACAACGATATCAAGTTCATTACGCTCATGGTTTTCTGAAAAACCTGCGTAGCCCTCCGTCGTTTCAGATAAATCTTATTTAGTATTCGTGCTACGTTTGTTGACCTTGTCAAGGCACAGTGTACGGTAGCTAATTAATGTTTATCTGCTAAAACATGAGATATGATTGGATTAGGGTATTCGTACGGCCTTGTTGACCTTGTCAAGGGTCATGCGGGTAGGTTTAATTCAATCGGGAAATGACAGGTTGAACTTGACTTGCGATTTATGGTTTGTTGACCTTGTCAAGGTCATAGATCGCTAGGGGTAGAATATTATCGGGAATTTTGAGTGTTGAAATTTGCAATGAGATTGCATACCTTCTATGAAATAGATGGATCCTGATACCCACTACGAGTAAGAGTTACTCCTGGGAGAATTTTACACAGGACAATTAGTCGATCAAGTAGGGTCTAGAAAGGTGTTAACTGGGTTAAGCCTCTGGGAAAACGAGGTTTATTTTAATTAGGTCCATGCGAAAGCACGGGGAACCTCCATCAAGTACCAACACTGATCTGGATGAAAGATTGACGAAATTGTAGGGTGTAATTAATCCCGGCTAATCTTACCTTTTAGGGTTTGAAGGAAGATTTGATAAAAACAGTGGGAGACATCCTGATTAGATAAGATAATAACCAATCTAATCTTGCAAGAGCATATGCTAAAGTGTTTCCTTCTCTCTCTCTCTCCAGGTAGCGACCAAGTCAGGACTTAATCAAGATAATAATATGGATGTATTGACTGAACCCGCTTATTATACTGAGCAGGGGATCGTTGGTCCCGTTCTTTCTTATAAGAGTTATAAGACTGAACAGGAAATAGGAGAATATCTGGATTCTCACGCCGCCCAAACAAAGAACATGCATGCTGATGCATCTTCTTCGGGTGTGTTAGTTATTGAGAACTGTTTCTCAGTTCACCCTACGTCCTGGGTATTAGATACCGGATCAGGATCCCACATATGTAAATTGTTACGTGGGCTACGTAAAGGTAGAGAACTGGGAAAAGGTGATCATTCCGTACAGGTAGGGAATGGTGCAAGTATTGCAGCCAAAGCAGTTGGCGAATATCACCTTGTATTACCAAGTAGTAATACACTGATTCTGAATGAGTGCTATTATATACCGAACATGATGTGCAACATTATATCAGTTTATTTATTAAGTAAAGAAGGATATAATTTTGAAGTAAAGGATAATGTTATGAACATCTTCCTAAATCAAAAGTTGATTAGATCAGGCTCGTAACATAATGGCATATTCATTCTCAATCAAAATACAGTTCTTAATATACAAAACATACACAAGAGGAAAAGTTCAGAAATGAACGAATCCTTCTTGTGGTATTGTAGACTTGGTCATATCAATGCGACACGGCTAGCTAAGTTACATAAGGATGGATATTTGAATCCGTTCGAATTATCATCTTATGATACTTGCCATTCATGTATCAAAAGTAAAATGACCAAAACTCTGTTTAGTGGACACGGAGAAAGAGTTACGGAACTCTTAGGACTGGTACATAGTGATGTATGCGGTCCTATGTCTACGCATGTCAGGAACGGTTCTTCCTACTTTATTACATTCACTGACGATCTTTCAAGATTCGAACATGTGTTCCTGATGAAACACAAGTCTGAAGCTTTTGAGAAATTCAGAGAATATAAGCACGAAGTAGAGAACCAAACGGGCAAAAGTATTAAGATCCTTTGATCTGATCGAGGAGGAGAATACTTAAGCAATGAGTTCCTAGATTATCTAAAAGAGAATGGGATTCTCTCTCAGCTTACTCCTCCTTATACACCACAGCACAACGGTGTATCGGAATGGAGGAATCGCACCCTATTAGATATGGTGCGCTCTATGATGAGCAATGCTGAGTTACCTATTTCCTTCTGGGGTTATGCACTTGAGACAGCGGCATACCTATTGAATCAAGTTCCGTCTAAATCTGTACCTACCACGCCATATGAGATATGGAGTGGGAAGAGACCGTATCTTAAATGAGTTAAGATATGGGGTTGTCCGGCCTATGTCAAAAGGCAAAATCCGGACAAGCTCGAGGCACGATCAGTTCTTTGCAAGTTTGTAGGATATCCAAGAAATTCGTATGGATATCCATTCTACTACAGTGAACAACAAAAGGTGTTTGTTGCTCAACATGCCACCTTTTTAGAAAATGAATTTCTTGCAAAAGAAATTAGTGGCGATGAGGTAGAGCTGGAAGAGGTTCCAGCACCGCAAACTACAACTGATGAGTTATTGGAACCAGAGGATTCAGTAGTACCCGACGAACCCCAGCCTCTCTGCCGATCTAGCAGGGTTTCTCATCCACCTGAGAGATGCTACGGTTTTCTCATTGATGGTGGAAGCGAGGATTGCATCATGGAAGATGATGACCTGACTAATTTCGAGCAGGCCATCACGAGTGGTGACTCTGTGAAATGGCTGGATGCAATGCGATCTGAGATGGAATCCATGTACACCAACAAAGTATGGACTTTGGAAAATGCTCCTGAAGGGGTAAAACCCATTGGGTGCAAGTGGATCTTTAAAAAGAAAATTGGTGTAGATGGAAAAGTTGAGACTTTCAAAGCTAGACTTGTTGAAAAGGGTTTTCGTCAATGACCAGGTATGGATTATGACGAAACCTTTTCTCCAGTGGCTATGCTTAAGTCCATCCGGATCTTACTTGCCATTGCTGCATACCATGACTACGAAATCTGGCAAATGGATGTTAAGACCGCCTTTTTAAACGGTGATTTAGAAGAGTGTGTGTACATGACTCAGCCAGAGGGCTTCGTAGATAGTGGGAGCAGCGGAAAGGTGTGCAAGCTACCTAAATCCATTTATGGGTTAAAGCAAGCATCGCGGAGTTGGAACATCTGTTTTGATGTTGTAGTCAAAGAGTTTGACTTCATCAAAAATATAGATGAACCTTGTATTTATAAAAAGGTTGCAGAGAGTAAGGTTGTCTTCCTCGTATTGCACGTCGATGACATACTCTTGATAGGAAATGATGTTCCTATGCTGCAATCAGTCAAGCTTTTCTTATCACAAAGATTCTCAATGAAAGATCTAGGTGATGCCTCATGCATATTGAGAATTATGATCTATAGAGATAGATCTAAACGGATACTGGGATTGTCCCAATTCAGGTACATTGACACTATACTAAAAAGGTTTAGTATGGAAGAATCCAAGCGTGGGAACCTACCCACGATCTCTGGACTCACACTCTCCAAAGAGATGTCTCCCAAGACTGATTTGGAGAGAGCTCGCATGCAAGGGACACCCTATGCTTCGGCAGTAGGCCCTATCATGTATGCGATGTTATGTACCAGACCCGATGTAGCATACTCACTAAGTGTAGTGAGTAGGTATCAAGCAGATCCAGGAGAGAGTCACTGGATAGCTGTGAAGAACATTCTCAAGTACTTGCAAAGGACTAAAGAGATGTTCTTGGTGTATGGTAACGGAGAACTCCAGGTGGAGTCATTTACCGATTCGAGCTTCCAAAGTGATAAGGACGACTCTAAGTCACACTCGGGATTTGTCTTTACCCTCAATGGAGGGGCGGTGTGTTGGAAGAGTTCCAAACAGGATACCGTTGCAGACTCGACGATGGAGGCTGAATACATCGCTGCCAACGATACTGCCAAAGAGGCTGTCTGGATAAAGAAGTTCATTAGTGAACTTGGTGAGGTTCCATCCATTGAACATCCAATACCTCTGTATTGCGATAACAATGGAGCTGTGGGTTTGGCCAAGGAACCCAGGTCCCATCAAAAGTCCAGACATATTCTGAGGCGGTATTACCTGATCAGGGAGATAGTTGATCGCCGGGAGATCGAGGTCAGAATAGTAGATATGAAGGACAACACTGCGGATCCACTCACGAAGGCTATTCCCCAGATACAGTTTGAGAGATTATTCAGGATGCTAGGTATGGGATACTACAGCAGCTGGCCTTAGTGCAAGTGGGAGATTGTTAGTTATGTATATGCCCTAGAGGCCATTGTTGTACATACGATGTATATTATAATGGATGCTTGGATATATATAGAGAGGAATTTCTTGCTCGTCATGATAGTATGCTATTTGGTTTCCCTTTATCTTAACATGTTGACTTATATTAGTTTACCGTCTTACTCTCACATGTTGATAAAGCCCTTAGGATTTGTACTCGACTACTGGGACTATGATGAGATCATACTAGTGGGGCCACGGTAGTCGATGAGTATATCCTATAACTGTTCCTAGTCGAGGGTATATCGAGACAGGGCATCGATACACCAGAGTAGACTAGCGTATACGCATCTTGACCCATATGATGGGCGGTGGATGATCCCATATCCATCGGTGTTTTGACATCAAGGATGGTGTACGGGTGTTCAGTGGAGACTGGGTACACTGGACGGACTCGTCGAGAACTCCTAGATGGTGATATACCACACGTCAGATGGCAGTTCTCCGGTGACACTAGTACAGTATAGTCTGTAGACCCGAGATCGTCATAGAGTCTTGTGTGATTCCCACTGTGCTTTGATTTCCACCTTACCACGTCCAAGAGGGCGTGCAAAATGGTGGCTTTTGGATGTAGTCCCGAATCACATGGAGGCAATGAGCGATAGGAGGGGATCCGTCTCTCCCGGTATAGGGAGTTGATGTTGTGCTGTATTCGATTGGCTATAACTGGAAGTCCCTGGCCAGGGCTGATATAGAGATTTACGGATAAGTGTTACCAGTAATTTCTCGACCCGTTATGAGCCTCACATCGACACGACTTATCGGTTACTGGGGTCTGACATATACCACCCCTAGACTAGATATGCAACATATCAGACGAAGAGACCGGACTGTACGGGAGTATTACTGATTGGATTCACAGGAGAATGTACAGGCTAGCTTGTTGATCTTCTGATCGCTCAATACCTGAGTGGCTGTTAGGTTTAGCTGACAGCTTGCAGCTTGTGGGTGTTTGATATGATCATCACCTGCTACCGACGTATTGACGATTCTTTAGAGTCCTACACAGAGATTTCTTGACTCAGGCAAAACGGAGTAGGGGCACATATGTGATATGTGCACGACTGAGGATAATGCGATATGAGATACCGTATTATATTCTCGCGATATTTAGATATGAACCGGGTCATCGGATCAAGTGTTGATTCGATGAATCGGTACATGATATATTAGTCGGTTATATTCGATATAGCCGGATTCTCGGATCAAGTGTTGATTCGATAATTTAATGTATAATAATATATATGATATATTGCATTACATTATCTGATATTGGCTCGTTTTATTATTTCATTTTCTCACCGGATAATATATTGATATATATGTGATGTATATTAATTGTATTATTTTCTTTTGTTACAAATATATAATATATATGTGATATATATTATTGTAATATGATATGATTATTAATGAAACATGTTTAGTGGAGATTAAACAAGGTTAGGGTTTGAATTGGGTTAGTTCTTTCATGAACCTTCTAGAAGGTTTTCTTTTGTCATGAGTTAAGATATTATGCTTGATATTTTCTAGTGACTCATCTTTAACCCAACCCAAACCCTTAGCCTTAGTTAATTCTCTACATGGGTTAGCCTTGTCATAGTTGACTATGGTTACATTATTAATCATATATCATTTCATTTTTCATCACAAAAGGATTTTAATTCATTATTCTTCTTCTTCTTCAACCTTGAGCTTTGAGAAAGCTTTCTAGGTTTTCTTTATATGATGTTTTTGTGTGAGAATTTGATATAAAAAGAAAGCATAGATATTACTCCATCATCCTCATCTAATCTAGCCAATTAGATTAGGGTGTTCACCTCATTAGAGAGAGATAGCTTGAGTTATAAAAATTTCGAGGTAGATCATCGGAGAAAAGGAAGACTACAAGATAGCATGGATCGTTCGAGTTGTGGAGCCTCTCTTGAGTCCGGGAGATTGTGGATCGCGGCGAAGGGACTTCTACTCGGAGCTTATGAAGCGAAGGAGCGGACTACAAAGGTGTAAGTCCATGCTACCTCTCCCGGTACTTACGGGCTTGCGGAAATGATGAAAAACGATTTTTCAAGAGGTGGTAACATGGACTCAAAATACAGATCTTTGTTAAACAACTAACTAACAAACCTAACAAGAGTTTTACCTACTCGGTTAGGGGGTTATACCTTTCTTGAACTCCTTCGTCTTCAACTCTTTCCGGTGTACGGATCGGCCTCACCTCGTCGTCTCCTTGCGCTGAAGATGGATCCACCTGAAAGCTTCTACCTTTGGCTTCTTCTTCGAACTTGAAGAAACTAGAACACTTGGTTTGCTAAACCTTGTGTACTAGGATGAGTAGATAAGTGATATGGGTTTTCTTTTATCTCTAAGGCAATGTTTCTCAACTCATGAGAGGGTGTTGCCTTGAGCTAGAAAGAGAGCAAGAGGAAGAGCAAGAGGGAGAGCTCAAGCAAGAGAGAGAAATGAAATGAGAGAATGAGTAACTCTTTTCCCATCCAAGCTCTCATAATCCAAAACCATCATAACAAAAATAGTAATCAAGTATTATGTGATGGTTCAAGTCAAAATGACTATCATTTCATGCACTCATTTTGCAAAAACAAACAAGCAAGCAAAAGTCTTTGCCATGAAATGATAGCCATTATCATGATGATGGTCAACTAGTCCAACCTAGTCAACCGGTCAACAAAGTCAACAAGTCAACAAAGTCAACCCTTCAACAACCATGTCACTATAATACTTAATTAATATTATTGTTAATTATATTTCTTATTCTCATTAGGGTTTAGCAAAAAGTCAATAGTCAACAGTCAACAACCCCAATGAGAATCCTCTGCCTCTGTCTCTCTATCAACTGTGCATACACACCCGCATCCGCGTTCCGAGGAACATGAATAAAAACGAGATAAAACCAATCCCAAAATGTACACTAGGATCTGGCTTAAACCAAAGCCCGCTAGTGTTAACTGTCCGGACACCAAACGTGCACAAGTGCATGGATGTGACCAAACCCTGTCGCAAAACCATGCGACCTCTACTCTTTTGCCTAAAGGCGAATAGCTTTCTGTGTGGGACTCTAAAGACTCGACACTACGCTGGCAGTGGGTTTAACCACAGACCGCAAGCGGCACTAGTTGTGCGTAACGGTCCCCAGGTAGATGCCGACAAGAAGACTGACGAGGTGAAACCCATCTGAACTCCTACTGAGCCTGAATGTGACAATCTCCATACAGTCCGGTCTGTTCGTCTGATACATCGCATGGCGGGCCTAGGGGGGCGGTAAACGTCAGTCCCCTACTAGCGGTACAAGTCGTGTCGGAGTGTAGCCCAGAACACCCTGAGATAACACTGGAAACCTACCAGTATATCTCGCTTGCCCTGGCCAGAGACTACTCGTGTAATGACTCTCCTAGACACAGCGTGATGTCAACCCCCAATACCGGGAGAGACGAATCCTGTCTAACCGTCATTGCCTCCAAGTCTTCGGGATTGCACCCAAAAACTACCTGTTTGCACGACTCCTTTGAGCCGTGGTAGGGTAGTAATCAAAGTACAGTGGGAACATACTCGAGGCGAAGTGACAGTGTCAAGTCAACGGACTAAGCTGTACTCATGTCACCTGGGAACTGATAACTGACGATAGGTATAATACCAACCAACAGTTCCCGATGAGTCCTATCCAGTGTACTCGTAACCTAACGATCACCCGCATAATATCTCAAGTACGACGTACTGACGGCTGTGGGACAGACCGTTTCCCAAGCTGGGATAAGAAGCGCATACGCTAGTCTACTCCGGAGTATCGTTGCCCTGTCTCGATAGTCCTGCGACTAGGGACCTGCATAAGGATGTGCTTATAGATTACCTAGCCCCCACGAGTGTGACTGCCATCACAACGCTGGTAATCAAGCAAAGATCCTAAGGGCTCCACTAATGTGTAAAGGCGATATGCTAAAAGAAACACATGCACACATTAAAGCAGAAACAAACCAAGTAGCATACTACTATATTGAGCAAGATTGTCTATACAAGGTGAATATCCCAAGCTTCCATTAAGTAATATACAAACTAGTATGATACAGTAATGGCCTCTAGGGTATATACACTAACAATCTCCCACTTGCACTAAGGCCATGTACTGGCGTATCGAAGACCTATCATCTCGATCAGCCGCTCGAACTGAGTCTGGGGTAAGGCCTTCGTGAATGGATCAGCAGTGTTATCTTCCGTAGCAACTCTCCGAACCTCGATCTCCTGGCGACCCACGATCTCCCTGATCAGGTGATACCGTCTCAAGATGTGCCTGGACTTCTGATGGGACCTGGGTTCCTTCGCTAAAGCTATAGCTCCGTTGTTGTCGCAATACAGCGGTATTGGATCAACAATGGTAGGAACCACCTGAAGCTCCGTGAGGAACATCTTCATCCAGACAGCTTCCTTTGCGGCATCTGCAACAGCGATATATTCCGCTTCCATCGTCGGGTCAGCAATGGTTTCCTGTTTGGAACTCTTCCAACACACCGCCCCTCCATTGAGGGTAAAGACATAACCCGACATGGACTTGGAATCATCCTTGTCACTCTGGAAGCTGGAGTCAGCAAAGGCCTCGATCTGGAGGTCTTTTTCGCCATACACCAAGAACATCTCCTTAGTCCTTCTCAGGTACTTGAGAATGTTCTTTACCGCTATCCAGTGTTTCTCCCCAGGGTTTGACTGATACCGGCTTACCACACTCAGTGCATAAGCTACATCTGGTCTGGTACACAACATCGCATACATTATAGAGCCTACCACAGAAGCGTAGGGTATGATAGACATGCGATCCCTTTCCAAATCAGTCTTGGGAGACATCTCTTTAGAGAGGGTGATCCCGTGACAAGCCGGTAAATTACCGCGCTTGGAATCTTCCATACTGAATCTTTTCAGTATGGTGTCGATGTACCTGGACTGTGAGAGTCCTAGTATCCTCTTGGATCTGTCACGATAGATCCGGATCCCCAGAATGTATGAGGCATCACCCAGGTCTTTCATGGAGAACCTGTGTGACAAGAACCCTTTGACAGATTGTAGCATAGGAATGTCATTTCCTATTAAGAGAATGTCATCCACGTATAAAACGAGGAAGACTACAGTTCTCGCTACAAACTGACTATAGATGCATGGTTCATCTGGATTTTTGATAAAACCAAATTCTTTGACCGTCTCATCAAAACAGATGTTCCAACTCCGCGATGCCTACTTTAGTCCGTAGATGGACTTAAGCAACTTGCACACCTTTCCGCTGCTCCCACTCTGAATGAAACCTTCTGGCTGGTCCATATAAACACACTCCTCTAAATTTCCATTTAGAAAAGCGGTCTTTACGTCCATCTGCCAAATCTCATAATCGTGGAAGGCAGCAATGGCAAGAAGGATCCGAATGGATTTCAGCATAGCTACTGGAGAAAAGGTCTCGTCATAGTCGAAACCAGGTCTTTGACGAAAACCCTTTGCAACCAGTCTAGCTTTATAGGTCTCAACCTGTCCATCTACACCAATCTTCCTTTTGAAGATCCACTTGCATCCTACGGGTTTTACCCCATCTGGAGCAATGTCCAACGTCCATACTTTGTTGGTGTACATGGACTCCATTTCAGTCCGCATTGCATCCAGCCATTTTACCGAGTCAATACTCTGAATGGCCTGTTGGAAACTAGTCGGCTCATCATAATCAATGATGCAATCCTCTCTATCCCCGTCTATGAGAAAACCGTAGTATCTCTCGGGCGGATGAGTCTGCCTACTACTCCTGCGGAGCGGCGTAGGAATGTCATGTTCTTTTGAACCCTCTGGTTCTACTAAGCTTTCAGTAATAGTCTGTGGTTCTGGAATTTCTTCCAGTTCTATTTCGCTCCAACTTGTTTCCTTTTCTAAGAACTGGTGTTCCAGAAAATGGGCATTACGAGAAACAATGATCTTTTGTTCCTCTGCGTAATAGAAGAGATACCCCCTGGAGTTCTTTGGGTATCCCACAAACTTGCACAGTACTGAGCGTGCCTCAAGTTTGTCCGCATGCTGCTTTTTGACAAAAGCCGGACATCCCCAGATCTTCAGATATTGAAGATAGGGTTTCTTCCCACTCCATATCTCATATGGTGTGGTAGGCACAGTCTTAGTTGGAACTCGGTTCAAAAGGTATGCAGCTGATTCTAGTGCATATCCCCAGAATGATCGCGGTAACTCAGTGTTACTCATCATGGAACGTACCATATCCAATAGGGTCCGGTTCCGTCTCTCCGATACACCGTTATGTTGCGGGGTGTATGGAGGAGTAAGCTGAGAGAGAATTCCATTCTCTTTTAAGTAATCCAGGAACTCGGCACTTAAGTATTCACCACCTCGATCCGATCTCAGTGTCTTGATACTTTTGCCGGTTTGTTTTTCTAATTCTTATATTCCTGGAATTTTCCAAAGGCTTCGGATTTATGTTTCATTAAGAAGACATAACCGTATCTTGAAAAGTCATCCGTAAAAGTAATGAAGTAAGAATAACCGCTTCGCGCATGTGTAGACATTAGACCGTACGCGTCGCTGTGTACGAGTCCCAAGAGCTCGCTCGCTCTTACTTCGTGTCCAGTGAACGGAGTCTTTGTCATCTTTCCTTTGAGACAGGATTGACAAGAGGCATACGATTGATATTCGAACGGATCCAAATATCCTTCTGTATGTAACTTCGTCAACCTTCTCTCATTGATGTGACCCAGTCTACAATACCATAAGAAAGTCTGATTTATTTCCGGAGACTTCAATTGTGTGTATTCTGGACATTGAAAATCTGTGGTTGGTTTAGTACGTATATACCATTGCTTAATGTACCTGACCCAATCAGAACTTGATTAAGGTGAATGTTTACAACATTACTTACAAACGCAAATTCATAACTTTCTTTAGAAATCAAAGATACAGAAATGATATTACAAGTTGCGTTGGGTACAAAAAAGCAACTACGTAAAACCAAAACATATCCATCTGACATTCCCAGGTGATAGTCCCCCATGGCCTTAGCATCCATGCTAGCTCCGTTTGCAACTTTGAGGGTCATGTCACCTGCCTTCAAAAACCTACGCTTTCTCAACGCCTGCAAAGAATTACAGATATGCGATCCTGATCCGGTGTCCAATACCCAGGAAGTAGAGTTTATTGATAGACAGTTTTCAATAACATACACACCTGAAGCTGAAGCCGCAACTTACTTCAGATCCTGTGTTCTGGCTTTCCAAGCCCTGCAATCTTTCTTCCAGTGCCCACTCTTATGACAGTAAAAGCACTCTTCCTTCCCCACAAGTTTCCCCGCTATCTTTGTTGCTTTTGCCTTTCCTTTCGTATCCACTTTACTAACACCGCCCCTTGGTTTGGCGGGGGCTTTCTTCTTCTTTCACTTGGCTTTCACCTTGGACCTAGAAAAGGAAGATCCTCCTACAAACAAAGTGGATGTTTTCCTACCTTTCTATAGGGTGCCCTCTGCACTCCTCAGCATGTTGAGGAGTTCTGAAAGTTCAACTTCTTTTCTTGTAAGTTGAAGTTCAGGATAAACTGGGCATAAGTGGAAGGAAGGGACTGAAGAATCAAGTCCGTATAGAGCTCATTCTCCAACGTGGTCCCAAGGTCCGTGAGCTCCTCTATGAAGCCAATCATCTTAAGCACGTGTTCCACTACCGATGATCCGACGGCCAACCTTGCCGAAAATAACTTCTTCGACATTTCGTATCTTGCGATACGAGATTGCTCTCCATACAGTTCTTTTGTATGGAGAAATATGGATTCGAGGTCCATATTCTCATGCCTCCTCTGATGTTCGTTGTCTATAGAGGCAAGCACGAGGCACTTGGCCTTCACGCAATCGATTTTCCAGGTCTTACGGATTTCCCTATCCGCGACGCTGGTTTTGGGACCTGGGACAGGAGGAGCTTTGGTGGTAAGAGATACCCCAACTTGTCATAAGTGATTGCCATTTTGACATTCCTGAGCCAATCTTTGTAGTTTGGCCCTGTCAGTATGTTTTTATCTAGTAGTAACTTAAGTTCGGTCATGATGTTTGGTCGCTGCAATTAGGAGAGAGAGAAGAAACACTTTAGCATGATGCTCTTGCAAGTTTAGAGTGGTTTTTAATTTGTCTAAACATGATGGCTCCCACTGTCTCTCGAATCCCTCCTCAAACCAAAAAGGAAGAATTAGTCAGGATCAATCTCACCGTACAATACTTGCTTAATCGTTCGGCCAGGCTGGTGTCGGTACTTCGAGGGAGGTTTTCCAACTCTTTCACGAAGTTCCTTAATTAAATAACCTCTTTTTCCTGGGGGCATAGCCCCGCTAACACCTTTCTAGACACCTACTTGGTTTATAGCATTGATCGTTAAGTGAGAAATTTCCCGAGGAGTAGCATATACTCACAGTAGGATCGGGATCCAAATATCATTGCATGAAAAAACTGAAGGAATCCTACCAGAATCATCACACTCCAAATGGTATGCAGCGCTAGCAAGTTTCAGTTCTTTTGAAACTCCCGATGTAGATTTTTGCCCCATGCTCTTATGACCTTGGCGTGAGGTCAAAATGTCATAAGTCACATGTCAAGTTCTTCCCATCATTATCCAGCTTAATTTGAACCCACCCGTACCTATCCTTGACGTAGGCCAAAATGGCAGTACGACTGTCTCAAACCAACGCATTCTATCTATGCAACAGATAAATATCCGGTAGCTACCAATCACTATGCCTTGGCGTGAGGTCAAAATATATAGCTTGAATACTACCGAATATTTAACTGAAATGATGGAGGGCTACGGATGGTTTTGGCAAAACCGTGAACATAGTGAACTTGATATAATCGATGGAATGAGATAGCTTTTAAAAGGAGTGGCTTAAGCTCCGCGTTTAAAAGTTCTTTTTGAAAAGAAACCGAGTGGTTTTGAAAGTGTTCCAACGACTTTTACTTGGTTTATTTTTCTTGCATTAATTCCAATGCGTCCCATCATTTAATCCTACCATTGCAGAAAACAACCAAAATATGACGGATGCTTATGCCATCCGCATTCGCCACGGGGCCCCGTCATTACCCGTTAGGTTACTTAACTAACGACAGAGCGGGGGCTGGACTAGCGCGGATGCAAAACATAAGCAACGCCTAAATAATATCATATATAGATATATTGCAATGATAGCCATTTCAGATCATAGATGAACACATTGGATATACTAGGAATCCGCAATTCGTATGAGCCTGTAACGAAAAGCGGATTACACGGTCGCGGTGAATAGCCAAACCCCACCCTAGACCCCTACGGGTGCGGCAAACTACCCGCCAAGTACCCGAAGCGAAGCAACCTCCCTCAACTCGTGAGTAGGCCACTCGGCACTTCGAGATACCCGGTAGTTTGTGCACCCCACCTTGGGTCTATCCTAGGAGCAAAAACAGTAAAAAGAAATTATACAATGATGGCTACAACCCCGACCCGGTTGTGCGGCCATACAAATAATATTACATCAATTTACATATTTACATGAATTGAAAGAAAAGAAAACTCTCATCTCACAACCCCCGGCTATTCACCCGCGACAATCCAATGAATTCATATACACATACCATCAACATTACAGATCACAGATATGTATAATCCCCATTAATCGACGTATAGCGATTAGCGGACGTTCAATACATATATCACATTACAGATACAAACCCGTCAGCTTAAGTCTTTAGAAGTTCGATCAAAATACGGATTTTTAGGCCCCAAACACAAATTTTTCTTTCTGGAAAATCTAGGCAGAAAAAACATATTTTAAAAATCCCAAAACAACCCCAGAAACACACTACAGCAAAATTGTGCAACGGCCGAGTCAACTGGGCCGCGGAACCGCGACGACTTGACCGGTTCGTTGGACCAATTTTCTTGGGTGTCTTAACAAAAGCCTGAGCCGATTTTTCATATATGATTTATTAATTTTTGAACAGAGGAAAAAATCGGCAGAAATTATGCTATTCGGTTATGTTTCGTGATATTTTCTCCGATTGAACTTCTACTTACTTTGCTAACATGTTAGATAGTGTTTAACTTGGCTCTGATACCTCTATAAGTCCATGCTACCTCTCCCGGTACTTATGGGCTTGCGGAAATGATGAAAAACGATTTTTCAAGAGGTGGTAACATGGACTCAAAATACAGATCTTTGTTAAACAACTAACTAACAAACCTAACAAGAGTTTTACCTACTCGGTTAGGGGGTTATACCTTTCTTGAACTCCTTCGTCTTCAACTCTTTCCGGTGTACGGATCGGCCTCACCTCGTTGTCTCCTTGCGCCGAAGATGGATCCACCTGAAAGCTTCTACCTTTGGCTTCTTCTTCGAACTTGAAGAAACTAGAATACTTGGTTTGCTAAACCTTGTGAACTAGGATGAGTAGAGAAGTGATATGGGTTTTCTTTTATCTCTAAGGCAATGTTTCTCAACTCATGAGAGGGTGTTGCCTTAAGATAGAGAGAGAGCAAGAGGAAGAGCAAGAGGGAGAGCTCAAGCAAGAGAAAGAAATGAAATGAGAGAATGAGTAACTCTTTTGCCATCCAAGCTCTCATAATCCAAAACCATCATAACAAAAATAGCAATCAAGTATTATGTGATGGTTCAAATCAAAATGGCTATATCATTGCATGCACTCATTTGCAAAAACAAACAAGCAAGCAAAAGTCTTTGCCATGAAATGATAGCCACTGTCATGATGATGGTCAACTAGTCCAACCTAGTCAACCGGTCAACAAAGTCAACAAGTCAACAAAGTCAACCCCTCAACAACCATGTCACTATAATACTTAATTAATATTATTGTTAATTATATTTCTTATTCTCATTAGGGTTTAGCAAAACAGTCAACAACCCCAATGAGAATCCTCTGCCTCTGTCTCTCTGTCAACTGTGCATACACACCCGCATCCGCGTTCCGAGGAACACGAATACAAACGAGATAAAACCAATCCCAAAATATACACTAGGATCTGGCTTAAACCAAAGCCCGCTAGTGTTAACTGTCCGGACACCAAACGTGCACAAGTGCACGGATGTGACCGAACCCTGTCGCAAAACCGTGCGACCTGTCGCAAAACCATGCGACCTCTACTCTTTTGCCTAAAGGCGAATAGCTTTCTGTGTGGGACTCTAAAGACTCGACACTACGCTGGCAGTGGGTTTAACCACAGACCGCAAGCGGCACTAGCTGTGCGTAACGGTTCCCAGGTAGATGCTGACAAGAAGACTGACGAGGTGAAACCCATCTGAACTCCTACTGAGCCTGAATGTGACAGTCTCCGTACAGTCCGGTCTGTTCGTCTGATACATCACATGGCGGGCCTAGGGGGCGGTAAACGTCAGTCCCCTACTAGCGGTACAAGTCGTGTCGGAGTGTAGCCCAGAACACCCTGAGATAACACTGGAAACCTACCAGTATATCTCGCTTGCCCTGGCCAGGGACTACTCGTGTAATGGCTCTCCTAGACACAGCGTGATGTCAACCCCCAATACTGGGAGAGACGAATCCTGTCTAACCGTCACTGCCTCCAAGTGCTTGGGACTGCACCTAAAAACTACCTGTTTGCACGACTTCTTTGAGCCATGGTAGGGTAGTAATCAAAGTACAGTGGGAACACACTCGAGGCGAAGTGACGGTGTTAAGTCAACGGACTAAGCTATACTCATGTCATCTGGGAACTGATAACTGATGATAGGTATAATACCAACCAACAGTTCCCGACGAGTCCTGTCCAGTGTACTCGTAACCTAACGAGCACCCGCATACTATCTCAAGTACGACGTACTGACGGCTGTGGGACAGACCGTCTCCCAAGCTGGGATAAGAAGCGCATACGCTAGTCTACTCCGGAGTATCGATGCCCTGTCTCGATAGTCCTGCGACTAGGGACCTGCATAAGGATGTGCTTATAGATTACCCAGCCCCCACGAGTGTGACTGCCATCACAACGCTGGTAATCAAGCAAAGATCCTAAGGGCTCCACTAATGTGTAAGGGCGATATGCTAAAAGAAACACATGCACACATTAAAGCAGAAACAAACCAAGTAGCATACTACTATATTGAGTAAGATTGTCTATACAAGGTGAATATCCCAAGCTTCCATTAAGTAATATACAAACTAGTATGATACAGTAATGGCCTCTAGGGCATATACACTAACAATAGGTTGTAATCCCTCAAACTTAGTTGTAAAGATGTTTACTTGCATGTTAAACCCTAATAATCTAGCAAAGATCCCGGCTTTGGGTTGTTCAGCACGTCTAAACTTTTATTCAGGCATGGTTGATACCTTATTAACCCTTGTAAGAGTGCCTAGGAACCCTACAATAAGGATGTTAACGATTCTTTTGCTAAAGTTTATAAACTTCATAAGACTTAAAAGAATTTAAAATATTTTCTCATCCATTATTCTACCCTAATCCTATGAACCCTATCAAGCGGAGAATTACTCGCGCATGATGGAGATAGAAGAAGAAAGAATAGAGAAGGAATTCATAATGTAATACAGAAAATAAATACAAACTAATTAATCTAATGATCTACCTTTATTAATCAACTTCACAAGTAAAGGGCCTTCAAGTTTAGATTACAAGAGAAAGAAGAAGTTGCTCTCGATCTCTGCGTTGTAAAAAGTAGATGTTCCGTCGAACCCACGTCGCCTTATCACATCGAATCGCGGACCTGTCTTGGATCACTTGTTTTTTGACGGTGATTTACTTCGTGTAAAAGATTGGCGATTTCTAAGTTTAGCCCTCGGTCCTTTATAGAGCCCCAAATCCGAAAACCAAAGATCCTAAGAATTAGGTTTTGTTGTGAAGATCCAAACAACAAAATCCCAACTCTTAACTCCTCCTTGAGGCCACGGATCCGCCACATTTATCACGTTTTGGCCGCGAAAGCGCCGTGTTTTGGTGTGATCATTGGTTCAAAATTCTGGGGCTGCTTCAATATGACACATGGAGATTTATTTGATGTCTGGAACTTAAAAATATTTCCTGAGTCTCTGCCAGTATTGATTCTTTGATTTTATTTATCTTCATCGGTAGATTTTTGATTCCCGACATCTCCATATCTCGATCTCCTGACCCGAGCCAACTTATGCACAATATCTCAATGAATAATGTTAGTAATATTTGGTATTTTTGAGATATTATCCTAACCATTTGATATGATGTTATATTTTAAGAATATTGATTAAGGATATTTGATATGCATATTTAAATTATCAAAATATTATATAAATATTATATGCATACATTCTCCTTCATAATGTTAATTATAATATATAAACATATGGTAAATTGTATTTTTATAGATAAACCCTCATATGTGTTATATTTATAATAAACCTTTAGATATTTAAGAAAAGTAAGGAAAATGTCATATCAAAAGTGCGATATTTTCGACTGAACAAATACCCCCAAACTTAACTTTGATTGTCCCGAGCAAACTATTTATTCAAGAGAGGGAGAAAAAGAAAGAAAAACCTAATAGCACACTTTCGTAGGCGACATGATTGCACTGAGCACGTGCAATAAGCCGTTAAATCTCTAGGTGTCCCTAGTAGGAGTAGTGTTATCTCCTGAGGGTTTTCAGCGGATTACACCCACAAAATCCTATAACAAAAAAAAAAGATGAAAATTACGTACAAAGATAAGAACTATAAAAGAAAGAACTTGAAAATAAGAGTTTCTAACTACACCAGTTTTTTGGTTGTCATGAGCCATATCTTAATGGTCGTGAAAAGATGTAAGAAATCACATCATCCCTTAATAAAACATCGTCTTTAGTTTTCCTCCCTATCTTTCCTCCAAACATTGATCATATACCCCTATGTGTGTGTAAAAATCTTCCCTACACTTAGAGAATTCAATTCAAGCTATCATACTCTTGTCCATCTTCCTTAGTAATTTTTAATTGGTGAATATTTTAGATGGAATTGCTCACATATTCTTCTTGCGACCGTTAATATTTCTTGAGGTACTAACCAACCGATTACAAAATGTGCTCGCGTATTAAGGCATAATTTCTCGTCTTGCAACACCTAAGGCTTAGCAGTGGCTCCCAAACCAGTTGGTCTAAGACACTAGGTGATAAAGCACCCTCGCTATATTTGTTTTATACTGTCTTAAGCAATTACAAAACCAGTGTTCATTTTTTTCTTCACCACTTATAATTTTTTTATTTTTCTTTATACTAAGGCTTTTAGACAAGAGCAATTCAAGGTATCCTCTACTATCCCAAGTTTCAAGATGTGTGCAAGTGCGTATAGTAGGGTATCAACATTCAAAAGTTTGGACTCAAGAATGGGGACTATTTTTCAGATTTATTTTTATCCTTAGATTAGTAATTTCCTTCATCTTACCAACCCTTGGGACAACGACTCATAACTATTTATTACTAGAAAATATCTAACTTTCTTGCTTTTCTTAAACTATTCCTATTTTTCATATGTAATTTTTCACTTTCTAATATTTTATTATCAAAAGAAAATTTTGTATAGTACCTAGTGCCAAAGGATAATTCAGTGAATACAAACCTCCCCCAAACCTGTTTTCAGTAGTGTCCTCACTGATGTAGTTCTTTGAGCGCATAGACTTGTAGACTTGGGGAGAGAAAGTAATAGGGGTATAATAATAGTTAAATGAAAACTACCCCCAAAATTATTCTTTGGCACACACAAATATTCAGTTAAGTCCTTTTTCACTCACCTCCATTCTTAAAATGAGACGATGTTACCGAAATATGGAGGTGAGGCAGAGAAAATTTAGTTATAATAATGTAGCTCCTGTAAAAACAGGAGCTCTTTCGCTGGGTCACCAGAAAAATGCGGTTTCAATCTATGCCCATTTACTTTAAAAATTGAATCGTTTTTAATATTTTCAACTTCTACCGCCCCGTACGGATATACATACCACACCACAAAAGGTCCCTTCTAATGAGATTTTAGCTTACCTGGATGAAAATGAAGACGAGAATCGTAAAGAAGGACTTGTTGTCCCTGTGTGAAGGTTTTTCTAAAAAAGGTTTTTATCGTGAAACACTTTAGTCCGATTCTTTACTATAACCGCATTATCGTAAGCTTCATCGTTGAGTTCGCTTTTCTCATTTAATTGTAGCTTCCGATAACTGCTGGCTTGATCTAAGCTCTTTAATAGCCCACATTGCTTTATGTTCGATCTCGACAGGAAGGTGCCATGCCTTTCCAAACACAAGGCAGTATGGAGACATATCAAGATTGGTCTTGTAAACAGTACGAAATGCCCAAAGAGCATCCGTCAATTTGGTTGACCAATCTTTATGGTTTTTAGAAACCGTCTTCTCCAAAATTTATTTGATCTGCCTATTGGAAATCTCAGCTTGCTCGCTCGTTTGGGAATGATAGGGCGTAGAAAGTTTGTGGTTGATTGAATATTTTCGCATCAAAGTCTCGAAAGACCGATTACAGAAATGCGTCCCGTTGTCGCTAATTATAGCGTGAGGTGCCCGAATCGCGAAAAGATATTTTCTTTAAGGAACTTAATAACAACCTTATTGTCATTAGTGCGACACGGTATTGCTTCCATCCATTTTGAGACATAATCAACCGCTAACAAGATATATAAATTCCCAAAAGAGTTGGGAAAATGGCCCATAAAATCAATACCCCAAATATCGAATATCTCCACAACCAAGATAGGTTGGAGCGGCATCTCATTTCTTCGTGAAATCCGACCCATGTGTTAACACCGTGGACAAGTTTTGCAATGATCATATGCATCTTTAAATAATGTTGGCCAATAAAAGCCACATTGCAAAACTTTCTCCGCCGTTTTACGTGAACCAAAGTGACCTGATCATGACAAAAAGACAATACACTCTTGAATTCATCGTTAGGGACACATCTGTGAATGATTTGATCGGAACAATACTCAAAAAAAATAAGGTTCATCCCAGTAAAAGTGTTTTACTTAGGATAGAAATTGAAGATTGTCTTGTTTCGACCAATCGCTAGGAATAAGTCCCGTCGTTAGATAATTTATAATATCCACGAACCAAGGTTCGCAGGATACGATCAAGAGCTGTTTGTCAGGGAAGGAATCGTTTATTGGCACGGTCAACGTTGGTGAATAATTGATGCGTGAAAGATGATCGGCTACAACGTTTTCACATCCACTCTTACCTCATATGACAAGATCAAATTCTTGCAACAACATTGTAACGTTTTGAAAATCGTTTCGGTGAGATTTCAGAAAATCGGTAAAATAAGGGGGTTTTCTGTAAAAAGTCAAAATACAAATATCTTTATTATAAAATTAAGTATACATATTCTATCTATGAAATTGCTAGTATTTGGTGTTCATTGAGCCACTGGTGAAATTTCAAATTTTCTGAAAATTTTCCGAAATTAATTATTTTAATATTATTTTAAGCCGCCAGTAATTAATTTAATTAGGGAAAATTACAAATTAGAATGGGTTGAAACAATTTTTGTGCATCATAACACATTAAATAAAATTTTAACATGTTGTTTTTGAAACAAAATGAAACTGCCAAACGGTGTTAGAATTATTGAAGAAAAAGGCTTTTTTTGGTGAGATTAGTGTAAATAGATATTGGGGTATAACATTTATTATTTTTTTCTCACCCACACTCACCCACACCCTCTCTCCTCCCCACCTTGTGGCTGGCCGAAATTTGTAGGAAGACCCCCCCCCCCAAAGTTTGCCCCAATTCAAGTTTAAAAGAAAAGAAAACAATGAATTTAAAGAATAAAAGATTATATAAGTATGTGCTTTGACCTTGGGTTGACTTCATATCATTTTCCCCACTTGACTCTCTCTCCTCTCTCCCTCTCACTGCTGGAAATTTCAGCAGCCTCTCTCAAAAAAAATCTTACCCAATTTGCATCAAAAATCCACAAAAATGCTTCAAAATCCAAACAATTTCAAAGCTAATTCCAAATCCAACTCCTACCCATTTTTCCTTAGCCTCTCAAGCATGGTTTTTAGTGAAAAGTTTTCAAATTGGAGGTCAAGATTTTCATGCTAGATCTCAAATCTTGTGAGGTAAAAATCTTGAGCTTTTTGTTAATTGTTAGTTATTGCTTTAACCTAACTTAATTAGGATATGAATTGTGGTTCTAAGTGAAAGTTTTGAAATTCAAGAGAAGAATTTGAATGCAAGTTGGGGTTTTGTGAAATTGGTGTATGGTTGTGTGATGTATTTAGGCTCTTATGACATATTAAAACAAGATTTGTAGCTAGTTGTTAATGGTTAGTTTAAAAATTGTGTTAATTATGCTAAATTGCTAACTAGGTTTTTGAAATTGGTTAAATAATTGAGATTAAAAATGTGATTAGGTTTTTCATGACTTCATTAACATTTTAAAGTGTAGTTTAACACTTTAGTTCATGGAAATCCAACCTAAATTGTTGTTTGTCCATTTTTGCTATAAAATTGTTAAAATTTGGGTATATTGTAAACTAGAATTTTGGGGTTAATAAAATTTATTGGGATTAAATTATGGAAATTATTTTTATAACTTATTTAAGATATTTAATAAGTATTAAGGCCGCCAGATTTGTTTAAACGTCGAGTTTTGTACTAAAACGGGTAACTTTTGCTTGCTAGATTTTCGGAAAAATGGCTTTTAAGGTGAATTTGGGGTTTTTGTGAATTTTAACCTATTTTATATTATAGTTAGTGTTCGTGGATGCACAAATGAGTGTGTTTGGGTTTTCTCGATGGTTTGACGTTTTTACATCGACATCGAGGGTTGGTTTGACTATTCTTGCATGCGTAGGCGATAGGTTTTGACCTATGCATGATACGCGTGCCGATTTGATTTTCGTATGCCGTTTCGAATTTGAATTTGGTTTTAATGCGATACGGTGCGTTATGATATGTAGGTACCCCATGTGGACTTCGAGACGACAAGCAAGCGCGTGGCAACGTCGACACCGGCGAGCGAGGACCAGGTGAGTAGATTTATATCTACGGGGAGAAGTCGGGTGGATGGCGTATAGCACCCCCACAGTTCGTGGTGATGTATACAAATACGTATACACACATATATTTTGATTATATATTTTATGTTGATATGAGACTTGATGGTAAAGGTAGATTCTAGGTGTTCATGGATTAGTTTAGTGTTAGTTGCGAAACCCTGGAGTAGTCCTTACACCCACACACGCACACACACACATGTATACATCTATGTTATTACCTGTGCGTATATGGGGAGATGTGTTTATGTGTTCACCTGGGTATGGGACTAGGTGTTCATATACTGGTTTTGCGGATGATACTTGGGATTGAGATGAGATTTGAGTTGAGGCCGTAAGATCGGTGATATGGCAGGATTCGTACTTGAGATACGTCCTGATATTATAGCGGATCTTTGGATGACGATGTCATGTGAATAGTGATTTTAGTAGTGTACTAGACGTAGGTCAGTATCCCAGATGATGATCTTGATAAAGAGGATATCAGATGAACACTGTGTTGAGTATGATATTGACCCGTACCCAGATTTGGGGATGCCGTACGACGGATTTACGTACGAGCTATATATTGATGATTGATCCGCACTCTTGACTTGGGATGTCTGATTTTAGATATGGTATCGGATATGATATTATTGAGGCGGGATCACCGACTAATATATATACAGGTATGTATATGTATCGACTCAGATGTTAGGCGGTTTCCTTACTAGTAGTTCAGCTTGTTAGTTCAGCCGTATAGTTTAGGTAGTTGTTAGACTAGATTAGACTCCTACCTATTTCAAAACTAACGAATCGTGGGTATTTTAAAAGACAGGTCAAGGGATTCTACGGATATTTCAAAAGACGTATCTTTTCTTAAAAACATCGTAGCCCTTATTTTCAAAACACCACGATTCGTGTTATTTCAAAAGGCACTATTGTAGGACTTATATTAGGGTAATGCAGATTAGTTATCGTTGTGTCTAGTATTCAGCTCCCGCACATTATTGCTGTTGCTCCGCATCGCATACTTACATTGTTATTTCATATTGCATTGTTGATATTATGCTGTTAGGACACCAGCACCATTACCGATGATGCGTATGTACCACGTACACTTACTTGCCGGCTCACACACATCTTCATCGGTAATTGCCATGTCACGTACACCTTAGAAAATATTATTGCTTAATTTAGCTTGATAGCTAGTAGTTGACATGATATTAGTGTACTTACTTTATATGCCAGCTTAGATATTGTAGTTATTACTTGTCACTTCATGCATACTGTTATTCATTGTTATGCCGTATTCATGGATTCTCATGCCTATATTCATGGTTTTACATGCTACTGATGATTTGGATTCGGATTTCCATGAGATTTTCTGGATTTGGGGGAAAACCGCAAAACTTGTATAAGCTTCTTTCCTCTCTTTTAAATAAAAAGTGCGGTTTTCCCATGATGTATGAGTCGTCCACCATGAGTTTGCTGATGGATTTCGAGACCCGATTTGAGGAGATGGATGAACCGTTTTGGATACATGGTGGGCCCGGTGTGGTACCCCGGGGTAAGAAGATCGTGTTGTTGACGTTGAGCCTGTGCAGGGGAGCACGACCGACCGGTGATATTACCCAACGCGTTGGATATCCGGAGGATACCGTCGTGGTCATGAGATAGATGGTAGGGGCCGGCCTGGACTGACGGCGCCCTAGTCATTGTGATTGAGACATTGAGATTTCGAGATATTGAGGTACAGAGACTGTGATACAGAGATATCGAGATATTGGGACTACGTTTTGTGCCGATGCTAGGCACTGTTTTATGCTGATTTCATTATGATACCTCATTTTTAAAATACAGAAATCTCACTGATTTATGAAAGCAGTTTTCTTCAGTACATGCATTCTGTTTCATGCATTCATACATCATCCATATGATACATTGCTACCTGAGGTACTGACACAGGCACATGGGATTACACTTGGGTTAGATATTTGCCCTAACCATGGTTATGGGTTGCTGGTTATATATTTGAGGATTATATATTATGATCGTATGACCTAGGATTGCGTCATACATGCGATTTTTATTCATAGATGTTTTTCTATTCACGAGTTGGCAACTCACCCCCGTTGTGCCCCAGTTTCTTGCAGGTTTGCCGTACAGGTTTCATTACGGCTTTGCGGGCACAGTTTCGTTCGGGTGACTTGTTAGTAGGTGGGTTTATTGGTATCATACCCATCATATTACCTTGTATAATATTATTCAGTTGTATCTAGTAAATTCCATCAACTAAACATGTATATATTTTGAGATAGAGACCAGTGATGTTATTCATTCGACCTTAGAGTCGCGCGTTATATTTCTGTGGATTTCTTGTGGTTTTGAGTATCCTTTTGAGTTTTGATCCTCGCCCTTGGCGTTGTATATTACATTACTTGTGTGGTTGTGACCGTCGATTGACGAAGAGCTAGCTCCCGCTTGGGGATGCCTTTTATTGATTTCGTATACTATTCATGTTGTATCCCGTTTGGGGCCAGTATTTACAAAGGAGACTCTGCCGAAATTTTCAAGAAATATTTGATGTTTTTAAAAAACGCATAATTCAGCTTATGCTAATAAAACTACTTGATTTAAATTGGTTTTTCCTTCACTCTACTACTTTTCTTGGTTTGGATTTCTGGGTTTTCGGCTTACTTAGATTACGTACGCCTCGAGACGTTTCGTAGTTTAAGTGCCGGTCATGTTCCGTACTTTCGGGACGTGATAAACATGATCCAACGTATTAGCCTGGCCTTAGCATCTTTCTTCGATAAAAGGTGTCGTGGGGCGGAGTGATCGGTGTAAACCACTATTGCCGAGCCAATCAAGTAAGGCTTGAATTTTTCTAATGCAAATAAAAATGCCAAGAGTTCTTTCTTGGTAGTTGTGTAATTAATTTGGGCATCGTTCAAGGTCCTACTTGCATAGTAAAATATATGTGGCATCTTATCAATGTGCCGTCCTAAGATCGCACCAATAGCAAAATATGATGCATCACACATAAGCTCGAACGGGTGGTTCCAATTCGGAGATGATAGAACGATGGCTGTCGTGAGAGATCCTTTAAGCGATTCAAAAGTAGCCTCACAATCCGAATCGAAGTGAAATGTTGTATCCTTGGCCAAGAGAAGAGTTAAGGGTTTAACAATTTTGCTAAAGTCCTTAATGAATCTCCTATAAAATCCTGCATGACCAAGGAAAGATCGTATATCTTTGACGCATTTGAGAGGAGGAAGGTTATGGATGGCATCAATTTTAGCTCTGTCTACCTCAATACCTTTTCGTGAAATAATATGTCCAAGGACAATATCTTCTTGGACCATGAAATGACATTTTTCCCGATTCAAATTTAAGTTCTTATCCTTACAGCGGGTAAGAACCCCATTAAGATGACGTAGGCATTCCTCAAAGGTGTCCCCAAATATGGAGAAATCATCCATAAATATCTCCAGAAAATTCCCGTCCATGTCTGAGAATATCCCCATCATACACCGCTGAAATGTAGCGGGAGTGTTGCATAACCCAAATGGCATGTGTCTATAAGCAAAAGTATCGAAATGACAAGTAAATGTTGTTTTATCTTGATCCTTTTCGGCGATGGGGATCTGGTTATAGCCAGAGTATCCGTCCAAGAAACAATAGTATTCATGTCCAGCTAATCGTTCTAACATCTGGTCAATGAAAGGTAGAGAGAAGTGATCTTTCCTCGTTGCGGCATTGAGTTTTCTGTAATTAATACATACGCGCCACCCAATTTGTGTGCGTGTTTGGATCAACTCATTAGCCTCATTAGTTATGACCATGATGCCAGACTTTTTAGGGACCACATGAATATGACTTACCCATTGGCTATCAGATATTGGGTAAATTATACCACTATCTAGGCACTTGACAATTTCTTTCTTTACCGCTTCCTTCATAACGGGATTTAACCGTCTTTGTGGGTCTCGGGTTGGTTTGGCTTCATCCATCAGATGTATATAATGTTCAACAATCAAAGGACTAATACTTTTGATGTCAGCCATTGTCCAACCAAATGCTTGCCGATTTGATCTCAATACAGCCAAAAGTGCGTTCTTTTGCTCTAAAACTAGAGAAAAGAGTATGATCACGGGAAAAGATACATTCTCACCTAAATATGCATATTTAAGATGAGAAGGTAGCGGTTTGAGATCTAGTGTCGGCGGAGAGATGATAGAAGGTGGGATAAGGGAATGATACTCGGACTCCCTAAGAGGTTCATAACTTGCGTAGGATATTGACTCGGAAAGCGATATTGAATTTTGCTGCGAGTCAACGAATTCAAACTCAGGGATGAACTCATTGAAGATATCCTCACTATAATAATTTGCCAGATCAAACAATGCCGCACTAGTGTTGTCGAGATTATCACAGCAAAGTACTTCAGCTTCGCAGCTGTCGGAAGCTATCTCGTTGATAGAACAGACATCGATTAAATGAGCATAAGATTTAGATGGTTGACTTCCTAGATTGTAAATATTAAGCTCAATTGTCATCTTCTCGAAAGATAAGTTCATAGAACCGTTACGACAATTAATGACAGCGTTGGAAGTTGCTAGGAAAGGTCGACCGAGTATCACCGGGATTTGATTGCGTAGGTTCGCCACAGGCTGTGTATCTAAAACAATAAAGTCTACAGGGAATATAAATTCCCCGACTTTGATTAACACATCCTTTAGCTCACTCCTAGGTTGGGCGATAGATCAGTCTGCCAACTGGAGAGTGCAGTGGGCAGGTTTCAACTCTCCTATATCTAGCTGCTTTTAGACGGAATATGGAAGCAAGTTAACAATCGCGCCGAGGTCAAGTAGAGCACAATTGATGCTTTCCCCCAATAGTTATAGATATTGTAGGACAACCGGGGTCCTTACGTTTCTTAGGCAATTGTTGGGTAGAAGCTGTGCTCACGTTACTTATCATGAATACCTTTTTCGGCATTTGAGTTTTTTTCTTCCTAGTGCACAAGTCCTTAAGGATTTTTGCATAAGAAGGAACTTGTTGAATAGTATCTAGGAGAGAGTTATTTATGTTAACTTGCTTAAACATTTCCACAATCTTTTCCATTTATGTGTTAGGTTTGTTGGTCCTCAACCTGTTTGGAAATGGAGCTTTATCAATAAGTTTTGGGTCTAACATTTGTGGAGAAGTTTGTAGGGATGGAATCGATCCCAGAATTGGAGTGGAGATCATTTTAGGTTGACTCGAGGAAGTGGGAGAAGGGTTCGAACCTTAGGGAAAATGGAGAATAGGCTCGGAAGAAGGTGGGAGACTAGACGAAATAGGGTAAGAAGTGGAAGCCGAGGTTTCAATTGATTCCTCATCATCAATCTGTTCACTCACTTGATTGTTGAACACTCTTCCCGATCTCAACGTGGTAACGACACTCATATTATGACTTTGTGAGTGGCCAGGATTCGGTAGGGGTTGAGATGGAAGTTTCCCTTTTTCTCTCGCACTCACCGCGGCATTTATTTGTGCAAGTTGTACTTTTATCGATTTTATACTTTCACCGTAGGAGGTGGTGGTCTGTGTTAATGCTCGGATAGAAGACTTTATTTCATCCGTCGATTGCATAGAATGTTTAATAAACATATCCACGTTTCGTTCGAGTGCAGATGAGTTTTCATTACCGGCCGTTTGGAAAGAATTATTATAAGGTGTAGAATTGTTGGTCGGATTTTGAAAAGGTTGCGATTGAAAGGGGTGCTAACTCTATGGGTGTGGTTGCTACTGCTGTGGAAGAGGTCTTTGATAATTGCTTTGGAACCGGTTTTGATTTTGGGTTTGGTTTTGGTTCCAAGCAAAATTAGGATGATTCCTCCATCCCTGATTATACGTGGAAGAATAATGATCGTTTCTAGGTCGCTGCTGAAAAGTAGCATTAGTGTGTTCTTGACCTTGAAACGGTGCATTCACAGGACATTCTTCCGTCAGATGTGATGGATCGGAACAGCAACCACACATAGTTTTGGAAAGTGTAACCAGGTTTAGAGAGATTGATGAGAATTTATTCTCCATAGCGTCGAGTTTCTTTTGCATTGCTTCCATTTCGGCTTTTACTATGATGGAAATATCGAGCTGATGGATACCTCCCCTAAATGATGGTCTAACGCTTTCCCACTGCAAAGTGTGTTCAGCGAGATCTTCCAGAAATTTCCAAGCTTCACCATCGTCTTTGGACATGAAATTGCATTGAGACATGGTTTCAAGCATCTGCTTTGTCGCTGGAGTAATGCCCTCATATATAATTCAGCACAGATCCTATCTATTTATTCTATGATGAGGACATTGGACAAGCAGATCCTTAAACCGTTCAAAGCACTTCCAAAATGGTTCATTGGGAAGCGGGTAAACTGGTTGATTTCGCTTTGAACACGGACGGTCTTATGATTGAGGTAAAATTTCTTAAGGATTGCTATAACGAATTCATCCCAATTGGTAATATAGCGTGCGACAGTGTTATAAAGCCATTTTTCTGCTAAATCGCACAAAGTGAAAGGAAGAAGACGCAAGCGCACAACATCCATTAAAAGTTGTGACGTACCCATCATTGCGCATACATTTTCGAATTTGGTGATAAAAACGTATGCGTCTTCAGACTCAAGCTTGTGAAATTTGGGCAACGGCTTGATAAAGTGGGGTTTAATTTCAAAATTATCCCCATTGGCTGGTGGAAGGGATAGACAGGTAGGAAGGGAACCACGTATAGGATAGCATCTTTCTTGGAGAGAGATGCATGGTGGATTCTACGCACCGACGGGTGGTGGTAGGGTGGTGTTATAATCTGATGGAGAACTGTCCATCTCGGTCGATGTGGTGGGTGGAGGTAAAAAAGAAGATGAAGAAGTACCGACTTCAAAGTTGATAGCAGAAACGCGGACAAGACGGGCACTAGAATCTCGTGTCCAGCCGAGCATGCACTAAGCGGGTTTAGCGCAAGTGGCAGCGTGCGTGTGATTTAAAATTGGTTTGTTTTAAAAAAGTGTCGGACGTGTGAAAAATCACATAAAAATGCACAATCAACCCTAGAACTAAGGTCACCTAGGTCAAGTCTCTAGACCGCCCTTAGACTTCCAAAGGACAAGCCCCATGATCAATCCTTTACCACCTCTTTATTACTCGTGTGGACAGGTAAGTGCCAGGTAAGTGGGAGGTATCCACTATACGAATCACCGAAAATAGCAGGTCTAATTAAGTAATCACTTTTCTAGACACCATAAAAGTAATGCGGATAAGTGCTAGATTACCCACGACCTTTCTCTGTTCTTATTGAGCGCGAAAGTCCTTAGAGCCTTGATCTAGATATTTTTTAATTAATGTAGGGTGATGAAGATGCTCGTTTTGTGATTTGTGAGGCCTAGGAAGGGTGATGAAAACTCCACCTAATCGGAATTTGGTCTTTGCCCCTTAATGTCCGTATTAAAATGTGCACAAACCAATTACAAAACACGCAAAAAGATTTTTTTGGCGGCGATATTTTGCAAAGAATCCCGCAGAAAAATATATTATTAGATTTTCTATAGGAGAGAGAAAGTACAGAGGAAGGAGAATTTTGGAGCCCAAATTCCCTAACTATGTCGCGGTTCCACCGCTAAAATTCAACTCTTGCCGCGGTTCCGCCGCGGAGTTGAGAGATTGCTTGAAAATTTTTGCTACGTTGGCCTCCCTTTCTCCTCTGGATCTTGATGGATGTCTCTGAATCTTTATCTTCTCGCTATAATGACTCCAGATTTCCTTGCAAATTCACACAATAATTGTTAAACACACAATTTGCTGTTTTGTTTTATTTTATGATATTGATCGATTAAGAATTCAAAATGAATAGTAAGAAAAAAATATTACGCACGCATCTTTGGCAACGTCGCTATTTGGTTGATCTGTTTTAAAGAAGTGTTTGTAGAATAACCGCAATCAATAACGGTGTCGCGTGTAGCTAGCCGAGATGAGTACGGGTCGTCTTCAGAGATATGTGGAATATTTCAATATTACTTTAGACGTGTTGATTAGAAAAGTGGAAGGAGAATAGATAATAGTGAAGAATAGTTATAAATTCTAGATCTTTGTTAAACACAGATGCATAAAATAGATCTAGTTTAAAGACGGATCTAGATTTTATATTAGAAGGGGGCTTGTAGGGTTCGTTTGGATTTAGTAGTAATGGATGACTAATAAAAATGGCTCCTTTTATCTATTGATAGATTTAAAACTACATAGATAGTGATGAGTGAGGATTAGGGTTCTTGGAAAAAACTAGGGTTTCCACACTATTGACCCTTGTCCTTTCATTTGATCTCAATTCATGTCTAGCCCTTAATAAAAA
The DNA here is from genome assembly GCA_030015575.1 of Agapanthus africanus. Lineage (NCBI taxonomy): Eukaryota > Viridiplantae > Streptophyta > Magnoliopsida > Asparagales > Amaryllidaceae > Agapanthus > Agapanthus africanus. The sequence goes on from CM057338.1 coordinate 437,398,810, forward strand.
AATTGTTAATCTGATCTCAAATTGCGGTCGAGACTAGCAATAAATTGGTAGCGCGCCCGATAATGATGTTAATGATTCTTTTGCTAAAGTTTATAAACTTCATAAAACTTAAAAGAAGTTAAAATATTTTCTCATTCATTGTTCTACCCTAATTCTACGAACTCTATCAAGCGGAGAATTACTCGCGCATGATGGAGATAGAAGAAGAAAGAATAGAGCAGGAATTCATAATGTAAATAAAGAAAATAAATGCAAACTAATTAATCTAATGATCTACCTTTATTAATCAACTTCATAAGTACAAAGCCTTCAAGTTTAGATTACAAGAGAAAGAAGAAGTTGCTCTCGATCTCTGCCTTGTAGGAAGTAGATGCTCCGTCGAACTTACGTCGCCTTATCATGTTGAATCGCGGACCTGTCTTAGATCACTTGTTCTTTAACGGTGATTTGCTTCGTGTAAAAGATTGATGATTTCTAAGTTTAGCCCTCGGTCCTTTATATAGCCCCAAAACCAGAAACCAAAGATCCTAAGAATTAGGGTTTGTTGTGAAGATCCAAACCACAAAATCCCAACTCCTAACTCCTCATTTAGGCCGTGGATCCGCCGCATTTATTACGTTTTGGCCGCGGAAACTCTGCGTGTTGGTGTGATTGTTGGTTCAAAATTCTGGGGCTGCTTCAATGTAACATATGGAGATTTATTTGATATCTGAAACATGAACATATTTCCTGAGTCTCTGCCAGTATTGATTATTCGGTTTTATTTATCTTCATCGGTAGATTTTTGATTCCCGACATCTCAATATCTCGATCTTCTGACCTAAGCCAACTCATGTACAATATCTCATTGAATAATCTTAGTAATATTTGGTATTTTTGAGATATTATCCTAACCATTTGATATGATATTATATTTTAAGAATATTGATTAAGGATATTTGATATGATATGCATATTTAAATTATCAAAATATTATATAAATATTATATGCATACATTTCCTTCATAATATTAATTATAATATATAAACATATGGTAAATTGTATTTTTACAGATAAACCCTCATATGTGTCATATTTATAATAAACACCTTTAGATATTTAAGAAAAGTAAGGAAAATGTCATATCAAAAATGCGGTATTTTCGACTGTACATGGGCCTTCTGCGAACTGCTCCAAGTCTTCTGAGCTGGGCTCGATCTCTAGAGAGTCGGGTCCTCCTGACAACATTCCAAAGAAAGAATAGAAAAGAAATGTCGTCAGCGAACAATCGCTCGGTAAATCCCAAAGAGAGATAAAAATAGACTGAACAGGTAAAGAGAATATATCTGGTATAATGTTTGATAGTTATGTTAACGCAGTTGTTTGTAACTTGGTATAGAATATACCAGTGTATACGAAAGGAGTCCAGCTTACCCCATGGACTATGGTATATGGTGTACAAGGCCCTGTCAAAACCCACGGGACAATGACAATGGATATTCAGGTTAGGTGTATTAAAGTGACTGTCTTGTGCCACTTTTAACACATTTCGTACCAATTTACCCCTTAAAAACCCCGTAATGTATATTGTATTATTTTGTAGTGATTTGTAAATATAAGACTTGCCGAAACCATGATATCAATTGTTCATGTAAACGGATAAAGATATATAACGGATAGTCATGTAAATAAGTCAATGTATATCCATGGTTCGGTCAAATCAAATCTTGTTGATATAGATTGTAATCTGGTATTCATGTTTCAAGTTCCAGTATATAGATTCAAGCTTTATTAGAGTTATATTTGATTTGTTTTCAAGTATGGATTGTTTTCAGATTTTATTGAGACTCAGATTGAGTCAGATTCTTCAAACAGAATTGAAGTCCTGAATTAGTTTTGGAGTTATCGGTAACTGCTGCACATGGATGGCAGGATTTGTGTCTTTTTCCAAGACAATTACCGTATTGATAACCCTGTTTTAGTTATCTATCTTAAATAGGCAAACACCCACTTTGTCCGGCTCCCTGAGGCTCAAGAGAATTGGTCCCGCTTAAATCTATATTTACTAGGGTCCTTATTGTAAATTAATACAACTCGAAGGAGTTTTATGAAAAATAGTTTTGATATGTTTTTAAAATAATTCTCAAGTGTTTAATTATCGTATTTAGGATTTTCATGGATGTAACTTTTAAAAGTGAGGTATTCTAATGGTTATAACCCTATATTGAATAGTATATGGTATTTTAGTCTAAATTGGAATTTGTATGGATTTGTGATGGTCTATTCATGAAAATCTGGAATTCCTTTGTTTAGAAAATATGGAATTTATTATATGTATTTAAAATAGATAATTTGATAATATTATAAATAATTATAGAAAAATAAATTTATTTATTAAATAGAAATCTCATTTTCTTAAAAATTGTATTAAAAATTCCATCGAGATCGGATACTCCGTGAGAAGGTCTATATCTCGCTCTACTAGTACCGAGGATGTGCGATAACTCGCACCATCCAAATCGGGTTCCCCAAAATGGGTTGTAGAGGCTTAATTGCAAGGAATTTAATTTAAAACAATCTTAAAGAATACGGTTTTATTAGTTTAAGGTATTTTATTGTAAATTGTATTTATCCCAAAATATTGTAAAGAGGCAATCGTGCTATGTCATGATGAGTGTTGTGATGAGGTAGGTCATTACCTCGTGAGTTTTCTAAAGGTAATATAAGCAAAATATAAGAAATAATGTCGTAGGTAAACTTTGTGGTATTAAACTGAAAAATGTAATAAACATGATTTTACATGGAGTTTTATGGTGAAATTGGTTTCTAAATTTTAGTTAATGTTTAACAAGCAAGGTTTAATAATTTGAATACGAGTTTCCTAAGAAAAATTGTTATTTTAAAGAGAATAGAATTTAAAAGTCGGTTAATTCCACTTACCGACGTCTTTTGAAAAGAGAACTTGTTTAATAAAGAAAAGAGGAGAAAAGAAGGGACTTACTGGTTGAGAAGAGAGAGGGAAAGTGTAGGAATAGTTTGAAAGCGTCATGGAGTCGCGGTGTCGCCGGATTTGTCCCGAATCGTCGCCGGAAGATGACCTTGGGCTAACTCCACTTGTACACCTTATTTGACTTGGAAAATTTTGTGAGTTTTGATGATAGATTTCAGAATAGAGAGGGATAGGATGTGGAGTGGTATTTATAGGATTGAATTAAGGTTTAAGGAATTAAAATGAGAATTAAAAATGTATTAAACATTAGATTAAAAGCTCATTTTAATTCTCTATTAATGTGCAGGAAAAATAAACAGAAGAGGAGTAGTGGTGTCACGCCCCGCTTCCCAATATACGGGGAAGGGACGTGGCGAGGCCGCTACGCATTTACTCAGAAGTAAATATGCTAAGCGTATCTAAGCAATATAAAATAAAATATACACAAGAGACAAGATGTAAATGAACAACAATTTTATTTATTAAACATTCTTTTTACAATGCAACTGAAATGAAAATACCTGGAATGAAAGCAATGTCTAAACAATGGCATAACAGAAATGAAAATGAAATGTACAACTAGAGCTCCTGGTCAAAAGCTAGCTGATCCAAGTCCTCGCTGGTGGGCTCTGTCTCCAGAAGGTCCGATCCACCTTACAACATTTCAAAGAAAGAAGAAAAAGGAATGTCGTCAGCGAACAATCGCTCGGTAAGTCCCAAAGATGAGGGAGAAGTAGAATAGACAGAGAGAGAGAGAGTATAGTTTTATAATGCTAGCGCAGTTGTTTTTAACTTGGTACAGAAAATGCCAATGTATACGAGAGGAGTCCCATATACACCGGAGACTTTGGTAACCCATAGTACAAGGCTCCATCGATAATACCACGGAACAACGGCACGGATGTAATTACGTCTTAAGTGACCACCTCGTTCCACCTTTAACATGTTCCGTACCAGTCTACCCCTTATAAACCTCGTAGTGTATTATTGTATTGGTTGTATTGTTTATATTGATTATATTGTATTGTCTTGTATTGTAAATGGATGACTTGCCGAAACCATGATATCAGTAAATGGATGTAACTGGAGAATCATGTAGATGGAGGTATATCCATGGTTCAGTTCAGTCAAGTTATATATATATATATATATATATATATATATATATTGAAATAGATTGTACAGACGGATTCATATTGAATTGTTGTATTGTAAGTTTATACTTGAATCGTATTCAAGTCAGATTGTTTAGTCTGTGACTTAGTCTGAGTCAGACACTTTGAAAAGAACTTGAAATCCTGAATTGGTTTTGATGTTATCGGTAACTGCTGCACATGGACGGCAGGATTTGTGTATTTTTCCAAGACAATTGCCGTGTTGATAACACCGTTTGTTAGATTGTCTACCTTAAATAGGAAAGCGCCCATATCTCCGGCTCCCTGAGGCTCAAGAGACTGGTCCCGCTTAAACCTATGTTTACTAGGGTCCTTCTTGTAATTTAGTATAACTTGAGAGGGTCTTATGTAAAAATAGTTTTGGCATAATTTCAAAATACTCCTCAAGCATTTAATTATCATCTTTAGGGTTTTCATAGATATATATTTTATAAATGTTAAATTTCTAATGAATAGAACCTAGTTTCATAGTATATAGTATTTTCTTGAAATAATGTACTTGTGTTGTATTTGGATGGTATTTTCATATAATAGTAATTCCTTTGATTTAGAAAACTTGGAATATTTATATAATTAAAATAGATATTTTGATAATATATATATATATTTAATGAAAATAATTTATTTATTTTCTTGTAGAAATCTCATTTTCTATATAAAAATGCATAAAAATTCCATCGAGATCGAATGCTCGTTGCGGAGATCTGCATCTCGCTCTACTATGTCCGAGGATGTGTGATAATCCATACCATCCCGAACAGGGTCCCCAAAATGGGTTGTAGAGACGTAATTGCATGAAAATGTTTAATACATCTTTTTATAGAAAACTGTTTTGTAAGTTTAGGGTATTTATTTGTAAAGTCGTATTTTCCCATATTCTATGTTCCCAAAACTTCATCGTGCTATGATAGAGATGTGTGTTGTGATGAGATTGGTCATTACCTCGTGAACTATCTAAAGGTATTGCAAGGAATAAAGGTTATAGTGTCGAAATGAATAGTTTGTGGTAATTTTATGTAAAAATGCGATAAATGTCACAAAAATGATTATTTTGATGTGAAATTTATTTTATTGAGTTTTTTAATGTTTATTAATCAACATATAAGAATATGGTTTTATCTTGTTAAAGAAAAGTGTAGTTTTTAAAGAAAACCGAATCGGAAGTTGGACTAACTTTGCTTCCGTCGGGTTTTAGAAATGGAACTTTTTAAAGAAAAAGATGAGAGGGGGAGATAGGAATTACATGCTTGGGGTCAAGAGGAGAGTGAAGGGGTCCTAAAGAAAGTTTCGAGACGTCGTTTCGTCGCCAGAATCTTCTCGGAAGATCGTCGGAGTTTCGCCCTTCGCTTATCCACTTGTACACTAAAAGACTTGAGAATTTGGTATAGTTTTGTAATAAAATTTTGAGTGAGAGGGGTGTAAAATGGAGTGGGTAATAATAGGGGAAATTAGGGTTTAGGGGGTGATGAATTTGAGAATTAAAATGCATTTAAAAGGAAATAAATGGGTGATTTAATTTCTGTGTGAATGCAGAGAAAACAAGCAGTGTGAAAAGAGTGGGGTAGCTGAAAGGTTGCAGATGTTTAAATATGGGAGCAATAGGGACGAGGGAGACCGGCGGTGCCGGGCTTTTGGGGTGTGTCGTCGGGTCTTTACCGTCGGGTGGGCTTGGAATTTAGGCCACGTGTCGGGGTCGATTGGTATACTTCTGTGCACATGTTTAAATAATTTGTAACTCTTCAGTTTACGTGATGTGCACGTGTAGACTTTTAGGCTTCTAAAAAGATTAAAAGAAATTAAAATAAAAAGATAATGTGGCTGATGAAATTTGAACTCAGGTGCTTTGTCTCAGCAGTGCAAGGCTTTACCAGTGAGCTACAAGCAAAACAAACTTATAACTCGTGTTCAGGCTTACGTGTCCCTTTCTGTATTTTAAAAAAATTCATATAGAATGTTTGGGTTGTTACAAGTGGGGGGAGGCCAAGGGGTATCAGGGTAAAATTTTGGAGGCATTCGGTACGGGGGGCCCGGCGGCGCCGGCCATAAGCCCATCTTCGCTGGTCGTTCTAGGGTGGTGGGGTCTTGGATTGGGGCCACGTGTCCTAGCCTGTTCATATATTATTCAGCACATGTTTGATTTTTGTGACTTTTCATTTTTACGTGTGTTGCACGTGTAAACTTTTGGACTTTCAAAAAGTTTAAAAGAAAAATCAGCAAAAATAATATATGGCTGAGGGGTCATAGCAGTGCAAGGCTTTACCAATGAGTTACAAGTTGTTTCTTGCTGTTCTAAAACAAATTAAATACTTATAACATACTCAAGGTTGCAAATACTCCATTTAGTACTTTAACTTTAAACAAATTTTGTACATTATAAACAGAGTTGTTACAATCGATTTTCAAATAAGGTGAACTAAAAATGGGTGAACAAGAATTAAGAATTTAAAAATCGAGAGATGGCCATCAAGAAAGAAGAGTAGTTGTAAAGGTTGGGATAATGGCTACTAGTGTCAGACCTAAGTTGCGTGGGAAAAATCGAGTAAAAGAAGAAACAAATGAATGCAAGAATTTGAAATGACTGAAAAAGATGGAAAGACATTCATCTGTAAGTCTACGGTAGCGTCCCGACCGTCAATCCAAGGCCAAACACGGAACAAAAACTTTTTACGAAACCGGTGCTATCGTAGTCTGTCACCCAGATCGAACCATTAACACTAAACTAGCTAGCTATAAAGAAGATAGAATGGCTATACCGATCGATCCGTGTCCTTCGGTCTTTAGCCACCATCCCTAACTCCTCGCGGCATCTCCGATCTCCGGTCTCCTCGTCGAAAGGGCACCACGTCTAGAAGACTTTTTACGGGCTCCCGCTTAAAACCGAAGCAACCCGGACATGAAGTTTGCTAGCCGACATGTCCATGTTGATGTAGAGAATGTGTGTGATAATTTTGTCTTAAGCATCCATTGATTCTCAACACATGAGAGTGTATGGATGGAGGTTGAAGATGAAGCCATGGTGGAACTTATGAGCTAGAGGAAGAAGAAGAAGAGACCTTTTTTTTCTTAATGTGTTGGAATAATAATGTGAGAGTTCTAGTTCAATCCAAGAGCTAACCCCTTGCCTCATGGCTGCCCCTTCTCTCTCCACTTATCATTTCAACACATTAATCAAAATAAAATGTGAAATATGCACAAATAAAGAGACCATGAGTCACTACTTATGTACATATCACAATAAATGCTCCTCATAATGAAATCCACTCACAATTTCCACAAAAATAAACATAAACCCAAATGTTTAGTCCAACAAAAAGATACGGCAACATTTAAAGTAAACTCATGACGAATCACAAGGATACCCCTCACCTGTATATACATACCTGCATCCGCATTCCAACTGAATGCAAATGCGATGAGACTAAAGTAATCCAACAAATCTAATACTAAGATCCGGCTTAAACCATAACTAGTATGATTCGTCCGATCATGATCCGTGCACAAGTGCACGTATATGATCGAACCCTGCCATAAAACTATACGGCCTCTACAACGTTTCGCCCGAACCTTGGGAAAACTGTCTGTATGGGACTCTAAAGACTCGTCAATACACTGGCTATGGATTTAACCACTAGCACGTCAGTGCACTAGCTGTGCGTAACGGCTGCCGAGGTATTTACCAAAAGGGAGGCCGATGAGCGAACTCATCCAGTAACCCTACTGAGCCTGTCAGTGATAATGTCCGTACAGTCCGGTCCGTTCGTCTATGAGCATCGCATGTCGGGCCTAGGGGGCTGGTAAACGTTAGACCCCTAAAAGCGGTACAAGTCGTGTCGGAGTGTAGCCCAGAACAGCTTGAGATACTACTGGAATACCTACTAGTAAATCTCCTGCGTTGGCCAAGGACTTCGTGTAATGGCTCTCCCAAACACAGCGCGATCTCACCCCCAATACCGGGAGAGACGAAACCCCTGCCGATCCTCTCACTACCTCCATGTGGCTCGGGACTGTACCCAACTAAAACTTGTTTGCACGACTCCTTTGAGCCGTGGTAGGGTAGTAATCAAAGCACAGTGGGAACTCACATGAGACAAATGACGATCTCAGGTCGATGAACTAACCTGTACACATGTCACCAGGGAACTGCTATCTGACGATAGATATAAAACCAACTAGCATGTTCCCGGCGAGTCCTGTCCGGTGTACTCATAACCCAATGAGCACCTGTATAAATCTTAGGTGAACCAACTGACACCAATGGCTTGTGAGACCGGCCACCGCCCCTCGTCGGGGTCTCGACTGTATACACTAGTCTACTCTGGAGTATCTATGCCCTGTCTCGAAACTCTCTCGACTAGGGACCTTTTAAGGATGGACTAGAGGAGGAAGGAACCTGAGCTTATAGACCCCAGCTCCCACGTATATGATCGCCATCATACTGCTGGCAATCAAGCAAGAATCCTAAGGGCTCTACCAACGTGTAATAGTGATATGTAATATCACCTAAAGTAGTACATGATGATAAAGACAAACCAGATAGCATACTATCATCTCGAGTAAGACTGTCCCACCGGTATAGGTCCTCCCTCAATCATTGCAATCACGTGCCTGCGATCCAATAATTGACTATGAGGGCACTATATCCAACAATCTCCTACTTGCACTCAAGGCTAATTATTGCGGTGTCGCATACTCACAGCCCGCGTGATATCGAACACACAACTCCTCTACTGATCAGTTTCACAAAGCTTGTTTGTGAAAGTATTGCGTTCGAGAAATAGCCTCAGTGAGTGGATCCGCCATGATGTTTCTTTCTATGTCTCTCTTAATTTCAAGTTCGCGGAGAAAACCATCTCCCGAAATGAGCAATACCTGTCTTAGAATATGTCTTGATATCTGATGGGACCTAGTTCATAAATGAACTTCAAATCCAAACTTCTTAGACTGTATCGTCAACTGAATTTAATCAGTATCCACTTAGACCATTTGTCCAAACTACTGTCCCTCGTCAGAGGGAAAACTATAACTCTCACAGTCACTCTGTCATCCAGGTCACTTTGGAAGTCTGGATTGATAACCGTCTCCTAAAGAAGGCTGCCGTTATCAAATACCTAGAACATCCACTTATGTTCTAAAACTTCTTCCGAACGTTTCTCCAAGATTGGACTAATATATCAACTTATTGCAGCTAGTGCAAAAACAACATCTGGTGTGGTACTTGACATCTCATGATTGACTCAATTGCCTGAGCAAGTGATATGCCAATCGTGCACATCTCTCCCCCCTTTAGTCTGTAAGACACCTTCAGAGAGGGTGACTCCATCACCTGCAGGTGCACCACCATACCAGGAGTCGTCCATTCTAAATACCTTTAGAATACTGTCTAAGTACCCAGATTGGGACACTTCTCAGATCGAGATCTAAAACCATAAATCTAGTAACCAGAATGTCTAATATAATATCCAAGCCCTATGTGGAGAAATCACTGTGTGACAACCAAAGTATAACCGATCGTAGTATAGGAATTTCACTTCCTATATTGTGTATGTCATCCAAATACCAGGACATCACACCTTACTACCTTCTTAACAGATTCACCCCCTATTCTGATGAAGTCAAACCTATGACTGTCATATAAAAAATAGATGGTCTATCTCCACTATATCTGCTTTAGTTTATAAATAGACACAAGCTACTTGTCCACTATGCTTCCGCTGCTCCCACTGACCACAACAACCCTATGGAAGAATCATATACACGTGCACTTCTAAAGCTAGTTTAGAACGACGCTATACTTATCCTCCTGCCGGGTCTCATAGTCCAGAACAGCAGCAATGGTAAGTCTGGGTAAACAAGAACCTCCTTGTCACTATCCTTGAGGATACCGGAGTGCCTCTCGAGTGCCTGAGGTTACCCACCATATCTGTGGAGTGGCTAATGGAATGTCAATCCAGATTGAATGTTTAGGTCCTATTAAATTTTCAGTAATCGTCTGTGGTTCTGGAATCACTTCCAGTTCTACCATACTCCCACTACTGTTTTTCTGAAAAAGTCCATTTTACTAAAACTGTGGCGAGTCAAGAACAATATCACTATTGATCTTCCAGATGGTAGAAAGTTAACCTTCGTCATAGCCCGGGTCAACCCACAAACAGCCATTACAGAAATGTGCCTTGAGTTATCCAGAGTCTGGTTTTAAGCATAAGCCGGACAACTCCATATACTTTAACATCGTTAAGATATGATCCATTATATATACAATATAGAAACAGAGGCACTGATTTAATTGGAACCAGATTCAAATCATGCAGCTGTCTCCAGTGCATGTCAACTAAATGGAGAGGCCGATCAGTATTACTCAACTTAGGAGTGCATGCAAACATGAGTAACCTGAAAGAGAAACAAATTTCTCAAAACCATTACTATCAACTGAATACCAAACACAAGTACTTAAATCTTCGATCACCTTGAAGAATCCTGATACTTGCAACACCTGGTTCTCTACTTTATTCTTATACCTATAACTTCTCAAAACTTAAACCTTGTATTTCTACGAAACACTTGTCTAAAACTAGAGAAGTCATAAGTAAACAAAATATAGTATGAGGACTAACCCCTCTGTCCATACAAACCCTGGAAAATATACAATACTCTGTATAAGTCCCCTAAGTCGAATAACTCAAACCCTGTGCGTCGTAGGTTGAAAACTGTACTTATGGTTGAGAAGAATTACACCGCTGTTTAATGCTCCTTACCTAACCATCAACTGATATAGGTAAATGTCATAAACATAATTTCAAAAAGTTATATCTCACTTTATAAAATAAACGTATAGATATATTAGTTTGAAATTGGTACATAACAACGGATATTCAAAACCAAATATTTACCGTCCGGCAAATACCCAGGCGATTTCCTCAAATATCACCAATTACAACGAATCCAGATATAATAAGGATGATCACCTAATTCCCAATATCTTACTCCTACTCATCATCTGTAAAACCATACAGATATGAGAATCATACCTGGTAAATACATACCCTGGAGCAAGGACTAATTGGGAAATCCGTTTTCTATTAACAGTACACAGTGAAACTGAAACATGAAAATGTTTCGAAGGGGTATCCGGGTATTCTTAGTAATGCCTCTTCCATTATCAGATTCACAATTGTAACCGTATATTTCTTTGCCATCTCTCCAAATCCCTTTATTTGTCATTACTCATTACCTTCTGTACACCTTCTTAGGCTAAATGGTTTTCTTCCTTCCCTACCGTTCGGCACCAGCCTATGGTTTGGAAGAAGACTGTCCAATAAGCGTAATAGGTGTATTGTCCTAATCCTAGGAGCACTCGCAACCCGAGAGAAGGTAAAGATGAAAAGAAAACTGAATAAACCTTATTCCTATTTCTCCTGAACCAGAATCCATCCTCGAACTGGAACAAGTTCCTTCGAGTTCGTATATAACCATACGATGGAGTATCCAATAACTGTGGATCTTCGTAGTGATACGGGGTGTTCTGGAGAAATACAAAGGTGAAGTAGGAGTGGCGATGAAATACATGGTTTGGTCGTGTATGATAGCAGTTACAATTTACTTTGCCCTCTTTCTGATCCCTTTATTTGTCTTTACTCAATACCTACTGTACACCATACTTAGGCTAAATGGTTTTCTTTATTCCCTACCTTTCGGCACATGCCTATGGTTTGGAAGAAGACTATCCAATAAGCGTAATAGGTGTACCCTTCTCCTAATCCTAGGAGCCCTCACAACCTGAGAGAAGGTAAAAGGAAAAGACAACTGAATAATCATATTCTATCTCTCCAGAACCGGAATCCATAATCCATCCTCGAATCTGGAACAAGTTCCTTCGAGTTCGTATATAACCATATGATGGATTTATCCAATGGAAGTGGATGCTCGTAGTAATACTGGGTGTTCTGTAGAAATGCAAAGGGTAAAAGAAGGAGTGGGAATGAGGTATTCAACTCTGACAATCCAAAAGCCAGTGTTTTAAGAAAGTTCGGTTAACTTGGTCACTGAGTCATAGTCTAGGGTCGGGCCATGGTCGCTGCCAAAGAGAGAGAGAAAAGAAACACTCTGCGTGCACTCTAACCTAGATCAGAATGGTTATCACTTTATCTAATCAGGAAACCTCCCACTGTATCCTCAAATTCTCCTCCAAACCTGAAAGAAGAATTATTCGGGATCACCCGAGGAGTAAACCAACTCATCAGTGGGAATCGGGATCCAACTATCATCGCATGATAACATGATGGAATCCACTCACGTTATCACACTCCAGAAGGTATGCGCATGCCTGGCAAGTTTTCTGTATGTTTGAAACTCCTGATGTGATTTTTACCCCATGCTCTTATGACCTTGACGAAGGTCAACAAATCATAAGTCACATGTCAAGTTCTACCCGTCATTGTCCAGCTTAATTTGAACCCACCCGTACAAGCCTTTGACGAAGGTCAACAAGGCTGTACGACTATCCCAAACCAATGCATCTATCTATGCAACAGAAAGGTAACAAGTAGCTGCCATACACTATGCCTTGATGAAGGTCAACAAACATAGCATGAATACTAAGTGCTACCCGTCTGAAATGACGGAGGGCTACGAATGGTTTTTTGCGAAAAACCTTTAACGTAATGAACTTGATATCGTTGAAGGAACCAGATAGCTTTTTACAAATATATAGTGGCAAAAACCTTTGCTAAAGAGGTCACTCCCGGTGAAGGGATCTCGGCTCTTTCCTCGTAGAATGAGGTGCAGGATATTCCAACTGAATACCGCGATGCAAAGCAAAAAGTAATCGACTATAGTGAAGTTATTACCATGACGCAAAGCTCTGTCCAAGGGGTCACTCCCGATGAAGGGATCTTGGCCCTTGCCTCGTAGAATGGGGTGCTGGATATTCATAACTAAATACCACTATGCAAAACAAAAGAAAACGTCCTTGTAATAATAAATTTTTGAAAATTGTTCCAACAATATCAAATATGTTTGTTTAGCTTGCATTGATCCGAATTAATGCAATCCCATCAATTGATCACACCAATAAAGAACGAAAATATGATGTACGTATATGCCATCCGCATTCGCCACCGGGTCCCGTCATCATCCGTTAGGTTACTTAACTAACGACAGAGCGGGGACTGTACTAGCGCGGATGTAAAACATATACAACATCTACTAGTATATATATTAATATATAATAATCGCTCCAGGCGTGATAAATGCAACATTACAGAAAATGTAATAAGCATTACAAAACAATACAGATAATCAAGGAGCCCCGGGTTTCATTGAGCCGCAATTGAAACCCGACGTTCCCCTGGTCGTGTGGATAGCCTGTGCAATGAAAACCTAGACCCCTATGGGTGCGGCAAGATACCCGCCAAAACCTGAAGCGAGGCAGCCCCTTCAACAAAGTGAATGGACCACCCGCACTTCACGGAATCCGGTAACTTAAGCACCCCTCCTTGGGTCAACCTATACCCCCTACGAGTGCGGCGAATAGCCCGCAAATTCTAGAGTGAAGCCCCCTCCGTCTCAAAGCCATGAAATGCGGGCCCGTTGCCCTCCAGAACCCTGCTATCTGTGCACTCCACCACGGGGTAATCCTAGTAAAGAAAAGAAAAATATGTACAACGGGTACATCGACCTCAACCCGGTCGTGCCCCAAAAGAATAATATACAAACAGGCAGTGACGGCAGTCCACATGTCGGACGCTCACCCCGCAATATCAAATGTACAAATATATCCAAACTGCACTAACATTGCACCAAGCTATCCACCACGACAAATCCGCAACATCACAGCACGACACAGAACATCAACGTGAATGTCACATTCGCAAACCCGTCTAAAAGAGCTATAACAATTAGACAAGATTTACCGCTCGAATGACATTCAAGGTCGCAGATAGTAATGTAAGTACTTTGAACTAACTTATTTAAAATTTCGATCGACAAAATTTCCCGAAGTGGGCCCCAAGTACAAATCCGGCACTCAAACAAAATCTGGGCCCAAACAAAATATACCAGAAACCACAATTCCACATCAAAGATACCCAGAAGAAATATGGTGCAATGAATTGACTATTGCGCCGCGCAACCGCGACAAACATGGTGTTTCCGCCGCGTTTCCGCGGTGTGATGGTACGATCGTGCTTCCAAATTTCTTCCAGAGTCTTAAAAAGGCCTGCACGATTTTCTGACATACTGAAAATAATTTTTCGACCACTTTAAAAATTTGGCAGAAACTTAAAAAATGGAATTACAGTTTTTAGAAATTTCGTTCGATCGATATTTTAAACATGTTAGAACAAGCTAGTAAAGGTTAATGGCGTGGCTCTAATACCATGTAAGTCTACGGTAGCGCCCCGACCTTCAATCCGAGGCCAAACGTGGAACAAAAACTTTTTATGAAGCCGGTGCTATCGTAGTCTTTCACCCGGATCGAACCATTAACACTAAACTAGCTAACTACAAAGAAGATAGAATGGCTATACCTATCGATCCGTGTCCTTCAGTCTTTTGCCACCATCCCTAGCTCCTCGCGGCATCTCCGATCTCCGGTCTCCTCGTCGGAAGGGCACCACATCTAGAAGTCTTTTTACGGGCTCCCGCTTTAAACCGAAGCAACTCGGACATGAAGTTTGCTAGCCGATATGTCCAAGGTGATGTAGAAAATATGTGTGATAACTTTGTCTCAAGCATCTATTGATTCTCAACACATGAAAGTGTATGGATGGAGGTTGAAGATGAAGCCATGGTGGAACTTATGAGCTAGAGGAAGAAGAGGCCTTTTTTTTCTTAATGTGTTGGAATAATAATGTGAGAGTTCTAGTTCAATCCAAGAGCTAACCCCTTGCCTCATGGCTGCCCCTTCTCTCTCCACTTATCATTTTAACACATTAATCAAAATAAAATGTGACATATGCATAAATAAAGAGACCGTGAGTCACCACTTATGTACATGTCACAATAAATGCTCCTCATGATGAAATCCACTCACAATTTCCACCAAAATAAACATTAACCCAAATGTTTAGTCCAATAAAAAGATACGGCAACATCTAAAGTAAACTCATGACGGATCACAAGGATACCCCTCACCTGTATATACATACCTGCATCCGCATTCCGACTGAATGCAAATGCGATGAGACTAAAGTAATCCAACAAATCTAATACTAGGATCCTGCTTAAACCAAAGCCCACTAGTATGATCCGTCCGATCATGATCCGTGCACAAGTGCACGTATATGATCGAACCCTGCCATAAAACTATACGGCCTCTACAATGTTTCGCCCGAACCTTAGGAAAACTGTCTGTGGGGGACTCTAAAGACTCGTCAATACACTGGCTGTGGATTTAACCATCAACACGTCAGTGGCACTAACTGTGCGTAACGGCTGCCGAGGTATTGACCAAAAGGGCGGCCGATGAGCGAACTCATCCAGTAACCCTACTGAGCCTGTCAGTGACAATATCCGTACAGTCCGGTCCGTTCGTCTATAAGCATCGCATGTCGGGCCTAGGGGGCTGGTAAACGTCAGACCTCTAAAAGCGGTACAAGTCATGTCGGAGTGTAGCCCAGAACACCCTGAGATACTACTGGAATACCTACCAGTAAATCTCCTGCCTTGGCCAAGAACTTTGTGTAATGGCTCTCCTAAACACAGCGCGATCTCACCCCCAATACCGGGAGAGATGAAACCCCTGCCGATCCGTTCACTGCCTCCATGTGGCTCGGGATTGTACCCAACTAAAACCTGTTTGCATGACTCCTTTGATCCGTGGTAGGGTAGTAATCAAAGAACAGTGGGAACTCACATGAGACAAATGACGATCTCAGGTCGATGAACTAACCTGTACACATGTCACCAGGGAACTGATATCTGACGCTAGGTATAAAACCAACTAGCATGTTCCCGGCGAGTCCTGTCCGGTGTACTCATAACCCAATAAGCACCTGTATACATCTTAGGTGAACCAACTGACACCAATGGCTTGTGAGGCCGTCCACCGCCCCTCGTCGGGGTCTCGACTGTATACACTAGTCTACTCTGGAGTATCGATGCCCTGTCTCGAAACTCCCTCGACTTGGGACCTTTTAAGGATGTTCTTATAGACCCCAGCTCCCACGTATATGATCGCTATCATACTGCTGGCAGTCAAGCAAGAATCTTAAGGGCTCTACCAACGTGTAATAGCGATCTGTAATATCACCTAAAGCAGTACACGATGATAAAAACAAACCAGATAGCATACTATCATCTCGAGTAAGACTGTCCTACCGGTATAGGTCCTCCCTCAATCATTGTAATCACGTGCCTGCGATCCAATAATTGACTATGAGGGCACTATTTCCAACATCATCAATGTTAACCTGACGTGTAGCTTCCACCTCAACGGCCGACATATTAAAAGCTTTTCGTCTCGGCATATTCCTCCTTGCCCGAGGAACGTTCCTTTGTGCTTGTGGTACGTTTTTGTTAGATATGTATGCCTTAGAGGCCATTATTGTATATTATAGTGGATGCTTGGACATATGTATATACATGACAGTCTTGCTCGATATGATATCTATCTGGTTTGTCTTTATCTTAACATGTGTGTATATATATATATATATGTTTTAGTTACTATTATGTATTATTGATGCATGTTGATAAAGTCCATAAGATCTTTGCTTGACTATCCGGATTGTGATGACGATCATACTAGTAGTGTCTGGGTAGTCCATAGGCACATCCTTAAATTTTCCTAGTCGTGGGGGTATCGAGATATGGCATCGATATTCCAGAGTAGAATAGTTTATACGTTTCTTAACCGTGTATGGGGCGATGGATGATCCCACATTCATTGCTATTTGACACCAAAGATTGTATACATGTGAGCACACTGAACGGACTCTCCGAGAACTCCTAGATGGTACTATACCTATCATCATATAGCAGTTCTCTGGTGACATGAGCACATGGTAGTCTGTAGACCTGAGATCGTCATAGTGTCTTGTGTGGTTCCCACTGTGCTTAGATTATTAGCTTACCATAGCTTTAAAGAGCCGTGCAAATAGGTAGCAGTTAGGTACAGTCCCGAATCTCATGGAGGCAGTGAGCGATCGGAGGGGTTTCGTCTCTTCCGGTATTGGGAGTTGATGTTATGTTGTGGGCGATTGGATGTAACCATAAGTCCCTGACTAGGGAATATGAGATTTACCGATAAGAGTTATTGTAAGGACCATAGTGCTCACGCCGCATGATTCGCGGCGAAGGCGGAAGAGAAAACAAAAATTACAGCAATCACTAACGACCTATACCTTAGAATCGATTCCAAACACTAAACTAGATATCTACACATGCAAGGTTAGGGGGCTAGCTACCTTTGTAGTGTGTCCGCACAATTGCGGAAGACCCCTACACTGCTCCAAGGACTCTTGCAAGGCTCTGAAGTCGTCAGGAACGAGCTTGGACGCCGATCTTCCTCATCGAAGATGATCTACCCGAAGGAATCCGAATAAAGCTATAGCTTTACACCTAAGTGATCAAGTGAAGCAACTCACAATCCAAGCTTGCTAAGAATGGATTAAGAGAGTGATGTAGTGGTGGTTCTCTCATGGTTTTCTCTCTTTACAAATTTTCCATCCCATTTTTGAAGCTAAACTCAAGAGAAGAGAGGGAGAAGAAGAAGAAGTTATGAATAAATCAATTTTCTCTTTTATTTTTCTTTATTCTCTTTAATAATTGTGAAGAGTGGGTGGATGGGTGACTCACCCCAATGTGTCACCTATTTACACTCTTCACAAAGGTTCTTAAATGAGGTGGAAATGGTGTATGTGTACACACACACATAATCAAGTATGATCAAAATACATAAATCCGTAATAGTATAAAAATAAAAATACCCGTATTTATACAAATACTCGTATTCGTATAAATACCGTATTCGTGTCAAAATACGAATACCCAAAAGATAGATAATGAGAAATATAAGACTAGCATACAATGACCTGGCTATCTTTCAAACCTGCGAGTATTATCAAAACACTCAATTAAAGTACGTGCATTGAATATACGTATTTAATCGAATCTGAGTGCGTATCAAAATACACACATACTATATCATTTCACCTGAACCGGGAAACCCTCTGCGTGGGACTCTAAAGACTCGACAATATGCAAACAGTGGGTTTGACCATAAGCACGTTAGCAGCAATAGTTGTACGTAACGGCTACTCAGGTATTGAATGAAAGGAAGGTCGACAAGCAAACTCGTCCGTACCCCTGCTGAGCCTGTAAGTGTCAATCACCGTACAATCCGGTCTTTTCGTCTAAGAGCATCGCATACTGGGTCTAGGGTGTGGTTAATGTCAGACCCTTAATAACCCGATAAGTCGTGTCGGTGTCAAGCCCATTACCAAACCGATAAACTACTGATATCCAATCAGTAAATCTCATTCGCCATGGTTAGGGACTTATGGTGTTGGCCAACCGAACACAGTGCGACATCGAATCCCTATACCGAGAGAGACGAATCCTTGACGATCGCTCACTGCCTCCATGTGGCTCGGGATTGTACCCAACTAAAACTTATTTGCACGACTCAGTAGAGCCGTGGTAGGGTAGTAATCTAAGTACAGTAGGAACTCACACGAGAAAAATGACGATCTCAGGTCAAAAGACTACCTGTACTCATGTCAACTTAGAACTGCTATCTGACGAAGGGTATAGTACCATCTATAAGTTCTCGGCGAGTCCGTCCGGTGTATTCACCTCCAGTGAGCACCTGTATACAATCTTTGGTGCAACACACCAATGGTTATGAGACCTGCTACTGCCCCTCATCGAGATCTAGAAACGTATTCACTAGTCTAATCTGGAATATCGATGCCCAGTCTCGATACCCTCACGACTAGGGATATTTAAAGATGTGCTTATGTACTACCAAGCTCTCACAGGTATGATCGCCATCATAATTCTGGTAGTCAAGTAAAGATCCTATGGGCTTTATCATTATATATTCGCATACACGTAAGAAAACAAATACACATCAACGATAAAGACAAACCAGATAGCATACTATCATATCGAGTAAGACTGCTTTACCTGTATAGGTCCTCCTTCAATTATTATAATCGCCTATTTTCGATTACAATAATTGCCTTGAGAGCACTATAGCCAACAATCTCCCACTTGCACTTAAGGCCAATTATTGCGGTATTTCATACCAACAGCTCGTGTGCTATCGAATATGCAACTTCTTTACTAACATCTCATGTGTTTGAGAAATAGCCTTACTGAGTGGATCCGCTACAATGCTTCTAACTTTCTCTCTCTATATTTCAACTTCTCGGAGATCAAATATCTTCCGAACTGAGCGATACCCTACCTTAGAATTTTTCTGGATACCTTATGGGACCAAGTTCATAAATGAACGACTTTATCCAACAATTTTCTTGGGCTGTATCATCCGCTGTTCATAATCAGCAACCGACGCCATGTTTACCTCAGTATTTTGCATGGAACTCCGTCCGACATACTGCTCCCTAGAAGAGGATAAACTTATAACTCTGACAGCCATTCTGTCATCCAGATCACCTTGGAAGCAAAAACCGGTAATCGCCTCTCGAAGGAGGCAGCCATTACCATATCCTAAGAACATCCTGATATGTTATTCACTGCTTCCCTTTGTTTCTTTAGGATTAATATCTACTTAACATATCCTAAGAACATCCTGATATGTTATTCACTGCTTCCTTTTGTTTCTTTATGATTAATATCTGATTACTATATTAAGTGCAAAAGTAACTTATGGTCTGGTACTTGACATTGCATGATTGACCTAATTGGCAAAGAAATTGGTATGTCATTCATACGAGTCCTTCTCCTCATCAGTTTAGAAGACATCTCTTTAAAGATGGTGACTCCATCATTTTCGGGCACACCACCACATCAGGAGTCTTCCATTCTAAAATCCTTTAGAATAGTGTTCAAATACCCAAATTGGGACAGTTCCCAAATCTAGATCAAATGATATAGATCTAGTTACTGGAATAACTGATATATTATCCTGATCCTATATGGAGAAACATTTGTTATAATCCACAGTTTTAACCGATTGTAATATTGGAACATCACTTCTTATTAGGAGTATATTATCCAAATACCTGGACAGTACTCCCTACATCCTTCTTATTAGCTTCATCTGTTATTTTGATGAAGTCAAACAACTTGACTTTCACATCAAAATAGACGATCTGTCTTCGCAATGCCTGCTTTAGTCTATGAATAGACATAAGCAACTTGCACACCTTCCGCTGCTCCCACCGACTACAACAACTCTCTGGCAGAGTCATATACATGCACTTATAAATTTCCAATTAGGAAGATGTTATAATCATCCACCTATCAGATCTCATAATCATGAATAGAAGAGTGACAAGTCATATCCGTATGGACTTCAGCACAGATACCGAAGTAAAAGTTTTATCACAATCCACATCAGGTATTTGATGAAAACACTTTACTATAAGTCTAACCATATTAGGTTACTACCTTTTTACTTGCATTGATCTCGAAAGATCTACTTGCTCCTAATGGGTTTTACCCCTTCAGGAGCACCCGACAAATTCTATAATTTTCTGAATTGCGTGGCATCCAACTTGGATATCTGGCATCTGGCCATCATCCGGAAGTCACCACTTTCCAATGGATAGATGATAACTAGTAGGGCCATCATAACCATGATGCAAACCTTCCCATCACCGTTAATAAGGAAACCGAAGTGCCTCTCGGGTGGCTAAGATTATCTACTAAAATCCGCGGAGTGGCTATAGTTTGTCAAATCAAATTGAATCCTTAGGTTCTACTAAATTTTAAATAATCGTTTGTTATTCTGGAATCACTTCCAGTTCTACCATACTCCCACTAAATTCTTTTGCAAAGAAGTCCTTTTATAAAAAGGTGGCAAGTCAAAAACAATGGAACTATTGATTTTTCAAATGGTAGAAGTTAAATCATTGCAAAAGCATGGGATAACCCAAAAACTGTTATTACTTAAGCGTGCCTTGAGTTTGTCCGGATTCTGCTTTTAAAAAAATAGATAACTCCATATCTTAACATCCATAAGATATGCAACCAATTTATATACATATAGAATCAAAGGTACTAATTTAGATAGAATCAGATTCAAAAAGTTATGCAACTGAGTCCAATGCATATCCCATAAAATGGAAAAAAGGCCATACAACATTACCATCAAGGAGCGCACATACGGATGAGTAACCTGATAGAGGATCAAGTTTTCAATATTACTATGATGGAATACCTAGCATAAGTATCTATATCTTCGATCATCTTGAAGAATCCTGATATTTCCAACATATGGTTCTCTATTTTATTCTTATAGCTATAACTTCTCAAAATTTGAACCCTGTATTTTAACGAAATGCATGTCTAAAACCAGAGAAGTCATAAGTAAACGAAATATAGTATGAGTACTAACCTCTTATTCTAATGGATACTGGACAACATACATTATAATGTATAAGTCCCAAGAATTTTACCAACTCAAAATCTGTGTTCCGTTAGTTGAAAACTGTATTTTGGTCAAGAACGACTATACCGTTATTCAATGCACATTACCTTATCCTCAACTGATAGAGGTAAATTTCCAAGACATATTTTAAAAATTCATATCTCACTTTATAAAATAAAGATATAGATATTTCATTTTAAAAATTGGTACATAACAACGGCTGTTCAAAAAACCAAATGTTTGCTGTTAGGCAAACGCAGGCGATTTCCTCAAATATCACCAATTATAAATAATTCTAATATTGAAGATCTAATCATCTAATTCCCAATAGTCTGCTCCCTCTCATTATATGTAATGCCATACAGGTGTGAGAATCTCAACTGGTATATATATACCCTGGAGTCAGAATGTAATTGGAAAAGCAGATTTCAATCACTACTGCACAAGAATACTGGAACATTAAAATGTTTCGAGGAGTGGCCGGGTATTCCTAGTAATGCCTTTTTCCAATGTCCAGATTCATGATATTAGTTGCAATTTCCTTTGCCCTCACTTCAATCCCTTTATATGTCTCCACATCTCACCTTCTGTATACCAACTTAGGCTAGTTGGTTTTCTTCCTTCCTCGCCTTTCGGCATATGTCTAGGATTTGGAAGAAGACTATCCAACAAGCATAACAGGTGTACTTTCCAAATTCAAGATGCCCACAACTTGAGAGAATGTGAAGAAGGGGAGACAGCCGAATTATACAATTCAATTTCTCTGGAACTCGTGGCCATCCTCAGACTGAAATAAATTTCTTCGAGTTCGTATATAACTATACGAGATGACCATTCCAAGCAATATGGATATCTGTAGTGATACAAAGTGTTATATAGAAGGTAAAGAGTAAAGATGGAGTGACAAGGATATATGCGACTTAGTCGTGAATCATGACAAACCAAAGTCAGATGTAAAAGGGTTCAGTCAACTTGGTTTACAAGTTTTAGTTTAAGGTCAGTCATGATCGCTGCCACAGAGAGAGAGAGAGAGAGAGAGAGAGAGAGAAAAGAAACACTCAGCATGCACTCTATCAAGATTAGATTGGTTAATCACTTTATCTAATCAGGATGGCACCTACCATTTTCTTGAATTCTCCTTCAAATCTTAAAAGAAGAACTAATCAGGATCATTGACATATTACAAGTTCACTAACCGTTCAGCCAGGCAGTGTAGGTACTCCGAGGAAGGCTCCCCGTGCTTTCGTACGGACCTAATGAAATAACCCCATTTCTGCTGAGGCATAACCTCGTAAATACTTTCTAGACACCTAATAGGTTAGCTAATTGTGAAGTGAAAATCTCCCGAGAAGTAATATATACTCATCAGTAGGAATCGGGACCCAACTATCATTGTGTGATAACCTTGACGGAAGCTGACCAAAATCACCACACTCCAGAAAGATATGTGCACACTTGGCTAGTTTCCCTTATATTTGAAATCCCGATATGGTTTTTGCTCTAAGCGGGTTATGACCTTGACAAAGGCCAACAAATCATAAGTCACAAGTCAAGTTCAACCTGTCATTATCCAGGCTTAATTTAGAACCACCTGTATAAGCCCTTGATAAAGGCCAGTAAGGCTATACGACTGTCCTAGATAATTTCATCACCATACAACAGAAAATCACTACATAGCTACCGAACACTATGCCTTGACAAAGGCCAACAAACATAGTACGAATACTAGATCTGAAATGACAGAGGATTATGGCTGGTTTTTGGTGAAAAAACCTTTAGCGTAATGTACTCGATATTGTTGAAGCAACTCGAGTGGCTTTGAAAAGGAGTAGTTTAGACTCGACTTTTAAAACAATCAGTTTTGTAGAAAATCGATGGTTTTGTTGAAGAAAACCGAGTAGTTTTAAAAATTGGTTCTAACAACATCATATTAGGTTTGTTTCCCTTGCATTAAATCTATAATGCGATCTATTGTAAGTTGATGTCGTGCACCCCGCGAGTCCGTAGGGAGGCGGAATACACAAAAAAGATTCTTTCTTTTTCAAAAGAGTGGCTTCGCAACATCGACCAAGATAACTCAGGATCTTAATTAAACCATAACTAGGTACAACTAACTACAAGAAGATTTCTAACTACTCGGTGAGAGTTATACCTTCTCGATCATGTCCTTCGGGTCTTCTTTTTCCTTCTTAGCTCCTTGGTCCAAGCTTGAAGCTTCTTCTCCTCTTCTTGACTCCTAAGTGGCTGGAAAAGAACTCGGTCGTCGGTCTTCTCTTTGTCGAAGATGATCCACCCGAGAGCCTATGGTTCAAGGTTCAATATCAAGTGTGAGGTAACTAAGATATCTAGTTTTCTAAACTAGACAACTTAGAAGATGTAGAGAGATGAAACGAGTATTTTATCTCAAGAGCCCTAGGATTCACAACACATATGAGGGTTAGGGCTTAAGGAAGAAGAAGGAGAGGAAAAATGGAGAGAGAAAGAGCAAACACAAATGAGCTAAAAGTCTTGTGTTTTGGCAAGTGAGGATCCACAATAATCAAGCATGCAATATTTTCAATAGAAAATAATGACCCATGCTTGAATAGTAAAGTCAAAGGCAATAAACAAATCAACTAGCCATGCTTCACCCATACCACAAATATCTCTATTTTCCACCTCATTAATCTATTTCCATAAATAAATAAATCTAATAATGAGGCGTCTCCTTCTAAAAGCATGTCTTATGAAATTACAAGAATGCCCTCACCGTATTTACATACCCGTATTCATATTCCGAAAAATACGAATACAATGAGATAATAATAATCCAAAAATATAATACTAGGATCCAGTTTAAACCAAAGCCCACTTGTATTATTCATCTGAATTACATCCGTGTAGCCGGTACACGTATATGATCGGAACCCTGCCATAAAACCATATGGCCTCTACATCGTTTCGCCTGAACCAGGAAAACCCTTTGTGTGGGACTCTAAAGACTCGACAGTATGCCAGCAGTAGATTTAACCACATGTTCGTCAGTGGTACTAGCTGTACGTAACAGCTACCCAGGTGTCTGTCGAAAAAGGAAGGCCGACGAGCGAACTCATCCGAACCCCTACTGAGCCTGTCCGTGACAATCTTCATGCAGTCCGATCTGTTCGTCTGAGAGTATCGCATGCCAGGTCTAGAGGGGTGGAAAATGTTAGACCCCTAATAACTAGACAAGTCATGTCGGTGTGGCTCAAGACCATCTGAGAATATATTGGTCCAACTACCAGTAATTCTCAATCCGCCCTGGCCAGGGACTTATTATGTTGACTAACCGATCACAGCACGGCATCGACTCCCTATAGCGGGAGTGACGAATCCCCAACAGTCGCTCACTGCCTCCATGTGGCTCGGGACGTACCCAACTAAAACCTGTTTGCACGACTCAGTAGAGCCGTGGTAGGGTAGTAATCAAAGCACAATGGGAACTCACATGAGACAAATGACGACCTCAGGTCGACAGACTATTTGCACTCATGTCACCAGAGAACTGCTATCTGACGCTAGGTATAATACCAACTAGTCAGTTCTCGGCGAGTCCTGTTCAGTATACTCACATCCAGTGAGCACCTGTATACAATCTTAGGTGCACCTCACCAATGGCTGCGAGACTAATCCATCGCCCCTTGTCAGGATCTAGATATGTATACACTAGTCTACTCTGGAGTATCGATACCCAGTCTCGATACTCCTACGACTAGGGACACTTTTAAGGATGTGCCTATCGACTACCCAGCTCCCACAAGTATGATTGCCATCACAACACTGGTAGTCAAGCAAAGATCCTACGAGCTTTATCAATATGTATACAAGATATGAAATATAAAGTAAAACACATCACATGTTAAGATAAAGATAAACCAAATAGTGTACTATCATATCGAGCAAGATTGTCCTGTACATACATATCTCTAGCATCCTATACAATGAAGGCCTCTAGGGCATACATATCCAACACCCATCAATATATGTTTCTAAGCCACATAGAAACAACCAAAATAGAATACTTTTATATTCCATCCGCATTCGCCATGGAGTCCCGAGTCTTCATCGTAAGGTTACTTAGCTTACGGCAGGGCGGGGATAGGGCTAGCGCGGATGCAAAACATATAGAAGCATCTAATATATATATATATATATATATATATATATATATATATATATATATATCAATATCATAGGCAAGTAATAAACATCACAAGCATGCGATAAACAACAAACAAGATGGAATAGTGGATAAACTAGGAGCCCCATGTTTTGTTTGAGCCGCAAACGAAAATCAACGTTCCCCGGTTGTGTGGATAGCCCGTACAATCTCGAACCAAGACCCTTACTGTAGGGTGTTTTTCGTCACCCCATTGAGATGGGAATACGCGTGTGCTTGTCAGGCGTACTACAGATTCCCCCTGCCTGGGGTAGGCCGGGGTTTATTGATTGTGGGGATCCGAATCTCCGGCAGCCGCGGACTAAGCTGCCGTTAATTACCCCTCGCCTTTGGGGCGAGGGAACCTCCGATTAATGGGTTAAACCGGTCATGCGAACTCAATGTGCGGTGTGCGTGTGTTGTGTTTTGAAAAGGGGTTTTGGATATATCGGCAGCCACGCAGAGTTTTTACGGGGGTCCCGCTACCCGGATATCGGGCTGGGGGTCAAGGGGGCTAGCAGCCCCCTTGCGGGGTGCGGGACAGCGCCCCGTTAGAAATTTTTTTCTAACAGGGACAGTGTCGTGGAGCACGTGTGTGTGCAAATATGTATACATATATATATGTATATGTATGTACATACAAAGAGGGGGAAAATACATCCAAAGGATGCGTGGGGCCAGCGCCTTGGGCGCTGTGTGCCCAGGTGCTGTGCGCTCAGGCGCTAGCGTGTCACGTGTCGGCACGTAGGCGCTCTGCGCTTGAGCGCAGGGCGCTGTAGCGCAAGCGCGCCACGTGTCGTCACGTGGGCGCTTTGCGCTTCAGCGCCTGACGCTCGAGCGCAAGTGCGCCACGTGTCGGCACGGGGGCGACTTGCGCTTGAGCGCTGGGTGCTTGAGCGCAAGCGTGCCACGTGTCGGCACGGGGGCGACTTGCGCCAGAGCGCTGTGCGCTTGAGCGCAAGCGCGCCACGTGTCGGCACTGGGGCGACTTACGCTCGAGCACTTGTGCTTAAGCGCAAGCGCGCCACGTGTCGGCATATGGGCGCTTTGCGCTCGAGCGCAGGGCGCTGTTGTGCAAGCGCGCCACGTGTCGGCACGTGGGCGCTCTGCGCTCGAGCGCTGAGCGCTGGAGCGAGAGCGCGCCACGTGTCGGCACGTGGGCGCTCTGCGCTTGAGCGCCGGCGAGGAAAAGAGACTTTTAGCCAAAAAAAAGATTCTCGGAATAGAAATCAAAGTGGAGTTGGACTCCTAAATGTGTTTTGGGGGTTAATGGAAGGGGTTCTTCTTCTTCCTCCTCTGTTAGCTGGATCTTGAAGATCAAGAGATGTGAGATCTCAAAATCTCTGCTTTTTGGGATCTAAAGACAGATCCAAGTTCCCCTTTATAGGTTTGGTGGTGAAAAACTATTTTGTTTTTGAAAAGGAAGAGTAAAACTCTTGATTTAATTCAAGAGAAAGAAGAAGGTTTTGGAACCTTGAGGAAGGAGAAAAGATCTCAGATCTAATTTTTTTTAGAGAGAATGAAAAGTGTATTACTTTATTCATCATCATTTTGCCTTTTATTAGGCTTACATATTTGCATATAGCCCCTTGGGCTTTACAAAAATGGCATTTTAGCCATCCCATGGCTCATCTGCCATTTCATTTTTGCACATAAGCCACGGGCCTACAAAATATTGGCTTTATGCCCATTTTGTTTACATTCATGCATAAACAATTACATAAAAATTATTTATTACATGATTTTGTTGTTGGCACGGAGAGGCTGGCCGCGGGCTCGACTTGGGCATGGGCCCGCTTGACCTGGGCTTGGGCCCACCTGGCTTGGGGTTGACTTTGATTTTGACCTGGTCAACCGGGGTGTAAATTTTTACCCCAACACCTACGAGCATGACAAGCTGCTTGCCAATCCTAGAGATGGGATACCCCTCTCTCAATAACATGAGTGGGGTGCCCAGCATTTTCTAGAATCCAGTAACTTGAGCACTCTACCTTGGGTCAGAGCTACATCCCCTATAAGTGCGGCGAGCAACCCTCTAATCTGAGAATGTGGTGGTCCGGTCTCGACTCCATGAGATGGTCACCTGTTGCATTCTTGAACCCGGCTATCCGAGCACCCCGTCGTGGGTTATCCGAGTACAAGTAATGAAATATATACACAACGGTGACTACGCCCGCAATCTGGACGTGTCCCAAAAAAATATACATCAAATGGCAACGACGGCTACAATCCGGTTACTCGCCCTGAATAAACAAATATACATTCATCATAAACTCGTACAAACAAATCACACAAAGGATATCCAATCATGACAATCCGGCTAAACCATCACAAAATATATATATCTAAAACAACACAACATGTAACTTGTGTGCAACCCTTTCTAATCGAACATATAGCAATTAGACGACGTTTAACAACACACAAACAAAGATTCAGATCATAAACGATGCATTAGTTTTGACCTAAATGTTTCCTGAACTTGCCCAAATACAAAGATAACATATACTGAAATCTGGGGCAAAAAGAAGTTTACCAAAAATCAAGTTTTCCAATTTCCAAGCCACCACAAAAACCCAGGGATGTAAATGTAATTTTAGGCCGTAGCTTACGACTAAAAGGAATAAAAAAGAGGCCAAATTAAGAGTTAGGTGCTCGAGTTTCGTGCCAAGTTTTATTATTAAAAAAGGAGCTCTCTGCAAGTGTCAAAAATTTTTTCCTAAGACTTTGAAATTTTCAGAATAGAGACTTGGTTTTAGAAAACGAATAGGGTTAAAATTTCGGTTTTGAAACACGAACATCGTTTACAACTAGTTTAAGTATTTGGCATGGCTTTGATACCACTGTAAGGACCCTAGTGCTCACGCCGCAAGACTCGCGATAAAGGCGGAAGTGAAAACAAAAATTTATAGCAAGCACTGGCGATCTATACCCTAGAATTGATTCCAAGCACTAAATTAGATATCTACACATGCAAGGTTAGGGGGCTAGCTACCTTTGTAGCGTGTCCGCACAATTATAGAAGACCCCTACACCTCTCCAACGACTCTTGCAAGGCTCCGAAGTCGTCGGAAACGAGCTTAGACGCCGATCTTCCTTGTCGAAGATGATCCACTCGAAGGAATCCGAATCAAGCTATATCTTCACATCTAAGTGATCAAGTGAAGCAACTCACAATCCAAGCTTGATAAGAATGGATTATGAGAGTGATGTAGTAGTGGTTCTCTTATGGTTTTCTCTTTTTACAAATTTCCATCCCATTTTGAAGCTAGACTCAAGAGAAGAGAGGAAGAAGAAGTTATGTATAAATCAATTTTCTCTTTTCTCTTTTCTTTCTTCACTTTAATAATTGTGAAGACTGGGTGGATGGGTGACTCACCCCAATGAGTCACCCATCCACACTCTTCACAAAGCTTCTCAAATGAGGTAGAAATGGTGTATGTGTACATACATACACAAACACACACACATAACCAAGTATGTATCAAAATATATAAATCCGTATTCGTACCAAAATATGAATACCGTATTCATATAAAAATACGAATACCCGTATTCGTATAAAAATAAAAATACCCGTATTGGTACAAATACTCATATTTATAAATACTGTATTCGTGTCAAAATACGAACACCTAAAAGAGAGATAATGAGAAATATAATTCTAGCGTACAATGACCTAGTTATCTTTCAAACCTGCCAATATTATCAAAACGCCCGATTAAAGCACGCGCATTGAATATACGTATTTAATCGAACTTGAGTGCGTATCAAAATGCACACATACTACATCGTTTCGCATGAACCGGGAAACCCTCTGTATGGGATTCTAAAAACTCGACAATACGTTGGCAGTGGATTTAACCACAAGCACGTCAGAGGCACTAGCTGTATGTAACAGCTACCCAGGTATTGAACGAAAGGAAGATTGACAAGCAAACTTGTCCGTACCCCTACTGAGCCTGTAAGTGACAATCTCCGTATTTGTATTTGTATATGATATGGGTACAAGTATTTATCTTTTTCTATTTTTACTCTCTTTTCCTTGTATTTGTATATGATATAGGTACAAATATTTATGTATGTATACATAAATATCGCTTTTCATTTGTAGTCTTGTGAGATGGTGAGAGTGAGGGGACATCACTTAGCCATTCATCCCCCTCCACAAATTAGATGAGAGAGAAAATGTATGAGAAGTATATGAGTAGAATTCTTACTCATTTCTTATTATCTTTTCATTCTCTATTTTCTTCTTTTCTCTCTTCTAATTTTCTCTCTAGAGCTCAAAAAGAAAGAAGAAAGAAAAAAGAGTTTAAATTAGAGATAAAATCACTACTACTATTGATCTTTGATCTTAGCATCTTTATTGATCATGTTGCTTCCATAGGATCACCTAAAAGGAAAGCTACAGCCTTGAAGCTTTCAAGTGGATCATCTTTGGCTTTGGAGACTACCTTCAAGCTCCAACATTTCCTTCACCTAGAGCCTAACAAAAGTTCAAGGGAGCTACAACAACCATTCAACGCACTTGGAGCTCTTGAAGAAGCATCAAAGGTTGTAATTCCAATCCTTGTATGCTAACTCTTTAGGCTAGGGTTTTTGTGTTAAAAAGTTTTGGTCTTGATCTAGTTTAGGCTTTATGCTCTCTACTAAAATTTTAAAAGCCTACTTTCTCTTGTTTTTAAACCACTTGGTGGAGTGCATGACTCCCTTATCTTGTATCAGAGCTAACCCAAAACTTTTAACATGGTTCAGATGATATTTAAAGTTTCGTATCAATTTTTTTTCGATTTCCAATTCCATGTGTTTTTCCTGCAACTTGACCTAGAATTTTTTAAAATGTATATGTCTTTATTTTTAAATGAATGAACCACGAGGGCCTGGTTTCTTAACCAGGCTGCCAGAAAATTAATTCTGGTCGATACTGGTGGCTAGATAGTGGGCCAAGGCCCTCAGGCTTCAGAAGGGGTTTTATCACATGGAAAATTTGAACTTGGTGCTATTTGTTTTTGCTTAGGTCTTTGGTTTTGGAACCAGTGACTGTTTGAAGCTAACGAAAATTTCTTTATTGAATTTTAAACATCGAGCTAATATCTGTGCTTGTTCTATGATGGGAAGCATTAGTAAACATCACTAATCGCTATATGTATCAATTAGTCAAGGATGCACATTAGATTGATGTGATGATGTTGTGTTTGTATGTTGCGTTTCAGTGTGATCGTCATGATGAATAGCCCCGTGTGAAACTAGATGTTCTGATAATGTATATTCATGTATTCATTTGAGATGTATATTCTTTTATTGGGACACATCGGGTTGAAGTTGTTGTCGCCTTTATTGTATATATATATATATATATATATATATATATATATATATATATATATATATATTCCATTTCAGTATCTAGGATTGACCCAAAGAAGGGTGCTCAGGTTTCCGGGTCCTAGAATACACCGGGTGATCCTCTCATGTCATTGAGGAGGGTTGCTTCACTTATAGGATTTGGAGGGTATCTTGCTGTACTCGTAGGGGTCTAGGATTTTTCATACATGGGCTATTCACACGACCGTGGGATCCTCTTTCATTTTGGCTTGAAAGAAATGCGCAATTCCCAGTATATCCGCTAATCTGTTTATTTATTGTTTCCTCTTGCCTGTGATGCTATTATATCATGCCTGAGATGAATGTTTATATATATGATATATAAATAAACGTTATTTATGTTTTGCATCCGGGCTAACCCTGCCCCCGTCCTGCCGTAAATTAAGTAACCTTATCGTGAAGACCCGAGGCCTTGTAGAGAATGCGGATGGCATAAATGGGCGTTTTATTTTCGTTCTTTCTGGTGTGATAGGATTTAAATGATGGGATGTCATTAATTGGATTAATGAAAAGAAATAAACCTAAAAATTGATGTTATAAGAACCAAAATTGAAATTTACTCGGTTTTTTCGTAAAAAACCAATCATTTCAAATTCGGAGCATAAGTCACTCATTTTAAGAATCGCTCGGTTCTACAACGATATCAAGTTTATTACGTTAAAGGTTTTCATCAAAACCAGCCGTATTCCTCCTAGATAGATACCATTTAGTATTCGTGCTGTGTTTATTGGCATCCGTCAAGGCATAATGAATGGTAGCTAAATTATGCTTATCTGTAACATGAGATGCGATTGGTAGGGATAGCCACACAGCTTTTGTTAGTGTGATATGCCCTAGAGACCATTATTGTATAGTACTGGTTTGTATATTACATTTTGGAAGCTTGGGATATACACACGGATTTATGACATTCTTGCTCGATATAGTAGTATGCTACTTAGTTTGTATCTATCTTAATATGTGTATATGTTTCTTTTAACGTATCGCTAATACATATTGATAGAGCCCTTAGCACCATTGCTTGACTACCAACCTTATGATGGCAATCACACTAGTGGGGGCTGGGTAGTCTACAAGCACATCCTTATACAGGTCTGTAGTTATAGGATTATCGAGATAGGGCATCGATACTCCAGAGTGGACTAGTGTATACGCCTTTCATCCCAGCAGGGAAGATGGTCTGTCCCACAGCAATCAGTACGTCATACTGGAGATAGTATGCAGGTGCTCATTGGGTTATGAGTTACACTGGACGGGCTCATGGGGTACTGCTGGTTGGTACTATATTTATCGTCAGGTAGTAGTTCTCAGGTGATATGAGTACGGCTTTGTCCGTTGGCTTGACACTGCTACTTCGCCTCAAGTGTGTTCCCACTGTTCTTAGATTACTACCCTACCACAGCTCTGCTGAGTCATGCAAACAGGTAGTAGTTGGGTGCAGTCCCGAAGCACTTGGAGGCAGTGGCGGTTAGATAAGATTCGTCTCTCCCGGTATTGGGGGTTGATGTCGCGCTGTGTTCGGAAAGCCATTACACAAAGTCCCTGGTCAGGGCAAGTGAGATTTAGTGGTAGGTACTCCAGTAGTTTCTCAGAGTGTTTTTGGCCGCACTCCGACACGACTTATTGCACTATTAGGGGTTTGACGCTTGCCGCCACTAGGACCAATATGCGACACTCTTAGACGAACAGACCAGACTGTACGGAGATTGCCATAGACAGGCTCAGTAGGGATACGGATGAGTTTCCTCGTCGACCTTCTTATCGACAGATACCTGAGTAGCCGTTACGTACAGCTAGTGCCGCTGACGTGATTGTGGTTAAACCCACTGCCATAGTACTGTCGTGTCTTTAGAGTCCCACATAGAGGGTTTCCCAGCTTCGAGCAAAACTATGTAGAGGTCGTATGGTTTTACGACAGGGTTCGATCACATACGTGTACTTATACACGTGTGGTGTTCGAGCAGACAATACTAGTGAGCTTTGGTTTAAGCTGGATTCTAGTATTTGATTATTGGATTAGCTTCGTCTCATAGTATTCGTGTTTCTCTGAACACGGATGCGGGTATGTATATACAGATGAGAGAGGGTAAAGAAGGAGACACCTCATTAGGGTTTTGACCATTGACTTGGTCAAAACAAATATGAGATGGAGAAAAGTTTTTGTTATTTTTGGTAAATGATAATTTTGTGGCATGGCTACTTAGGTTGACTATTTGACTTGGATTGACTTTTTGACTCTAGATATTTTTGTGAGATATTTTTGAGACTTAGATATTTTGATGAGATATTTTTTCATGCCATGCTTATGGTCAAATCAAGCTAGCCATTCTATTTTCTATTATCATTATCCAAAAAAAATTCTCTTTCCTCAAGAGTTCACTCTCTTCTTCTTCCTTTCAAACCCTAGTGTCTCATGTGTTGAGAATCAAGAGATTAGTGAGACTAAGCAACCCAAAATCACACTTTACTCATTTTAGATTACTTAGTTTAGCACACCAAGTGATCTAGTTGCCTCAACTTGGAGGTTTAGCTCAAAGTTGGAACTCTCGGGTGGATCTTTTACTACTTCGAGAAGCCGACGAGGAGGTGCCATCCATTTCCACTCCAAGGAGCCCGTGAGGTGAAGGAAGACAGCAAGAGGAGAAGAAGGACTTGGAACTTTAGGTATAATCTTCTTACATAGTAGATAAAACCTCTAGTTAGTTTGTTAGTTATGGTTTAGCTAAAATCTTGGAGTTCAAGTCGATGTTACCTTGTTTGTAAAAATTGTTTTTTACCCGTTCCGCCTCCCCGCAAACCCGTGGGGTGTGTAACGTCGACTTACAGTGGTATCAGAGTCGACTAAACTATAGCTAATAGAATATACTACAAATAAAACTACAAAACCGAAATAACCCGAAAACATTGAAGCGTAGATCCAAGTTTCTGTTGATTTTTCACGAGACTCTAAAGATTATTTTAGCAACTGTAGAGTACTCTTTGAACTGTAAAATGACCACTCACCAAAAATGAGACAATTCCCTCATAACATGGCCGGCCAAATCATGGAAAATTCCGAGCTCGCCGGGTTGATTTGAGGGGATTGCTTTGTGTTTTGGTATGTGGCTTTGTGACTTGGATCTAGGGTTTCAGGAGTTGTTTGTTTTTGCCTATTTTGAAAATTCTGTAAATTCTTTACTGTGGCAATACCGGGTGTTTCAAAGTCGCAGTTTAACATCGTTTAATGTTTCAAGTTCTGATAAATGTGTTTGTAAATTTCCGCTAATTGCTATACGTCGGTTAGTTGGGGGTTGCACATTTCTGTGATGATTATATTGGTTTGTGTACATGAACTTGTTAGATTGTTCTGGATGAATAGCCGGGGATGTGAGATGAGTGTTTTATCTTTCATTTGATGTAAAATTTGTAAAGTGATGTAATATTATTTTTGCGGGGCACATCCGTGTTGAGGTTGTAGCCACCCTTGTATTATTTCTTTTACTGTTTTCTGCTCTTAGGATAAACCTAAGGTGCGGTCCACAAACTACTGGGTATTTTGAAGTGTGGAGTGGCCTACTCACTTTGTTGAAGGAGGTTGCTTCACTTTGGGTATTTGGCGGGTAGTTTGCAGCACCCGTAGGGGTCTAGGGTGGGGTTTGGCTATTCATCACGACCGTGGAATCCGTCTTTCGTTACAGGCTCAAACGAAACACGGAATTCCTAATATATCCAATGTGTTCATCTATGATCTGGAATGCTTATCATTGCGTCTGACGAATGTATATATCTATATATGATATCTAATAGACGTTGCTTATGTTTTGCATCCACGCTAGTCCAGCCCCTGCTCTGTCGTTAGTTAAGTAACCTAATGGGTGATGACGGGGCCCCGTGGCGAATGCAGATGGCATAAGCGTACGTTATATTTTCGTTGTTTTCTGCAATGGTAGAATTAATTGATGGGACTGCATTACATTAATGCTAAGCAAACAAACCAAAGTTGAATCGTTGGAACAATTTCAAAACCACTCATTTTTTCAAAACAGCAAAACTTTTAAATTGCGGAGCTTAAACTACTACTTTTAAAAGCTATTAGGTTCCTTCGATTATATCAAGTTCACTACGTTCACGGTTTTGCCAAAACCATTCGTAGCCCTCCGTCATTTCATATGAATAGTCAGTAGTATTCAAGCTATGTTTGTTGGCCTTCGTCAAGACATAGTGATTGGTAGATGCCGGGTGTTCATATGTAGTATAGATAGATGCATTGGTTTGGGACAGTCGTATTACCTTATTAGCCTTCGTCAAGGGTATATACGGGTGGGTTCAAATTAACCCGGACAATGATGGGTAGAACTTGACATGTGACTTATGATTTGTTGGCCTTCGTCAAGGTCATAAGAGCATGGGGCAAAAATACACATCGGGAGTTTCTAAAGAAAATGAAACTTGCTAGTGCTGCATACCATTTGGAGTGCGATAATGTTGGTAAGATTCCTTCAGGGTTATCACACAATGATATTTGGATCCCGATCCTACTGTGAGTATCCGCTACTCCTCGGGACATTCTTCACTTAACGATCAATACTATAAACCAAGCAGGTGTCTAGAACAGTATTAGCGGGGCTACGCCTCCAGGGAAAAAAGGTTTTTTAATTAAGGAACTTCGTGAAAGAGTCGTAAAACCTCCCTCGAAGTACTGACACTAGCCTGGCTGAACGGTTAAGCAAGTATTGTACGGTGAGATTAATCCTGACTAATTCTTCTTTTATGGTTTGAGGAAGGATTCGAGAAACAGCGGGAGCCATCCTGTTTAGATAAATTAAAAACCAATCTAAACTTGCAAAAGTATCATGCTAAGTGTTTTCTTCTCTCTCTCTTGCAGCGACCTCGTGACCCGACATAGGTTACATCTAGATAATAAAATGACTAAATCTGACTAAAATGACTGGCAAAGGTATTTCCAGATGTCTATTACCTATAACAAGCTGGGACACCTCTTTACTACTCAAGCCCCCGCCGTCCCAGGTCCAGTTTCCACCGTCACGGATGTTGATATCTGTAAGACATCGGAAAAGGATAGTATGAATGCCAAGTGCCTTGTGTTGGCCTCAGTAGATGGTGTAAACCGGAGGCAACACGAGAAGATGGACTTAGCTTCCATCTTCCTCCATAACAAAGATTTATATGGAGAGCAATCTTATATCGCAAGATATGAGATCTCAAAGGAATTTCTTCAAGCGAGGTTGGCTATCGGGTCATCTGTAGGGGACAATGTCCTTACAATGACTAGCTATATTGATGAGCTCACAGACCTGAAGACCACGTTGAAGAACGAGTCAAATACTGACTTGATTCTACAGTCCCTACCATCTACTTTTGCCCAGGGGAAGAAAGTTATACTTCCAGTTGAGGGCACCTTGAAGGAAACCAGGGTGATACCCACTCAACTTATTGGGGAATCTTTCTCTTCTGCATCCAAGACGAAAGAAAATGGTGAGAAGATGAAGACCTCCACAAAGCCGATATGTGGTGTCAGTAAGGTAGAAGGACAAGGAAGGGCAAAAGTT
Source organism: Agapanthus africanus (assembly GCA_030015575.1). Taxonomy (NCBI): domain Eukaryota; kingdom Viridiplantae; phylum Streptophyta; class Magnoliopsida; order Asparagales; family Amaryllidaceae; genus Agapanthus; species Agapanthus africanus. The sequence continues at coordinate 437,435,625 of CM057338.1, forward strand.
TCTGAGCTAACAGTAGGGAAGGAGGGATATTCCTATTGTCACGGGAAAGGGCATTGGCAGAGGGATTACAAGGCTTTGAAAGCAAGAATCCAGGATCCGAAGCATGTTGTGGTTTCGACTTCGGGTGTGTTTGTAATAGAAAACTGTATGTCAATTAACTCTACTTCCTGGGTACTAGATACCGGATCAGGATCTCATATCTGTAATTCATTACGGGCTTTGAGAAACCGTAGAGTTATCAGGTTAGGTGATATGACTCTCAGAGTTGCGAACGGAATGAGCGTGGACGCTGAATCCGTAGGGGAATACATCTAGGATTGACAAGTGGGCATATATTAATTCTGTGTAACTGTTTGTATGTACCTAGTCTAGATTGTAATATCATATCTGTATCCTTACTTTCTAAGGAAGGATATGATTTTACATTTGTAAGCGATGTGGTCCACATCCACCTAAATCAAGTTTTGATTGGGTCAGATGCATTAGATAACAGAATATACATATTAAATCAAGCTCAGGTTTTCAGTATCCAGAACACACTTAAAAGAAAGTCTCCGGAACTAAATCAGGCTTTCTTATGGTATTGTAGATTGGGTCACATTAATGAAACACGGTTGACGAAGTTACATAGAGAGGGATATTTCGATCCGTTCAAATATCAGTCTTATGCAAATTGTCAATCTTGTCTCATGGGAAAGATGACAAAGACTCCATTCACTGGACACGGAGTAAGAGCGGGTGAGCTCTTGGGACTCATACACAGTGATATGTGTGGTCCAATGTCTATACATGGGCGAAGTGGTTATTCATACTTCATTACTTTTACGGATGATTTCTCTAGGTATGGACATGTCTTCTTGATGAAGCATAAATCCGAGGCCTTTGAGAAATTCCGGGAATACAAGAATGAAGTGGAAAAAAAACAGGCAAAAGTATCAAGACACTGAGATCTGATCGAGGTGGTGAGTACTTGAGTGCCGAGTTCCTGGATTATTTAAAAGAGAATGGAATTCTCTCTCAGCTTACTCCTCCATACATACCACAACACAATGATGTATTGGAAAGGCGGAATCGAACCCTATTGGATATGGTTCGTTCCATGATGAGTAACGTTGAGTTGCCGTGATCATTCTGGGGTTATGCACTAGAATCAGCTGCATATCTTCTGAATAAGGTTTCAACCAAGACTGTGCCTACCATACCATATCAGATGTGGAGTGGGAAGAAAGCTTATCTTAAGTACCTTAAGACATGGGGATGTCCATCTTTTGTTAAAAAGCAGCATGCAGACAAACTCGAGGCACACTCAGTACTGTGTAAGTTTGTAGGATACCTAAAGAACTCCAGAGGATATTATTTCTATTGCACAGAGGAACAAAAGGTCTTTGTTTCTCATCATTCCCACTTCTTGGAATCTGAATTTTTAGAAAATCAGAAAAGTAGGAGCGCAATAGAACTGGAAGAAATTCCAAAACCACAAGCTATTACTAAAAGTTTGGTAGAACCAGAGGTTTCAGAAGAACCGGACATTCCAGTGCCACTCCGCAGAAGTAGTAGACAGTCTCATCCGCCTGAGAGATACTCCGGTTTTCTCATAGACGGGAATCGAGAGGATTGCATCATTGACAATGATGAGCCTACTAGCTTCCAGCAAGCCATTCAGAGCGGCGACTCGGTAAAATGGCTGGATACAATGCGGACCGAGATTCCATGTACACCAACAAAGTATGGACTTTAGACATTGCTCCAGAAGGGGTAAAACCCAAAGGCTGCAAATGGATCTTCAAAAAGAAGATTGGTGTAGATGGACAGGTTGAAACCTATAAGGCTAGACTTGTTGCAAAAGGCTTTCGTCAAAGACCTGGTTTGGACTATGATGAAACCTTTTCTCCAGTGGCTATGCTCAAATCCATTCAGATCCTTCTTACCATTGCTGCCTTTCACGATTATGAGATCTGGCAGATGGACGTAAAGACGGCTTTTCAAAATGGAAATTTGGAAGAGTGCGTCTATATGGATCATCCAGAGGGCTTCATTCAGAGTGGGAGCAGCGGAAAAGTGTGCAAGTTGCTTAAGTCCATTTATGGACTAAAGCAGGAATCGCGGAGTTGGAACATCTGTTTTGAAGATACATTCAAAGAATTCGACTTTATCAAAAATCCAAATGAACCATGCATATATAGTAAGATTGTAGGGAGAAATGTGGTATTCCTCGTCTTGTACGTGGATGTTATTCTCTTGATAGGAAATGATATTCCTATGCTACAATCAGTCAAAGGATTCTTGTCACAGAGGTTTTCCATGAAAGACCTGGGTGATGCCAACTACATTCTGGGGATCCAAATCTATCATGATAGATCTAAGAGGATGTTGGGACTTTCACAGTCTAGGTATATCGACACCATACTGAAAAGATTCAGTATGGAAGATTCTAAGCGTGGTAATCTACCGGCTTGTCACGGAATCACCCTCTCCAAAGAGATGTCTCCAAAGACTGATTTGGAAAGGGCTCGAATGTTAACTATACCCTACGCATCTACGGTAGGCTCTATAATGTATGCAATGTTATGTACCAGACCAGATGTAGCATACGCATTGAGTGTTGTAAGACGGTATCAGTCAAACCCAGGGGAGAAGCACTGGATAGCATTAAACAACATTCTCAAATACCTGAGAAGGACTAAGAAGATGTTCTTGGTGTATGGTGGAAAAGACCTCCAGATCGAGGCCTTTGTGGACTCTAGCTTCCAGAGTGACAAGGATGACTCCAAGTCCATGTCAGGTTATGTCTTTACCCTCAATGGAAGGACGGTCTGTTGGAAGAGTTCCAAGCAGGACACTGTTGCTGACTTGACGATGGAAGCGGAGTATATCGCAGCTTCTGATACCGCAAAAGAAACAGTCTGGATGAGGAAGTTCTTAAAAGAACTTTAGGTGGTTTCGTCCATTGTTGATCCAATACCTCTGTATTATGACAACAACGGGGCTATAGCTTTAGCAACGGAACCCAGGTCCCATCAGAAGTCCAGACACATCTTGAGGCAGTATCACCTGATCAGGGAGATCGTGGATCGCCGAGAGATCGAGGTTCGGAGAGTTGCTACTGAGGAAAACATTGCAGATCCATTCACAAAGGTCGTCCCTTAGATGCAGTTTGAGTGGCTATTCGAGATGATAGGTCTGCGATATGCCAGCACATGGCCTTAGTGCAAGTGGGAGATTGTTAGTGTGATATGCCCTAGAGGCCATTATTGTATAGTACTGGTTTGTATATTACATTTTGGAAGCTTATTATATATACACGGATTTATGACATTCTTGCTCGATAGTAGTATGCTACTTGGTTTGTATCTATCTTAATATGTGTATATGTATCTTTTAACGTATCGCTAATACATATTGACAGAGCCCTTAGGATCTTTGCTTGACTACCAGCATTATGATGGCAGTCACACTAGTGGGGGCTGGGTAGTCTACAAGCACATCCTTATACAGGTCTTTAGTCGTAGGATTATCGAGATAGGGAATCGATACTCCAGAATGTTGGATATATGTATGCCCTAGAGGCTATTATATGACAGTGTATGTACCGGTATGTGTGTATGTGTGCGTGTGTGTGTGCGCGCACGCCCCTTCAGAGGACGGTCTTGCTCGACATGATAGTATGCTATCTGGTTACTCTTTATCTTGACATGTTCACTTGATTATGCTTTTACTCATTTGGTACATGTTGATAAAGCCCTTAGGATATTTGCTTAACTACTGAGATTATGATGTGGATCATACTAGTGGGAAATCTGTAGTTTATAAGCATATCCTTGAAATGTTCCTAGTCGTGTGGGTATCGAGACAGGGCATCGATATTCCAGAGTAGACTAGCGTATACCATTCTTGTCCTATATGATGGGCTATGGATAATCCCATATCCATCTGGTGTGGTGACACCAAAGACTGTATACGGGTGCTCAGTGAAGACTGGGTACACTGAACGGACTCCCCGAGAACTCCTATGTGGTATTATATCAATTGTCGGATAGCAGTTCTCAGGTGACACTGGTACAAGTTAGTCTGTAGACCCGAGATCGTCATAGAGTCTTGTGTGTCCTCCCACTGTACTTTGATCTCCACCCTACCACGGCTCTACCGAGTCGTGTAAACAGGTGGATTTTGGGTACAGTCCCGAGGCACATGGAGGCAATGAGCGATAGGAGGGGTTTCGTCTCTCTCGGTATAGGGGGTTGATGTGGCGCCATGCTCGATTGGCTATAACAGGAAGTCCCTGGCCAGGGCTGCTGGGATTTACTGATAAGTGTTATCAGTAGTTTCTCGATCTATTATGAGCCATATACCGACATGACTTATTGAGTTATTGGGGTCGACGATACCATCCATAGACTTGATATGCAGCATATCTGACGAAGAGACCGGACTGTACGGTAAGTGTTGCCAGTTGGCTCGACGGGAGTTTTGACAAGTTTGCTTGTTTTTCTTCTGATCGCTCAATACCCGGGTGGCCGTTACGTTTAGCTGACCGCTTGCGACATGTGGGTGTTTGATGTGATTATCACCTACTGCCGGCGTATTGACGAGTCTTAGAGTCCCACACAGGAGTTTTCTAGCTCAGGCGAAACGATATGGTGTGCATATGAGATATGCACGGGAGTTCGATTAAATGCGTGTATATGATACCGTATTTTAATTGGGCGTTTTATATTGGTCGGATCATATGAGATATGACCGGTTTATTAAATCAAGTGTTGATTTAATATTGACTTTTATCTCATTTATATAAACCTTTTCTTTATGATGTATGCATGGATATATGTACATGTTGATGTGCATGCACACATACATGCATACATACATTTGTATCATGGTTGTTGATACATAGAAGATGGCAATGCAAGACTCACATGGTATATAAATATCTTTATATTTATTAGATATTGAGAAAAAGGAAAATGATTTAAATCATAGCTGACAATTATTTTCTTGACCAAAGTTGAACCATGGTTTGATTTCATTTTTTCTTTAACTCACATACAAAAAATCTAGATATTTATTAACCATAGTTTGGCATGAGATATTTATCTTTGATATTTATTTTTCTATGCTAAGAATTATCATTATCTTTTGAGCTAAAGCTTGCCATCTTCATCTTCTTCCTCTCTCAAGCTCTCTTGAGTTTCTAAAGTGAGTGAAGTTAAAATAAATTAAAGGTTTTTAAGTGAGAACATAACCCACATCACCATTCTACTTTAGTCTAGCCCACTAGATTAGAGTGTTTGCTTCATCTTCATCCTTGATCAAGTGAAGTAAGGAGCTTTGAGCAAAGGGACTTCGGGTGGATCGTCGTGGACTTGGAAGGAGCTTAAGCAAGCCGGTTCAAACTCTAGGAGAACCAAGGAGTCACAAGGGAGGTCTATAAAGGTTGTATTTCTTCTCACTTAGTGTTAGACACTAGATAGTATATGATACTATATGTTGTTACTCTAACTTTCTAGTTCGATTCCTAGGTTAGTTTGTTTAGCACCTCCTAATTTTTAAATATGGCATGTGTGATGTTTATGAAACCCTAGGCAAGGTGCTAAGGAAACCCTACAGTGGTATCAGAGCCAAGCTAGAAACTTAGACGATGTTAAATATTACGAAACCAAAACAACTACGAAAAATACGATTTTTTGGAAACCCAGAATCTGCTCTCTATTGATTTTTAAACGATCTGTAAAAATTATTTAAACAACTGCAGAAGATTGTATGTGATACATATAGGACGTAGATGAAAAATGAGGGCATTCCACAGGTTTTTAACCGAGCACCAAGCCCCAAAATCCGGTGAGGCCGGCCAAACATGCTCCAAAATGCATCGTTTTTCTTCTGTGCTCTGGTGTGTAGGTTTTGGTGTTTTAGGTATTTTTTTTTTAGCCTAAATTTTCATGTGATGACAATTGTGCTTAGGGGCTAAATCGTATTGTTTCATAGTCGTAATTTTCACATTGTATTGGTAAGCTAGACGATATTTAACAGTTCGAACGAATATCACACGCCACCTAATTACTCTCGCTGGAAATTTTCAAGTGTTGGAATTTCCCAAGTTGAATATATTCCGAAGATCGTGCAAGTATCCCTATGGACCCTCTAGAAGAACATAACCCTAACTCGATCCAAAGACCATAGAACCGCGGCTAAACCTTAGGGTTTTCCGTAGTCCTGTGGCGCCATAGGTGAGGCACGGGTTGACCCTTCTACGGCTGGTCCATAGACACCGTGGCACGTTTTTGGGTATTTTAACTTTGCTCAAGTGTTGAGCTCTCAGGATAATTAGTGGGTGTTTGTTGATTCGATCAAAATGTTTAACATCGTTTTGATATATGTGAAAGTGATAATTCCTATTGTTGTTATTTTTCACTTTCTTTTCTGCGACCGTAAATGTAGTATGTGGTGTATCGCCGGTTTCGTTGCTATACATCAACGACAATTGGATACGCATATTTGCTTACGTTGATGATATATGATGTTATGTATTGCTGAGATATGTTGTACAGGATCGTCGTGAATGAATGGCTGGGGGTTTTATGTGATTTGAGAGTTTTTATTTTCATTCATGTAAAATTCATTATATATAATATTCTTTTATTGGGGCACTTCCGGGTTGAGGATGATGTCACCATTGTTGTATATTATTTACTTCTCCGCATTAGGATAGACCCACGGAGGGGAGCACAAGTGACTGGGTTCTAGGGTTTAGTGGGAGGCCATCTCGAAGAGTCGAGACCGGGTCTCCTAAACTCTAGAATTGGTAGGGTCACTTGCCGCTCTCGTAGGGGTATAGGGGTGTGGGCTTGGCCATTCATCGCGACCTTGGAATCCGTATTTTCTATTGCTGGATAAATACAAAATACGGACCTCCTAGAATATCCTATATTTACATATGTGCTTCTGCTGCTGATATTCTGTGATGTGATCACTTTATATGATGAAACGAATGGTATTATATATATGATATATAATAAAAGTTGCTTATGTTTTACATCCGCACTAGCCCCGTCCCGCTATGCTGTTAGTTAAGTAACCTAACGTTGCATAACGGGACATTGTGGCGAATGCGAATGGCATAAGCGTACGTTCTATTTTTGTTTCTTTTCTGTGATGGCTTAAGAACTTAAATGATGGGACTACATTAATGAGATTAATGTAAAGAAAAATGAACCTAAAAGATATTGTAGAATCGGATTTGAAACCCACTCGGCTTTTTATAAAAAAGCAAGTTTTCAAAGTGCGGAGCTTAAGCCACTCCTTTTAAACCCATTTGATTCTACAACGATATCAAGTTCAAAGCGTTAAAGGTTTTCTTAAAAACTATCTACAGCCCTCTGTCATTTTAGAAAGTAGAGTACTTAGTATTCGTGCTGCGTATTTTGACTATAGTTAAGGCGCAGAGTACGGTAGCTAAGTGATGTCTTCCTACACCGCATATGATGCGATTAGTTAGGACATTCATATGATTATGTTGACTATAGTTAAGGGTCATATAGGTGGGTCTAGTTAATCACGAAATGACGGGAAGAACTTGACTAATACTTATGATATGTTGACTATAGTTAAGGTCATGAGTACTAGGGGTAAAAAGCATATCGGGAGTTTCAAGAGTTGAAATTTGCAATGAGATTGCATACCTTCTATGTGATAGTAGGATCCCGATCCCACTGTGAGCAAGAGTTGCTCCCAGAGAGTTTTGCACTTTTCAATTAGCTAACCCATTAGGTGTTTAGAAAGGTGTCAATGGGGTCACGCCTCTGGGAAAACGAGGTTTATTCTAATTAGGTCCGTGCGAAAGCACGGGGAACCTCCTTCAAAGTACCGACACTGGTTTGGTTGAACGGTTAGCGAAGTTGTAGAATGTAATTAATTCTGGCTAGTTTTCCTTTTAAAGGTTTTAAGAAAAATTTGATAAAAGTAGTGGGAGACATCGATTAGACAAGAAGATTAACCAATCTGATCATTGCAAGAGCTTTCGCTGAGTGTATTCTTTTCTCTCTCTTAATGGCAGATACCAATGACAGGCCTTAAGCTTTTATTAGATAAAAACAAGCTGACCAGACCAAACTATAAAGACTGGCTGAGGAACATTAAGATTGCTCTTACATATGATAAGGTGTCATATGTCCTCACCGCTAAAGCCCCGCCTAGCCCAGACCCTGAATTTTCTGTTGCGGATAGGGAAATCCGCAAAACGTGGGATATTGACTGTGCCACTGCCAAATGTCTCGCACTTGCATCGATAGACAATACACATCAAAAGCAGCACGAGCAGATGGATGTTCAATCCATCTTTCTCCATACAAAAGAGTTGTATGGGGAGCAATCTCGGACCCTGAGATACAAAGCATCTCGAAAGTTATTTCAGATGCGGATGGCTCCTGGCACACCATTAGGCGATCACGTTTTGAAGATGATTGCTCTTATAGAAGAGCTTGAGGACCTCGGATGGACAATGGATAACGAACAGTATACTGATATTGTTCTACAGTCTCTTCCCTCCGCTTTTGCTCCATTCATAGCGAACTTCAACATGCATGACATGGAGAAGTCACTACCCAAACTTCTCAATATGTTGTGAAGTGCGGAGAGCACGCTTAAGGCAAAGTCTCCCTCTCTGCTTGTTGGACAATCTTCCTCTTCAGTCCCAAAAGACAAGGCCAGGGGAAAGAATAAAAAGAAATCTACCAAACCAAGAGGTGGAATCAAGAAGGCGAAGGGGAAAGACAAATCCAAAGTTGCGGAGTCGGGAAAAGGAGAATGTTTCTACTGCAAGAAGACGGGACACTGGAAGCGGAACTGTACTGAGTACCTTGATCTCAAGAAAAAGAAGCATGGTGATGCTTCAGCTTCAGGTGTGTTCGTAACTGAAAACTGTTTTTCTATAAACTCTGCTTCCTGGGTATTAGATACCGGTTCAGGTTCTCATATTTGCAATTCTATGCAGGCGTTGAGAAATAGCAGAGTTTTGAAGACCGGTGTTCATACTCTCCGAGTTGGAAATGGTTCTAATGTACATGCAGTTTCAGTGGGAGAGTGTCACCTAGGGTTGCCGTCGGGTTGTATATTGGTTTTGAATCTATGTTATTTTGTACCAAGCATGCTTTGTAATATTATATCCGTTTCTTTGTTAGACAATGAAGGATATCATTTTGCTGTGCATCACAATGTTATAAACATTAAACTAAATCAAGAGTTGATTGGTTGTGGTACACTTAATAACGGGATATACGTCCTTAATCAACACACAGTTTTCAACATACAACACACAAGTAAAAGAAAATTTTCAGAAATAAATGAAGCTTTTCTTTGGCATTGTAGACTTGGTCATGTTAATGAAACAAGACTAAATAAGCTTCATAAAGATAGATATTTAAATCCTTTTGAGTATAAATCTTATGCGACTTGCCAGTCTTATATCAAAGATAAAACGACCAAAACTCTGTTTACTGGACACGGACAAAGAGCTACCGAACTCTTGGGTCTCATACATAGTGATGTATGTGGGCCAATGTCTATACATGCAAGAGACGGTTTTTCTTACTTCATAACTTTTACTGATGATTTCTCAAGATTCGATCATGTGTTTTTGTTAAAGCATAAGTCTGAAGCTTTCAAGAAATTCAAGGAGTACAAACTTGAAGTAGAAAAACAAACAGGAATGAGCATCAAGATACTTCGATCAGATCGAGGTGGAGAGTATCTTAGTACAGAGTTCTTGAACTTCCTAAAAGAGAATGTGATTCTCTCTCAGCTGACTCCCCCTTACACACAACAGCACAACGGTGTGTCAGAGCGGCAGAATCATACCCTATTAGATATGGTATGATCCATGATGAGTGATGCTGAGTTTCCTCTCTTCTTTTGGGGCATGCATTGGAGACTGCAGCTTTTCTGTTGAACAAACATCCAACTAAGACCGTGTCTACTACTCTATATGAGATATGATATGGGAAGATACCATCTCTTAAACGAGTTAAGATTTGGGGTTGTCTGGCTTTTGTTAAAAAGCAGAATCCAGAAAAACTCGAGACACGATCGGTCAAATGTATATTTGTGGGATATCTGAAACATTCATTTGGGTATCTTTTCTACCATAAGGAGGAATAAAAGGTGTATGTTTCACAGTTTTAGAAAATGAAATTTTTCTAAATGATGCTGATGGTAATGTGGTAGATCTAGAATAGGTTCTAGAGACACAAGTTACAAATAACGACTTGGTTGAACCTGATGTTACAACAGAATCTTATGAACCTCAGCCACTCCGTAGATCTGGTAGGACTTCTCGCCCACCGGAGAGATACTACGGTTTTCTCATTGATAGTGATAAAGAAGATTGCATCATGGATGATGATGACCCTGCCAGTTTTCAGCAAGCTATCATGAGTGGTGACTCTGTGAAGTGGCTGGATGCTGTGAGATCCGAAATGGAGTCTATGTACACCAACAAAGTATGGACTTTAGAGGATGTACCCTCTGGGGTAAAACCTGTAAGATGCAAAAGGATCTTTAAAAGAAAGATCGGTATAGATGGGCAGGTGGAGACCTATAAGGCAAGGTTGGTAGCGAAAGGTTTTCGTCAAAGATCAGGACTGGATTATGATGAGACTTTCTCTCCGGTAGCCATGTTTAAATCCATTCGGATCCTACTTGCTATTGCTGCTCACTACGAATATGAAATCTGGCAGATGGACGTTAAAACTGCATTTCTAAATGGTGATTTAGAAGAATGCGTTTATATGGATCAGCCAGAGGGCTTGATCGACAGTGGGAACAGCGGGAAAGCATGTAGGTTGCTTAAATCCATTTATGGATTAAAGCAAGTATCACGGAGTTGGAACATCTGTTTCGATGATGTTATCAAAGAGTTTGATTTCGTCAAAAATCCAGATGAACCTTGTGTTTATAAAAAGACTGTAGGGAAAACTATCGCATTCCTCGTATTGTAGGTGGATGATATTCTTCTGATAGGAAATGACATTCCTATGCTACAGTCGGTCAAATCACTTATCACAAAGATTCTCTATGAAGGACCTGGGTGATGCCACGTACATATTGGGCATTCGGATCTATAGGGATAGATCCAAACGGTTATTGGGATTGTCCCAAACCAAGTACATCAACACCATCCTAAAGAGGTTTAGTATGGAAGACTCCATGCGGGGTGCCTTACCCGCTTTCCATGGAGTCACTCTCTCCAAGGACTCTTGCCCAAAGTCTGATGAAGAAAGAGCTCGCATGAGCATTATTCCCTGCACTTCAGCTGTAGGATCAATAATGTATGCGATGTTGTGCACACGCCCTGATGTAGCTTATGCATTAGGTGCAGTAAGCAGGTATCAGTCAAACCTAGGGGAGAATCACTGGACTGCTGTGAAGAACATTCTTAAGTACTTGTGAAGGACTAAAGAATTGTTCTTGGTGTATGGTAACGAGGATCTCCAAATGGAAGCCTTTACCGATTCGAGCATCCAGAGTGATAAGGATGACAGCAAGTCTATCTCACGGTTTGCATTTACCCTCAATGGAAGGACGGTGAGTTGGAAGAGTTCCAAACAGGATACCGTTGTAGACTCTATGATGGAAGCTGAGTACATTGCTGCAAATGATGCTGCCAAGGAAGCCGTTTGGATGAGGAAGTTCATCTCGGAGCTAGAAGTAGTTCCAACTATTATTGATCCAATACCTTTGTATTGTAACAATAATGGGGCTATGGCATTTGCCAAAGAGCCTAGGTCCTATCAGAAGTCCAGACACATCCTAAGGCGATATCATTTGATCCGGGAGATAGTTGATTGCCACGAGATCGAGATTAGGAGAGTAGATACAAAGGATAACACTGCGGATCCACTCACCAAGGCTCTCCCTCAGCCGTAGCATGAGCGACTTTTTTAGATGTTGGGTATGAGATACGCCAATAGTTGGCCTTAGTGCAAGTGGAAGATTGTTGGATATATGTATGCCCTAGAGGACATTATACGATAGTGTATGTACCGGTATGTGTGTGTGTGTGTGTGTGTATTCAGAGGACAGTCTTGTTCGACATGATAGTATGTTATCTGGTTACTCTTTATCTTGACATGTTCACTCGATCATGCTTTTACTCATTTGGTACATGTTGATAAAGCCCTTATGATATTTGCTTGACTACTGGGATCATGATGTGGATCATACTAGTGGGACATCTGTAGTTTATAAGCATATCCTTGAAATGTTCCTAGTCGTGGGTGTATCGAGACAGGACATCGATATTCCAGAGTAAACTAGCGTATACCATTCTTGTCCTATATGATGGGCGATGGATGATCCCATATCCATCTGGTGTGGTAACACCAAAGACTGTATACGGGTGCTCAGTGAAGACTGGGTACACTGAACGGACTCATCGAGAAATCCTATGTGGTATTATATCTATCGTCGGATAGCAGTTCTTAGGTGACACTGGTACATGTTAGTCTATAGATCCGAGATCGTCATAGAGTCTTGTGTGTCCTCCCACTGTACTTTGATCTCCACTTTACCACGGCTCTACTGAGTTATGTAAACAGGTGGATTTTGGGTACAGTCCTGAGATACATGGAGGCAATGAGCGATAGGAGGGGTTTCGTCTCTCCCGGTATTGGGGTTTGATGTTGCGCCATGCTCGATTGGCTATAACAGAAAGTCCTTGGCCAGGGCTGCTGAGATTTACTGATAAGTGTTATCAGTAGTTTCTCGATCTGTTATGAGCCATATACCGACATAACTTATTGAGTTATTGGGGTCGACGATACCATCCCTAGACTTGATATGTAGCATATCTGACGAAGAGACCAGACTGTACGGTAAGTGTTGCCAGTTGGCTTGACAGGAGTTTTGACAGGTTAGCTTGTTTTTCTTCTGATCGCTCAATACCCGGGTGGCCGTTACGTTTAGCTGACTGGTTGCGGCTTGTGGGTATTTGATGTGATTATCACCTACTGTTGTCGTATTGACGAGTCTTAGAGTCCCACACAGGAGTTTCCTAACTCAGGCGAAACGATGTGGTGTGCATATGAGATATGCACGGGAGCTCGATTAAATGCGTGTATATGATACCGTATTTTAATCGGGCGTTTTCTATTGGTCGGGTTATATGAGATATGACCGGTTTATTAAATCAAGTGTTGATTTAATATTGACTTTTATCTCATTTATATAAACCTTTTTCTTTATGATGTATGCATGGATATATGTACATGTTGATGTGCATGCACACATACATACTACATTTGTATCATGGTTGTTGATACATAGAAGATGGCAATGCAAGACTCACATGGTATATAAATATCTTTATATTTATTAGATATTGAGAAAAAGAAAAATGATTTAAATCATGGTTGACTATTCTTTTCTTGACCTAAGTTGAACCATGGTTTGATTTCATTTGTTCTTTAACTCACATACAAAAATATCTAGATATTTATTAACCATAGTTTGGCATGATATATTTATCTTTGATATTTATTTTTCTATGCTCAGAATTACCATTATCTTTTGAGCTAAAGCTTGCCATCTTCATCTTCTTCCTCTTTCAAGCTCTCCTGAGTTTCTAAAGTGAGTGAAGTTAAAAGAATGGAAAGGTTTTTAAGTGAGAATATAACCCACATCACCATTCTACTTTAGTCTAGCCCACTAGATTAGAGTGTTTGCTTCATCTTCATTCTTGATCAAGTGAAGCAAGGAGCTTTGAGCAAAGGTACTTCGGGTGGATCGTTGTGGACTTGGAAGGAGCTTAAGCAAGCTGGTTCAAACTCTAGAAGATCCAAGGAGTCATAAGGAAGGTCTACAAAGGTTGTATTTCTTCTCACTTAGTGTTAGACACTAGATAGTATGTGATACTATATGTTATTATTCTAACTTTCTAGTTCGATTCCTAGATTAGTTTGTTTAGCACTTCCTAATTTTTTAATATGGCATGTGTGATGCTTGTGAAACCCTAGACAATGTGCTAAGGAAACCCTACACAGAGTAGACTAGTGTATACGCTTCTCATCTCAGCAGGAGAGATGGTCTGTCTCACAGCCATCAGTGCGTTGTACTGGAGATAGTATGCAGGTGCTCATTGGGTTATGAGTTACACTGGATGGACTCGTGGGGTACTGTTGGTTGGTACTATACCTATCGTCAGGTAGTGGTTCTCAGGTGACATGAGTACAGCTTAGTCCGTTGACTTGACACTGCTACTTCGCCTCAAGTGTGTTCCCACTGTTCTTAGATTACTACCCTACCACAGCTCTGCTGAGTCGTGCAAACAGGTAGTAGTTGGGTGCAGTCCCGAAGCACTTGGAGGCAGTGGCGGTTATATAGGATTCGTCTCTCCCGGTATTGGGGGTTGATGTCGCGCTGTGTTCGGAAATCCATTACACAAAGTCCCTAGCCCGGGCAAGTGAGATTTAGTGGTAGGTACTCCAGTAGTTTCTCAGGGTGTTTTTAGCCGCACTCCGACATGACTTATTGCACTATTAGGGGTCTGAAGCTTGCCGCCCCTAGGACCGATATGCGACACTTTTAGACGAACAGACCGGACTGTACGGAGATTGCCACAGACAGGCTCAGTAGGGATACGGATGAGTTTCCTCGTCGACCTTCTTATCGATAGATACCTAGGTAGCCGTTACGTACAGCTAGTGCCGCTGACGTGCTTGTGGTTAAACCCACTGCCAGAGTATTGTCGAGTCTTTAGAGTCAACCATAGAGGGTTTCCCAGCTTCGGGCGAAACGATGTATAGGTCGTATGGTTTTACGACAGGGTTCGATCACATACGTGTACTTGTACGCGTGTGGTGTTCGAGCGGACAATACTAGTGGGCTTTGGTTTAAACCAGATCCTAGTATTTGATTATTGGATTAACTTCGTCTCATAGTATTCGTGTTTCTCGGATCACGGATGCGGGTATGTATATACGGATGAGAGGGGGTAAAGAAGGAGACACCTCATTAGGGTTTTGACCATTGACTTGGTCAAAACAAATATGAGGTGGAGAAAAGTTTTTTGTTATTTTTAGTAAATGATAATTTTTTGGCATGGCTACTTGGGTTGACCATTTGACTTGAATTTACTTTTTGACTCTAGATATTTTTGTGAGATATTTTTGAGACCTAGATATTTTGATGAGATATTTTTCCATGCCATGCTTATGGTCAAATCAAGCTAGCCATTCTATTTTCTATTATCATTATCCAAAAACATTTCTCTTTCCTCAAGAGTTCACTCTCTCCTTCCTCTCAAACCCCAGTGTCTCATGTGTTGAGAATCGATGGATTAGTGAGACTAAGCTATCCAAAATCACACTCTACTCATTCTAGGTTACTTAGTTTAGCACACCAAGTAATCAAGTTGCCTTAACTTGGAGGTTTAGCTCAAAGTTAGAACTCTCGGGTGGATCTTCTACTACTTCGAGAAGCCGACGAGGAGGTGCCATCCATTTCCACTCTAAGAAGCTCGCGAGGTGAAGGAGGACAGCAAGAGGAGAAGAAGGACATGGAACTTTAGGTATAATCTTCTTACATAGTAGATAAAACCTCTAGTTAGTTTGTTAGTTATGGTTTAGCTAAGATCTTGGAGTTCAAGTCGATGTTACCTTGTTTGTAAAAATCGTTTTTTACCCGTCCCGCCTCCCCGCAAACCCGTGGGGTGTGTAACTTCGACTTACAGCTTTACCGGCATCCGTCAAAGGCACGTGCGAGTGGGTTTGTGTTAGTTGTATGTATGCCCTAGAGGCCAGTATTGTACAGATGATGTATATTATATTGGATGCTTGGACATATATAGAGATGACTTTCTTGCTCGATATGATAGTATGCTATCTGGTTACTCTTTATCTTAACATGTACACTAGTCTCTTTAAACTGTCTTATAGTTGCATGTTGGTAAAGCCCTTAGGATGTGTACTTGACTACCTGGACTATGATGCAGATCATACTAGTGGGGACATGGTAGTCCATAAGTGTTAGTTATATGTATGCCCTAGAGGCCATTACTGTACATATGATGTATATTGTAGTGGATGCTAGGACGTATATAGGGAGGACTTTCTTGCTCGACATGATAGTATGCTATCTGGTTGATCTTTACCTTAACGTGTATGCTGATTGTCTCTCTGTTACATGTTGGTAAAGCCCTTAGGATCTGTACTTGACTACCTGGACTATGATGCGGATCATACTAGTGGGGATATGGTAGTCCGTAAGTACATCCTTCAAAGTCCCTAGTCTTAGGTGTATCGAGACGGGGCATCGATATACCAGAGTAGACTAGCGTATACCTTCTCGACCCATACAGATGGGCGATGGATGATCCCATATCCATCGGTGTTTGACATCAGAGATGGTATACGGGTGCTCAGTAGAGACTGGGTACACTGGACGGACTCGCCGAGAACTCCCAGATGGTATTATACCTCACGTCAGATGGCAGTTCTCTGGTGACACTGGTACAGAGTAGTCTGTTGACCCGAGATCGTCATAGAGTCTTGTGTGGTTCCCACTGTGCTTTGATTTCCATCTTACCACGTCCAAGAGGGCGTGCAAAACGGTGGTTTTTGGGTACAGTCCCGAGTCACATGGAGGCAATGAGCGATAGGAGGGGATTCGTCTCTCCCGGTATAGGGAGTTGATGTTGCGCTGTGTTTGATTGGCTATAACAGGAAATCCCTGGCCAGGGTTGCTGAGATTTACTGGTAAGTGTTACCAGTAGTTTCTCGAATTGTTATAGACCTCATATCGACACGACTTATCGAGCTATTGGGGTCTGACGTTTACCACCCCTAGGTGAGATATGCGACATATCAGACGATCAGACCGGACTGTACGGTAGTGTTACTGGTCAGATTCACTGGAGTGTGAGCGGGCTTGCTCGTCGATCTTCAGATCACTCAATACCCGGGTGGCCGTTACGTTTAGCAGACCGCTTGCGGCTTGTGGGTGTTTGATATGATCATCACCTGCTGCCGGCGTATTGACGAGTCTTTAGAGTCCTACACAGAGGTTTCCTGGATCAAGCAAAACGAAATAGGAGCGCATATGAGATATGTGCGGGACCGAGAATAATACCAGTATGTGATACCGTATTTCATTCTCGCCATGTGACATTGATCGGTTATATGCGATATAGCCGGGTTATCGGATCAAGTGTTGATTCGATAAGTTGTTACTGATGATACCAGTCGGTTATGTGCGACATGACCGGATCATTGAATCAAGTGTTGATTTAGTGATTTAATGCATAATTATATATTTGATATATTACTTTGCATTAACTAGTATCGGTTCACTTAAAATGGATTTTCTCACTTGGGTGTGCGCATTGCATATGCGATATGATTTTGTGCACTTTATTGTATCATGTTTGATGATGCATGATTGCTAGGTTATGTGTAAAGAATTTAACCAAAGTTATTTAAATGGTTAAGGGTTTTACTTATTCATTAATTAGTCTTTTTATTTTTGGAAAAAGGAAAAGAAATGAGAGAAAAATGGTGGCTTATTTTGTTTGCACTTGAAGCTTCATGAAGCTTTTATGATGCAACCATTTTTGTCTCATCTCCTAAACCCTAACCATTCCTTTAACCTTGGTCAATTCTCTACACTTAACTTAGGTTAAAGTTATGATAAGAATGATATTATTATTCTTTTCATAATTAACTTATCATACTTTCTTCTTCTTCTTCTTCTTCCATTTTCTTCAAGTGAAGAAAGCTTGCCCCATCAATGGCAAGTGATGGAAATGAGTGAGAAATCCAATTCTAAAGTCTACCCACTTCCTATTTCTTCATCCTCTACCTCTTGCCAAGTAGTAGAGTGTGTTTTCTTCACAAGTTTCATGACTTGGTGAAGTGAGAGCTTGATCTTGCGATGCTTCGACGTAGATCATCTTCGGCATGGACATCGACGACCTAGCTCGCTTATTCTCCGACGAAGCCGACTCTAGAGCCCGGATTCCTTTTGGACAGCGGAGACGACTTCGTTACGGAGCTATGGAGGTGGAGCACCGGATCTACAAAGGTTGTATTTCCGATATCTCATAGTTAAGTGTTAACTAGATTATTGTTTCGCCTAGTTTTCTAGCCAACGATCCGTAGTCGGGCTTCTCGGCACCTAGATTTTTTAAAATTGCCATGGTCGATGGCTTGTGAGATCTCACTAGTGTGCCTAGGGACCCTACAGTGGTATTAGAGCCTAGCTAGAGCCTTAGGCGAAGTCTAGACGGACTTTGAAGTCCGATCGAAACACAAATCCGAACCCAAAATAGCTCTCTGGACTTTTTCCAAATTCTGGGATTTTTCCAAATTAAAAATTGCTAAAAATTCAGTAAGAAAAAATAAGAATTACGATGCAAAAATTATTGGATGAACAGTAACTTCGGTGGCGGAACCGCGGCAGAATCCCTGCTTCTGCGGCGGTTCCGCGGCTCAATCATGACGTCATCCATTACTGTTTGCACAGTAATACCTGATAAATTCTTCTGGATTTTCTGGGAATTTTTAAAATTTTTTAAAGAGTTGAATTTTCTGCAGTTGTTTTGGGGATTCGGTGTTTCGATCGGGGTATCAAATTTTGTCTATTTGGCTTTCCGGATAAATTTTAGAATATGTTAAAATAGTTCGACCGGATATAAATACCCAATTTTTCCCCTGTCGGGAAATTTCCAAGTGTTGGATTTTTCCGTAGTTTAACGACGTTCTAAGTAGTGCAAGTAATGCGATGGTCCCTCTAGAAGACAACAAATCTTAACTCGATTATGTGACCGTCTTGAACTGCCCTTTGAACCTTCGGGTTTGGGGCAGTACGGCGTGCCACATGTGAGGCGTTGGCTTGACCCTTCTACGGCTGGACCGTCGGTACTGAGGCACGAACTGAATGTTGTTAGACTTATTTCATGTGTTGATCTGTATCGGGAAAAGTTGGGTGTTCGATTGTTCGATCGGAAAGTTTGACATTTTCTATTTATCCAGAATGGGATACAATAATTGGAATTCACAAGTAGTTATGTGATAACTAAATGAATGTTATAAACGTAGCAATTTAGTCTCACTTGATCGGTTGCCACGGAATTTTGATGTGATCAAAAGTCCGTCGCAATCACGTAGCGTACGCGGATACTCGCCGGGTAAACTTAATAGACAGCCTCGCTCCATAGCCCCGACCAAGTGACTGTAGGAGAACCCCGTCGCCGAAAGCATCCGTTCGGGTGCTCGCGGTAGCGGTGTTCCGCCTTGGTGCACTTCGTCGACGGTATCGGGGGTGCAGCCGTCTACTGAAGTTTGCGACGAGCATTCGATCAGAATGTCGGGAATCTTGTTGAATTACCCGACTCGATATTGAAAAGAGTTTTCGATTTTGAGACTAAAATGCGGGGCTTATAATTGTTAGGCATGCGATGTCTAAGGAATTCATTTGATTAGGCATGCGATGTCTATAGAGATTGCGGATTCCAACTGTTGTAGTTTTACACTTTCTTTTCTGTGACCGTAAGTGTAATATGTGATATCGCCGGTTTCGTTGCTATATGTCAACGATAATTGGGATGTGCATATTTACTTACGTTGATGACATGTGATGTTATGTGTTGCTGGATATGTTATATTGGATCGTCGTGTTTGACTAGCCGGGGTTTTTTTATGTGAGATGAGTGTTTTTCATTTTTATTCATGTAAAAACTTGTATGTAATATTCTTTTATTGGGGCGCTTCCAGGTTGTGGGAGTTGTCACCACTTGTATATTATTTACTTTTCCGCACTAGGACAGACCCAAGGAGGGGATCGCAAGTAACCGGGTTTTGGAGTCCAGTGGGAGACCAACTCGAGGAGTCGAGTCCGGGTCTCCTAACTCTAGAATTGGTAGGGTTGCTTGCCGCTCTCGTAGGGGTCTAGGGGTGTGGGTTTGGCTATTCATCGCGACCGTGGAATCCGTGTTTTATACTGGCTCGTATTGAAAACACGGACGTCCTAGTATATCCAATATTTCATATGTTTCTTCTGCTGCGATATCTGTGATGTGATCATGTGATGTTCTGTGATAGATACAGTATATAGTATATATGATATATTATATAGACGTTACTTATGTTTTACACCCGCGCTAGCCCTGCCCTGCTCTGCCGTTAGTTACCTAACCTAACGGTGCACGAGGGGACATCGAGGCGAATGCGGATGGCATAAGTGTACGTCGTATTTATCTGTGATGTTTAGGTATTTAAATGATGGGACTTCATTAATGTGATTAATGAAATAAAAGAAACCTAAGATGTTGTAGAATCGAATTTCAAAATAAAACAGGTAGCTACAGTTCTTGCTTTGTACAGCGGTATATGTGATATATCCTGCACCTTATTCGATGAGGAAAGGACCAAGATCCCTTCACCGGGAGTGACTCCTTTAGCAATAACTGGCAGATGCTACACACTCGGTTTGTCTTTTGATTGCTTTTAAGTGTTTTTGCTTTGCACAGTGATATATATGATATATCCCGCACCTCATTCGACGAGGAAAGGACCGACGATCCCTTCACCGGGAGTGACTCCTTTAGCAAAACTAGAAAAGCCTCAAAAGCACTCCATTTTTAAAATCATTCGATCCTACAACGATATCAAGTTCATTACGCAATAGGTTTTCAGAAAAACCTGTCGTAGCCCTCCGTCATTTCAGATAAGTAGTAGTTAGTATTCGTGCTACGTTTGTTGGCCTGCGTCAAGGCGTAGTGTGCGGTAGCTGACTGGTGCTTATCTGCATAAGCATATGATGTGATTGGATTAGGGTAGTCGTGCGACTTTGTTGGCCTGCGTCAAGGGTCGTGCGGGTGGGTTTAATTCAATCAGGAAATGACGGGTTGAACTTGACTAGCGGACTATGGTTTGTTGGCCTGCGTCAAGGTCATAGGACGCTAGGAGCAAAATATTATCGGGAATTTCAAGTGTTGAAATTTGCAATGAGATTGCATACCTTCTATGAGATAGTTGGATCCCGATACCCGCTGCGAGTAAGTGTTACTCCTGGGAGAGTTTTATACATTACAATTAGCCGATCAAGTAGGTGTCTAGAAAGGTGTCAACGAGGTTACGCCTCTGGGAAAACGAGGTTTACATTAATTAGGTTCGTGCGAAAGCACGGGGGACCTCCCTCAAAGTACCGACACTGGCCTGGCTGAAAGATTGGCGAACTTGTAGTGTGTAATTAATCCCGGCTGGTCTTTCCTTTTAGGGTTTGAAGGAAGATTTGATAAAAAGCAGTGGGAGCCATCCTGATTAGATAAAATAATAACCAATCTATTCTTGACAGAGCGCACGCTGAGTGTTTTCTTCTCTCTCTCTCCAGGTAGCGACCATATCACGCCTTAATCAAGATAATAATACGGAATATTGACCGAACCCGCTTGTTATACTGAGCTGGGGAACGTTGGTCCCGCTCCAACTTATAATTGTTATAAGACAGAGCAAGAAATTGGGGAATACCAAAATTCCAGTGCCGCCCAAACGAAGAGAGTGCATGCCGATGCATCATCTTCAGGTGTGTTCGTTACACAGAACTGTTTCTCAGTATCCTCTACGTCCTGGGTATATGATACCGGATCAGGATCCCAGATATGTAATCTGTTACATAGGGCTACAGAAAGGTAGAGAACTGAGAACGGGTGATAAGTTTCATGAGGCAGAAAACGGGGCAAGAGTTGCAGCCAAGTCTGTCGGTCACTGTCACCCTGTATTACCAATACATTGATTCTGAACGAATGTTATTAGATACCGAACCTGGTATACAAAATCATATCTATCTCTTTATTAGTAAAGAAATGATAAAATTTTGTATAGTTGGATAATGTTTTGAACATTTCCTATATCAAAAGTTGATCGGTTCAGGCACGTTATCTAAAAGCATTGATGTTCTAAATCAAACTACAGTTCTTAGTATACAGAACACACACAAGAGGAAGAGTTCAGA
This sequence comes from Agapanthus africanus, assembly GCA_030015575.1. NCBI lineage: Eukaryota > Viridiplantae > Streptophyta > Magnoliopsida > Asparagales > Amaryllidaceae > Agapanthus > Agapanthus africanus. The sequence goes on from CM057338.1 coordinate 437,457,621, forward strand.
AATGAACGGATTCTTCTTGAGGCATTGTAGACTAGGTCAGATCAATGTGACCAGACTAGCTAGAGTTACATAAAGATGTATATTTAAATCAGTTTGAATTTACATCTTGTGAAATTCGCCAGTCATGTCATAGAGATAAGATGACCATAGCTCTGTTTACTGGAAACAGAGAAAGAGTTAGTAAACTCTTGGGATGATACATGTTGATGTATGTTAGCTCCCCTGTCTACATATGCCAAGACCGGTTCTTTGTACTTCATTACATTCTCTGATAATCTCTCAAGATTCAGACATATGTTCCTGTTGAAACACAAGTCCGAACCTTTTGAGATATTCACAGAATATGATTTAGAAGTAGAGAACCAATATAAGGGTAAAAGTATTATGTCCTTTGATGTGATCAGGGAGGAGAATACTTGAGCACGGAATTCCTGGATTATTCTAAAGGAGAATGAGATTCTCTCTCAGCATTACTCCTCTGTATACACCATAGCACGATGGTATATCAGGGCGGAGCAATCACACCCTATATGATAAGGTGTGCTCTATGATGAGTACTACTGAGTTACCTATTTCCTTTTGGGAGTTATGCACTTGAGAAGTTGCATACCTATTGAATAGGGTTCCAATCAAATCAGTTGCCCACCATTTCATATGTGATATGGAAAGGGAAGAGCCCATGTCTTAAGCTAGTTAAGATTTGGGGTTGTCCGGCCTATGTTTAAAAGCAAAATCCGGACAAGCTCGAGGCAAAGTCTGTAATGTAGAACTGGAAATGTTCCAGCTATACAAACTGCAGCAGATGATTTAATAGAGCCAAATGATTCAGTAGATTCCAATGAACCTCAGCCTCTCCGCCGATCTAGTAGGGTTCCTCACCCACCTGAGAGATACTTCGGTTTCTCTATGACAGTGGGAGCGAGGATTGCATCATGAGATGATGACCCAACTAGTTTCGAGCTGGCCATCAGGAGTGGGACTCTGTAAGAATGGCTGGATGCTTAGTGAACTGAGATGGAATCCTTATACACCAACAAAGTATGGACTTTGGTTGCAATATCTGAAGGGTTAAATCCCCATCAGGAGCAAGTATATCTTGAGAAGATTACTTGGTGTACATGGAAAAGTTAAGACTTTCAAAGCTAGACTTGTTAAAGGTTTTCGTCATTGACCAGGCGTGGATAATGATGAAACCTTTTCAAGTAGCTATGCTTAAGTCCATCCGGATCCTACTTGCCACGGCTACATACCATGACTACGATATCTGGCGGTTGGGTGCCATGACTGCTTTTCTAAATGATGATTTAGAAGAGTGCGTCTGTAAGTACACAGCCAGAGGGCTTCGTAAACAGTGGGAGCAGCGGAAACGTGTGCAAGATGTTTTATCTGATGAAGCAGGCATCGCGGAGTTGGAACATCTTTTTTGATGTGTTAGTCAAAGAGTTTGACATCATCAAAATGGTAGATGAACCTTGTATAAACAAAAAGGTAGTAGGGAGTATGGTGGTGATCCTCGTAGAGTACGTGGATAACATACTCTTGATAAGAAAGGAGTTTCCTATGCTACGCTCGGTCAATCTCCGTTTATCACAATCATTCTCCATATAGGATCAAAATTGATACCTCCTAAATCCTGGGTTTTGGATCTATGAGATAGATCTAATTGGAAGTTAGGATTCTCACTAGTTGTAGTGAGATGGTATCACATGATCCTGGGGAGAATCACTGGAAGGGTTCCAGGGTGATAATGACGACTGAGTGTCAGTCACAGGCATTGTCTTTACCCTTGGTAAAGGGACGGTATGTTGGAAGAGTTCCAAGCTAGATACCGTGACATACTAGACGATAAAGGCTGGATACATCGCTACTTAAGATGCTACCAAAGAGGCAGTCTGGGTGTATATTAGTTCATAAGATGAACTTTGTTCCTCCCATTGTGTGACAATGGAGTTGTGGCTTATGCCAAGGAACGCCGGTCCCATCAGTGATCCAGACATATTCTAAGGCAGTATCACTTGATCATGGAGATGGTTGATCTCCAGGGTGATCGAGGTTTGGAGAGTAGACTCAGAGGACAACACAGCGGATCCACTCACAAAGGCCTGTTCCCAGAGAGAGACTTTTATGGGATGGTTGAGTATGAGATACTACAACCACTGCTACAGATGGCCCTAGTGCAAGTGGGAGATTGTTAGTTATATGTATGCCCTAGAGGCCATTACTGTACATATGATGTATATTGTAGTGGATGCTAGGACGTATATAGGGAGGACTTTCTTGCTCGACATGATAGTATGCTATCTGGTTGATCTTTACCTTAACGTGTATGCTGATTGTCTCTCTGTTACATGTTGGTAAAGCCCTTAGGATCTGTACTTGACTACCTGGACTATGATGCGGATCATACTAGTGGGGATATGGTAGTCCGTAAGTACATCCTTCAAAGTCCCTAGTCGTGGGTGTATCGAGACGGGGCATCGATATACCAGAGTAGACTAGCGTATACCTTCTCGACCCATACAGATGGGCGATGGATGATCCCATATCCATCGGTGTTTGACATCAGAGATGGTATACGGGTGCTCAGTAGAGACTGGGTACACTGGACGGACTCGCCGAGAACTCCCAGATGGTATTATACCTCACGTCAGATGACAGTTCTCTGGTGACACTGGTACAGAGTAGTCTGTTGACCCGAGATCGTCATAGAGTCTTGTGTGGTTCCCACTGTGCTTTGATTTCCATCTTACCACGTCCAAGAGGGCGTGCAAAACGGTGGTTTTTGGGTACAGTCCCGAGTCACATGGAGGCAATGAGCGATAGGAGGGGATTCGTCTCTCCCGGTATAGGGAGTTGATGTTGCGCTGTGTTTGATTGGCTATAACAGGAAATCCCTGGCCAGGGTTGCTGAGATTTACTGGTAAGTGTTACCAGTAGTTTCTCGAATTATTATAGACCTCATATCGACACGACTTATCGAGCTATTGGGGTCTGACGTTTACCACCCCTAGATGAGATATGCGACATATCAGACGATCAGACCGGACTGTACGGTAGTGTTACTGGTCGGATTCACTGGAGTGTGAGCGGGCTTGCTCGTCGATCTTCAGATCGCTCAATACCCGGGTGGCCGTTACGTTTAGCAGACCGCTTGCGGCTTGTGGGTGTTTGATATAATCATCACCTGCTGCCGGCGTATTGATGAGTCTTTAGAGTCCTACACAGAGGTTTCCTGGATCAAGCAAAACGAAATAGGAGCGCATATGAGATATGTGCGGGACCGAGAATAATACCAGTATGTGATACCGTATTTCATTCTCGCCATGTGACATTGATCGGTTATATGCGATATAGCCGGGTTATCGGATCAAGTGTTGATTCGATAAGTTGTTACTGATGATACCAGTCGGTTATGTGCGACATGACCGGATCATTGAATCAAGTGTTGATTTAGTGATTTAATGCATAATTATATATTTGATATATTACTTTGCATTAACTAGTATCGGTTCACTTAAAATGGATTTTCTCACTCGGGTGTGCGCATTGCATATGCGATATGATTTTGTGCACTTTATTGTATCATGTTTGATGATGCATGATTGCTAGGTTATGTGTAAAGAATTTAACCAAAGTTATTTAAATGGTTAAGGGTTTTACTTATTCATTAATTAGTCTTTTTATTTTTGGAAAAAGGAAAAGAAATGAGAGAAAAATGGTGGCTTATTTTGTTTGCACTTGAAGCTTCATGAAGCTTTTATGATGCAACCATTTTTGTCTCATCTCCTAAACCCTAACCATTCCTTTAACCTTGGTCAATTCTCTACACTTAACTTAGGTTAAAGTTATGATAAGAATGATATTATTATTCTTTTCATAATTAACTTATCATACTTTCTTCTTCTTCTTCTTCCATTTTCTTCAAGTGAAGAAAGCTTGCCCCATCAATGGCAAGTGATGGAAATGAGTGAGAAATCCAATTCTAAAGTCTACCCACTTCCTATTTCTTCATCCTCTACCTCTTGCCAAGTAGTAGAGTGTGTTTTCTTCACAAGTTTCATGACTTGGTGAAGTGAGAGCTTGATCTTGCGATGCTTCGACGTAGATCATCTTCGGCATAGACATCGACGACCTAGCTCGCTTATTCTCCGACGAAGCCGACTCTAGAGCCCGGATTCCTTTTGGACAGCGGAGACGACTTCGTTGCGGAGCTATGGAGGTGGAGCACCGGATCTACAAAGGTTGTATTTCCGATATCTCATAGTTAAGTGTTAACTAGATTATTGTTTCGCCTAGTTTTCTAGCCAACGATCCGTAGTCGGGCTTCTCGGCACCTAGATTTTTTAAAATTGCCATGGTCGATGGCTTGTGAGACCTCACTAGTGTGCCTAGGGACCCTACAATAAGTACATCCTTCAAGGTCCCTAGTCGTGGGTGTATCGAGACGGGGCATCGATATACCAGAGTAGACTAGCGTATACGCTTCTCGACCCATGAGATGGGGGATGGATGATCCCATATCCAATGATGTTTGACATCAGGGATGGTATACAGGTGCTCAATGGAGACTGGGTACACTGGACGGACTCGCCGAGAACTCCCAGATGGTATTATACCTCACGTCAGATGGCAGTTCTCAGGTGACACTTGTGCAGGTTAGTCTGTAGACCCGAGATCGTCATAGAGTCTTGTGTGATTCCCACTGTGCTTTGATCTCCACCTTACCACGTCCATGAGGGCATGCAAAACGGTGGTCTTTGGGTACAGTCCCGAGTCACATGGAGGCAATGAGCGATAGGAGGGGTTTCGTCTCTCCCGGTATTGGGGGTTGATGTTGCGCTGTGCTCGATTGGCCGTAACAGGGAAGTCCCTGGCCAGGGCTGATCAGAGATTTGCTGGTAAGTGTTACCAGTAGTTTCTCGACCCGTTATGAGCCTCACATCGGCACGACTTATCGGTTATTGGGGTCTGACGTTTACCACCCCTAGACTTGATATGCGACGTATCAGACGAACAGACCGGACTGTACGGTAAGTGTTACTGGTTGGATTCACAGGAGTGTGAGCGGGCTAGCTCGTCGATCTTCTGATCGCTCAATACCCGGATGGCCGTTACGTTTAGCAGACCGCTTGCTGCTTGTGGGTGCTTGATATGATCATCATCTGCTACCGGCGTATTGACGAGTCTTTAGAGTCCTACACAGAGGTTTCCTGGCTCAAGCGAAACGAAATAGGAGCGCATATGAGATGTGTGCAGGACCGAGAATAATGCGTGTATGTGATACCGCATTTCATTCTCGCGATAAATGTTTCGATTGGTTATATTCGATATGACCTAGTTATCGAATCATTGATTCGATAAATCGATACATTGAATACTAGTCGGTTATGTGCGACATGACCGGATCATTGAATCAAATGTTGATTTAATGATTTAATGTATAATTATATATTTGATATATTACTTTGCATTAACTAGTATTGGTTCACTTTATATGGATTTTCTCACTTGGTGTGCATGATGTATATGTGATATACTTTTGTGCACTTGTATGTATCATATTTGATGATGCATGTTTATATGGTTAAGTATAAAGAATAAAACCATGGTTAAGTAGATAATTAGGGTTTTGTTTTAATCACTCATTTATTTATCCATTCCTTTTTATTTAAATAATTTTATGAAAACAAAATGGTTTTCTTTTTGTCATGAAGCTTGATGAAGCTTCATGAAGGTTTGACTCAAAGACCATTTTGTCTTCATGCTAAACCCTAACTATTCCCACTTACCATGGTTTTCTCTCTACACTTAACCTTAGTTTGATTATGATAAGTATTGTTTTTCTTTTCATTTTAAAATAGACTTATCATAATTCTAGCTCATCTTCTTCTTCATCTTCAAGTTTGAAACCTTGAGGCCATCAATGGCAACTTGAGCTTGAGAGTGAGAAATCCAATTCTAAAGAGAACCCACCTCCTATTTCTTCATCCTCTACCTCTTGCCAAGTAGTAGAGTGTGTTTTCTTCACAAGTTTCATCACTTTGTGAAGTGGGAGCTTGATCTAGCGATGCCTCGACGTAGATCATCTTCGGCATCGTCGTCGATGACCAAGCCCGTTCATTCTCCGATGAAGCCGACGCTAGAGCCCGGGGTTCGACTTGGACAGCGAGGAGACTTCGTTGCGGAGCCGTGGAAGTGGATATCCGGATCTACAAAGGTTGTAATTTCCGTATTCTAGTAGTTAAGTGTTAACTAGTTTACTTTTTCGCCTAGATTTCTAGCAACGATCCGTTAACTAGGGTTTCTCGGCACCATTTTTTTGTAAAATGGAATGGTTGATACCTTGTGAGACCTCTATAGGATGCCTAGGAACCCTACAGTGGTATCAGAGCCTAGCTAGAGCCTTAGGCGAAGTCTAGACGGAGTTTGAAACCCGGACGAACCGAAAACCCAACCCAAAATAGCTCTCTGGAAAATTTTCAAATTTGTGGTTTTTTGTCAATTAAAAATGCTTAAAAAATTCAGCAATAAAATCTAAGAATTACTGTGCAAAACGTTTCCAGTGAACAGTACAAAGTGCGGCGGAACCGCGGCGGAAGCTAGGCTTCTGCGGCGGTTCCGCGGCTAAATAGTGACGTCAGCCCTTGGTTTTTGCACAGTAATTCCTGATTAATTGTTCTGAGTTTTCTGGGAATTTTAATTCGACTCCAGAGTTGAGTATTCTGGGGTTGTATAGGGAATCGACGATTCGATCGGATTATCGAACTTTGTCTAAGTGTTTTCCGGATAATTTTTTGAATATGTTAAAAAGTTCGACCGGATATAAATACCCAATCTTTTCCCTGCCAAAAATATCCAAGTGTTGGATTATTGTGTGGTTTAAGGACGTTCTGAGTAGTGCAAGTAACGCGATGGTCCCTCTAGAAGACAACAAACCTTAACTCGATTATGTGACCGTCTTGAACTGCCCTTTGAACCTTCGGGTTTGGGGCAGTACGGCGTGCCACATGTGAGGCGTTGGCTTGACCCTTCTACGGCTGGACCATTGGTACTGAGGCATGAAACGAATGTCTTTGAACCTATTTCATGTGTTGGATGGTTTCGGGAAAACTTGGGTGTTCGAATGTTCGATCGGAAAGTTTAATATATTCTATTTATCTGGAATGGGATACAATAATTGGAATTCACAAACAGTTATGTGATAACTGAATGAATGATATAAATCTAGCGGTTTAGTTTCATTTGATATTGAAAAGAGTTTTCGATAATAAGACTAAAATGCGGGATTTATATCTGTTAGGCATGTGATGTCTAAGTATTTCATTTGATTAGGCATGCGATGTCTAAAGAAGTTGCGGATTCCAATTGTTGTAGTTTTACACTTTCTTTTCTGTGACCGTAAGTGTAATATGTGATATCGCCGGTTTCGTTGCTATATGTCAACGACAATTGGGATGCGCATATTTACTTACGTTGATGACATGTGATGTTATGTGTTGCTGGATATGTTATATTGGATCGTCGTGTTCGAATAGCCGGGGGGTTTTATGTGAGATGAGTGTTTTTCTTTTTCATTCATGTAAAAACTTGTATGTAATATTCTTTTTATTTGGGGCACTTCCAGGTAGCGGAAGTTGTCACCCTTTGTATATTATTTACTTTTCCGCATTAGGATAGACCCAAGGAGGGGAGCACAAGTAACCGGGTTCTGGGGTCCAGTGGGAGACCAACTCGAGGAGTCGAGTCCGGGTCTCCTAACCCTAAAATTGGCAGGGTTGCTTGCCGCTCTCGTAGGGGTCTAGGGGTGTGGGATTGGCTATTCATCACGACCGTGGAATCCGTGTTTTATACTGGCTCGTATTGAAAACACGGACGTCCTAGTATATCCAATATTTCATATGTTGATTCTGCTGCGATATCTGTGTTGTGATTCTGTGATGGATATGGTATATAGTATATATGATATATTATATAGACGTTACTTATGTTTTACACCCACGCTAGCCCTGCCCTGCTCTGTCGTTAGTTACCTAACCTAACGGTGCACGAGGGGACATCGAGGCGAATGCGGATGGCATAAGTGTACGTCATATCTATCTGTGATGTTTAGGTATTTAAATGATGGGACTTCATTAATTTGATTAATGAAAGATAAGAAACCTAAGATGTTGTGGAATCGAATTTTAAAATAAAAAAGGTAGCTACATTTCTTGCTTTGCACAGCGGTATATATGATATACTCTGCACCTTATTCGATGAGGAAAGGACCGAGATCCCTTCACCGGGAGTGACTCCTTTAGCAATAACTGGCAGATGCTACACACTCGGTTTGCTTTTGACTGCTTTTGGGTTTTTGCTTTGCACAGCGATATATATGATATATCCCGCACCTCATTCGACGAGGAAAGGACCGAGATCCCTTCACCGGGAGTGACTCCTTTAGCAAAACTAGAAAAGCCTCAAAATCACTCCATTTCAAAACTTCATTTGATTCTACAACGATATCAAGTTCATTACGCTCATGGTTTTCAGAAAAACCTGTCGTAGCCCTCCGTCATTTCAGATAAGTACTAGTTAGTATTCGTGCTATGTTTGTTGACTATGTTAAGGCGTAGTGTGCGGTAGCTGACCAGTATTTATCTGCTTATGCATATGATGCAGATTGGATTAGGGTAGTCGTACGACTTTGTTGACTATGTTAAGGGTCGTGCGGGTGGGTTTAATTCAATCAAGAAATGACGGGTTGAACTTGACTAGCACTTGTGATTTGTTGACTATGTTAAGGTCATATAGCTGCTAGGGGCGAAAGATTATCGGGAATTTCAAGTGTTGAAATTTGCAATGAGATTGCATACCTTCTATGAGATAGTTGGATCCCGATACCCACTGCGAGTAAGAGTTACTTCTGGGAGAGTTTTACACATTGCAATTAGCCGATCAAGTAGGTGTCTAGAAAGGTGTTAACGAGGTTACGCCTCTGGGAAAACGAGGTTTACATTAATTAGGTTCGTGCGAAAGCACGGGGGACCTCCCTCAAAGTACCGACACTGGCCTGGCTGAAAGATTGGCGAACTTGCAGTGTGTAATTAATCCCGGCTAGTCTTTCCTTTTAGGGTTTGAAGGAAGATTTGATAAAAAGCAGTGGGAGCCATCCTGATTAGATAAGATAATAACCAATCTGATCTTGCACGAGCATACGCTAAAGTGTTTTCTTCTCTCTTTCTCCAGGTAGCGACCATTTCATGCCCTAATGAAGATAATAATATGGATGTATTGACCGAACCCGCATGTTATAATGTGCTGGGGAACGTTGGTTCCATTCTTTCCTATAAGGGTTATAGGACTGAACAGGATATAGGGGAATACCAGGATTCCCATACCACCCGAATGAAGAAAGTACATGATGATGCATTTTCTTCGGGTGTGTTCATTACTGAGAACTGTTTCTCCATTTGCTCTACGTCCTGGGTATTGGATACCGGGTCAGGATCCCATATATGTAATCAGTTACATGGGCTTAAGAAAGGTAGAGAACTTGGAGAAGGTGATAAAGATATAAGAGTTGGAAATGGTGCAATTGTTGCAGCTAAGACTGTCGGGGAATATCACCTTGTATTACCAACTGGTAATACATTGGTTCTGAACGAATGCTATTACATGCCGATCCTGATATGCAACATTATATCGGTTTCTTTATTAAGCAAAGAAGGATATAATTTTGTATTACAGGACAATGTTATGAACATTTTCCGTAACCAAAAGTTGGTTGGATCAGGCACGTTATGCAATGGCATTTATGTTCTAAATCAATCAACAGTTCTGAGCATAACAAACACACACAAGAGGAAGAGTTCTGAACTCAACGAATCCTTCTTGTGGCATTGTAGACTGGGTCACATCAATGTGACACGACTGGCTAAGTTGCATAAGGATGGATATTTGAAACCTTTCGAATTTTCATCTTATGACACTTGCCAGTCATGTCTCAAAGGCAAGATGACCAAAACTCCGTTTACGGGACACGGAGAAAGAGTTACCGAACTCTTGGGACTTATACATAGTGATGTATGCGGTCCCATGTCTATGCATGCCAGGGATGGTTCTTCATACTTCATTACATTCACTGACGATCTCTCTAGGTTCGGGTATGTGTTCCTGATGAAACACAAATCAGAAGCTTTTGAGAAATTTAGGGAATATAAACAAGAAGTTGAGAACCAAACCGGAAAAAGTATTAAAATCCTACGATCTGATCGAGGAGGTGAATACTTGAGCAATGAATTCCTGGACTTCCTAAAAGAGAATGGGATTCTCTCTCAGCTGACTCCTCCATATACACCACAGCACAACGGTGTATCAGAATGGAGGAATCGCACCCTATTAGATATGGTGCGCTCTATGATGAGCACAGCTGAGTTACCTATTTCCTTCTGGGGTTATGCGCTGGAAACAGCAGCATACCTATTGAATCAAGTTCCATCTCAATCTGTACCTACCACACCATATGAGATATGGAGTGGGAAGAGACCATATTTTAAACGAGTTAAGATATGGGGTTGTCCGGCCTATGTCAAAAGGCAAAATCCAGACAAACTCGAGGTACGGTCAGTTCTTTGCAAGTTTGTGGGATATCCTAGGAATTCCTAAGGATATTTTTTCTACCATGCTGAAGAACAAAAAGTGTTTGTTTCTCAATATGCCACCTTTTTAGAAAAGGAATTCCTTGAAAAAGAAATTAGTGGCAAAGTGGTAGAGCTGGAAGAAATTCCAGATACACAAACTATAACTGAAGATTTAGTGGAACCAGAAGATTCGATTGCACCCGACGAACCCCAGCCTCTCCGCCGATCTAGTAGGGTTTCTCGTCCACCTGAGAGATACTACGGTTTTCTCATTGATGGTGGAAGCGAGGATTGCATCATGGAAGATGATGACCCAACTAGCTTCGAGCAGGCCATCACGAGTGGGGACTCAGTGAAATGGCTGGATGCTATGCGGTCCGAGATGGAATCCATGTACACCAACAAAGTATGGACTTTGGACGTTGCTCCTGAAGGGGTGAAACCCATTGGGAGCAAGTGGATCTTCAAGAAGAAACTTGGTGTAGATGGGAAAGTGGAGACTTTCAAAGCTAGACTTGTAGCAAAGGGTTTTCGTCAAAGACTAGGTGTGGACTATGACGAGACCTTTTCTCCAGTGGCTATGCTTAAATCCATTCGGATCATGCTTGCCATCGCTGCTTATCATGATTACGAAATCTGGCAAATGGATGTTAAGACCGCCTTTCTAAATGGTGATTTAGAAGAGTGCGTGTACATGACTCAGCCAGAGGGCTTCGTAGACAGTGGGAGCAGCGGGAAGGTGTGCAAGCTGCTTAAATCCATTTATGGATTAAAGCAAGCATCGCGGAGTTGGAACATCTGCTTTGACATCGTTATCAAAGAGTTTGATTTCGTCAAAAATCCAGATGAACCTTGTATTTACAAGAAGGTGGCAGAGAGTAAGGTTGTCTTCCTCGTATTGTATGTGGACGACATACTCTTGATAGGAAATGATATTCCTATGCTGCAATCGGTCAAGCTCTTCTTATCACAAAGATTCTCAATGAAAGATCTTGGTGATGCCTCCTGCATATTGGGAATTAGGATCTATAGAGATAGATCCAAACGGATTTTAGGATTGTCCCAATCCAGGTACATTGACACCATACTAAAGAGGTTTAGTATGGAAGAGTCCAAGCGTGGGAACTTGCCCACGATCTCTGGAGTCACTCTCTCCAAAGAGATGTCTCCCAAGACTGATTTGGAGAGAGCTCGCATGCAAGGGATACCCTATGCTTCGGCAGTAGGCTCTATCATGTATGCGATGCTATGTACCAGACCCGATGTAGCATACTCACTAAGTGTAGTGAGCAGGTATCAAGCTGATCCTGGAGAGAGTCACTGGACAGCTGTGAAGAGCATTCTCAAGTACTTACGAAGGACTAGAGAAATGTTCTTGGTGTATGGTAACGGAGAACTCCAAGTGGAGTCCTTTACCGATTCGAGCTTCCAGAGTGATAAGGACGATTCTAAGTCGCAGTCGGGCTTTGTCTTTACCCTTTACGGAGGGGCGGTTAGCTGGAAGAGTTCCAAGCAGGAAACCGTAGCAGACTCGACGATGGAGGCTGAATACATCGCTGCCAACGATGCTGCTAAAGAGGCTATCTGGATCAAGAAGTTCATTACTGAACTTGGAGTGGTTCCATCCATTGAGCATCCAATACCTTTGTATTGCGATAACAATGGAGCGGTGGCTTTGGCCAAGGAACCCAGGTCCCATCAGCGGTCCAGACATATTCTGAGGCGGTATCACCTGATCCGGGAGATAGTTGATCACCGGGAGATCGAGGTCAGGAGGGTTGACACGAAGAACAACACGACGGATCCACTCACGAAGGCCATTCCCCAGACACAGTTTGAGAGACTCTTCGGGATGCTCGGTATGCGATACTACAGCAGCTGGCCCAGTGCAAGTGGGAGATTGTTAGTTGTATGTATGCCCTAGAGGCCAGTATTGTACATATGATGTATATTATATTGGATGCTTGGACATATATAGAGATGACTTTCTTGCTCGATATGATAGTATGCTATCTGGTTACTCTTTATCTTAACATGTACACTAGTCTCTTTAAACTGTCTTATAGTTGCATGTTGGTAAAGCCCTTAGGATGTGTACTTGACTACCTGGACTATGATGCAGATCATACTAGTGGGGACATGGTAGTCCATAAGTATATCCTTCAAGGTCCCTAGTCGTGGGTGTATCGAGACGGGGCATCGATATACCAGAGTAGACTAGCGTATACGCTTCTCGACCCATGAGATGGGCGATGGATGATCCCATATCTATTGGTATTTGACATCAGGGATGGTATACGGGTGCTCAGTGGAGACTGGGTACACTGGACGGACTCGCCGAGAACTCCCAGATGGTATTATACCTCACGTCAGATGGCAGTTCTCAGGTGACACTTGTGCAGGTTAGTCTGTAGACCCGAGATCGTTATAGAGTCTTGTGTGATTCCCACTGTGCTTTGATCTCCACCTTACCACGTCCATAAGGGCGTGCAAAACGGCGGTCTTTGGGTACAGTCCCGAGTCACATGGAGGCAATGAGCGATAGGAGGGGTTTCGTCTCTCCCGGTATTGGGGGTTGATGTTGCGCTGTGCTCGATTGGCCGTAACAGGGAAGTCCCTGGCCAGGGCTGATCAGAGATTTGCTGGTAAGTGTTACCAGTAGTTTCTCGACCCGTTATGAGCCTCACATCGGCACGACTTATCGGTTATTGGGGTCTGACGTTTACCACCCCTAGACTTGATATGCGACGTATCAGACGAACAGACCGGACTGTACGGTAAGTGTTACTGGTTGGATTCACAGGAGTGTGAGCGGGATAGCTCGTCGATCTTCTGATCGCTCAATACCCGGATGGCCGTTACGTTTAGCAGACCGCTTGCGGCTTGTGGGTGCTTGATATGATCATCATCTGCTACCGGCGTATTGACGAGTCTTTAGAGTCCTACACAGAGGTTTCCTGGCTCAAGCGAAACGAAATAGGAGCGCATATGAGATGTGTGCAGGACCGAGAATAATGCGTGTATGTGATACCGCATTTCATTCTCGCGATAAATGTTTCGATTGGTTATATTCGATATGACCTAGTTATCGAATCATTGATTCGATAAATCGATACATTGAATACTAGTCGGTTATGTGCGACATGACCGGATCATTGAATCAAATGTTGATTTAATGATTTAATGTATAATTATATATTTGATATATTACTTTGCATTAACTAGTATTGGTTCACTTTATATGGATTTTCTCACTTGGTGTGCATGATGTATATGTGATATACTTTTGTGCACTTGTATGTATCATATTTGATGATGCATGTTTATATGGTTAAGTATAAAGAATAAAACCATGGTTAAGTAGATAATTAGGGTTTTGTTTTAATCACGCATTTATTTATCCATTCCTTTTTATTTAAATAATTTTATGAAAACAAAATGGTTTTCTTTTTGTCATGAAGCTTGATGAAGCTTCATGAAGGTTTGACTCAAAGACCATTTTGTCTTCATACTAAACCCTAACTATTCCCACTTACCATGGTTTGCTCTCTACACTTAACCTTAGTTTGATTATGATAAGTATTGTTTTTCTTTTCATTTTAAAATAGACTTATCATAATTCTAGCTCATCTTCTTCTTCATCTTCAAGTTTGAAACCTTGAGGCCATCAATGGCAACTTGAGCTTGAGAGTGAGAAATCCAATTCTAAAGAGAACCCACCTCCTATTTCTTCATCCTCTACCTCTTGCCAAGTAGTAGAGTGTGTTTTCTTCACAAATTTCATCACTTTGTGAAGTGGGAGCTTGATCTAGCGATGCCTCGACGTAGATCATCTTCGGCATCGTCGTCGATGACCAAGCCCGTTCATTCTCCGATGAAGCCGACGCTAGAGCCCGGGGTTCGACTTGGACAGCGAGGAGACTTCGTTGCGGAGCCGTGGAGGTGGATATCCGGATCTACAAAGGTTGTAATTTCCGTATTCTAGTAGTTAAGTGTTAACTAGTTTACTTTTTCGCCTAGATTTCTAGCAACGATCCGTTAACTAGGGTTTCTCGGCACCATTTTTTTGTAAAATGGCATGGTTGATACCTTGTGAGACCTCTACAGGATGCCTAGGAACCCTACAGTTTGAATCAATCAAGAAATGATGGGTAGAACTTGACTAGTGGCTTATGGTTTGTTAGCATCCATCAATTTCATAGGTCGTTAGGGATAAAAACAATATCGGGAGTTTCAAGTGTTGAAATTTGTAATGAGATTGCATACCTTCTATGTGATCGTTGGGTTCCGATTCCCACTGTGAGTAAGTGTTACTCCTGGGGGAGTTTTTCATTTTACAATTAGCAAATCAAGTAGGTGTCTAGAAAGGTGTTAATGGGGGCAACGTTTCTGCGAAAATGGGGTTTACTTTAATTAGGTCCGTGCGAAAGCACGGGTAACCTCTTTCGTAGTATCAACACTGGCCTGGCTGAATGATTAGAGAACTTGTAGGGTGCAATTAATCCCGGTTAATTTTCCTTCTAAGGTTTGAAGGAGGGTTTGATAAAAACAATGGGAGCCATCTTGACTGGACTAAAGCTACTATTAGAAAATAATACGTTGACTGGACCGAATTACAAGGACTGGCTGAGGAATGTCAATATTGCCCTCACTTATGATAAAGTGGCATATGTCCTCATCGGTACCACACCGCGGATCCCATGTTCGGATTCCACGGTTGCGGAGATTGAGGTCCGTAAAACGTGGGACCTAGACTGCGCGAAAGCCAAGTGCATTGTGCTGGCCTCTATGAATAATGAGCTTCAGAGGCAGCATGAGAAGATGGACATAAAATCCATATTCCTTTATTTCAAAGATTTGTATAGAGAGTACTCTCGTATCGCAAGGTAGGTGACCTCAAGGAAACTATTTCAGATGAGGATGGCTGTCGGATCATCTATAGGAGATCACGCCCTTAAGATGATAAGTCTTGTTGAAGAACCCACAAACGGGGGATGCGTGTTAGAGAATGAGTTGTATATCGACTTGATTCTACAGTCCCTTCCCCACACCTTTGCTCAGTTCGTGCTGAATTTCAATATACATGGGATGGAAGCCGATCTTCCTAAGCTTCTTAATATGTTGAGGGTGGTTGAAAGCTCCTTGAAAAAGGAAAAGACGCCTGTTCTTTTTGTTGGGGAATCTTCTTCATTCAAGCCAAGGCTAAGGACAAGGGAAAGAAGAAGAAGACCCTTACCAAACTGGAAGGTAGGGTCCAAAAGGTGAGCGGAAAAGATAAAGCTGGGGCCGAGATATCGGAGAAAGGAGAGTGCTATTATTGTCACAATAAAGGGCATTGGAAAAGAAACTGCAGGGCTTATATAGCCAGCCTCAAGGACAAGAAGCATAAGGATGCTTCAGCTTGATTTGTGTTTTTAATAGAATACTGTTTTTCCATAAACTCTGCTTCCTGGATATTAGTTACCGGATCGGATTCTCACATCTGTAATTGTTTGCAGGCGTTGAAAAGTAACAGAGTTTGAAGAAATATGATATGACCCTCAGGGTTGGGAATGGTGCAAGCTTTGATGCCATAGCTGTTGGGGACTATCATCTTGGATTGCAAAGTAGCAATATTTTGATTTTGAAAAACTGTTATTATGTACCTACTATGATGTGTAATATTATATCAGTTGCTTTAGTACATTAAAATGAATATAGTTTCGCATTAGAAAGCAATTTTATGAACATTCACCTTAATTAAGTGTTGATTGGGTCCGGTACACTAAATAATGGTATATATGTTCTAAATCAACACACGGTTTTCAACATCCAACACACTAACAAACGAAAGTTTTCAAATATAAATGAAACTTACTTATGGCATTGTAGACTTGGTCATATAAATGAAACAAGACTGACTAAGTTGCATAAAGATGTGTAATTAGATCCGTTTGAATATCAATCTTATGAAACTTGTCAATTTTGTCTTAAAGGTAAGATGACCAAAACTCTGTTTACTGAACACAGAGAAAGAGCTACCGAACTCTTGGAGAAAGAGCCACCGAGCTCTTAGGACTCATACATAGTGATGTATGTGGACCGATGTCTACACATGCAAGAAGCAGAGATTCTTACTTCATTACTTTTATCGATGATTTCTCAAGGTTCGGACATGTGTTCTTGTTGAAACATAAGTCCAAACCCTTCAAAAAGTTCAAAGATTATAAAAATAAAGTGGAGAAACAAATAGGAAAAAGTATCAAGTAACTTCGATCAGATCGATGTCAGGAATACTTAAGTACCGAATTTCTTGAGTACTTAAAAGAGAATGAGATTCTCTCTCAACTTACTCTTCCATATACACCACAGCACAACGGTGTATCGGAGTGGAAAAATCACACCCTATTGGATATGGTGCGCTTTATGGTGAGTAACATTGAGTTACAGCTTTCCTTTTAGGGTTATGCACAGGAGACAACGACATATTTATTGAATAGAGCTTCGAACAAATCCGTGTTTACCACTTCATATGAGATATGAGAGGGGAAGAGACCATACCTTAATTTTATTAAGATATGGGGTTGTTCGGCCTATGCTAAAAGACAAAATCCGGAAAAATTCGAGACACGATCAGTATTGTGTAAATTTATGGGATATCCAAAACATTCGATAGGATATCTGTTTTACCACACCGAGGAATAGAAGGTGTTTGTTGCTCATCACGCCATCTTTTTGGAAAGGGAATTTCTTGTAAAAGAAATTAGTGGGAGTATGGTAGAACCGGAAGAAATTCCAGAAGAACAAACAGAAGGTGAAGATTTGGCTGAACCATAAATTCAAGTAGAACCTGACGAATCTCAGCCATTCCGCAGGTCTAGTAGGCATTCTCATTCACCCGAGAGTTACTATGGTTATCTCATAGATGGGGATCGAGAGGATTGCATCATCGACGATGATGAGCCTACTAGTTTTCAGCAAGCTATCATGAGTAAGGACTCGGTGAAGTGGCTGGATGCTATGAAATCCTAAATGGAATCCATGTACACCAACAAAGTATGGACTTTGGACGTTGCACCTCCTGGGGTAGAACCCATTAGATGTAAGTGGATCTTCACAAAGAAGATTGGTGCAGATGGACAGGTGAAAACCTATAAGGCTAGACATTTTGCAAAAGTTTTTCGTCAAAGGCAAGGTGTGGACTATGATAAAACCTTTTCTCCAGTGGTTATGCTTAAATCCATTCGGATCCTACATTCCATTACTGCCTTCCATGACTATGACATCTAGCAGATGGATGTTAAAACCGCTTTTTTAAATGGTGATTTAGAAGAGTGTGTTTATATGGATCAGCCAGAAGGTTCATTGATAGTAGGAGCAGCGGGAAGGTGTGCAAGTTGCTTAAATCCATTTATGGATTAAAGCAGGTATCGCGGAGCTGGAACATCTGCTTTGATGATACAGTCAAGGAGTTTGATTTTATCAAAAATGTGGATGGACTTTGTATTTATAAGAAGATTGTAGGTGATGTTGTGGTATTCCTCGTATTGTACGTGGATGACATTATCCTGATAGGAAATGATATTCCTATGCTACAATCGGTCAAACTTTTTCTGTCACAAAAATTCTCCATGTAAGAACTGGGTGATGCCTCCTACATACTACGGATTAAGATATATAGGGATAGATCTAAAAGGCTATTGGGATTGTCCCAATTCAGGTATATAGACACCATACTAAAGAGCTTTAATATGAAAGATTCCAAGCGTGGTAATTTACCCGCTTGTCACTCGATCACCATCTCCAAAGAGATGTCCCCAAAGATTGATGAGGAGAGGGCTCACATGAGTGTTATACCCTATGCTTCGACAGTCGGGTCTATAATGTTGAGATATTATGTACCAAACCAGATATAGCTTACGCATTGAGTGTGGTAAGCCGGTATCAATCAAACCCAAGGGAGAAATATTGGATAGTTGTGAAGAACATTCTTAAGTACTTGAGAAAAACTAAAAATATGTTCTTGGTGTATGGTAATGGTGACCTCCAAATAGAGGTCTTTATCTATTCGAGCTTCCAAAGTGACAGAGATGACAACAAGTCTATCTTGGTCATGTGTTTACACTCAATAGAGGGGCAGTCTGTTGGAAAAATTCTAAACAGGATACCATAGCAGACTCGACGATGGAGGCTGAATACATTGCTGCTAACGATACTGCCAAAGAAGCGGTCTGCATGTGGAAGTTCATTACAGAGCTTGATTTGGTTCCGACCATTAATGATCGAATACCCTCGTATTGCGATAACAGTGGAGCTATGACATCGGATAAGGAACCACGGTCCCATCAGTGATTCAGACACATTTTGAGACGGTATCACCTGATTAGGGAGATCATTGATCGTCAGGAGATCGAGGTACAGAGGGTGGATACAAAAGAAAACACAGCGGATTTATTCACAAAGGCCATTCCCCAAGCACAGTTCGAGCGACCTTTTGGGTTGTTCGGTATGCGATACACCCATAACTAGCCTTAGTGCAAGTTGAAGATTGTTAGATATGTATGCCCTAGAGGCTATTATTGTATATTATAGTGGATGCTTGAACATATGTATATATAAGACAGTCTTGCTCGATATGATAGTATGCTATCTGGTATGTTTTTATCTTAACATGTATATATATATGTTTTACTTGTTATTACACATAATTAATGCATGTTGATAAAGCCCATAGAATCTTTGCTTGACTATCAGGATTTTGTTAACGATCATACTAGTGGGGCCTGAGTAGTCAATAAGCACATCCTTAAATGTTCTTAGTAGTCGGGGTATCGAGACATAGCATCGATATTTCAGAGTAGGTTAGTGTATACGTTTCTTAACCCCGTATGGGGCGTTGGATGATCCCACATTAATTGGAATTTGACACCAAAGATTGTATACAGGTGCCTATTGGAAACTGAGTACACCGAACGGACTCGCCGAGAACTCTTAGATGGTACTATACTTATCGTCAGATAGTAGTTCCCTGGTGATACAAGTATATGGTAGTCTGTAGACCTGAGATCGTCATAATGTCATGTGTGGTTCCTAATGTGATTAGTGTTGGTTATAGTGCCCTCAAGTCAATTATTGAATCACAGGCACGCGATTGCGATGATTGATGGAGGACCTATACGGATAGAACAGTCTTACTCAAGATGCTATTATGCTATCTGGTTTGTCTTTATCATCATGTATATGCTTTATGTGGTATTATAGATCACTATTACATATTGATAGAGCTCATAAGATTCTTGCTTGACTACCAGTATTATGATGGCGATCATATACGTGAGAGCTGGGTGGTTTATAACCACATCCTTAAATGTCCTTAGTCGTGGGAGTTTCGAGACTGGGCATCGATAATCCAGAGTAGACTAGTGTATACTGATCGAGACCCCGATGAGGGGTGGTGTCCAGGTCTCACAAGCCATTGGTGTTAGTTTGTTCTAGCTATACACGACACCATTATTGATTGCGGTTAACTACAACACAACTCTAAAAACTCAACCAATCAAATGCTACTGACTTTTAATCTTACTTTAGGCGTGTTGAGAAAGAAATGAGGAAGAATAAAGAATGATTGTAGGTTCTAAATCCACGGATGTAAGTTTTATAGTAGAAGGAGGCTTGTAGGGTTCATTAAGATTTAGTAATCATGGATGATTAAATAAAGATTACTCTTTTTTATCCTTTAATAGATTTAAAACTAGATCGACAGTGATGCATGTAGATTAGGGTTTCTGGAGGGAATAGGGTTCCCACTCTTAACCCCTATCTTGCCATGGATCTCCGTTCATGTCTAGCCTTTACCAAAACAATTGTTAATCTAATCTCTAATCATGGTTGTGACCATTAATGAATTTATAGCGCGCCCTAGTAGAATGTTAACTATTCTTTTGATAAAATTTATAAACTTTATAGGATTTAAAAAGAGTTTAATGATCTTCATCTTCCATAAATCTAGCCTAATCCTACGAACCCTAACAAGCGGAGAATTACTCGCGGATGTTGGGAAAAGAAAAGATAGAGAGGGAAAACATAATGTAAAATGCAGAAAAATAAAATGATATAAGAAAACAACTACCTTTATTAATCAACAAGATCAAGTACACTTTGCTTCCGAAGAAAATGATTACAAAACCCTAGTTTGCTTCTCGATCTCTTCTAAGGAGGTAGATGAACTGTTGATGATCAATCAGGATTCTTGAGCCGTCGTGGACTTCGTGATCACGTCGGTTTGATGATTTTTCCAAGAATCTCTCGGTCCTTATTTATAGTCACAAATCCAGAACCCTAGTTTCCTAATATGAAAACTAGTTGTTAGGATCCCAACCACCAAAATCCCGAGCCCTAAATCCATAGAAGTACTGCGAAACCGCGGCCATTGGATAGGTTTGGCCGCGGATCCGCCGCCTTTTGGTGAGATCATGGCCTCTAATTTTTGTAGCTTCATATCTGTAACACTTGGTGATCTTTTGAGTATCTAGACTTTGAAAATCTTCTTTACGTTTCTGCCAGAATTAGTTTCTTCAATTTACTTGAATATCTTCGGCAGATTTGATCTTGCCAACTCGGATTCCCTTGATTTCAGTCATGATATAATTCCTGCACAATTATCTCAATAAATGATGTTAGTAGAATTTGTTTTTATTGAGATATTATCTTTAACCAATTGTCATGATATTTTAGTTTTAAGAGAATTGGTCAAAGGTATTTAATAAGTTAAGCATATTAAATAGGCCAAATATTACATGGATATTATATACTTACATTTTCCTTCATAATATTAATTATAATATATAAACACATGAAAATAGTATTTTTACAGATAAACGCTCATATGTGTAATATATTATAATAAACACCTTTTTTAAAATAGAAATAGTAAGAAAAATGTCATATGAAAAGTGCAGTTTTATCAACTGAAAAAATACCCCCAAACTTAACTTTGATCGTCCCGAGCAAACTACTTATTCAAGAGAAGGAGAAAAAGAAGAAGAACTAAGTAGCATACTTTCGTAGGCAACACGATTGCACTGAGCACGTGCAACAAGCCGTTAAACCTTTACGTGTCCCAAATAGGAGGAGTGCTGTCTCCTGAGGGTTTTCAGCGGATTACACCCATAAAATCTTATAATAAAAGAAAAATAGTGAAAGTTATATACTAAGATAAGAATTATGAAAGAAAGAACTTGAGAATAAGAGTTTTCAACCACACCAGTTTTTCAGTTGCTATGAGCCCTATCTTAATAGTCGTGAAAAGATATTAGAAATCATATCACCCTTCAATAAAACATAGCCTTTAGTTTTCCTCCTTATCTTTCACCTTTCATAAATCTACCATAATCCTACGAACCCTAACAAGCGGAGAATTACTCGCGCATGTTGGGAAAATAAAAGATAGAGAGGGAAAACATAATGTAAAATGCAGAAAAATAAAATGATATAAGAAAACAACTGCCTTTATTAATCAACAAGATCAAGTATACTTTGTTTCCTTAGAAAATGATTACAAAACCCTAGTTTGCTTCTCGATCTCTTCTAAGGAGGTAGATGAACTGTTGATGATCAACCAGGATTCTTGAGCCGTCGTGGACTTTGCGATCGCGTCGGTTTGATGATTTTTCCAAGAGGCTCTCGATCCTTATTTATAGTCACAAATCCAGAACTCTAGTTTCCAAATATGGAAACTAGTTGTTAGGATCCCAACCACCAAAATCCCGAGTCCTAAATCCTTAGAAGTGCGGTGGAACCGCGGCCATTGGATAGGTTTGGCCGCGGATCCACCGCCTTTTGGTGAGATCATGGCCTCTAATTTTTGTAGCTTTATATCTGTAACACTTGGTGATCTTTTGACTATCTAGACTTTGAAAATCTTCTTTACGTTTCGGCCAGAATTAGTTTCTTCAATTTACTTGAGTATCTTTGGCAGATTTGATCTTGCCAACTCGGATTTTCTTGATTTCAGTCATGATATAATTCCTGCACAATTATCTCAATAAATAATGTTAGTAGAATTTATTTTTATTGAGATATTATTTTTAACCATTTGTCATGATATTTTAGTTTTAAGAGAATTGGTCAAAGGTATTTAATAAGGTAAGCATATTAAATGGGCCAAATGTTACATGGATATTATATGCTTATATTTTCCTTCATAATGTTAATTATAATATATAAACACATGAAAAATAGTATTTTTACAGATAAACCCTCATATGTGTCATATATTATAATAAACACCTTTTTATATAGAAATAGTAGGAAAATGTCATATGAAAAGTGCAGTTTTATCAACTGAACAAATACCCCCAAACTTAACTTTGATCGTCCCGAGCAAACTAGTTATTCAAGAGAAGGAGTAAAAGAAGAAGAACTAAGTTGCACATTTTAGTAGGCAACATGATTGCACTGAGGTTGCACTGAGCACGTGCAACAAGCCGTTAAACCTCTAAGTGTCCCTACTATGAGGAGTGTTGTCTCCTGAGAGTTTTCAGCGGATTACACCCACAAAATCCTATAATAAAAGAAAGATAGTGAAAGTTACATACAAAGATAAGAATTATGAAAGAAAGAACTTGAAAATAAGAGTTTTCAACTACACCAGTTTTTCAGTTGCTATGAGCCCTATCTTAATGGTCGTGAAAAGATGTTAGAAATCACATCATCTCTCAATAAAACATTGTAGGGTTCCTAGGCACACTATAGAGGTCTCACAAGGCATCGATCATGCCAATTTAAAATTTTATGGGTGCCGAGAAACCCTAATACGGATCGTCGGCTAGATTTCTAGGCGAAACGGTAAACTAGTTAACACTTTAACTAAAGGAAGAGAGCTACAACCTTTGTAGATCCGGTTATCCACTTCCTTAGCTCCACGTGGGTGTCCTCTCGCTGTCCATCATGAATCCCGAACTCATTCGTCGGCTTCATCGGAGAAACGGGCGGAATAGGTCGTCGGCTTCGTGTCAAAGACGATCTACGTCGAGGCATCACAAGTTCAAGCTCCGACTTCACAAAGTTGTGAAACTTGTGAAGAAAACACCCAAAACAACTTGGCAAGAGGTAGAGGGTGAAGAAATAGGAGGTGGGTTCACTTTAGAATTGGATTTCACTCACTTTTGCTCAAGTTGCCATTGATGGCATCAAGCTTTTCTCTTGAAGATGAAGATGAAGAAGCAAATAGAATATGATAAGTCTATTTTAAAATGAAAAGAAAAATACATACTTATCATAATCTAACAAGGGTTAAGTGTAGAGAATAAACCATGGTAAGTGGATAGGTTAGGGTTAAGCATGAAGACAAAATGGTATCTTTGGTCAAAGCTTCATGAAGCTTAAACAAGCTTCATGACAAAAACAAACCATTTTATTTTCATTTATCCAATAAAATAAATAAAGAAATGAATAAATAAATGATAAGGCAAAACCCTAATTATCATTTAACCATGGTTTAATTCTTTACACTTAACCAAATGATCAAGTATCATCAAACATGATACATATATGTGCACAAAAGTATATCACATATACAACTTGCACATCAAGTGAGAAAATCCGTATAAAGTGAACCAATACTAGTTAATGCAAAGTAATATATCAAATATATAATTATACATTAAATCATTAAATCAACATTTGATTCAATGATCCGGTCATGTCGCACATAACCGACTAGTATTCAATGTATCGATTTATCGAATCAATGATTCGATAACTAGGTCATATCGAATATAACCAATCGAAACATTTATCGCGAGAATGAAATGCGGTATCACATACACGCATTATTCTCGCTCCCGCACATATCTCATATGCGCACATATTTCGTTTCGCTTGAGCCAGGAAACCTCTGTGTAGGACTCTAAAGACTCGTCAATACGCCGGTAGCAGATGATGATCATATCAAGCACCCACAAGCCGCAAGCGGTCTGCTAAACGTAACGGCCATCCGGGTATTGAGCTATCAGAAGATCGACGAGCTAGCCCGCTCACACTCCTGTGAATCCAACCAGTAACACTTACTGTACAGTCCGGTCTGTTCGTCTGATACGTCGCATATCAAGTCTAGGGGTGGTAAACGTCAGACCCTAATAACCGATAAGTCGTGCCGA
Source organism: Agapanthus africanus (assembly GCA_030015575.1). Taxonomy (NCBI): domain Eukaryota; kingdom Viridiplantae; phylum Streptophyta; class Magnoliopsida; order Asparagales; family Amaryllidaceae; genus Agapanthus; species Agapanthus africanus. The sequence goes on from CM057338.1 coordinate 437,482,381, forward strand.
TGTGAGGCTCATAACGGGTCGAGAAACTACTGGTAACACTTACCAGCAAATCTCTGATCAGCCCTGGCCAGGGACTTCCCTGTTACGGCCAATCGAGCACAGCGCAACATCAACTCCCAATACCGGGAGAGACGAAACCCCTCCTATCGCTCATTGCCTCCATGTGACTCGGGACTGTACCCAAAGACCACCGTTTTGCACGCCCTCATGGACGTGGTAAGGTGGAGATCAAAGCACAGTTGGAATCACACAAGACTCTATGACAATCTCGGGTCTACAGACTAACCTGTACAAGTGTCACCTGAGAACTGCCATCTGACGTGAGGTATAATACCATCTGGGAGTTCTCGGCGAGTCCGTCCAGTGTACCCAGTCTCCACTGAGCACCCGTACACCATCTCTGATGTCAAACACCAATGGATATGGGATCATCCATCGCCCATCTCATGGGTCGAGAAGCGTATACGCTAGTCCACTCTGGTATATCGATGCCCCGTCTCGATACACCTACGACTAGGGACCTTGAAGGATGTACTTATGGACTACCATGTCCCCACTAGTATGATCTGCATCATAGTCCAGGCAGTCAAGTACACATCCTAAGGGCTTTACCAACATGTAACCATAAGACAGTTTAAAGAGACTAGTGTACATGTTAAGATAAAGAGTAACCAGATAGCATACTATCATATCGAGCAAGAAAGTCATCTCTATATATGTCCAAGCATCCAATATAATATACATGATCTGTACAATACTGGCCTCTAGGGCATACATACAACTAACAATCTCCCACTTGCACTAGGGCCAGCTGCTGTAGTATCGCATACCGAGCATCCCGAAGAGTCTCTCAAACTGTATCTGGGGAATGGCCTTCGTGAGTGGATCCGCCGTGTTGTTCTTCGTGTCAACCCTCCTGACCTCGATCTCCCGGCGATCAACTATCTCCCGGATCAGGTGATACCGCCTTAGAATATGCCTGGATCGCTGATGGGACCTGGGTTCCTTGGCTAAAGCCACCGCTCCATTGTTATCGCAATACAAAGGTATTGGATGCTCAATGGATGGAACCACTCCAAGTTCAGTAATGAACTTCTTGATCCAGGCAGCCTCTTTGGCAGCATCGTTGGCAGCGATGTATTCAGCCTCCATCGTCGAGTCTGCCACGGTTTCCTGCTTGGAACTCTTCCAGCTAACCGCCCCTCCATAAAGGATAAAGACAAAGCCCGACTGTGACTTAGAGTCGTCCTTATCACTCTGGAAGCTCGAATCGGTAAAGGACTCCACTTGGAGCTCTCCGTTACCATACACCCAGAACATATCTCTAGTCCTTCGCAAGTACTTGAGAATGCTCTTCACAGCTGTCCAGTGACTCTCTCCAGGATCAGCTTGATACCTGCTCACTACACTTAGTGAGTATGCTACATCGGGTCTGGTACATAGCATCGCATACATGATAGAGCCTACTGCCGAAGCATAGGGTATCCCTTACATGCGAGCTCTCTCCAAATCAGTCTTGGGAGACATCTCTTTGGAGAGAGTGACTCCAGAGGTCGTGGGCAAGTTCCCACGCTTGGATTCTTCCATACTAAACCTCTTTAGTATGGTGTCAATGTACCTGGATTGGGACAATCCCAAAATCCGTTTGGATCTATCTCTATAGATCCTAATTCCCAATATGCAGGAGGCATCACCAAGATTTTTCATTGAGAATCTTTGTGATAAGAAGAGCTTGACCGATTGCAGCATAGGAATATCATTTCCTATCAAGAGTATGTCGTCCACGTACAATACGAGGAAGACAACCTTACTCTCTGCCACCTTCTTGTAGATACAAGGTTCATCTGGATTTTTGACGAAATCAAACTCTTTGATAACGACGTCAAAGCAGATGTTCCAACTCCGCGATGCTTGCTTTAATCCATAAATGGATTTAAGCAGCTTGCACACCTTCCCGCTGCTCCCACTATCTATGAAGCCCTCTGGCTGAGTCATGTACACGCACTCTTCTAAATCACCATTTAGAAAGGCGGTCTTAACATCCATTTGCCAGATTTCGTAGTCGTGATATGCAGCGATGGCAAGCATGATCCGGATGGATTTAAGCATAGCCACTGGAGAAAAGGTCTCGTCATAGTCCACACCTGGTCTTTGACGAAAACCCTTTGCTACAAGTCTAGCTTTGAAAGTCTCCACTTTCCCATCTACACCAAGTTTCTTCTTGAAGATCCACTTGCTCCCAATGGGTTTTACCCCTTCAGGAGCAACTTCCAAAGTCCATACTTTGTTGGTGTACATGGATTCCATCTCGGACCGCATAGCATCCAGCCATTTTACCGAGTCCCTACTCGTGATGGCCTGCTCGAAGCTAGTTGGGTCATCATCCTCCATGATGCAATTCTCGCTTCCACCGTCAATGAGAAAACCGTAGTATCTCTCAGGTGGACGAGATACCCTACTAGATCGACGAAGAGGCTGGGGTTCGTCGAGTTCTACTGAATCCTCTGGTTCTACCAAGTCTTCTGTTGTAGTTTGTGTTATTGGAACCTCTTCCAGTTCTACCTCAATGCCACTAATCTGTTTCATAAGAAAACATTTTTCTAAGAAAGTGGCATGTCGAGAAACAAACACCCTTTGTTCCTCGGGGTGGTAGAAGATATACCCTTGTGAATTTTTGGGATATCCTACAAACTTACATAAGACAGATCTTGCCTCGAGTTTGTCCGGATTTTGTCTTTTGACATAGGCTGGACAACCCCATATCTTAACATACTTAAGAGATGGTCTCTTCCCTTTCCATATCTCATATGGAGTGGTAGGCACTGATTTGGTAGGAACCATATTCAATAGGTGTATGGCTGTCTCAAGCGCATACCCCCAGAAGGAAATAGGTAACTCAGCTGTACTCATCATTGAACGCACCATATCAAATAGGGTGCGATTCCTTCGTTCCGATACACCGTTGTGCTGTGGTGTATAAGGTGGAGTAAGCTGAGAGAGAATCCCATTCTCTTTTAGATAATCTTGGAACTCATTGCTCAAGTATTCTCCTCCTCGATCAGATCGAAGGATTTTAATACTTTTGCCCGTTTGGTTCTCTACTTCGTGCTTATATTCTCTGAATTTCTCAAAAGCTTCAGACTTGTGTTTCAATAGGAACACATGCCCGTATCTAGAGAGATCGTCAGTGAATGTAATGAAGTAGGAAAAACCGTTCCTGGCAAGGGTAGACATGGGACCGCATACATCACTATGTACCAGTCCTAAGAGTTCAGTAACTCTTTCTCCGTGTCCACTAAACAGAGCTTTGGTCATTTTTCCTTTGAGACATGAATGGCAAGTATCATAAGATGATAATTCGAACGGATTCAAATAACCATCCTTATGTAACTTAGCCAGTCGTGTCGCATTGATATGACCAAGTCTACAATGCCACAAGAAGGTTTCGTTCATTTCTGAACTCTTCCTCTTGTGTGTGTTTTGTATATTGAGGGCTGTATTTTGATTTAGAATGAATATGCCATTATGTAGCGAGCCTGATGCAATCAACTTTTGATCTAGGAATATGTTCATAACATTTTCCTTTACTACAAAATTATATCCTTCTTTACTCAATAAAGAAACTGATATAATGTTGCACATCATGTTTGGTATATAACAGCACTCATTCAGAATTATTGTATCACCACTTGGTAATACAAGGTGATATTCGCCAACTGCTTTGGCTGCAACATTTGCACCGTTCCCTACTTGAACGGAATGATCACCTTTTCCCAGTTCTCTACCTTTTCACAGCCCATGTAACATCTTACATATATGGGATCCTGATCCGGTATCTAATACCCAAGACGTAGGGTGAACTGAGAAACAGTTCTCAATGACAAACACACCCGAAGATGATGCATCAACATGCATGTTCTCCGTTTGGGCGGTGTGAGAATCCAGATATTCTCCTGTTTCCTATTCATTCTTATAACACTTATAAGATAGAACGGGTTCAACGTTCCCCTGCACAGTATAACATGCGGGTTCGGTCAATACATCCAAATTATTATCTTGATTAAAGCATGAACTGGTCGCTACCTGGAGAGAGAGAGAAGAAAACACTTTAGCGTATGCTCGTGCAAGATCAGATTGGTTATTATCTTATCTAATCAGGATGGCTCCCACTGTTTTTATCAAATCTTCCTTCAAACCCTAAAAGGAAAGACTAGCCGGGATTAATTACACACTACAAGTTCGCCAATCTTTCAGCCAGGCCAGTGTCGGTACTTTGAGGGAGGTCCCCCATGCTTTCGCACGAACCTAATTACTGTAAACCTCGTTTTCCCAGAGGCGTAACCTCGTTAACACCTTTCTAGTCACCTACTTGATCGGCTAATTGTAATGTGTAAAACTCTCCCAGGAGTAACTCTTACTCGCAGTGGGTATCGGGATCCAACTATCTCATAGAAGGTATGCAATCTCATTGCAAATTTCAACACTTGAAATTCCCGATAATATTTTACCCCTAGTGTTCTATGACCTTGACGAATGCCAAACAACCCATAGTCCACTAGTCAAGTTCAACCCGTACATTTCTTGATTGAATTAAACCCACCCGCACGACCCTTGACGAATGCCAAACAACGCCGTACGAATACCCTAATCCAATCTGCATCATATGCATAAGCAGATAAATACTAGTTAGCTACCGTACACTACGCCTTGACGAATGCCAAACTACCGTAGCACGAATACTAAGTAGTACTTATCTGAAATGACGGAGGGCTACGCAGGTTTTTCATAAAAACCATGAGCGTAATGAACTTGATATCGTTGCAGAATCAAATGAAGTTTTGAAATGGAGTGATTTTGAGGCTTTTCTAGTTTTGCTAAAGGGGTCACTCCCGGTGAAGGGATCGTCGGCCCTTTCCTCGTCGAATGAGGTGCGGGATATATCATATATATCACTGTGCAAAGCAAAACTCAAAAGCAATCAAAAGCAAACCGAGTGTGTAGCATCTGCCAGTTATTGCTAAAGGAGTCACTCCCGGTGAAGGGATCTCGGTCCTTTCCTCATCGAATAAGGTGCAGGGCATATCATATATACCGCTATGCAAAGCAAGAACTGTAGCTACCTGTTTTATTTAAAATTTGATTCTACAACATCATTTGGTTTCTTTTTCTTTCATTAATCACATTAATGAAGTCCCATCATTTAAGTACCTAAACATCACAGATAAATACGACGTACACTTATGCCATCCGCATTCGCCTCGATGTCCCCTCGTGCACCGTTATGTTAGGTAACTAACGACATAGCAGGGCAGGGCTAGTGCGGGTGCAAAACATAAGTAACGTCTATATAATATATCATATATACTATATAAAGTATCTATCACAGAACATCACATGATCACATCACAGATATCGCATCAGAAGAAAACATATGAAATATTGGATATACTAAGACGTCCGTGTTTTCAATACAAGCCAGTATAAAACACGGATTCCACGGTCGTGATGAATAGCCAATCCCACACCCCTAGACCCTTACTAGAGCGGCAAGCAACCCTACCAATTCTAGGGTTAGGAGACCCGGACTCGACTCCTCGAGTTGGTCTCCCACTGGACCCCAGAACCCGGTTACTTGTGCTCCCCTCCTTAGGTCTATCCTAATGCGGAAAAGTAAATAATATACAAAAGGTGACAACTTCCGCAACCTGGAAGTGCCCCAAATAAAAGAATATTACATACAAGTTTTTTTACATGAATGAAAATGAAAAACACTCATCTCACATAAAAAACCCCGGCTATTCAAACACGACAATCCAATATAACATATCCAGCAACACATAACATCACATGTCATCAACGTAAGTAAATATGTCCATCCCAATTGTCGTTGACATATAGCAACGAAACCGGCGATATCACATATTACACTTACGGTCACAGAAAAGAAAGTGTAAAACTACAACAGTTGGAATCCGCAACCTCTTTAGACATCACATGCCTAATCAAATGAAATACTTAGACATCACATGCCTAACAGATATAAATCCCGCATTTTAGTCTCATTATCGAAAACTCTTTTCAATATCATGTGGGACTAAACTGCTAGATTTATAACATTCATTCAGTTATCACATAACTGTTTTTGAATTCCAATAATTGTATCACATTCCAGATAAACAGAAAATGTTAAACTTTCCGATCGAACAGTCGAATACCCAAGTTTTCCCGATACAACTCAACCCATGAAATAAGTCTAACAACATTCAGTTCGTGCCTCAGTACCAACGGTCCAGCCGTAGAAGGGTCAAGCCAACGCCTCACATGTGGCACGCCGTACTGCCCCAAACCCGAAGGTTCAAAGGGCAGTTCAAGACGGTCACATAATCGAGTTAAGGTTTGTTGTCTTCTAGAGGGTCCATCGCGTTACTTGCACTACTTAGAACGTCGTTAAACTACGGAAAAATCCAACACTTGGAAATTTCCCGACAGGGGAAAAGTTGGGTATTTATATCCGGTCAAACTTTTTAACATATTCTATAGTTATCCGGAAAAACACTAAGACGAAATTTGATACCCCGATCGAAACACCGAATCCCCAAAGCAACCCCAGAAAATACAACTCTTGAATAATTATTAAAAATACCCAGGAAAATCACCACTGGAAACTAAGAATTACTGTGTAAAATTCTTTTTATATTGAGGCCGTACGGCCGCGGAACCGCCGCATGAGCTTGGCTCATGCCGCGGATCCGCGGCGACTTAGTGGAATTAGGCTGTCGAATTTCACACAAACTCTTATATTTTCCTGATGGTTTTTCTGCATATTTTTAATCTGGAAAAATCCCAGATTTTAGAAAAAGTCCAGAGAGCTCATGGGTTTTGGGGTTTCGGGTTCGTTCGGACTTCAGACTCCGTCTAGACTTCGCCTAAGGCTCTAGCTTGGCTCTGATACCACTGTAGGGTTTCTAGGCACACTATAGAGGTCTCACAAGGCATCGATCATGCCAATTTAAAATTTTATGGGTGCCGAGAAACCCTAATACGGATCGTCGGCTAGATTTCTAGGCGAAACGGTAAACTAGTTAACACTTTAACTAAAGGAAGAGAGCTATAACCTTTGTAGATCCGGTTATCCACTTCCTTAGCTCCACGTGGGTGTCCTCTCGCTGTCCATCATGAATCCCGAACTCATTCGTCGGCTTCATCGGAGAAACGGGCGGAATAGGTCGTCGGCTTCGTGTCAAAGACGATCTACGTCGAGGCATCACAAGTTCAAGCTCCGACTTCACAAAGTTGTGAAACTTGTGAAGAAAACACCCAAAACAACTTGGCAAGAGGTAGAGGGTGAAGAAATAGGAGGTGGGTTCACTTTAGAATTGGATTTCACTCACTTTTGCTCAAGTTGCCATTGATGGCATCAAGCTTTTCTCTTGAAGATGAAGATGAAGAAGCAAATAGAATATGATAAGTCTATTTTAAAATGAAAAGAAAAATACATACTTATCATAATCTAACAAGGGTTAAGTGTAGAGAATAAACCATGGTAAGTGGATGGGTTAGGGTTAAGCATGAAGACAAAATGGTCTCTTTGGTCAAAGCTTCATGAAGCTTCAACAAGCTTCATGACAAAAACAAACCATTTCATTTTCATTTATCCAATAAAATAAATAAAGAAATGAATAAATAAATGATAAGGCAAAACCCTAATTATCATTTAACCATGGTTTAATTCTTCACACTTAACCAAATGATCAAGTATCATCAAACATGATACATATATGTGCACAAAAGTATATCACATATACAACTTGCACATCAAGTGAGAAAATCCGTATAAAGTGAACCAATACTAGTTAATGCAAAGTAATATATCAAATATATAATTATACATTAAATCATTAAATCAACATTTGATTCAATGATCCGGTCATGTCGCACATAACCGACTAGTATTCAATGTATCGATTTATCGAATCAATGATTCGATAACTAGGTCATATCGAATATAACCAATCGAAACATTTATCGCGAGAATGAAATGCGGTATCACATACATGCATTATTCTCGCTCCCGCACATATCTCATATGCGCTCATATTTCGTTTCGCTTGAGCCAGGAAACCTCTGTGTAGGACTCTAAAGACTCGTCAATACGCCGGTAGCAGATGATGATCATATCAAGCACCCACAAGCCGCAAGCGGTCTGCTAAACGTAACGGCCATCCGGGTATTGAGCGATCAGAAGATCGACGAGCTAGCCCGCTCACACTCCTGTGAATCCAACCAGTAACACTTACCGTACAGTCCGGTCTGTTCGTCTGATACGTCGCATATCAAGTCTAGGGGTGGTAAACGTCAGACCCCAATAACCGATAAGTCGTGCCGATGTGAGGCTCATAATGGGTCGAGAAACTACTGGTAACACTTACCAGCAAATCTCTGATCAGCCCTGGCCAGGGACTTCCCTGTTATGGCCAATCGAGCACAGCGCAACATCAACTCCCAATACCGGGAGAGACGAAACCCCTCCTTTCGCTCATTGCCTCCATGTGACTCGGGACTGTACCCAAAGACCACCGTTTTGCACGCCCTCATGGACGTGGTAAGGTGGAGATCAAAGCACAGTGGGAATCACACAAGACTCTATGACGATCTCGGGTCTACAGACTAACCCGTACAAGTATCACCTGAGAACTGCCATCTGACGTGAGGTATAATACCATCTGGGAGTTCTCGGCGAGTCCGTCCAGTGTACCCAGTCTCCACTGAGCACCCGTACACCATCTCTGATGTCAAACACCAATGGATATGGGATCATCCATCGCCCATCTCATGGGTCGAGAAGCGTATACGCTAGTCTACTCTGGTATATCGATGCCCCGTCTCGATACACCTACGACTAGGGACCTTGAAGGATGTACTTATGGACTACCATGTCCCCACTAGTATGATCTGCATCATAGTCCAGGCAGTCAAGTACACATCCTAAGGGCTTTACCAACATGTAACCATAAGACAGCTTAAAGAGACTAGTGTACATGTTAAGATAAAGAGTAACCAGATAGCATACTATCATATCGAGCAAGAAAGTCATCTCTATATATGTCCAAGCATCCAATATAATATACATGATCTGTACAATACTGGCCTCTAGGGCATATATAAAACTAACAAACATAGCCTTTAGTTTTCCTCCTTATTTTTCATCTTCCATAAATCTAGCCTAATCCTACGAACCCTAACAGGCGGAGAATTACCGTCGCATGTTGGGAAAAGAAAAGATAAAGAGGGAAAACATAATGTAAAATGCAGAAAAATAAAATGATATAAGAAAACAACTACCTTTTTTGATCAACAAGATTAAATACATTTTATTTCCTTAGAAAATGATTACAAATCCCTACTTTGCTTCTCGATCTCTTCTAAGGAGGTAGATGAACTGTTGATGATTAACCAGGATTCTTGAGCCGTCGTGGACATGGTGATCGCGTCGGTTTGATGATTTTTCCAAGAGGCTCTCGATCCTTATTTATAGTCATAAATCCAGAACCCTAGTTTCCTTATATGAAAACTAGTTGTTAGGATCCCAACCACCAAAATCCCGAGCCCTAAATCTTTAGAAGTACGGCGGAACGCGGCCATTGGATAGGTTTGGCCGCGAATCCACCGCCTTTTGGTGAGATCATGGCCTCTAATTTTTGTAGCTTTATATCTGTAACACCTGGGGATCTTTTGAGTATCTAGACTTTGAAAATCTTCTTTACGTTTCTGCCAGAATTAGTTTCTTCAATTTACTTGAATATTTTCGGCAGATTTGATCTTGCCAACTCGGATTCCCTTGATTTCAGTCATGATATAATTCCTGCACAATTATCTCAATAAATGATGTTAGTAGAATTTGTTTTTATTGAGATATTATCTTTAACCATTTGTCATGATATTTTAGTTTTAAGAGAATTGGTCAAAGGTATTTAATAAGTTAAGCATATTAAATAGGCCAAATATTACATGGATATTATATGCTTACATTTTCCTTCATAATTTTAATTATAATATATAAACACATGAAAATAGTATTTTTACAGATAAACCCTCATATGTGTCATATATTATAATAAACACCTTTTTTTATATAGAAACAGTAAGAAAAATGTCATATGAAAAGTGCAGTTTTATCAACTGAACAAATACCCCCAAACTTAATTTTGATCGTCCCGAGCAAACTAGTTATTCAAGAGAAGGAGAAAAAGAAGAAGAACTAAGTAGCATACTTTCGTAGGCAACACGATTGCACTGAGCACGTGCAATAAGCCGTTAAACCTTTAGGTGTCCCTAATAGGAGGCGTGTTGCCTCATGATGGTTTTCAGCGGATTACACCCACAAAATCTTCTAATAAAAGAAAGATAGTGAAACTTATATACAAAGATAAGAATTATGAAAGAAAGAACTTGAGAATAAGAGTTTTCAACCACACCAGTTTTTCGGTTGCTATGAGCCCTATCTTAATGGTCGTGAAAAGATATTAGAAATCACATCACCCTTCAATAAAACATAGCCTTTAGTTTTCCTCCTTATCTTTCATCTTCCATAAATCTACCATAATCCTACGAACCCTAACAAGCGGAGAATTACACGCGCATGTTGGGAAAAGAAAAGATAGAGAGGGAAAACATAATGTATAATGCAGAAAAATAAAATGATATAAGAAAACAACTGCCTTTATTAATCAACAAGATCAAGTATACTTTGTTTCCTTAGAAAATGATTACAAAACCTAGTTTGCTTCTCGATCTCTTCTAAGGAGGTAGATGAACTGTTGATGATCAACCAGGATTCTTGAGCCGTCGTGGACTTTGTGATCGCGTCGGTTTGATGATTTTTCCAAGAGGCTCTCGATCCTTATTTATAGTCACAAATCCAGAACCCTAGTTTCCAAATATGGAAACTAGTTGTTAGGATCCCAACCACCAAAATCCCGAGCCCTAAATCCTTAGAAGTGCGGCAGAACCGCGGCCATTGGATAGGTTTGGCCGCGGATCCACCGCCTTTTGGTGAGATCATGGCCTCTAATTTTTGTAGTTTTATATCTGTAACACTAGGTAATCTTTTGAGTATCTAGACTTTGAAAATCTTCTTTACGTTTCTGCCAGAATTAGTTTCTTCAATTTACTTTAATATCTTTGGCAGATTTGATCTTGCCAACTCGGATTTTCTTGATTTCAGTCATGATATAATTCCTGCACAATTATCTCAATAAATAATGTTAGTAGAATTTGTTTTTATTGAGATATTATTTTTAACCATTTGTCGTGATATTTTAGTTTTAAGAGAATTGGTCAAAGGTATTTAATATGGTAAGCATATTAAATGGGCCAAATGTTACATGGATATTATATGCTTATATTTTCCTTCATAATTTTAATTATAATATATAAACACATGAAAATAGTATTTTTACAAATAAACCCTCATATGTGTCATATATTATAATAAACACCTTTTTATATAGAAATAGTAGGAAAATGTCATATGAAAAGTGCAGTTTTATCAACTGAACAAATACCCCCAAACTTAACTTTGATCGCCCCGAGTAAACTAGTTATTCAAAAGAAGGAGTAAAAGAAGAAGAACTAAGTTGCACATTTTAGTAGGCAACATGATTGCACTGAGGTTGCACTGAGCACGTGCAACAAGCCGTTAAACCCTCTCGGTGTCCATACTAGAAGGAGTGTTGTCTCCTGAGGGTTTTCAGCGGATTACACCCACAAAATCCTATAATAAAAGAAAGATAGTGAAAGTTACAAACAAAAATAAAAATTATGAAAGAAAGAACTTGAAAATAAGAGTTTTCAACTACACCAGTTTTTCAGTTGCTATGAGCCCTATCTTAATGGTCGTGAAAAGATGTTAGAAATCACATCATCTCTCAATAAAACGTAGCCTTTAGTTTTCCTCCTTATTTTTCATCTTCCATAAATCTAGCCTAATCCTACGAACCCTAACAGGCGAAGAATTACTGGCGCATGTAGGGAAAAGAAAAGATAGAGAGGGAAAACATAATGTAAAATGCAGAAAAATAAAATGATATAAGAAAACAACTACCTCTATTGATCAACAAGATCAAGTACACTTTGTTTCCTTAGAAAATGATAACAAAACCCTACTTTGCTTCTCAATCTCTTCTAAGGAGGTAGATGAACTGTTGATGATCAACCAGGATTCTTGAGCCGTCGTGGACTTGGTGATCGTGTCGGTTTGATGATTTTTCCAAGAGGCTCTCGGTCCTTATTTATAGTCACAAATCCAGAACCCTAGTTTCCTAATATGGAAACTAGCTGTTAGGATCCCAACCACCAAAATCCCGAGTCCTAAATCCTTAGAAGTTCGGCGGAACCGCGGCCATTGGATAGGTTTGGCCGCGGATCCACCGCCTTTTGGTGAGATCATGGCCTCTAATTTTTGTAGCTTTATATCTGTAACACTTGGTGATCTTTTGAGTATCTAGACTTTGAAAATCTTCTTTACGTTTCTGCCAGAATTTGTTTCTTCAATTTACTTCAATATCTTCGGCAGATTTGATCTTGCCAACTCGGATTCCCTTGATTTCAGTCATGATATAAATCCTGCACAATTATCTCAATAAATGATGTTAGTAGAATTTGTTTTTATTGAGATATTATCTTTAACCATTTGTCATGATATTTTAGTTTTAAGAGAATTGGTCAAAGGTATTTAATAAGTTAAGCATATTAAATAGGCCAAATATTACATGGATATTATATGCTTACATTTTCCTTCATAATGTTAATTATAATATATAAACACATGAAAATAGTATTTTTACAGATAAACCCTCATATGTGTCATATATTATAATAAACACGTTTTTTATATAGAAATAGTAAGAAAAATGTCATATGAAAAGTGCAGTTTTATCAACTGAACAAATACCCCCAAACTTAATTTTGATCGTCCCGAGCAAACTAGTTATTCAAGAAAAGGAGAAAAAGAAGAAGAACTAAGTAGCATACTTTCGTAGGCAACACGATTGCACTGAGCACGTGCAACAAGCCGTTAAACCTTTAGGTGTCCCTAATAGGAGGAGTGTTGTCTCCTGAGGGTTTTCAGCGGATTACACCCACAAAATCTTATAATAAAAGACAGATAGTGAAAGTTATATACAAAGATAAGAATTATGAAAGAAAGAACTTGAGAATAAGAGTTTTCAAGTACACCAGTTTTTCAGTTGCTATGAGCCCTATTTTAATGGTCGTGAAAAGATATTAGAAATCACATCACCCTTCAATAAAACATAGCCTTTAGTTTTCCTCCTTATCTTTCATCTTCCATAAATCTACCATAATCCTATGAACCCTAACAAGCGGAGAATTGCTCGTGCATGTTGGGAAAAGAAAAGATAGAGAGGGAAAACATAATGTAAAATGCAGAAAAATAAAATGATATAAGAAAACAACTGCCTTTATTAATCAACAAGATCAAGTATACTTTGTTTCCTTAGAAAATGATTACAAAACCCTAGTTTGCTTCTCGATCTCTTCTAAGGAGGTAAATGAACTGTTGATGATCAACCAGGATTCTTGAGCCGTCATGGACTTTGCGATCGCGTCGGTTTGATGATTTTTCCAAGAGGCTCTCGATCCTTATTTATAGTCATAAATCCAGAACCCTAGTTTCCAAATATGGAAACTAGTCACTAGGATCCCAACCACCAAAATCCCGAGTCCTAAATCCTTAGAAGTGTGGCGGAACCGCGGCCATTGGATAGGTTTGGTCACGGATCCACCGCCTTTTGGTGAGATCATGGCCTCTAATTTTTGTAGCTTTATATCTGTAACACTTGGTGATTTTTTGAGTATCTAGACTTTGAAAATCTTCTTTACGTTTCTGCCAGAATTAGTTTCTTCAATTTACTTGAATATCTTTGGCAAATTTGATCTTGCCAACTCGGATTTTCTTGATTTCTGTCATGAAATAATTCCAGCAAAATTATCTTAATAAATAATGTTAGTAGAATTTGTTTTTATTGAGATATTATTTTTAACCATTTGTCATGATATTTTAGTTTTAAGAGAATTTGTCAAAGGTATTTAATAAGGTAAGCATATTAAATGGGCCAAATGTTACATGGATATTATATGCTTATATTTTCCTTCATAATGTTAATTATAATATATAAACACATGAAAATAGTATTTTTACAGATAAACCCTCATATGTGTCATATATTATAATAAACACCTTTTTATATAGAAATAGTAGGAAAATGTCATATGAAAAGTGCAGTTTTATCAACTGAACAAATACCCCCAAACTTAACTTTGATCGTCCCGAGCAAACTAGTTATTCAAGAGAAGGAGTAAAAGAAGAAGAACTAAGTTGCACATTTTAGTAGGCAACATGATTGCACTGAGGTTGCACTGAGCACGTGCAACAAGCCGTTAAACCTCTAAGTGTCCCTACTAGGAGAAGTGTTGTCTCCTGAGGGTTTTCAGCGGATTACACCCACAAAATCCTATAATAAAAGAAAGATAGTGAAAGTTACATACAAAGATAAGAATTATGAAGGAAAGAACTTGAAAATAATAGTTTTCAACTACATCAGTTTTTCAGTTGCTATGAGCCCTATCTTAATGGTCGTGAAAAGATGTTAGAAATCACATCATCTCTCAATAAAACATAGCCTTTAGTTTTCCTCCTTATTTTTCATCTTCTATAAATCTAGCATAATCCTACGAACCCTAACAGGCGGAGAATTACTGGCGCATGTTGGGAAAAGAAAAGATAAAGAGGGAAAACATAATGTAAAATGCAGAAAAATAAAATGATATAAGAAAACAAGTACCTGATCAACAAGATCAAGTACACTTTGTTTCCTTAGAAAATGATTACATATCCCTACTTTGCTTCTCGATCTCTTCTAAGGAGGTAGATGAACTGTTGATGATCAACCAGGATTCTTGAGCCGTCATGGACATGGTAATCGCGTCGGTTTGATGATTTTTCCAAGAGGCTCTCGGTCCTTATTTATAGTCATAAATCCAGAACCCTGGTTTCCTAATATGGAAACTAGTTGTTAGGATCCCAACCACCAAAATCCCGAGCCCTAAATCCTTAGAAGTACGGCGGAACGCGGCCATTGGATAGGTTTGGCCGCGAATCCACCGCCTTTTGGTGAGATCATGGCCTCTAATTTTTGTAGCTTTATATCTGTAACTCTTGGTGATCTTTTGAGTATCTAGACTTTGAAAATCTTCTTTACGTTTCTGCCAGAATTAGTTTCTTTAATTTACTTGAATATTTTCGGCAGATTTGATCTTGCCAACTCGGATTCCCTTGATTTCATTCATGATATAATTCCTGCACAATTATCTTAATAAATGATGTTAGTAGAATTTGTTTTTATTGAGATATTATCTTTAACCATTTGTCATGATATTTTAGTTTTAAGAGAATTGGTCAAAGGTATTTAATAAGTTAAGCATATTAAATAGGCCAAATATTACATGGATATCATATGCTTACATTTTCCTTCATAATTTTAATTATAATATATAAACACATGAAAATAGTATTTTTATAGATAAACCCTCATATATGTCATATATTATAATAAACACCGTTTTTTATATAGAAATAGTAAGAAAAATGTCATATGAAAAGTGCAGTTTTATCAACTGAACAAATACCTCCAAACTTAATTTTGATCGTACCGAGCAAACTAGTTATTCAAGAGAAGGAGAAAAAGAAGACGAACTAAGTAGCATACTTTCGTAGGCAACACGATTGCACTGAGCACGTGCAACAAGCCGTTAAACCTTTAGGTGTCCCTAATAGGAGGGGTGTTGTCTCCTGATGGTTTTCAGCGGATTACACCCACAAAATCTTATAAAAAAAGAAAAATAGTGAAACTTATATACAAAGATAAGAATTATGAAAGAAAGAACTTGAGAATAAGAGTTTTCAACCACACCAGTTTTTCAGTTGCTATGAGCTCTATCTTATTGGTCGTGAAAAGATATTAGAAATCACATCACCCTTCAATAAAACATAGCCTTTAGTTTCCTCCTTATCTTTGATCTTCCATAAATCTACCATAATCCTACGAACCCTAACAAGCGGAGAATTACTCGCGCATGTTGGGAAAAGAAAAGATAGAGAGGGAAAACATAATGTAAAATGCAGAAAAATAAAATGATATAAGAAAACAACCGCCTTTATTAATCAACATGATCAAGTATACTTTGTTTCCTAGAAAATGATTACAAAACCTAGTTTGCTTCTCGATCTCTTCTAAGGAGGTAGATAAACTGTTGATGATCAACCAGGATTCTTGAGCCATCGTGGACTTTGTGATCGCGTCGGTTTGATGATTTTTCCAAGAGGCTCTCGATCCTTATTTATAGTCACAAATCCAGAACCCTAGTTTCCTAATATGGAAACTAGTTGTTAGGATCCCAAACACTAAAATCCCGAGCCCTAAATCCTTAGAAGTGCGGCGGAACCGCAGCCATTGGATAGGTTTGGCCGCGGATCCACCGCCTTTTGGTGAGATCATGGCCTCTAATTTTTGTAGCTTTATATCTGTAACACTTGGTGATCTTTTGAGTATCTAGACTTTGAAAATCTTCTTTACGTTTCTGCCAGAATTAGTTTCTTCAATTTACTTGAATATCTTTGGCAGATTTGATCTTGCCAACTCGGATTTTCTTGATTTCAGTCATGATATAATTCCTGCACAATTATCTCAATAAATAATGTTAGTAGAATTTGTTTTTATTGAGATATTATTTTTAACCATTTGTCATGATATTTTAGTTTTAAGAGAATTGGTCAAAGGTATTTAATAAGGTAAGCATATTAAATAGGCCAAATGTTACATGGATATTATATGCTTATATTTTCCTTCATAATGTTAATTATAATATATAAACACATGAAAATAGTATTTTTACAGATAAACCCTCATATGTGTCATATATTATAATAAACACCTTTTTATATAGAAATAGTAGGAAAATGTCATATGAAAAGTGCAGTTTTATCAACTGAACAAATACCCCCAAACTTAACTTTGATCGTCCCGAGCAAACTAGTTATTCAAGAGAAGGAGTAAAAGAAGAAGAACTAAGTTGCACATTTTAGTAGGCAACATGATTGCACTGAGGTTGCACTGAGCACGTGCAACAAGCCGTTAAACCTCTAGGTGTCCATACTAGGAAGAGTGTTGTCTCCTGAGGGTTTTCAGCGGATTACACCCACAAAATCCTATAATAAAAGAAAGATGGTGAAAATTACATATAAAGATAAGAATTATAAAAGAAAGAACTTGAAAATAAGAGTTTTCAACTACACCAGTTTTTCAGTTGCTATGAGCCTTCTATTAATGGTCGTGAAAAGATGTTAGAAATCACATCATCTCTCAATAAAACATAGCCTTTAGTTTTCCTCTTTATTTTTCATCTTCCATAAATCTAGCCTAATCCTTCGAACCCTAACAGGCGGAGAATTACTGGCGCATGTTGGGAAAAGAAAAGATAGAGAGGGAAAATATAATGTAAAATGCAGAAAAATAAAATGATATAAGAAAACAACTACCTTTATTGATCAACACGATCAAGTACACTTTGTTTTCTTAGAAAATGATTACAAATCCCTACTTTGCTTCTCGATCTCTGCTAAGGAGGTAGATGAACTGTTGATGATCAACCAGGATTCTTGAGCCGTCGTGGACTTGGTGATCGCGTCGGTTTGATGATTTTTCCAAGAGGCTCTCGGTCCGTATTTATAGTCACAAATCCAGAACCCTAGTTTCCTAATATGGAAACTAGTTGTTAGGATCCTAACCACCAAAATCCCGAGTTCTAAATCCTTAGAAGTGCGGCGGTACCACGGCCATTGGATAGGTTTGGCCGCGGATCCACAGCCTTTTGGTGAGATCATGGCCACTAATTTTTGTAGCTTTATATCTGTAACACTTGGTGATCTTTTGAGTATCTAGACTTTAAAAATCTTCTTTATGTTTCTGCCAGAATTAGTTTCTTCAATTTACTTGAATATTTTGGGCAGATTTGATCTTGCCAACTCGGATTCCCTTGATTTCAGTCATGATATAATTCCTGCATAATTATCTCAATAAATGATGTTAGTAGAATTTGTTTTTATTGAGATATTATTTTTAACCATTTGTCATGATATTTTAGTTTTAAGAGAATTGGTCAAAGATATTTAATAAGTTAAGCATATTAAATAGGCCAAATATTACATGGATATTATATGCTTACATTTTCCTTCATAATGTTAATTATAATATATAAACACATGAAAATTGTATTTTTACAGATAAACCCTCATATGTATCATATATTATAATAAACAACTTTTTTATATAGAAATAGTAAGAAAAATGTCATATGAAAAGTGCAGTTTTATCAACTGAACAAATACTCTCAAACTTAACTTTGATCGTCCCGAGCAAACTAGTTATTCAAGAGGAGGAGAAAAAGAAGAAGAACTAAGTAGCATACTTTCGTAGGCAACACGATTGCACTGAGCACGTGCAACAAGCCGTTAAACCTTTAGGTGTCCCTAATAGGAGGAGTGTTGTCTTCTGAGGGTTTTCAGCGGATTACACCCACAAAATCTTATAATAAAAGAAAGATAGTGAAACTTATATACAAAGATAAGAATTATGAAAGAAAGAACTTGAGAATAAGAGTTTTCAACTACACCAGTTTTTCAGTTGCTATGAGCCCTATCTTAATGGTCGTGAAAAGATATTAGAAATCACATCACCCTTCAATAAAACATAGCCTTTAGTTTTCCTCCTTATCTTTCATCTTCTATAAATCTACCATAATCCTACGAACCCTAACAAGCGGAGAATTACTCGTGCATGTTGGGAAAAGAAAAGATAGAGAGAGAAAACATAATGTAAAATGCAGAAAAATAAAATGATATAAGAAAACAACTGCCTTTATTAATCAACAAGATCAAGTATACTTTGTTTCCTTAGAAAATGATTACAAAACCCTAGTTTGCTTCTCGATCTCTTCTAAGGAGGTAGATGAACTGTTGATGATCAACCAGGATTCTTGAGCCGTCGTGGACTTTGAGATCGCGTCGGTTTGATAATTTTTCTAAGAGGCACTCGGTCCTTATTATAGTCACAAATCCAGAAACCTAGTTTTCTAATATGGAAACTAGTTGTTAGGATCCCAACCACCAAAATCCCGAGCCCTAAATCCTTAGAAGTGCGGTGGAACCACGGCCATTGGATACGTTTGGCCGCGGATCCACTGCCTTTTGGTGAGATCATGGACTCTAATTTTTGTAGCTTTATATCTGTAATACTTGGTGATCTTTTGAGTATCTAGACTTTGAAAATCTTCTTTACGTTTCTGCCAGAATTAGTTTCTTCAATTTACTTGAATATCTTTGGCAGATTTGATCTTGCCAACTCGGATTTTCTTGATTTCAGTCATGATATAATTCCTGCACAATTATCTTAATAAATAATGTTAGTAGAATTTGTTTTTATTGAGATATTATTTTTAACCATTTGTCATGATATTTTAGTTTTAAGAGAATTGGTCAAAAGTATTTAATAAGGTAAGCATATTAAATGGGATAAATGTTACATGGATATTATATGCTTATATTTTCCTTCATAATGTTAATTATAATATATAAACACATCAAAATAGTATTTTTACAGATAAACCCTCATATGTGTCATATATTATAATAAACACCTTTTTATATAGAAATAGTAGGAAAATGTCATATGAAAAGTACAGTTTTATCAACTGAACAAATACCCCCAAACTTAAGTTTGATCGTCCCGAGCAAACTAGTTATTCAAGAGAAGGAGTAAAAGAAGAAGAACTAAGTTGCACATTTTAGTAGGCAACATGATTGCACTGAGGTTGCACTGAGCACGTGCAACAAGCCGTTAAACCTCTAGGTGTCCCTACTAGGAGGAGTGTTGTCTCCTGAGGGTTTTCAGCAGATTACACCCGCAAAATACTATAATAAAAAAAAGATAGTGAAAGTTACATACAAAGATAAGAATTATGAAAGAAAGAACTTGAAAATAAGAGTTTTCAACTACACCAGTTTTTTAGTTGCTATGAGCCCTATCTTAATGGTCGTGAAATGATGTCAGAAATCACATCATCTCTCAATAAAACATAGCCTTTAGTTTTCCTCCTTATTTTTCATCTTCCATAAATCTAGCCTAATCCTACGAACCCTAACAGGCGGAGAATTACTGGCGCATGTTGGGAAAAGAAAAGATAGAGAGGGAAAAAATAATGTAAAATGCAGAAAAATAAAATGATATAAGAAAACAACTACCTTTATTGATCAACAAGATCAAGTACACTTTGTTTCCTTAGAAAATGATTACAAAACCCTAGTTTGCTTCTCGATCTCTTCTAAGGAGGTAGATGAACTGTTGATGATTAACCAGGATTCTTGAGCCGTCATGGACTTGGTGATCGCGTCGGTTTGATGATTTTTCCAAGAGGCTCTCGGTCCTTATTTATAGTCACAAATCCAGAACCCTAGTTTCCTAATATGGAAACTACTTGTTAGGATCCCAACCACCAAAATCCCGAGCCCTAAATCTTTAGAGGTGCGGCGGAACCGCGGCCATTGGATAGGTTTGGCCGCGGATCCACCGCCTTTTGGTGAGATCATGGCCTCTAATTTTTGTAGCTTTATATCTGTAACACTTGGTGATCTTTTGAGTATCTAGACATTGAAAATCTTCTTTACGTTTCTGCCAGAATTAGTTTCTTCAATTTACTTGAATATCTTCGGCAGATTTGATCTTGCCAACTCGGATTTTCTTGATTTCAGTCATGATATAATTCCTGCACAATTATCTCAATAAATAATATTAGTAGAATTTGTTTTTATTGAGAAATTATTTTTAACCATTTGTCATGATATTTTAATTTTAAGAGAATTGGTCAATGGTATTTAATAAGATAAGCATATTAAATGGGCCAAATGTTATATGGATATTATATGCTTATATTTTCCTTCATAATGTTCATTATAATATATAAACACATGAAAATAGTATTTTTACAGATAAACCCTCATATGTGTCATATATTATAATAAACATCTTTTTATATAGAAATATTAGGAAAAATGTCATATGAAAAGTGCAGTTTTATCAACTGAACAAATACCCCAAAACTTAACTTTGATCGTCCCGAGCAAACTAGTTATCCAAGAGAAGGAGAAATAGAAGAAGAACTAAGTAGCACACTTTCGTAGGCAACATGATTGCACTGAGCACTTACAACAAGCCGTTAAACCTCTAGGTGTTCCTAGGAGGAGGAGTGTTGTCTCCTGAGTGTTTTCAGCGGATTACATCCACACAATCCTATAATAAAAGAAAGATAGTGAAAGTTACATACAAAGATAAGAATTATGATTGAAAGAACTTGAAAATAAGAGTTTTCAACTACACCAGTTTTTCAGTTGCTATGAGCCCTTTCTTAATGGTCGTGAAAAGATGTTAGAAATCACATCATCTCTCAATAAAACGTAGCCTTTAGTTTTCCTCCTTATTTTTCATCTTCCATAAAGCTAGCCTAATCCTACGAACCCTAACAGGCGGAGAATTACTGGCGCATATTGGGAAAAGAAAAGATAGAGAGGGAAAACATAATGTAAAATGCAGAAAAATAAAATGATATAAGAAAACAACTACCTTTATTGATCAACAAGATCAAGTACACTTTGTTTCCTTAGAAAATGATTACAAAATCCTAGTTTGCTTCTCGATCTCTTCTAAGGAGGTAGATGAACTGTTGATGATCAACCAGGATTCTTGTGCTGTCGTAGACTTCGTGATCGCGTCGGTTTGATGATTTTTTCAAGAGGCTCTCGGTTTTTATTTATAATCACAAATCCAAAACCCTAGTTTCTTAATATGGAAACTAGTTGTTAGGATCCCAACCACAAAAATCCCGAGCCCTAAATCCTTAGAAGTGCGGCAGAACCGCGGCCATAGGATAGGTTTGGACGTGGATCCGCCGCCTTTTGGTGAGATCATGGCCTTTAATTTTTGTAGCTTTATATCTGTAATACTTGGTGATCTTTTGAGTATCTAGACTTTGAAAATCTTCTTTACGTTTCTTCCAGAATTAGTTTCTTCAATTTACTTGAATATCTTCGACAGATTTGATCTTGCCAATTCGAATTTCCTTGATTGCAGTCATGATATAATTCCTGCACAATTATCTCAATAAATGATGTTAGTAGAATTTTTTTTATTGAGATATTATCTTTAACCATTTGTCATGATATTTTAGTTTTAAGAGAATTGGTCAAAGGTATTTAATAAGGTAAGCATATTAAATGAGCCAAATATTACATGGATATTATATGCTTATATTTTCCTTCATAATATTAATTATAATATATAAACACATGAAAATTGTATTTTTACAGATAAACCCTCATATGTGTTATATATTATAATAAACACCTTTTTATATAGAAATAGTAGGAAAAATGTCATATGAAAAGTGCAGTTTTATCAATTGAACAAATACCCCCAAACTTAATTTTGATCGTCCCAAGCAAACTAGTTATTCAAGAGAAGGAGAAAAAGAAGAAGAACTAAGTAGCATACTTTCGTAGGCAACACGATTGCACTGAGCACGTGCAACAAACCGTTAAATCTCTAGGTGTCCCTAGTAGGAGGAGTGTTGTCTCCTGAGGTTTTCAGCGGATTACACCCACAAAATTCTGTAATAAAAGAAACATAGTGAAGGTTACATACAAAGATAAGAATTATGAATGAAAGAATTTGAAAATAAGAGTTTTCAACTACACCAGTTTTTCAGTTGCTATTAACCCTATCTTAATGGTTGTGAAAACATGTTAGAAATCACAGCATCCCTCAATAAAACATAGCCTTTAGTTTTCCTCCCTATATTTCATCCAAACATTGATCATATACCCTACGTGTATGTAAAAGACATCACTACACTTAGAGAATTCAATTCAAACTATCATACTCTTATCCATCTTCTAAAGTACTTTTTAGTTGGTGAATTTTTAATGAGTTTGCTCATACATCCTTCATGCGACCGTTAATACTTCTTAAGGTACTAACCGTCCGATTACAAAATGTTCTTGCATATTAAGGTGTAATTTCTCGTCTTGCAACACCTAAGGCTTAGCAGTGGCTCCCAAACCAGTTGGTCTAAGGCACTAGCTGATAAAGCACCGTCGCTATATTTTTTATGCTGCCTTGGTAATTACAAAACCAGTGTTCATTTTTTTGCTTCACCACTTATACTTTTTATTTTTATATTTTATATTATTTATTTTCTTTCATACTAAGGTTTTTAGACAAGGGCATTTCAAGGTATTCTCTACTATCCCAAATTTCAAGATGTGTGTAAGTGCGTATATTAGGATATCAACGTTCAAATGTTTGGCCTCAAGAATAGAGACTATTTTCATACTTATTTTTATCCTCAGATTAGAAATTTCCTTCATCTTACTAACCCTTGAGACAACAGCTCATAACTACTTATTACTAGTTTCGTTTAAGAAACCTCTAACTTTCTTGTATTTCTCAAACTATTCATATCTTTCATAAATAATTTTTCACTTTCTATTCTTTTATTATAAGATTTTTTTATGCCCGGTGCTAAAGATAATTTAGTGAATACAAACCTTCCCCCCAAACCTGTTTTCATCAGTGTCCTCACTGATGTTGTCCTTTGAGAGCATAAACCTGTAGACTTGAGGAGAGACAATAATAGGGGTAAAATAATAATTAAATGAAGACTACCCCCAAACTTGTTCTTTGGCATACACAGATATTCATTTAAGTCTTTTTTTCACTCACCTCCATTCTTAAGATGATACAATGCTACCGAAACATGGAGGTGAGACGGAGGAATTTAGTTATGATATAATAGCTCCTGTAAAAACAGGAGCTCCTCCGCTGGGTCAGCAGAGAAATACGATTTTAATCTATGCCCATTTACTTTAAAAATTGAACCGTTTTTCATATTTTCAACTTCTACTGCCCCGTACGGGTGTACATACCGCACCACAAAAGGTCCTTTCCAACGAGATTTAAGCTTACCCGGATGAAGATGGAGACGGGAATCGTAGAGAAGGACTTGTTGTCCCAGTGTGAAAGTTTTTCTAAAAAGGTTTTTATTGTGGAACACTTTAGTCCGGTTCTTTACTATCACCACATTATTGTAAGCTTCATCGCGGAGTTCGCTTAGCTCATTCAATTGCAACTTTCGATAGCTCCTCGCTTGATCAAAATCGAAGTTTAGCTCTTTAATAGCCCACATTGCCTTATGTTCGATCTCGACAGGAATGTGGCATGCATTCCCAAACACAAGGTGGCATGGAGACATACCAAGATCGCTCTTATAAGCGGTGCGAAGTACCCAAAGAGCATCCGTCAATTTGGTTTACCAAATTTTACGGTTTTTAGAAACCGTCTTCTCCAAAATTTATTCGATTTGCCTATTCGAGATCTCAGTTAGCTCGCTTGTTTAGGGATGATAGGGCGTAGAAAGTTTGTGGTTGATTGCATATTTCCGCATCAAAGCTTTAAAAGATTGATTACAGAAACGTGTCCCATTGTCGCTAATTATAGCGCGAGGGTGTCCGAATCGCAAAAAGATGTTTTCTTTAAGAAACTTAATGACAACTTTATTGTCATTAGTGCGACACGGTATTGCTTTCACCCATTTCGAGACGTAATCAACCGCTAATAAAATATATAAATTCCTAAAAGAGTTGGGAAAAGGACCCATAAAATCAATACCCCAAATATCGAATATTTCCACAACCAAGATAGGTTGGAGCGGCATCTCATTTCTTTATGAAATCCGACCTAAGTGCTGACACCGCGGGCAAGTTTTGCAATGATCATAAGCATCATTAAATAGTGTTGGCCAATAAAAGTCACATTGCAAAACTTTCTCTGCCGTTTTTCGAGGTCCAAAGTGACCGCCACATGCCTGATCATGACAAAATGATAACACACTCTTGAATTCATCGTTAGGGACATACCTGCGATTGATTTGATCGGAACAATACTTAAACAAATAAGGTTCATCCCAGTAAAAGTATTTTACTTGGGATAGAAATCGAAATTTGTCTTGTTTTGACCAGTTGCTAGGAATAAGTCTCGTCGCTAGATAATTCACTATATCCACGAACCAAAGATCGCAGGATACGGTCAAGAGCTGTTCGTCAGGAAATGAGTCATTTATCGGCACGGTCAACGTTGGTGAAGAGGAAATGCGTGAAAGATGATCAGCTACTATGTTTTCACATTCACTCTTGTCTCGGATGACAAGATCAAATTCTTGTAACAACATGATCCAACGTATTAGCCTGGCCTTAGCATCCTTCTTCGATAAAAGGTGTTGTAGGGCGGAGTGATCAGTGTAAACCACAATTGGCGAGCCAATCAAGTAGGGCCTGAATTTTTCTAATGCAAATACAACTGCCAAGAGCTCTTTCTCGGTAGTTGTGTAATTAATTTGTACATCGTTCAAGGTCCTACTTGCAAAGTAAATTACATGTGGCATCTTATCAATGTATTGTCCTAAGACCGCACCAATAGCAAAATCTGATGCATCACACATAAGCTTGAACGGGTGGTTCCAATCCGGAGATGATAGAACGGGGGCTGTCGTGAGAGTTCTTTTAAGTGACTTAAAAGCAGCCTCACAATCCGAATCAAAGTGAAATGTTGTGTCCTTGGCCAAGAGAAGAGTTAAAGGTCTAGCAATTTTGCTAAAGTCCTTAATGAATCTCCTATATAATCCTGCATGGCCAAGGAAGGATCGTATATCTTTGACGCATTTGGGACGAGGGAGGTTATGGATGACATCTATTTTAGCTCTGTCAAGCTCAAAGCCTTTTCGTGAAATTATATGTCCAAGGAAAATACCTTCTTGGACCATAAAATGGCATTTTTCCCAATTCAAAGTTAAGTTTTTATCCTTACAGCGGGTAAGAACCACATCAAGATTACGAAGACAGTCCTCAAAGGAGTCCCCAAATATGGAGAAATCGTCCATAAATATTTCTAGAAAATTCTCAACCATGTCTGAGAATATCCCCATCATACACCGCTGAAATGTAGCGGGAGCATTGCATAACCCAAAAGGCATGCGTCTATAAGCAAAAGTGCCAAAAGGACAAGTAAATGTGGTTTTACCTTGATCCTTTTTGGCGATGGGGACCTAGTTATAGCCAGAGTATCCGTCCAAGAAACAATAGTATTCATGTCCGGCTAATCGTTCTAACATCTGGTCAATGAAAGATAGAGGGAAGTGATCTTTTCTCGTTGCGGCATTGAGTTTCCTATAATCAATACATACACGCCACCCAGTTTGGGTGCGTATTTGGATCAACTCATTGGCCTCATTAGTTATGACCGTGATACCAGACTTTTTAGGGACTACGTGAATAGGACTTACCCATTGGCTATCAGATATAGGGTAAATTATATCACTATCAAGGCACTTGACGATTTCTTTCTTTATCGCCTCTTTCATAACGGGATTTAACCATCTTTGTGGGTCTCGGGTTGGCTTGGCTTCATCCATCAGATGTATATAATGTTCAACAATTAAGGGACTAATCCCTTTGATGTCAGCCATTGTCCAACCAAATGCTTGCCGATTTGATCTCAATACCGCCAAAAGTGCGTTCTCTTGCTCTAAAGCTAGAGAAGCGGATATGATTATGGGTAAAGACTCATTCTCACCTAAATATGCATATTTAAGATGAGAAGGTAGCGGTTTGAGATCTTGTATTGGCGGAGAGACAATAGAAGGTGTGGTAAGGGAATGATGCTCGGACTCCCTAAGAGGTTCATAACTTGCATAGGATATTGACTCGGAAAGTGCTACTGACTTTTGCGATGAGTCAACAGATTCAAACTCGGGGATGGACTTATCGAAGATATCCTCACTATAAGAATTTTCCAGATCAAACAATGTTGTGCCAATGTTGTCGAGATCATTATAGCAAAATGCTTCAGCTTCGCAGCTGTCGGAAGCTATCTCGTTGATGGAACAAACATCAAGCAAATGATCAGAAGGTTCAGATGGTTGACTTCCTAGATTGTAGATATTAAGCTCAATTGTCATCTTCTCGAAGGATAAGTTCATAGAACCGTTACGATAATTAATGACAGCGTTGGAAGTTGCTAGGAAAGGTCGATCAAGTATCACCGGGATTTGGTTGCGTGGGTTCGCCACAGGTTGTGTATCCAAAACAATAAATTCCACAGGGAATATGAATTCCCCGACTTTAATTAACACATCCTTTAGTTCACCCCTAGGTTTGGTGATTGATCGGTCTGCCATCTGGAGAGTACAATGGGCAGGTTTCAACTCTCCAATCCCTAACCGCTCATATACGGAATATGGAAGCAAATTAACGCTAGCGCCAAGGTCGAGTAAAGCACGATTAATATTTTTACCCCCAATAGAAATAGAGATGGTAGGACAGCCAGGGTCCTTACGTTTCTTTGGTATTTGCTGGGTAAAAGTTGTGCTAACATTACTCGTCATGAAAACTTTTTTTGGCACTTGAGTTTTTCTCTTCCTAGTACACAAGTCTTTAAGAATTCTTGCATAAGATGGGACTTGTTGAATAGCATCTAGGAGAGGAATATTGACGTTAACTTGCTTAAACATTTCTACAATCTTCTCCATTTGTGGGTTAGGTCTGTTGGCCCTTAATCTGTTTGGAAACGGAGCTTTATCAATAAGTTTTGGGCCCAACATTTGTGGAGAAGATTGTGGGGAAAGATTCGAACCCAGAATTGGAGTGGGGATCGTTTTAGATAGATTCGAGGAAGTGGGCTAAGGGTTTGAGCCTTATGGGAAGCGTAAAATAGGCTCGGAAGTAGGTGGGAGATTAGTCGAATTAGGGGAAGAAGTAGAAGCCGGAGTATCATTGGTATCACTAACGTCATCAACTTGTTTACCCACTCGGTTATCCAGCACTCTTCCCGATCTCAACGTAGTAACAGCACTTACATTATGATGTTGTGAGTGGCCAGGATTCGGTAGGGGTTGAGATGGGAGTTTCCCTTTTTCTCTCGCACTCATCGCGGCATTTAACTGTGCAATTTGGGCTTCTATTGATTTAATACACTCACCATGGGAGGCGGAGTCTTTCTTTATGGAATCAATAGAAGACCTCATATCAGCCGACATTTGGATCGAATGTTTCATAAATAAATCCAAAGTTTGTGCGAGTGAAGAGGAGTTATCGGTACCAGTCATTTGGAAAGAATTATTGGCCGGGTTTTGAACAGGTTGTGATTGAAAGGGGTGCTGACTCTGTGGTGGTGGTTGATGTTGCTGTGGAGGAGGTCTTTAGTAATTGCTTTGGAACTGGTTTTGATTTTTGGGTTGGTTTTGGTTCCAAGCAAAATTAGGATGATTCATCCATCCCTGATTGTATATGGAAGAATAAGGATCGTTTCTAGGTCGCTGCTGAAAAGTAGCATTAGTTTGCTCGTGACCTTGAAATGGTGCATTCATACGACATTCTTCTGTCAAGTGTGATGGATCGGAATAGTAACCACACACGGTTTTGGGAAGCGTTACCTAATTTAGGGAGACTGATGCGAATTTGTTTTCAATAGCGTCGAGTTTCTTTTGTATCGCTGCCATTTCGGCTTTTACTGCGATGGAAACATCGAGCTAATGAATACCTCCCCTAGATGAAGGTAGTCTAATGCTTTCCCACTGCAAAGTGTTTTCAGCGAGATCTTCCAGATATTTCCAGGCTTCACCATCGTCTTTGGACATGAAATTGCATTGACACAATGTTTCAAGCATCTGCTTTGTTACTGGATTAATGCCCTCATATATAATTCGGCACAGATCCCATCTATGTATTCCGTGATGAGGAAATTGGACAAGCAGATCCTTGAAACGTTCAAAGCACTTCCAAAATGGTTCATTGGGAAGCTGGGTGAACTGGTTGATTTCGCTCCTAACACAGGCGGTCTTATGATTTGTGTAAAATTTCTTAAGGAATGCTATCATGAATTCATCCCAATTGGCAATAGAGTGCGCGGCAGTATTATAAAGCCATTTTTCTGTCAAGTCGCACAAAGTGAATAGGAGAAGACGCAAGCGCATAGCATCCATGGACAGTTGTGAAGTACCCATCATTGCGCATACGTTTTTGAATTTAGTGATGAAAACATATGCGTCTTCAGACTCAAGCCCATGAAATTTGGGCAACAAATTGATGTAGTGGGGTTTAATTTCAAAATTATCCCCGTTGGCTGGTGGAATGGATAGACAGGTAGGAAGTGGACCACGGATAGGATAACATCTCTCTTGGAGAGAGATGTGCGGTTGATTCTGCTCACCTACGGACGGTGGCAGCGTGGTGTTATAATTTGATGGAGTACCGTCCATCTCGGTCGATATGGTGGGTGGTGGGGGAAAAGAAGATGAAGGAGCACCGACTTCGGAGATGATAGTAGGAACGCGGACAAGACGGCTACTAGAATCCCGTGTCCAGCCGAGCATGCACTAAGCGGGTTTAGCGCAAGTGGCAGCGTGTGTGATTTAAAAATGGTTTGTTTTAAAAAGTGTCGGACGTGAGACAAATCACAGAAAAATGCACAATCAACTCTAGAACTAAGGTTACCTAGGTCAAGTCTCTAGACCGCTCCTAGACTTCCAAAGAACAAGCCACAGGATCAATCCTCTATCACCTCTTTACTACCCTTGCGACCAGGTAAGTGCCAGGTAAGTGGGAGGTATCCGCTATACGAATCAACGAAAATAGCGGGCCTAATTAAGTAACCACTTGCTTTAGACACACTTGCCTAGGCACCACAAAAGTAATGCGGATAAGCGATAAATTACCTACGACCTTCCTCTGTCCTTATTGAGCATGACAGTCCTTAGAGTCTTGTCTAGATATTTTTAAAATTAATGTAGGGTTGATGCGGATGCTCATTTTGTGATTTATGGGGCTTAGGAAGGGTGATAAGATCCCTACCTAATCTGAATTTTGGTCTTGCCCCTTAAAATCCGTATTAAAATATGAATAAACAAACCAAATACAAAACTTTGCAAAAAGATTTTTGAGCGACGATATTTTGCAAAGAATCCTGTAGAAAAGATATTTTATTGGATTTCAGAGGAGAGAGAAAGAGTTGAGAAATTTACCAGAGAAGTTTGGAACCCTAATTCCTCTCTTGCGCCGCGCTTCCGCCGCTATTTGGCCTATTTACCGCGGATCCGCCATGAGAAAGAGGTATCTCGTGATGAGTTTTGCTAAGTGGCCTCCTGTGCTCTTCTGGATCTTGATGAATGTCTCTGGCTCTCTGTGTCCTCAAGTCTGTGACTCCAGATCCCCTTGCAAAATTCACACAACAATCGTTAAATATACAATTTGCATTTTTGTTTGTTTATGATATGAATCGAATAAGAATTCAACACGAATAATAAGAAAAATAAATTACGCACGTATCCCCGGCAACGGCGTCATTTGATTGGTTAAGTTTTTAGAGTTGTGTTGTAGTTAACCGCGATCAATAACGGTGTCATGTGTAGCTAGACCGAGATGAGTACAGGTCGTCCTCAGGGAAACATTGAATCTTTTAATCTTATTTTAGGTGTGTTGAGAAAGAAAGGAGGAAGAATAAAGAATGGTTGTAGGTTATAGATCTACGGATGTAAGTTTTATAGTAGAAGGGGGCTTGTAGGGTTCATTAAGATTTAGTAATCATGGATGATTAATTAAAGAATACTCTTTTTATCCTTTAATAAATTTAAAACTAGATCGACAGTGATGCATGTAGATTAGGATTTCTGGAGGGAATAGGGTTCCCACTCTTAACCCTTATCTTGCCATGGATCTCCGTTCATGTCTAGCCTTTACCAAAACAATTGTTAATCTAATCTCTAATCATGGTTGTGACCATTAATGAATTGATAGCGCGCCCTAGTAGGATGTTAACTATTCTTTTGATAAAGTTTATAAACTTTATAGGATTTAAAAAGAGTTTAATGATCTTCATCTTCCATAAATCTAGCCTAATCCTACGAACCCTAACAAGCAGAGAATTACTCGTGCATGTTGGGAAAAGAAAAGATGGAGAGGGAAAACATAATGTAAAATGCAGAAAAATAAAATGATATAAGAAAACAACTACCATTATTAATCAACAAGATCAAGTACACTTTGTTTCCTTAGAAAATGATTACAAAACCTTAGTTTGCTTCTCGATCTCTTCTAAGGAGGTAGATGAACTGTTGATGATCAACCAGGATTCTTGAGCTGTCGTGCACTTGGTGATCGCGTCGGTTTGATGATTTTTCCAAGAGGCTCTCGGTCCTTATTTATAGTCACAAATCCAGAACCCTAGTTTCCTAATATGGAAACTAGTTGTTAGGATCCTAACCACCAAAATCCCGAGCCCTAAATCCTTAGAAGTGCGGCGGAACCGCGGCCATTGGATAGGTTTGGCCACGGATCCACCGCCTTTTGGTGAGATCATGGCCTCTAATTTTTGCAGCTTCATATCTGTAACACTTGGTGATCTTTTGAGTATCTAGACTTTGAAAATCTTCTCTACGTTTCTGCCAGAATTAGTTTCTTCAATTTACTTGGAAAAATGTTATGTGAAAAGTGCAGTTTTAACCATTTAGGATTAAATATTTAATGAGGTGGAGAGGATGGGGTTTTTATTGCATTTGGCATGGCTTTGTAGTGACTTATTGTTGCTATTCAAGCATGCTTGTTTTTTTTTTTTTGTGAGATATTTTGTTGACTTGAGATATTTTGTGTTGACTTAAGATATTTTGGAGACTTGAGATATTTATTTGAATGACTTCAATTATTGCTTACAACACAACAATAAACAAAACACTTAGCCATTTTTCTTGAGTTGTCTCTCACTCTCATCCTCAAGCTTCTTTTTCTACCTCCACCCTTCAAGTCTCATGTGTTGAGAAACCTAGGGTGTTTGGAGACAAATTAATCCATCACTATACTCTACATCCTCTACGCTATCTAGTTTTGCGAACTAGGTACCCTAGTTACCTCGGCTATTGAGATAGGAGCTCGGAATATAAATCCTCAGGTGGATCATCTTCGATGGAGGGAGACTGGAGATCAAGTTAGATCATGGTGGCCTCTAGGAGCTTGGAAAGGTGGTTGAAGACCGAAGGACACAGATCAATTCGGTATAACTATTCTTAACTCCTATATATTTAGTTTGCTAGTTTAGGGTTCATGGTAGATCCGGATAGCGGGTTGTGTTAGCGCCAGTTTTGAAAATTTTTGTTCCACAATCGGCCACAGTTTGATGGCCAGAGCCCTTGTATAACCCAACATGGTATCAGAGCCAACCCATAAACTCCATACTAGCAATTTAAATGGTGTTTGTAGTAACGAAACCGAAACAACTTCAAAACAATACGAATAATATTCAAGTTGCTATCGAATTTTCTGAGTCTTCTAAATTTTTTTTAAATAATTGCAGAAGGCTATTTGTGTACTATCTAGAACTCCCTCAAAATACGAGCGCCAAATTGCAAAATGTGGCCAGCGAGATGTGGAAAAAACCGGTCTGGCCGGTCCAATATTGTATTTGGGACTTGATTTTTTTATGTGTTCTGTACTCTGGAATATTGATTTTTGTGTATTGTTTTTTTTTGCCCATATTGCATATTGTGTTATCTTTAGTTTGAGGGCAATCCAGGATATTTTGAAGTCGCTATTATTAACACTGTTTAAAAGTTTTCAGTGCATACATTTCTATCCGCGACTGTGAATGTCATTTGAGCGGTACAACTCGTCTAATTGCTATATGTTCTTTTAGATGGGTTTGCGAACATGACATTCACGTTGATGTTCTGTGTTGTGCTATGGTTGTGGTTGGATCGTCATGGTGGATAGCCAGTGGTGCAGTGGCAGTACAGTTTAAATTCATTTGTACATTTGATATTATGGGGCGAGCGTCCAACTTGTGGACTGCCGTCTCTGCTAGTTTGTATATTATTTGTTTGGGGCACGACCGGGTTGAGGTCGATGTCACCCTTGTACATATTATTTTCTGTTTTGTACTTGGATTACTCCAAGGTGGAGTGCACAAATAGCCAGGTCCTAGAGGGCAACGGGTCCGCATCTCATGGCGTTGAGACGAAGGGGATCTTACTTTAGAATTGGTGGGCTATTCGCCATACTCGTAGGGGTTATAGGTTGATCCACGGAAGGGTGCTCAAGTTACCGGATTCCGTGAAGTGATGGGTGGCCCATTCACATTGTTGATTGGGTTGTCTCGCTTCTGGGATTGGCGGGTAACTTGCTGCACTCGTAGAAGTCTAGGTTTTCATTACAAAGGCTATCCACATGACAGGGAAGGTCGGGTCTCATTTGCGGCTCAAGTGAAACCCGAGGCTCCAGGATTATCCACCACTCTGTGTTGTTGGCTGAGATTCTGTGATGTTGCTTTATATCATGCCTGGGACGATTATTATATATATTTATATATATACTAGTAGATGTTGTATATGTTTTGCACCCGTGCTAGTCCAGCCCCCGCTCTGTCGTTAGTTAAGTAATCTAATGGGTGATGACGGGGCCTAGTGGCGAATGCGGATGGCATATACGTACATTTTATTTTCGTTTCTTTCTGTGGTGTGATATGTTTAATTGATGGGACTGCGTTAATTCTAATCAATGCAAGGAAAACAAACTTATATCATGTTGTTGGAACCAAGTTTTTAAAAAACTGACATTACAGACGTTTCCTTTTGCTTTGCACAGTGGTATTCGGTTATGAATATCATGCACCTCATTCGACGAGGAAAGGGCCGAGATCCCTTCATCGGGAGTGACCCCTTGGGCAAAAGTTTGCGTCAACGTATTAACTTCACTATAGTCAATTATTTTGCTTTGCATAGTGGTATTCGATTGGGAATACCCTGCACCTCATTCGACGAGGCAAGGGCCGAGATCCCTTCATCAGGAGTGACCCCTTGAGCAGAAGTTTGCGTCAACGTAATAACTTCACTATAGTCGATTCTTTTGCTTTGCATCATGGTATTCAGTTTGGAATATCCTGCACCTAATCCGATGAGGAAAGAGCCGAGATTCCTTCACAGGGAGTGACCTCTTTGGCAAAAGTTTTCGCCACTATATATTTGTAAAACCACTCGGTTCCTTCAACAATATCAAGTTTATTGTTTACCGCCGAAAATGGGAGACGGATCCAGGATGGATTGTCTTACCTGAATTTGGGGGCAAATGCTATTTGGTTTTATCCGTCCACCACTCCGAAGATGCCAAGTTGATTTATCATACCATGTATCGGAGGTCCGGCTGGATGTAGCCGTTGTAGCAAACTTCGTCAGATTCCCCCTCATTTCTGAGGGGTTTTTGATTGTGGGGATGCTCTTCCCTGCAGGAGCAAGCCCCTGCAGTTGATTACGTTGCCACGTAGCAATAACCACTTTCTCCTGCTCTAGAAGTTCTCTTCGTGTCGTATGTGTTTGTTTTATTTTTGGTTGCCCGTAGATTGTATATGGAGACTAATTTATGTTGTCTCCCGTAGGGCGTGGATTAGTCCAAATCTGTATATTCTTAGATTTGGGTCTGGTTTGATTTAAGGATTGTTAATTTTGTTTGAGATTAAGATCAACTTAAATGTTTGTTAAGGATACGTTAGTCCAATTTTAGATTAAGATCTACTTAACAAGGTTTTTAGTATCATTCAGATCCAACAAAAGAGCATTTGGGCTCTATTGTTTTAGTTTAAGGACGTTACGGTCCGTTGTTAGTTTAAGGACGTTGCAGTCCGTATTGGGATGCGCCTATCGGTTTGGGAGTGCACCAAAGAGTTGTTGGTTGTCGGGACTCACCACCTCTCTGAAGACGTTGAAGAATTACAACGACATGTATCAGAGGTGTGAGGAGATATACCCTTGAACCAATTGACACATTGAGGAGAGACGTGGGATGAATATCTGTCGGAAGATCATTAGTCGTGTTTGGGACTAAGACCAATTTGGAAAATGATGAACACATGGGCTCGGTTGATCTGAATTAGGGATTTGGTCAACTTGGGCTCAGCCCACTCAGTCTTTGTCATTTCATTTGAATAAAGTGTTAAATACTTGCTTGGGCTCAGTCGCTTTTCTGTGCAAACAATGCTGAGCATTTATATGGATTCTGACGCTCATACTTTACTTTACTCTCCCCTTTTTTCTTCTTTTTCATTTTTTTGTTTTTATGGAGCGTTAAACACTCTTTATAGCGCCCACATGCGGAGCACGTGAGGCGCTTGGCGCTGAGCGCCAAATATTGAGTGCTAAGCACTCTTTATTGGGCAGCGCCCACGTGAGGCTCTTGGCGCTGAGCACCAACCATTGAGTGCTAAGCACTATTTGTTGAGCAGTGCCCACATGATGGACACGTGCGGCGCTTGACGCTGAGCGCCAACCATTAAGTGCTAAGCACTCTTTATTGAGTAGCGGCCACGCGAGGGACATGTGAGGCGCTTGGCGCTGAACGCCAACCATTGAGTGCTAAGCACTCTTTATTGAGCAGCGCCCACGTGAGGGACATGTGAGGCGCTTGGACGCTAGGTTTTCTTCGTATATTCTGTTTTGAAGAGTTCAATTCTCTGTTCTTTTCTGGATCTTTGATTCCCAAGAACAAGTTCATCCCTATAAGAATTAAATTCTCATTTGTGGGAGACTTGTTTCATGGATCTCAGATCCAGAGAAAGAACTAAGTTCTTTTATAAGGGTTAAGATATGCAGATGAGATGCTCTGATCTCTATTATTTTTATTTATCTCGAAGATAGGTATTTTTCTTTCTTCCCTCTTAAAGCTTTCTTCTTGCTTTCTTTTTTTTAGTTTGAAGCTTATGGGGGGTTTCTATGTACAAGACTTGAAGTCTTGGTTCCTTTATATAGTAGAGGCAGGTTTGTTGATTTAGTTAAAGAAATCTCTCATTGATAGATCTTTAATTGATTTGGGGATTTTACCCACCGTTGGATCTTTGATCTAAGGACTTCTGTTTTACAGAAGATCTCTTTCTTGTTTTTAACAAGATTAGGGAAATATTTTCCCATACATAATTTTTCTGTAGATAGGTGATTTTTAATCACCATTGGATTTTTTAATCCAATGGTACTCTGTTTTACAGAGAGTAATATTTCTTGTTCAGAAATATTTAAGGAAATATTTTCCAAATAGGGTTTTGATCCTTTTATTTCGAATTTAATTCTATCTCGTTAGTTTAACATAGAATTTTATTCTTATCATATGAATATCTTGTTAGTTTAACAAGATTAAGAAAATATTTTCCTATGATAGAATTTTATTCTACCAGATGATCATCATTGGATCTTAGATCCAACGGTTCCTTGTTGAGTAGAATTTAATTCTACGTAGGGAAGTGCCCTCACGTGTTAAACACGTAGGTTATTTTAGCCTAGCAATTGTTTTAATTGTTGTGCCTATATGCATTGCATATAGGCACTCTCTTGCTAAACCCGTGGGCTGTTTTAGCCTAGCAATTGTTTTAGTTGTTGTGCCTATATGCATTGCATATAGGCACTCTCGTGTTAAACATGTGGGCTGTTTTAGCCTAGCAATTGTTGTAATTGCTGTGCTTATATGCATTTTATATAGGCACTCACGTGTTAAACACGTGGGCTGTTTTAGCATAGCAATTGTTTTAATTGCAGTGCCTATATGTTTTAGCCTAGCAATTATTTTAATTGTTGTGCCTATATGCGTTGCATATGGGTACTCACGTGTTGAACACGTGGGGCTGTTTAGTGAGGAACTTTCCCTCATCTCTTTTTTACAAGGGAATAAATAGCTCTTGGCTGAAAATTTTGGCGGGAACATTCATTACGTTAAAGGTTTTTCGCTAAAAACTAGCCGTAGCCCTCCGTCATTTCATACGAGTATTGCTTAGTATTCATACTACGTATGTTAACCTAGTCAAGGCGTAGTGTTCGGTAGCTCTGTAGTACTTTTCTGCTGCATAGATATGCGATTGGTTAGGACAGTCGTACGGTCATGTTGATCTAGTCAAGGGCTCGTACGGGCGGGTCTAATTAATCCAGGATAATGACGGGTTGAACTTGACTTGCGACTTATGATATGTTGACCTAGTCAAGGTCATAAGCCGCTTGGGATAAAAATCACATCGGGAGTTTCAAACATACAGGAAACTTGCCAGGCATGCGCATACCTTCTGGAGTGTGGTGACTTGAGTGGTTTCCATAAAGTTATCATGCGATGATAGTTGGATCCCGATTCCTACTGATGAGTAGGTGTTACTCCTCGGGTGATTTTAGATGATCCCGACTAATTCTCCTTTTAGGGTTTGAAGGAGAATTCGAGGAAACAGTGGGAGCCATTCTGATTAGATAAAGTGATTAACCATTCTGATCTAGATTAGAGTGCACGCTGAGTGTTTTTTTCTCTCTCTTTTTGGCAGCGACCATGGCTCGACCTTAGACTAAAACTCATGAACCAAGTTAACCGAACCTTCTTAAAACACT
Organism: Agapanthus africanus; assembly: GCA_030015575.1. Lineage (NCBI taxonomy): Eukaryota > Viridiplantae > Streptophyta > Magnoliopsida > Asparagales > Amaryllidaceae > Agapanthus > Agapanthus africanus. The sequence continues at coordinate 437,520,004 of CM057338.1, forward strand.
TTGGCTTTGGATTGTCATGGAGTCACATATATTATTGCCACTTCTATATCACTTTTTCATTTCTCCAGAACACCCCGTATCACTACGAAGATCTATATTTTTTTTGGATAATCCAACGTATAGTTACATATGAACTCGAATGAACTTGTTCCAGTTCGAGGATGGATTCTGGTTCAGGAGAAATTGAATATGATTATTCGGTTGTCTTTTCCCTTTACCTTCTCTCAGGTTGCGAAAGCTCCTAGGATTAGGAGAGTACACATATTGCGCTTATTGGATAGTCTTCTTCCAAACCATAGGCAGATGCCAAAAGTTAGGGAACGAAGAAAACCAATTAGCCTAAGTGTGGTGTACAGAAGATAATAAGTAAAGACATATAAAGGGATTAGAATAAGGGCAAAGGAAATTGCGACTACCATCATTCACGACAAAACCGCGTATACCCCTGCCACTCCTACATCACCTTTGGATTTCTCCAGAACACTTCGTATTACTACGAAGATCCATATTGCTTGGATATGCCATCGTATAGTTACATACGAACTCGAAGGAACTTGTTCCAGTTCGAGGATGGATTCTGGTTCAGGAGAAATAGAATAATTATTCAATTATCTTTTCTCTTCACTTTCTCTCAGGTTGCGAAGGCTTCTAGTATTAGGAGAGTACACCTATTGGGCTTATTGGATAGTCTTCTTCCAAACCTTAGGCTGGTGCAGAAGGGTAGGGTAGGAAGAAAATCAATTAGCCTAAGTCTGGTGTATAGAAGGTAATAAGTAAAGACATATAAAGGGATTGGAGTGATGGTAAAGAAGTATATGGTTACTATCATGAATCAGGATAGTGGAAGAGGTATTACTAGGAATACCCGGTTACCCCTTCGAAATATTTTCATGTTTCAGATTTTCTATGCGATGTTAAGTGAAAACTGTTTTCCCAATTAAATTCTAACTCCAGGGTATGTATTTACCAGATTTGATTCTCATATCTGTATGACGTTACAGATGGTGAATGGGAGTAAAATATTGGGAATTAGGTGATTAGATCCTCAAGACATATTAGAATTCTTTGTAATTGGTGATATTTGAGGAAATTACCTGGGTTTTTCCTGACGGCAAATATTTGGTTTTGAATATCTGTTGTTATGCACAAATTTCAAACTGATATATCTGTACATTTATTTTATAAAGTGAGATGTAACTTTTTGATATTATGTCATGACATGTACCTATATCAGTTGGTGATTAGGTAAGGTGCATTTAACAACGGTGTAATTTTTCTTAACCATGGTACAGTTTTCAACCTACGACGCACAGGGTTTGAGTTATTGAACTCAGAGGACTTATATAAAGTATTGTATGTTGTCCGGTGTCCGTTAGGACAAAGGGGTTAGTACTCGTACTATATTTTGTTTACTTTTGGCTTCTCTAGTTTTAGACAAGTATTTCATAGAAATACAGGGTTCAAATTTTGAGAAGTTATAGATATATGAATAAAGTAGAGAACCATATGTTGCAAAGTATCAGGATTCTTCAAGGTGATCGAAAATGTAGATACTTGTGCTAGGTATTCCGTTGATAGTAACGGTTTTGAGAACTTGCTTCTCTTTCAGGTTACTCATATGTGGATGTATTCCTTAATGAATAATGCTGAATAGTCTCCTTCCATTTAGTTGATATGCACTGGAGACAGCTGCATGTGTTTTGAATCTGGTTCCAATTAAATTAGTGCATATGTTTCTATATGGATATAGAATGGATCATACCTTAACGATGTTAAGGTATTTGCAGTTTTTCAGCTTATACTTAAAACCAGAATCTGGATAAACTCAAGGCACGTTTCAGTTATGGCAGTTTGTGGGTTATCCCGGGTTTTGACGATGGCTAACTTTCTACCATCAGGAAGATCAATAGTTATATTGTTCTTGACTCGCCACCAGTTTTAGTAAAATAGATTCTTTTTCAGAAAATATTAGTGGGAGTATGGTAGAACTGGAAGTTATTCCAGAACCACAAACGATTACTGAAAATTTAATAGAACCTAGAGATTCAATTGGATTTGATATTCCATTAGCCACTCCGCAGATTTGGTGGGTAACCTTAGACACCCGAGAGGTACTTCGGTCTTCTCAGAGACGGTGACAGGGAGGTTCTTATTTACCTAGACTTGCCATTGCTGCTGTTCTAGACTATGAGACATGGCAGGAGGATGAGTATAACGTCATTCTAAATTAGTTTTAGAAAGTGCACGTGTATATGACTCTGCCAGAAGGTTGTTGTAGTCAGTGGGAGCAGCGGAAGCATAGTGAGCAAGGAGCTTATGTCTATTTATAGACTAAAGCAGCTTATGTCTATTTATAGACTAAAGCAAGTATAGCGGAAATAGATCATCTATTTTGATGTGACAGTCATAGGTTTTGACTTTATTAGAATAGGAGATGGATCTGGTAAGAAGATAGTAGAGAGTGATGTCCAAGTATTTGGATGACATGCACTTGATAGGGAGGGATCTTCCTATTCTACGATCGATTATATACTGTGGTTGTCACAAGGTGTTTCTCCACATGGGATATGAATAAAATATCAGGGATTCTGGTTACTAGATCTATGGTTTTAGATTTAGATTTAGGAAGTGTCCTAATTTGGGTACTTTGACATTATTTTAAAGGGGTTTTAGAATGGATGACTCCTGGCGTGGTGGTGTACCCGCAGGTGATGGAGTCACCCTCTCTAAAGAGATGTCTTACAGACTGATGGGGAGATGGAGTTGCATGATAGGCATATCACTTGCTTAAGCAGTTGAGTCAATCATGAGATGTCAAGTACCACACCAGATATTGCTTTTGCACAGGCTGCAATAAGTATATATTAATCCAATCCTGGAGAAATGTTGGGAAGCAGTTATGAACATAAGTGGATGTTCTTGGGATATGGTAATGGCAGTCTCCTTCGGGAGACGGTTATCATTTCAGGCTTCCAAGATGACCTGGATGACAGAGTGGCTGTCAAAGTTGTAGTTTTCCCTCTTTTGAGGGACAATATGTTGGACAGGTGGTCCAAGCGGATGCTGTGGAAGGCATGGCGCAGGATACTGATTAAATTCAGTGGATGATACAGTCTAAGAAGTTTGTTGGATTTGGAGTTCATTAGTGAACTAGGTCCCATCAGATATCCAGACAAATTCTAAGACATGTATTGTTCATTTCGGGAGATAGTCTTTCTCCGCGAAGTTGAGATATAGAAAGAAACATTGGGGCAGATCTACTCACTGAGGCTATTTCTCGTACACAATAGTTTCACAAACGAGATTTGTGAAACTGATTAGTAGAGAAGTTGGGTGCTCGGTATCACACGAGCTGTGAGTATGCGACACCGCAATAATTAGCCTTAAGTGCAAGTGGGAGATTGTTGGCTATAGTGCCCTCAAGTCAATTATTGAATCGCATGCACGCGATTGCGATGATTGAAGGAGGATCTATATGGGTAGAACATTCTTACTCAAGATGATAATATGCTATCTGGTTTGTCTTTATCATCATGTACATGCTTTATGTAGTATTACAGATCACTATTACACGTTGATAGAGCCCATATGATTCTTGCTTGATTACCAGCATTATGATGGCGATCATATACGTAGGAGCTGGGTGGTCTATAAGCACATTCTTAAATGTCCCTAGTCGTAGGAGTTTCGAGACTGGGTATCGATATACCTGAGTAGACTAGTGTATACTGATCGAGACCCTGACGAGGGGCGGTGGCCAGGTCTCACAAGCCATTGGTGTTAGTTTGTTCACCTAAGATAGTATACAGGTGCTTATTGAGTTATGAGTACACTGGACGGACTCGCTGGGAACCTGCTAGTTTGTAGTATATGTTGGGTTACGGCAGCGCCCCGACCATCAAACCGTGGCCAAATGCGGAACAAAATTTTTCTAAACTGGCGCTACAATGACCCGATGCCCGGATCTACCCTAAACCCAATACTAGCAAGCAATATAAAGAGTTAGGAATGGTTATACCGAGTTGATCCATGTCCTTTGGTCTTCAACCTTCATCCCAAGCTCCTAGTGGTTGCGGATCGAGTTTGGTTGCCGGTCTTCCTCTATCTACGATGATCCACCTGAGAGAAACGACGTAAGCTCCAGCCTCGCCAAGCGAGGCAACCGACGCTCTAAGGTCGCTAGCAATGGAGAGTGGAGGTGTAGGAATGTGTCACTATCTATTTTCTCTTATCAAAATGCTCCAAGGGCAACGCAAGAAGATCAAGAGGAGGTGAGGAAACATGTGGCATGAGTGTTCATATCAGATTTTTGCATTTTTATACCGGCCAATTTTTATCATATTGCTTATCGGTAGGTACTCTTGAGCCGTGTTTGCTAGTCAATTGCAGGATACAGGTTCTCGGCTCTAAACGGTGAAATTCATGGAAAAGAACGACAAAGTCCGGATTACTGCCAACCACAGATAAAACAAGGGTCTCCGCTCTCTATCAGTATGTTGCCGCACACCGGTTTAAGGGACAAAATGGCAAATCAATGTCATTTTCCTGCACAACGCTCAATGGCAACACAAGATCCAACATATCTACGCGGAGCTCAAGAAAAATCATGGCAAAAGATCCACATCAAATCACCTTTTGATCTGCTGAAATTCTGGAAAAATTGTGAAGAGTTTCTGAGGAAAAACATATGCAAAACTACAGACAAGAGCAGACCAGGAAAGCACACAAAACCCGAGAAGGCAACTCCTCTATATGGCCGCGGATTCGCGGCCAATAGGGGGTATAGGCAGCGGATCCGCGGCCGTACAGGCTTATCAGATGAAGAATTTTTAGGGGTGTTTTGGTCATTCCATGTTTATTCTGAATGTTGCCCTAGAATTCCAGTTCCCTGCCTATAAATAGTTCAGAACTTGCCAAAGCCAAGGGTGCTTATTCTTGTATTTAGGTTTTAGAATACATGTTGTTCTTCTTCCTCTTCTCATCTCTTCTCCATTAAAACCTTGTAGTGAGTTTTTGTGAGTGAAGGATGAATAAAGAGTTCATTTTGTTACCATGCTTGTCTTATTATTAATTATAATTGCTTGTATTTTTCATTTGCTAATCTAGTTATTGTTATTTGTTGTTTGTTTCTTTCTTGTTCTCTTTTTCTTTATCCTTAAACAACAATGATGCTTACACTTGATCCTTGCCGAGGTGAGGTCGCAAATAGCTAGTTGTAATCTTCTAATCTCTTTCTTTCTATCTTTCTCCTTTGTTTTATTTTCCTTTTTCTTGTAATGGGTGAGTAGTTTTCTTAACTTTTTTGGGTAGGATAAGGAAAGTTTGAGAGAAGGAAATCTCTCTCACTCTTTCCTTCCCCAACATCTTAATTCGGACTCCCGTTAATTGAACCACAATCCGCTCCCTACGGCACCCTATCCTACATGATAGCAGTGATTCCTTAGTGAGACCGGTTGTGGTTGAATTTGTAGGGTTCCTAGGCACACTCAAGAGGTTCCACAAGGCATCAACCATACCAAATTAAAATTTTTCGGTGCCGAGAAACCCTAAACAAGATCGATTACTAGAGGATAGGCGAAAGAAAAAGCAAGCAAACTACTTTGCTACTAGGTGAATGGAAATACAACCTTTGTAGATCATGTCCTCCACTTCCAAAGCTCCGTGAAGACATCCCTCCACTGCGATCATCGGAATCCCGGACTCTAGCGATGGTTTCGTCGGAGAAATGATCGGGCTAGGTCGTTGACTTCGGTGCCGAAGATGATCTACGTCGAGGCGACTCTAACTCAAGCTCCATCTTCACTTGGTCATGAACCTTGTGAAGAAAACACCCTATACAACATGGCAAGTGGTAGAGGATGAAGAAATAGGAAGTGGGTTCACTTTGGATTTGGGTTTCTCACTTGATTTCGTCACTTGACAATTTTCAAGAAAGCTTTGCTTTTTCTTCATGAAGAAGATGAAGAAGAAGAAAGAAAAAGAATTATCACTTATTTTAAAAAGAAAATCAAGTGATGGTTATCATTTAGCAACCATGGGTTAGTAAACTCATGTAGAGAATAAACTAGGGTTTAGGTAATGGTTAGGTTTAGGATAAAAACAAAATGGTAGACTTTCAAAGCTTCATGAAGCTTCAAGGGTAAAACAAAACCAGCCTCCATTTTATTTTTGCCAAAATGAATAAAGAAAATAAATCAAACAAATAAATCAAACCTTAACCATTAACCTAAACACGGTTTAAAGCATACACACACCCAAGTTTGCATGTATCATCAAACATGATACAAACTAGTGCACAAACATATATCATATATACAATGTGCACAAACAAGTGAGAAAAATAATCTTAAGTGAACCAATACTAGTTAATGTAAAGTAATATATCTAATATATAATTATACATTAAATCATTAAATCAACACTTGATTTAACGATCCGGTCATATCGCATATGACCGACTAATATCCAATGTATCGACTTATCGAATCAATCCTCGATTCGATAACTAGGTTATATCGCATACAACCAATCGATACATTAATCGTGAGAATAGAATACGGTATCATATACACGCATTATTCTTTGTCCCGCACATATCTCATATGCGCTCCTATTTCGTTTCGCTTGAGCCAGGAAACCTCTGTGTAGGACTCTAAAGACTCGTCAATACGCCGGCAGCAGGTGATGATCATATCAAACACCCACAAGCCGCAAGCGGTCTGCTAAACGTAACGGCCACCCGGGTATTGAGCGATCAGAAGATCAACGAGCAAGCCCGCTCACACTCCTGTGAATCCAACCAGTAACACTTACCGCACAGTCCGGTCTGTTCGTCTGATATGTCGCATATTTCGCTTAGGGGTGGTAAACGTCAGACCCCAGTAGCTCGATAAGTCGTGTCGGTATGAGGTCTATAACAGTTCGAGAAACTACTTGTAACACTTACCAGTAAATCTCAGCAACCCTGGTCAGGGATTTCCGGTTATAGCCAATCGAACACAGTGCAACATCAACTCCCTTTACCAGGAGAGACGAATCCCTTCCTATCACTCATTGCCTCCATGTGATTCGGGACTGTACCCAAAAACCACCGTTTTGCATGCCCTCTTGGACGTGGTAAGATGGAAATCAAAGCACAGTGGGAATCACACAAGACTCTATGACGATCTCGGGTCTACAGACTAACCTGTACCAGTGTCACCAGAGAACTGCCATCTGACATAAGGTATAATACTATCTGGGAGTTCTCGGCGAGTCCGTCCAGTGTACCCAGTCTCCACTGAGCACCCGTATATCATCTCTGATGTCAAACACCAATGGATATGGGATCATCCATCGCCCATCTTTATGGGTCGAGAAGGTATACGCTAGTCTACTCTGGTATATCGATGCCCCGTCTCGATACACCCACGACTAGGGACCTTGAAGGATGTACTTATGGACTACCATGTCTCCACTAGTATGATCCGCATCATAGTCCAGGTAGTCAAGTACACATCCTAAGGGCTTTACCAACATGTAACAGAGAGACAATCAGTGTATACGTTAAGGTAAAGAGCAACCAGATAGCAAACTATCATGTCGAGCAAGAAAGTCCTCCCTATATATGTCCAAGCATCCACTACAATATACATCCTATGTATAGTAATGGCCTCTAGGGCATACATATAACTAACAATCTCCCACTTGCACTAGGGCCATCTGTAGCAGTGGTTGCAGTATATCATACTCAACCATCCCATAAAAGTCTCTCTCAGGGAAAAGGCCTTTGTGAGTGGATCCGCGGTGTTGTCCTCTGAGTCTACTCTCCTAACCTCGATCTCCTTGGAGATCAACCATCTCCATGATCAGGTGATACTGCCTTAGAATATGTCTGGATCACTGATGGGATAGACGTTCCTTGGCATAAGCCATAACTCCATTGTCACACAATGGGAGGAACTAAGTTCATCTCATGAACAAATATACATCCAGACTGCCTCTTTGGTAGCATCTTGTGTAGCGATGTATCCAGCCTTTATCGTCTAGTATGCCACGGTATCTAGCTTGGAACTCTTCCAACATACCGTCCCTTTACTGAGGGTAAAGACAATGCCTGTGACTGACATTCAGTCATCCTTATCACCCTGGAACCTTTCCAGTGATTCTCCCCAGGATCAATTGATACCATCTCACTACATCTAGTGAGAATCCTAACATCCATTTAGATCTATCTCATAGATCCAAAATCCAGGATTCAGGAGGTATCGCTTTGATCCTATATGGAGAATCTTTGTGATAAGCGGAGATTGACCGAGCGTAGCATAGGAAACTCCTTTCTTATCAAGAGTATGTCATCCACGTACTCTACGAGGATCACCACCATACTCCTTACTACCCTTTTATTTATACAAGGTTCATCTACCATTTTGATGATGTCAAACTCTTTGACTAACACATCAAAACAGATGTTCCAACTCCACGATGCCTGCTTTATTACATAAAACATCTTGCACGCATTTCCGCTGCTCCCACTGTCTATGAGGCCCTCTGGCTGTGTACTTATAGACGCACTCTTCTAAAACATCACATAGAAAAGCAGTCATGGCACCTAACCGCCAGATATCGTAGTCATGGTATGTATCTGTGGCAAGTAGGATCTGGATGGACTTAAGCATAGCTACTTAGAAAAGGTTTCATCATAATCCATACCTGGTCAATGATGCAAACTTTTAACAAGTCTAGCTTTGAAAGTCTCAACTTTTCCATGTACACCAAGTAATCTTCTCAAGATATACTTGCTCCTGATGGGGATTTAACCCTTCAGATAAAGCAAGCAAAGTCCATACTTTGTTGGCGTATAAGGATTCTATCTCAGATCGCTAAGCATCCAGCCATTCTTACAGAGTCCCACTCCTGATGGCCAGCTCGAAACTAGTTGGGTCATCATCTCATGATGCAATCTTTGCTCCCACTGTCATAGAGAAACCAAAGTATCTCTCAGGTGGGTGAGGAACCCTACTAGATCGGCGGAGAGGCTGAGGTTCGTTGGAAACTATTGAATCCTTTGGTTCTACCAAATCATCAGCTGCAGTTTATATAGCTGGAACATTTCCAGTTCTGCATAACATACCTTGCCTCGATATTGTCCGGATTTTTCTTTTAGATATAGGCCGGACAACCCAAATCTTAACTGACTTAAGAGATGGGCTCTTCCCTTACGATATCACATATGAAGCAGTAGGCAACTGTTTTGATTTGAACCCTATTCAATAGGTATGCAGCTTCTTAAGCGCATAACTCCCAAAAGGAAATAGGAAACTCAGTAGTACTCATCATAGAGCACACCATATCACATAGGGTGCTATTGCTCCGCCCCGATATACCATCATGCTATGGTGTATACGGAGGAGTAATACTGAGAGAGAATCTCATTCTCTTTTAGAATAGTCCAGGAATTCTATGCACAAGTATTCTCCTCCTTGATCTCATCATAGGATATAATACTTATACCCGGTTTTTGGTTCTCTATTTCTAACTTATATTCTGTGAATATCTCAAAAGGTTCGGACTTGTGTTTCAACAGGAACATATGTCTGAATCTTGAGAGATTATCAGAGAATGTAATGAAATACAAAGAACCGATCTTGGCATGTGTAGAAAGGGGATCTACATACATCAACATGTATCATCCCAAGAGTTCACTAACTCTTTCTCTGCTTCTAATAAACAGGGTTGTGGTCATCTTATCTTTGTGACATAACCGGCAAATTTTCGCAAGATGTAAATTCAAACAGATTTAAATATGCATCTATGTGCAACTTAGCTAGTCGGGTCGCATTGATATGACCTAGTCTACAATACCTCAAGAAGGATCTGTTCATTTCTGAACTCTTCCTCTTGGATGTGTTCTATATACTAGGAACTGTAGTTTGATTTAGAACGTCAATGCTTTTAGATAACGTGCCTGAACCGATCAACTTTTGATATAGGAAATGTTCAAAACATTATCCAACAATACAAAATTATATCCTTCTTTACTAATAGAGAGACTGATATGATTTTGTATATCAGGTTCGGTATCTAATAATATTCGTTCAGAATCAATGTATTCTAGTAATACAGGGTGACAGTGACCAACAGACTTGGCTGCAACACTTGCACCATTTTCTGCCTCATGAAACTTATCACCCGTTCTCAGTTCTCTACCTTTCTGTAGCCCTATGTAACAGATTACATATCTGGGATACTTATCCGGTATCAAATACCGAGGACGTAGAGGATACAGAGAAACAGTTCTTTGTAATGAACACACCCGAAGAAGATGCATCATATGCACTTTTTTCGTTTGGGCGGTATAGGAATTCTGGTATTCCTCTATTTCCTGCTCTGTCTTATAAAAATTATAAGTTGGAGCGGGACCAACGTTCCCCAGCTCAGTATAACAAGCGGGTTCGGTCAAAATTTCTGTTTTATTATCTTGATTAAGGCGTGACATGGTCGCTACCAGGAGAGAGAGAGAAGAAAACACTCTGCGTGCGCTCTTGCAAGATCAGATTGGATATTATTTTATCTAATCAGGATGGCTCCCACTGTTTTTATCAAATCTTCCTTCAAACCCTAAAAGGAAAGACTAGCCGGGATTAATTACACGCTACAAGTTCGCCAATCTTTCAGCCTGGCCAGTGTCGGTACTTTGAGAGAGGATCCCCGTGCTTTCGCACGGACCTAATTACAGTAAACCTCGTTTTCCCATAGGCGTAACCCCGTTGACACCTTTCTAGACACCTACTAGATCAGCTAATTGCAATGTGTAAAACTCTCCCAGGAGTAACTCTTACTCGCAGCGGGTATCGGGATCCAACTATCTCATAGAAGGTATGCAATCTCATTGCAAATTTCAACACTTGAAATTCCCGATAATATTTTTCCCCTAGCACCCTATGACCTTGACGGAGGTCAACAAACCATAGGCTACTAGTCAAGTTCAACCCGTCATTTCTTGATTGAATCGAACCCACCCGCACGACCATTGACGGAGGTCAACAAGGTCGTACGACTACCCTAATCCAATCTACATCATATGCATAAGCAGATAAATACTAGTTAACTACCGCACACTACGTCTTGACGGAAGTCAACAAACGTAGCACGAATACTAAGTAGGACTTATCTGAAATAACGGAGGGCTACGACAGGTTTTTCTGAAAACCTATTGTGTAATGAACTTGATATTGTTGTAGAATCAAATGATTTTAAAATGGAGTGTTTTTTAGGCTTTTCTAGTTTTGCTAAAGGGGTCACTCCTGGTGAAGGGATCGTCGGCCCTTTCCTCATCGAATAAGGTGCAGGATATATCACATATACTGCTGTGCAAAGCAAAAACTATAGAAGCAATCAAAAGACAAACCGAGGGTTGTAGCATCTGCCAGTTATTGCTAAAGGGGTCACTCCCAGTGAAGGGTTCTCGGCCCTTTCCTTATCGAATAAGGTGCAGGATGTTCTACAAGGAACACCACGATGCAAAGCAAGAACTGTAGCTACCTGTTTTTTTTATTTTTGAAATTCGATTCCACAACATCTTTTAGGTTTCTTTTCTTTCATTAATCAAATTAATGAAGTCCCATCATTTAAGTACCTAAACATCACAGATAAATACGACGTACACTTATGCCATCCGCATTCGCCTCGATGTCCCCTCGTGCACCGTTAGGTTAGGTAACTAACGACAGAGTGGGGCAGGGCTAGCGCGGGTGTAAAACATAAGTAACGTCTATATAATATATCGTATATACTATATATAGTATCCATCACAACATATCAAATGATCACACCACAGATATCGCAGCAGAAGAAACATATATGAAATATTGGATATACTAGGACGTCCGTGTTTTCAATACGAGCCAGTATAAAACACGGATTCCACAGTCGTGATGAATAGCCAATCCCACACCCCTAGACCCCTACGAGAGCGGCAAGCAACCCTACCAATTCTAGGGTTAGGAGACCCGGACTCGACTCCTCGAGATGGTCTCCCACTGGACTCTAGAACCCGGTTACTTGTGCTCCCCTCCTTGGGTCTATCCTAATACGGAAAAGTAAATAATATACAAAGGTGACATCTTCCGCAACCTGGAAGTGCCCCAATAAAAGAATATTATATACAAGTTTTTACATGAATGAAAATGAAAAACACCCATCTCACATAAAAACCCCCGGCTATTCAAACACGACGATCCAATATAACATATCCAGCAACACATAACATCGCATGTCATCAACGTAAGTAAATATGCGCATCCCAATTATCGTTGACATATAGCAACGAAACCGGCGATATCACATATTACACTTACGGTCGCAGAAAAGAAGTGTAAAACTACAACAGTTGGAATCCGCAATCTCTTTAGACATCGCATGCCTAACCAAATGAATTCCTTAGACATCACATGCCTAACAATTATAAACCCCGCATTTTAGTCTCATTATCGAAAACACTTTTCAATATCAAGTCGGGCAATTCAACAAGATTCCCGACATTCTGATCGAATGCTCGTCGCAAACTTTAGTAGACGGCCACACCCCCGATACCGTCGACGAAATGCACTAAGGCGGAACACTGCTGCCGCGAGCACCCGAACGGATGCTTTTGGCTACGGGGTTCTCCTACAGTCACTTAGTCGGGGCTATGGGGCGTGGCTATCTATTAAGTTTATCCGGCGAGTATCCGCGTACGCTACGTGATAGCGTCGGACTTTTGATCGCATCAAAATTCCGTGGCAACCGATCAAGTGAGACCAAAGTGGTATGTTTATAACATTCATATTAGTTATCTCATAACTACTTGTGAATTCCAAATATTATAGTACATTCCAGATAAATAGAAAATGTTAAACTTTTCGATCGAACAATCAAACACCCAAGTTTTCCCGAAACAGCTCAATACATGAAATAAGTCTAAAAACATCCATTTCATGCCACAGTACCAATGGTCCAGCCGTAGAAGGGTCAAGCCAACGCCTCACATGTGGCACGCCGTACTGCCCCAAACCCTAAGGTTCAAAGGGCAATTCAAGACGGTCACATAATCGAGTTAAGGTTTGTTGTCTTCTAGAGGGTCCATCACGTTACTTGCACTACTTCGAACGTCTTTAAACTACGGAAAGATACAACACTTGGAAATTTCCCGACAGGGAAAAAAGTGGGTATTTATATCCGGTCGAACCTTTTAACATATTCTAAATATCTGGAAAAACCTATAGACGAAGTTAAACATCCCGATCGAAACACCGAGTCCCCAATACAACCCAGAAAACTCAACTCTTGAGTAAATATTAAAAATTCCCAGAAAACACAGCACTAACAGAGAGAAATTCCTGTGCAAACCACATGCCCTGATTCAACAAATTGGCCGTGGAACCGCCGCAAATACCATGGTGGAGCCGCGGTTCCGCGGCGCATCTGTCGAGTTACGGGCACGTGCTACACAGTAACTCTTAGAAAAGCCTGCTGAAATTTTTGGATATTTTTAATCTGGAAAAATCCACAATTTCAGAAAATGAACAGAAAGGGGTATCGATTAGGGTTTCGGGGTTCGATCGAGTTTCTAATATCGTCTACACATCGCCTAAAGCTCTAACCTGGCTCTGATACCACTGTAGGGTTCCTAAGCACACTCAAAAGGTTCCACAAGGCATCAACCATGCCAAATTCAAATTTTCCGGTGCCGAGAAACCCTAAACAAGATCGATTACTAGAGGATAGGCGAAAGAAAAAGCAAGCAAACTACTTTGCTACTAAGTGAATGGAAATACAACCTTTGTAGATCCGGTCCTCCACTTCCAAAGCTCCGTGAAGACGTCCCTCCGCTGCGATCATCGGAATCCCGGACTCTAGCGATGGTTTCGTCGGAGAAATGATCGGGCTAGGTCGTTGACTTCGGTGCCGAAGATGATCTACGTCGAGGCGACTCTAACTCAAGCTCCATCTTCACTTGGTCATGAACTTTGTGAAGAAAACACCCTATACAACATGGCAAGTGGTAGAGGATGAAGAAATAGGAAGTGGGTTCACTTTGGATTTGGATTTCTCACTTGATTTCATCACTTCACAATTTTCAAGAAAGCTTTGCTTTTTCTTCATGAAGAAGATGAAGAAGAAGAAAGAAAAAGAATTATCACTTATTTTAAAAAGAAAATCAAGTGATGGTTATCATTTAGCAACCATGGGTTAGTAAACTCATGTAGAGAATAAACTAGGGTTTAGGTAATGGTTAGGTTTAGGATAAAAACAAAATGGTAGACTTTCAAAGCTCCATGAAGCTTCAAGGGTAAAACAAAACCAGCCTCCATTTTATTTTTGCCAAAATGAATAAAGAAAATAAATCAAACAAATAAATCAAACCTTAACCATTAACCTAAACACGGTTCAAAGCATACACACACCCAAGTTTGCATGTATCATCAAACATGATACAAACTAGTGCACAAACATATATCATATATACAATGTGCACAAACAAGTGAGAAAAATAATCTTAAGTGAACCAATACTAGTTAATGTAAAGTAATATATCAAATATATAATTATACATTAAATCATTAAATCAACACTTGATTTAACGATCCGGTCACATCGCATATGACCGACTAATATCCAATGTATCGACTTATCGAATCAATCCTCGATTCGATATCTAGGTTATATCGCATACAACCAATCGATACATTCATCGCGAGAATAGAATACGGTATCACATACACGCATTATTCTCGGTCCCGCACATATCTCATATGCGCTCCTATTTCGTTTCGCTTGAGCCAGGAAATCTCTGTGTAGGACTCTAAAGACTCGTCAATACGCCGGCAGCAGGTGATGATCATATAAACACCCACAAGCCGCAAGCGGTCTACTAAACGGAACGGCCACCCGGTTATTGAGCAATCAGATGATCAATGAGCAAGCCCGCTCACACTCCTGTGAATCCAACCAGTAACACTTACCGCACAGTCCGGTCTGTTCGTCTGATATGTCGCATATCTCGCCTAGGGGTGGTAAACGTCAGACCCCAGTAGCTCGATAAGTCATGTCGATATGAGGTCTATAACAGTTCGATAAACTACTGGTAACACTTACCAGTAAATCTCAGCAACCCTGGCCAGGGATTTCCGGTTATAGCCAATCGAACACAGCGCAACATCAACTCCCTATACCGGGAGAGACGAATCCCCTCCTATCGCTCATTGCCTCCGTATGATTCGGGACTGTACCCAAAAACCACCGTTTTGCACACCCACTTGGACGTGGTAAGGTGGAAATCAAAGCACAGTGGGAATCACACAAGACTCTATGACGATCTCGGGTCTACAGACTAACCTGTACCAGTGTCACCAGAGAACTGCCATCTGATGTAAGGTATAATACCATCTGGGAGTTCTCGGCGAGTCCGTCCAGTGTACCCAGTCTCCACTGAGCACCCGTATATCATCTCTGATGTCAAACACCAATGGATATGGGATCATCCATCGCCCATCTGTATGGGTCGAGAAGGTATACACTAGTCTACTCTGGTATATCGATGCCCCGTCTCGATACACCCACGACTAGGGACCTTGAAGGTTGTACTTATGGACTACCATGTCCCCACTAGTATGATCCGCATCATAGTCCAGGTAGTCAAGTACACATCCTAAGGGCTTTACCAACATGTAACAGAGAGACAATCAGTGTACACGTTAAAGTAAAGAGCAACCAGATAGCAAACTATCATGTCGAGCAAGAAAGTCCTCCCTATATATGTCCAAGCATCCACTACAATATACATCCTATGTATAGTAATGGCCTCTAGGGCATACATATAACTAACAGAATTAACCGGAGGCTAAGGCTAAGAGCCAAGAACGGACGGACAAGCACCAAAAGGAAGAACTTATGCGTTGGAAAGCCTAGCTTATACTCGCAAGTTCCTTCCTAGTCGTGCTAATCCCTGTTGTTGCCGATTACCGTAACACCGATATTAAGAATGGCAACGGAAGAAGTGAGCGACTCCTAACTCAAACTAACCTAATCTTAACCCTAACAAGCTCTCTTTACATATCATTTTAGCACATAGTTAATCTCAAACAAACCTGGACATTTGGACTTAACTCGTTAAAGCACATAGAAAAAGATTCCCATCTCCCTGCGGATGACCCGTACTTAACCGGCTAGCTACAAGCGAAACCGTCTTGATTGCGGTAATTAACTAAACTTGAACACGCAAAAAGTCTACCAATCAAATGGCGCCGTTGCCGGGGAGACGGTAGTTTATTTCTTTGAGTAATTTCGGGTTAATTTGTGAATATAAATATAACCGAAAAACAAAACAAAAAAAATATACATTGTAAAAAACCATCTTTTTTATTTTTGATTAGTTTTTGTGCAAGTGTGCAGGATAAAAAGACGGTCGAGTTCAGTGCCAAAGACGTGGGAAGTTAGACCCATATCTCGCGGCTACACCGCGACGGATCAAGACGAAGCAAACGGTCTACTGTAAGATTCTGGAGCAGATCCAGTAAGCAAATAAAGATTCAGGAGCTCCAGAAAAGAAGAGGACACCCAGAACAGAACAACACAGGAATTTGAAGGCCCATTCCCACTATCCTACCGCGGAACCGCGGCATAAGGAGTCTATTGCCGCGGAACCGCGGCTGTTTGAAGCCATTGAACCCCAAAAATCCCTGTGAGTGTTCCTTGCTCCTTCCCGACTCCTCTGAACTCCACTGAACTGTGTTTTCTGCGGCATTCTTTGCGCAAATTCTCTTCCCCCTTCCAATAAATTGTTTTTGTGCAGGATTCTTTGCGCCGCGCTAAAAAAAAAAAATTGATTGCAGTTGATTGTTACTGCTTCGCATTTATTAATACGGACTTTAAGGGGCTTGAAACCAATCCAGATAGGGTAGGGATTTCATCACCCTTCCCAGGACCCCAGAAATCACAAAAAGCATATGCATTGACCATTGTTTAATTAAAAAATACTAGACTCAGCCCTAAGGACTTCGCGCTCAATAGGACAGAGGACTAGTTTCAGGCATCAGCCGTTTATCCTATCCTAACTTTGCGGTGTCTAGGCAAGTGTGTCCAAGGCAAGTGGTTACTTAATTAGGACCACTACTTACGTAGTGGGGAGCCTCCCACTTACCTGGCACCTACCTGGCCGTAATTGGCGGAGAAGAGGCGGTTTGAGGTCCTATTTCTAGCCCTTTGGAACAGTTAGGAGCTGTCTAGCTGACCTAGGTGACCCTAGATCTAGGTGTGATTGTGCATATCTTGTTTGTGATTGCTTGAAACTGTAAGTCCGTACATATTTCTGTAAAGTTCCATCTAAAAAGAAAAAAAACCACAAAAAACCAAAAACTTTTATAAAAACTTGCTCTTTGTCGCCAAAATCCTATTTTTTCACCCACCACCCATCGTATTTCTCCATTGACGTTTTCTTACCCTCACCTTCTCCGTTTTGACTATACTAAACTCGTTTAGTGTATGTCCGCTTGGACTTGGGACACTAGCGCCTGCCTAGTCCGTGTTACGTTAGTCGCTACCGACTACGCGATCGACTCAGACGTCGAAACTCCGTCCACGCCTCTTTCACCCTTACCTTTGCCGGCCAACTCCGATGTTGACCGGAATTCTGTTCATACATCCTCACCTTCACCATCACCAACCTCTTCTTCCGCGATGTCAGGATTTAATCCAAACATCCCTACAACTCCCCCGGGATTGATTCAACCTCCTATGGATACAAATAACCCACCACCACCGCCTGTCGTAGCGCCACAGTGAATCGTGCTCCAGGATCGTTTCTATCCCACCCGCTCTGCACTCCCCACCTGTCTTTCCCTTCCACCGGCCAATGGGGATAATTTTGAAATTAAGCCCCACTTCATTAACATGCTTCCGAAATTTCATGGGCTTAAATCTAAAGATGCCTATATCTTCATCAACAAGTTTCAAAATGTTTGTGCCATGATGAAAACTACCCAGCTGTCGGACGATGCTATACGGCTATGAGTCATTCCGTTCACCTTGTGCAATCTTGCTGAAAAATGGCTATATAGCACCGCTTCCCACTCCATAACCAGTTGGGACGAGTTTGTGAAAGCGTTTCTCAAGAAATTCTATCCGAATCATAAAACTGTAAGGATCCGTAACGAAATAAACCAATTCTCTCAGCTTCCTACTGAACCCTTCTAGAAGTGCTTTGACCGGTATAAAGACCTTCTTGTTCAGTGCCCTCACCATGGTATCGAGAAATGGCAGCTTTGCCAAACCTTATACGAGGGCCTGAACCCAGCAACCAAGCAGTTGTTGGAAACCATCTGTCAGGGCCACTTCCTATCGAAATCTGACGAGGAAGCGTAGCAATTCTTTGACGACCTTGCGGAACAAACGCTTCAATGGGAGAGCACCAGACCAACTTCTTCTTCTTCCTCCACTTCTACTGGTCAGTCGAGGGTAGGAATTCACCAACTCGATGTCTCTATTGCGATGAAAGATGAAATGGCTGCAATAACGAGAAAACTTGAAGCGATAGAGAGCAAATCTTCATCTCCTGCTCCTGCCCCTGTTCTTCCCCTTCGTACCATTTGTGCTTGTTATTCTGATCCTTCTCACTTAACTAAAGAGTGTCCTTACAATCCACCATCTCAAGGACATGATCAGGTTAATGCTGCATTTCAGCAAAGACCGAGAAATGATCCATACTCTTCCACCTACAATCCCGGTTGGAGGAACCATCCCAATTTCGCCTAGAATCAGAATCAGCATCAATTCCAAGGCAACAATTTCCAAAGGCCCCCTCCGCCGCAACAACAAACTCAACATCAGTTTCAGCAGCTCTTCCATCCCCAACCTTTTCAAAATCAGACGAACAACTTTGCACCTAACAATTCTTTTTCCCAAAACAACTTTGTTCCGTCAAACAACGATAAGGTTTCTTCGCTAGAACGAAGTCTGGAGGCGTTCGTTAAACAATCGACACAATCCACCGCCAACATCCAGTCGTCTATTCAGTCTTTGGTGCAACACACTGCTGCACACGGGCAAAGCATCAAGACCATCGAAGCCCAAATTGCACAGCTGAATGCGGCGTTAAGCGAGCGAGAAAAGGGGAAGCTTCCATCTCAACTACTCCCAAATCCCGGTCACCCACACAATGTACATGTTGCTCTTGAACAACAGAACCATAATATGAGTGCTGTGACAACATTGAGATCGGGAAGGATGCTGCAAAATAATATTGGCACACGGATCGACAATGACACCCCGGCCTCTTCTTCTTCTTCTTCTTCTTCTTCTTCTCCTTCCTCATCTTCTGAGCCTATTCTTCATTCTTGAAAAGGCTCTTCTTCTTCTTCTTCTTCTTCTTCTTCTTCTTCTTCTTCTTCTGCTCTGAACGGACCCACTTCTCACTCCACGAAAACACCAGCTCTGGGATCCGTTCCAACTCCACAATCTCCTCCACAAGCATTGGACTCAACCAATTTTAAAAACGCTCCATTTCCAAACCGGTTAAGGTCCAATAAACAAAGTCCACAAATGGAGAAGATTCTGGAGTTGTTTAAGCAGGTTAACATCAACATTCCCCTTTTAGATGCTGTCCAACAAGTCCCGTCCTACGCGAAAATCTTAAAGGACTTTGCACGAAAAAGAGGAAGTCTCAGGTACCCAAGAAAGTTTTCTTGGCTAGTGCTGTGAGTGATACTCTTACCCAATCTTTACCTCAAAAACGGAAGGACTCTGGCTGTCCTACAATTTCTATTACCATTGGGGATAAGAACATCAACCGCGCACTATTAGATCTTGGTGTCAGTGTTAACCTGCTTCCGTACTCAGTATATGAGCAATTAGGTGTAGGAGAGCTGAAACCCACACACTGCACTCTCCAAATGGCCGACCGATCGATCACCCATCCTAGGGGTGAGCTAGAGGATGTGTTAATCAAGGTTGGGGACTTCATATTCCCCGTTGACTTCATTGTTTTAGACACACAGCCTGTAGCTAACCCCCGGAATCAAATTCTGGTGATACTCGGTCGTCCATTCCTTGCAACCTCAAATGCTGTGATCAATTGTCGAAATGGTTCGATGAACCTCTCTTTTGGAAACATGACAATTGAACTCAACATTTTTAGGTTGGGGAATCAGCCTAACGAACCTAATGCTCATATACTAGACGTTTGCTCAATCCAGGAGATCACCCCAGAAGAGTGTGAATTCGAGGAGTTTTTGTTCGATCACGATAACCTTAACGCCACTAGTGCGTTCCTCTTCGAACCTGCTGCTGTTTCTGCGCCCGACAATGACTATGAGTGTTTCACTTTCTCGAACGATCTTAGCCACTCACCACCCGAGTTTGAATCCTCCGAATTTCCGGATGAGTTACCTGAACCATCTAACTCGGTCGCTTACACTCGTTTTGAACCTTTGCTGGAATCCTTTGAGTTCGAGACCTTTTCACCAATCTTGCCTTCAATCGTTTCACCTCCAACGCTCAAACTCAAGCCTTTGCCGTCTCACCTTAACTACGCTTACTTGGGTGAGAACGAGACCCTCCTTGTTATCATCTCGGCTTCTCTAGCTCCAGAGCAAGAGAAAGCCCTTCTTACGGTCTTGCACAGCAATAGGCAAGCTTTTGGCTGGTCAATGGCGGACATCAAAGGGATTAGTCCTCTGATCGTTGAACATCACATTCATCTGATGGATGATGCCAAACCAGCCAGGGATTCACAAAGGAGACTCAACCCAGTCATGAAGGAGGCTGTGAAAAAGGAAATCGTAAAGTGTCTGGATAGTGGTATCATTTACCCTATCTCTGATAACCAGTGGGTTAGCCCCATTCACGTTGTCCCTAAGAAATCAGGCATAACGGTCATCACTAACGAGGCGAACGAGTTAATCCCTACTCGCACCCAAACTGGGTGGCGAGTATGCATCGATTACAGAAAACTCAACGCCACAACGCGGAAGGACCACTTTTCGCTACCCTTCATTGACCAAATGCTTGAACGATTGGCCGGACAAGAGTACTACTGCTTTCTTGATGGCTACTCCGGCTATAATCAGATTCCCATCGCCGAAAAAGACCAGGACAAGACCACATTCACTTGTCCTTTCGGCACGTTTGCATATCGTCGCATGCCCTTTAGGTTATGCAATGCGCCCGCTACCTTCCAGCGGTGTATGATGGGAATCTTCTCAGACATGGTGGAAAAATTCCTGGAGATCTTCATGGACGATTTCTTCATCTTCGGCGATTCCTTCAATGAGTGTTTGCTGCATCTTGATGCTGTCCTTACCCGATGTAAGGACAAGAACCTCACTTCGAATTGGGAGAAGTGCCACTTCATGGTGCGCGAAGGTATTGTTTTAGGACATATCAATTCGCAAAATGGCATAGAGGTTGACAAAGCGAAGATTGAGGTCATTTCCAATCTCCCTCCTCCCAGATGCGTCAGAGACATCCGAGCCTTCCTTGGCCATGCCGGTTTCTATAGACGGTTCATCAAGGACTTTAGCAAGATTGCTAGGCCCTTCACTCTTCACCTGACTGGACGCACCCATTTGAGATTATGTGCGATGCATCCGACTGTGCCATTGGTGCTGTCCTTGGACAACACATCAACAAGATGCCGCACGTAATCTATTATGCTAGCCGAACCCTGAACGACGCCCAACTGAATTATACAACAACTGAGAAGGAATTCTTGGCTGTTGTATTTGCTCTAGAAAAGTTCAGGCCCTACCTCATCGGCTCTCCAGTCATTGTCTACACAGACCATTCTGCTCTGCGCCATCATTTTGCGAAGAAAGATGCAAAATCTCGGCTGATACGTTGGATCCTCATGCTTCAAGAGTTTGACCTTGTCATCAAGGACAAAAGAGGATGTGAAAACGTAGTCGCCGACCATCTCTCACGACTTCCTTCTTCGCCTTCGCTTCATATTCCGATCAACGACGTTTTTCCGGATGAACAACTCTTGACAGTATCTTGCGAACCCTGGTTCGCAGATATTGTGAACTATTTGGCCATAGGATTACTACCGACTGAATGGTCACGTCAGGACAGACTTCGATTCTTATCCCAAGTAAAACACTTTTACTGGGACGAACCCTATATGTTCAAGTACTGTCCCGACCAGATTATTCGTCGGTATGTCCCTGATGAGGAATTCAAGAGTGTGCTGTCATTTTGCCACGATCAAGCATGTGGCGGGCATTTTGGCCCCAGAAAGACAGCAGAGAAGATCTTGCAGTGTGGTTTCTACTGGCCACAACTCTTCAAAGACGCTCATGACTACTACAAGACTTGCTCCCAGTGCCAACACTTGGGCCGGATATCCAGGAAGAACGAAATGCCGCTCCAACCAATCTTGGTTGTGGAGATTTTCGACGTTTGGGGGATAGATTTCATGGGGCCGTTTCCCAGCTCTTTTGGGAACTTGTACATCCTTCTTGCTGTTGATTACGTCTCTAAGTGGGTCGAGACTGTGCCCAGCCGGACTAACGACAACAAGGTTGTCGTTAGGTTTCTTAAAGAAAACATTTTCTCCCGTTTTGGGCACCCCCGAGCGATCATTAGCGACAATGGAACTCATTTCTGCAATAAGACTTTCGAGGCCTTGATGCGGAAATATTCCATTAATCATAAGCTATCTACGCCCTACAACCCCCAAACCTGAGAGCAGGCCAAAGTTTCAAATCGGCAAATCAAGCAGATACTGGAGAAGACGGTTTCTAAGAACCGTAAGGATTGGTCGTTGAAACTCACTGATGCCCTTTGGGCATTTCGAACTGCTTATAAGACCGATCTTGCCATGTCTCCCTATCGGCTTGTGTACGGAAAGGCTTGCCACCTCCCTGTCGAAATAGAGCATCACGTATTTTGGGCAATAAAGGAGCTGAATCTGTCTCTCGAAGATGCGGGCAGCTATCGGAAGCTGCAGTTGAACGAATTGAGCGAGCTTAGAGATGAGGCTTACGATAACGCGGTTGTCGTTAAGAACCGAACGAAGGTGTTTCACGATAAACACCTTTTGCGCAAAACTTTCGTACTTGGTCAACAGGTACTGCTTTACGACACCCGGCTACACTTCCATCCAAGAAAGCTCAGATCTCGCTGGAAAGGGCCGTATTTTGTGCGGAATGTGTATCCGCATGGCGTTGTGGATTTGGAGAATCCAAAGGACGGTTCGTTTTTCAAAGTAAACGGACAGAGACTAAAACCGTACCTTAGCACCGAACCAACAGAGGAGCTCTTGGTCTTACAGGAGCCGGTTTACCCTGCATAATCTTCCTCTGCCTACCACCAAACTTCGGTTATCCAGCCAAGAACAGTGGACACTGTTCCAAATAAGTTTGGGGGTATGTATATACCTTTTTGTATATATTTATGAATATTCTTTTCCATTTTTACTATTTTTTTCTTTTCTTTAAACACTAAAACAAAAAAAAAATTGTGTATATCTAACCGACAATTTTGACCCTTCAATGATCTCTTCATGCAATGACAGTGAGGACACTGTCCAGTTTAAGTTTGGGGGAACGCTCGGTATGCATTTCTAACCTTCGCATTCATATGTATATTTTGCATCTGCATACTAAAATCCATAAAATCCATAAAAATCAGAAAATTTTCTAAAAACATAAAAACTTTTTCGTCAAGTTAGCTAGTGGGAAAACTCAGATTCAACATTTCGACGGTTTTGTTTGATAAGATAAGAATAACTAAATCTTATTTTTAGATTTTGAAAACCTGAAAGATAACTCTCCTTTGAAGTTAACTATAGCTGATATACGTCTTTACATCACACTACACGTGTCGTGAGTTTTGGAAATTAGATGACAAGTCTTTTATGTCTAAAAACTTTTAATTGGATAAATGATTTTCTAAGGATCAAATAGGTTTGTTCTGAAATAAGTAATATCAAGAATAGTTTATGAAGTGAAGCGAATATGAAGGAATGTTATTGATACCTTAATTGGAACTAATCCTGAAAAATAACCCATCTGGAACTTGATTGGAATGATTACACACCTAACCCACTAAACACGTCTTTTATCCAAAAAAATAATTGAACTGCCGGTTATATCTCCGTTCGCATTGAATCATCATGATTTTCACGCTAAATTGTCTTTTGTTTTTGGGCCTAGGTAACTTGAGTAATTAAGTCCGCTGGGGTGTCTCTACACCTAATGCCCTAAATCCAACTGGTTTGGGTGCATTGGCCCAAAGCTCGTTAAGAAGCCTAGAAACTCCAGATTAAAACAAAGTTAGGCAAGTGTTCTCTCCGAGTTAAAATTCCTAACGGTTCTTTGTGTGAGAATAATCTTGACAAAAGACAGGTTTTTATAAAAAAGTATTTCTAGCGGAGATATGAAGGTTTTGTTCTATGATAAAGACTGTTGCACGTTCACAGAGGTGTGTATGAAATGAAAACAAGAAAAAGGTGGAGTGAAAAATAAGACCTAGTTTCCTGTTAGGGAAGATAGAAATTCTGAAGTTGAAACCTTACTGGAAAACGAAACTTGAAAAAAGCTTAACTCTTTATAAAACTTATGTGATCCTTTTTAAATTGTTATCTGGGCTTTATTATGTGACATGATGACTTTAACCGATCCTTCTGGAACTTAACGACACTATTTGCACTGCACGTAAAGACATATAAAATCTTTAGTTAAATAAGAAGCGAGGTGTGAAAAATAAGGGTTCGATAGTCTAGACTTAGGATCATAGAATTGTTATTTTCTGAAACAAAACTTTAGGGGTTTGAATCATAGTTATTTTGCAAAACTAGTTTGACCGGATTTTGTGGGTAGTATCCGCTGAAAACCCTCAGGAGACAACACTCCTCCTACTAGGGACACCTAGAGTTTTAACGGCTTGTTGCACACGCTTAGTACAATCGCGTTCCCTGCAAAAGTGAGGTTAGGAATTTTTGTGAATAAATTGGTTTTGCTCGGGACGAGCAAATGATAAGTTTGGGGGTATTTGTTCATATCAGATTTTTGCATTTTTATACCGCCCAATTTTTATCATATTGC
Organism: Agapanthus africanus; assembly: GCA_030015575.1. Lineage (NCBI taxonomy): Eukaryota > Viridiplantae > Streptophyta > Magnoliopsida > Asparagales > Amaryllidaceae > Agapanthus > Agapanthus africanus. The sequence goes on from CM057338.1 coordinate 437,545,065, forward strand.
TTATCGGTAGGTACTCTTGAGCCGTGTTTGCTAGTCAATTGCAGGATACAGGTTCTCGGCTCTAAACGGTGAAATTCATGGAAAAGCACGACAAAGTACGGATTACTGCCAACCACAGATAAAACACGGGTCTCCGCTCTCTATCCGTATGTTGCCGCACACCAGTTTAAGGGACAAAATGGCAAATCAATGTCATTTTCATGCATAAAGCTCAATGGCAACACAAGATCCAACATATCTACGCGGAGCTCAAGAAAAATCATGGCAAAAGATCCACATCAAATCACCTTTTGATCTACTGAAATTCTGGAAAAATTGTGAAGAGTTTCTGAGAAAAAACATATGCAAAACTACAGACAAGAGCAGACCAGGGAAGCACACAAAACCCGAGAAGGCAACTCCTCTATATGGCCGCAGATCCGCGGCCAATAGGGGGTATAGACCGCGAATCCGTGGCCGTACAGGCTTATCAGATGAAGAATTTTTAGGGGTGTTTTGGTCATTCCATGTTTATTCTGAATGTTGCCCTAAAATTCCAGTTCCCTGCCTATAAATAGACCAGAACTTGCCAAAGCCAAGGGTGCTTATTCTTGTATTTAGGTTTTAGAATACATGTTGTTGTTGTTCTTCCTCTTCTCATCTCTTCTCCATTAAAACCTTATAGTGAGCTTTTGTGAGTGAAGGATGAATAAAGAGTTCATTTTGTTACCATGCTTGTCTTATTATTAATTATAATTGCTTGTATTTTTCATTTGCTAATCTAGTTGTTGTTATTTGTTGTTTGTTTGTTTCTTGTTCTCTTTTTCTTTATCCTTAAACAACAATGATGCTTACGCTTGATCCTTGCCGAGGTGAGGTCGCAAATAGCTAGTTGTAATCTTCTAACCTCTTTCTTTCTATCTTTCTCCTTTGTTTTATTTTCCTTTTTCTTGTAATGGGTGAGTAGTTTTCTTAACTTGTTTGGGTAGGATAAGGAAAGTTTGAGAGAAGGAAATCTCTCTCACTCTTTCCTTTCCCAACATCTTAATTCGGACTCCCGTTAATTGAACCACAATCCGCTCCCTACGGCACCCTATCCTACATGATAGCGGTGATTCCTTAGTGAGACCGGTTGTGGTTGAATTAACCGGAGGTTAAGGCTAAGAGCCAAGAACGGACGGACAAGCACCAAAAGGAAGAACTTATGCGTTGGAAAGCCTAGCTTATACTCGCAAGTTCCTTCCTAGTCGTGCTAATCCCCGTTGTTGCCGATTACCGTAACACCGATATTAAGAATGGCAACAGAAGAAGTGAGCGACTCCTAACTCAAACTAACCTAATCCTAACCCTAACAAGCTCTCTTTACATATCATTTTAGCACAAAGTTAATCTCAAACAAACCTGGACATTTGGATTTAACTCGTTAAAGCACATAGAAAAAGATTCCCATCTCCTTACGGACGACCCGTACTCAACCGGCTAGCTACAAACGAAACCGTCTTGATTGCGGTAATTAACTAAACTTGAACACGCAAAAACTCTACCAATCAATGAGCAACTAAAGAAAAATGGCTAAGTGTTTTTTCTCCAAGTGAGAATGAGAATGAACCAAGTGAGGAAAATGAATTGAGCAATCCCCCTCATGAATGATGGCAGCCCCCCCCACACATACAAAAATATCTCCTCATTTTACAAATAAACAAATGCATGCCATACCTTTCTATATGCTCAAGCCCATGCTCATGCCAACTCACCCCTCCACCTCATTTCCAAAATGATTTTCTAAAAAGAAAATCAATAATGAGGTGGCCATCTTCTAGAAGCTATTCCGTATAAATATGGAATACAACCCGGTACACATATCGAAATACATATACGCGTATTCGTACAAAAATACGAATAGCCAAGAGAGAAAATGAATAGTGAACAATAATACTAGAATACATACATACATACATACATATATATATATATATATATATATATATAAATTATTAAATCAAAACCTGATTTAATAATCCGGCTTAATCCTAACCCGCTAGTATTATCAACCGTTCGATTAAAGTCTGTGCAGCATGTACACATATTTAATCGGACACCTGTATGTACCAACATACGTCATCTACACTATATCTCCTGAACCGTGAAAACCCTCTGTGTGGGACTCTAAAGACTTGTCAATACGCTGGCAGTGGGTTTAACCACAAGCACGTCAGCGGCACTAGCTGTACGTAACGGCTACACAGGTATTAAGCGAAAGGAACGCCGATGAGCAAACTCATCCAAACCCCTACTGAGCCTGACAGTGACAATATCCGTACAGTCTGGTCTGTTCGTCTAAGAGTATCTCATATCGAGTCTAGGGGGTGGATAAAGTCAAACCCATAATAATACGACATTTAGTGTCGGTATGAAACCCATCACCACCTGAGAAACTATCGATCTTGGATCGGTATTTCTCGTCTACACTGATTGGTAAAGATTCTGCGTGTTCAAGTTTTAGTTAATTACCGCAATCAAGACAGTTTCGCTTGTAGCTAGCCGGTTGAGTACGGGTCGTCCGCAGGGAGATGGGAATCTTTTTCTATGTGCTTTAACGAGTTAAGTCCGAGAGTCCAGATTTGTTTGTGATTATCTAAGTATTAAAATGATATGTAAAGAGAGCTTGTTAGGGTTAGGATTAGGTTAGTTTGAGTTAGGAGTCTCCCACTTCTTTCGTTGCCCCTCTTAATATCGGTGTTACGGTAATCGGCAACAATGGGGATTAGCACGACTAGGAAGGAACTTGCGAGTATAAGCTAGGCTTTCCAACGCATAAGTTCTTCCTTTTGGTGCTTGTCCATCCGTTCTTGGCTCTTAGCCATAACCTCCGGTTAATTCAACCACAACCGGTCTCACTACGGAATCGCCGCTATCATGTAGGATAGGGTGCCGTAAGGAGCGGATTGTGGTTCAATTAACGGGAGTCGAATTAAGTTGTTGGGCAAGGAAAGAGTGAGAGAGATTTCCTTCTCTCAAACTTCCCTTATCCTACCCTAACAAGTATGAAACTACTCACACATCATAATGAAAAGAAAACAAGGCAAAAGAGGAAGATAGAAAGAAGGAGATTAGAAGATAACAACTAGCTATTTACGACCTCACCTTGGCAAGGATCAAGCGTAAGCACCATGGTTGTTTTAATGATAAAGGAAAAGAGAAAAGAAAGAAACAACAAGAAATAACAACAACTAAGTTAACAAATTAAAATTACAAGCAATTATAAAAGAACAAGACAAGATATAATAGCAAAAGAGTCTTCTTTATTCATCATTCTTCACTCACAAAGCTCACTACAAGTTTTAATGGAGAAGAGATGAGAAGAGGAAGAAGAAACAAGTATTCTAAACCTAGAAAAATACAAGAATTTGCACCCTTGGCTTCACAAGGTTCTGGGGTATTTATAGGCTGAAAACCGAAAATCTTGGGCAACCATCAGAATACAAATGAAAAGACCCAAATACCCCCCAAAAGTCTTCAAGTACGGCGCCAGTACGGCCGCGGAACCGCGGCCTAGACCCCCCCTTTGGCCGCGGTTCCGCGGCCGTATGGAGGAGTTGGGCTCCCATTTTTTCTGTGCTTCCCTGGTTCTGTGTGCCCTTTATTCTGGTCTATGTATTTTCTCAGATTTTCTTCACGATTTTTCCAGAATTTCTGTTGAGCAAAAGGTGATTTGATGTGTATCTTTTTGTCATGATTTCCTCGAGCTCCGTGTAGATTTCTTGGATCTTGTGCTGCCATTGAGCCTTGTGCATGAAAACGACATTGATTTGACATTTCGTCTCTTAAACTGGTGTGTAGCAACAGACGGATAAAGAGCGGAGATCCGTGTTTTATCTGTGGTTGGCAGGAACCCGGATTTTGTCGTGTTTTCCATGAATTTCACCGTTTTAGAACCGAGAACCTGTATCCTGCAATTGACTAGCAAACACGGCTCAAGAGTATCTACCGATATGCAATGTGATAAAAATTGGGTGGTATAAAAATGCAAAAATCTGATATGAACAAATACCCCCAAACTTATCATTTGCTCGTCCCGAGCAAAGCCAATTTATTCATAAAAAATTTCCTAACCTCACTTTCGCAGGGAACGCGATTGCACTAAGCATGTGCAACAAGCCGTTAAACCTCTAGGTGTCCCTAGTAGGAGGAGTGTTGTCTCCTGAGGGTTTTCAGCGGATACTACCCACAAAATCCGGTCAAGCTAGTTTTGTAAAATAACTAAGATTCAAACCCTAAAGTTTTGTTTCAGAAAATAACAATTTATTATCCTAAGTCTAGACTATCGAACCTTTATTTTTCACACCTCGCTTCTTATTTAACTACAGCTTTTATATGTCTTCACGTGCAGTGCAAATAGTGTCGTAAAGTTCCAGAAAGGTCGAATAAAGTCTTCATAATAAAGCCCGGATAAGAATTTTGAAAGGATCACATAAGTTTTATAGAGAGTTAAGCATTTTTCAAGTTTCGTTTTCCAGTAAGGTTTCAATTTCAGAACTTCTATCTTCCTTAACAGGAAACTAGGTCTTATTTTTTCACTCCACCTTTTTCTTGTTTTCATTTCATACACACCTCTGTGAACGTGCAATAGTCTTTATCATAGAATAAAACCTTCATATCTCCGCTAAAATTTTTATAAAAGCCTGTCTTTTATCAAGATTATTCTCACACAAAGAACCGTTAGGAATTTTAACTCGGAGAGAACACTTGCTTGATTTTGTTTTAATCTGGACTTTCTAGGCTTCTTAGCGAGCTTTGGGCCAATGCATCCAAACCAGTTGGCTTTAGAGCATTAGGTGTAGAAACACCCCAGCGGACTTAATTACTCAAGTTACCTAGGTCCAAAAACAAAAGACAGTTTGGCGTGAAAATCATGATGATTCAATACGAACAGAGATATAACCGGCAGTTCAATTAATTTTTTGGATAAAAGACGTGTTTAGTGGGTTTGGTGTGTAATCATTCCAATCAAGTTCCAGATGGGTTATTTTTCAGACTTAGTTCCAATTACGGCATCAATAACATTCCTTCATATTCGCTTTACTTCATAAACTATTCTTGACATTACTTATTTCAGAACAAACCTATTTGATCCTCATAAAATCATTTATCTGTTAAAAGTTTTTAAACATAAAAGACTTGTCATCTAATTTCCAAAAACTCACGACACGTGTAGTGTGATGTAAAGACGTATATCAGCTATAGTTAACTTTAAAGGAGAGTTATTTTTCAGGTTTTCAAAATCTAAACATAAGATTTAGTTATTCTTATTTTATCGAACAAAACCGTCGAAATGTTGAATCAGAGTTCTTCCACAAGCTAAGTTGACAGAAAAGTTTTTATATTTTTAGAAAATTTTCAGATTTTTATGGATTTTATGGATTTTAATATGCAGATGCAGAATATACATATGAATGCGAAGGTAAGAAATGCGTACCGAGCGTACCCCCAAACTTAAACTGGACAGTGTCCTCACTATCATTGCATGAAGAGATCATTTGAAGGGTCAAAATTGTCGGTTAGCGATACACAATTTTTATTTGTTTTTGTTTTTAAAGAAAAGAAAAAGAATATACACAAATATATACAAAATGGTTTGTACATACCCCCAAACTTATTTGGAACAGTGTCCACTGTTCTTGGCTGGATAACCGAAGTTTGGTGGTAGGCAGAGGAAGATTATGCAGGGTAAACCGGCTCCTGTAAGAATAGGAGCTCCTCTGTTGGTTCGGCGCTAAGATACGGTTTTAGTCGGTGTCCGTTCACTTTGAAAAATGAACCGTCTTTTGGATTTTCCAAATCCACAGCGCCCTGCGTATATACATTCCGCACAAAATACGGCCCTTTCCAGCGAGATCTGAGCTTTCCAGGATGGAAGTGAAGTCGGGTGTCGTAAAGCAGTACCTGCTGACCAGGTACGAAGGTTTTGCGCAAAAGGTGTTTATCGTGAAACACCTTCGTTCGATTCTTAACGACAACCGCATTATCGTAAGCCTCATCCCTAAGCTCGCTCAGTTCGTTCAGTTGCAGCTTCCGATGGCTGCCCGCATCTTCGAGAGACAGATTCAGCTCCTTTATCGCCCAAAATGCGCGATGCTCTATTAAAACAGGTAGGTGGCAGGCTTTTCCGTACATAAGCCGATAGGGAGACATGCCAAGGTCGGTCTTATAAGCGGTTCGAAATGCCCAAAGGGCATCAGTGAGTTTCAGCGACCAATCCTTACGGTTCTTGGAAACCGTCTTCTCCAGTATCTGCTTGATTTGCCGATTTGAAACTTCGGCCTGACCGCAGGTTTGGGGGTGGTAGGACGTGGATAGCTTATGATTAATGGAGTATTTCCGCATCAAGGCCTCGAAAGTCTTGTTGCAAAAATGACTTCCATTGTCGCTAATGATCGCTCGGGGGTGCCCAAAACGGGAGAAAATGTTTTCTTTAAGAAACCTAACGACAACCTTGTTGTCGTTAGTCCGGCTGGGCACAGCCTCGACCCATTTAGAGACGTAATCAACAGCGAGAAGGATGTACAAGTTCCCAAAAGAGCTGGGAAACGGCCCCATGAAATCTATCCCCCAAACATCGAAAATCTCCACAACCAAGATTGGTTGGAGCGGCATCTCGTTCCTCCGGGATATCCGGCCCAAGTGTTGGCACCGGGAGCAAGTCTTGCAATAGTCATGAGCGTCTTTGAAGAGTTATGGCCAGTAGAAACCACATTGCAAGATCTTCTCAGCTGTCTTTCTGGGCCCAAAATGCCCGCCACACGCTTGATCGTGGCAAAATGACAGCACACTCTTGAATTCCTCGTCAGGGACACACCGACGAATAATCTGGTCGGGACAGTACTTGAACAAATAGGGTTCGTCCCAGTAAAAGTGTTTTACTTGGGATAAGAAGCGAAGTCTGTCCTGACTTGACCATTCAGTCGGTAGTAATCCCGTGGCCAAATTGTTCACAATATCTGCGAACCAGGGTTCGCAAGATACTGTCAAGAGCTGTTCATCCGGGAAAACGTCGTTGATCGGAATTGGAAGCGAAGGCGAAGAAGGAAGTCGTGAGAGATGGTCGGCAACTACATTTTCACATCCTCGTTTGTCCTTAATGATAAGGTCGAACTCTTGAAGCAAGAGGATCCAACGTATTAACCGCGATTTAGCATCTTTCTTCGCAAAAAGATGGCGCAGAGCAGAATGGTCTGTGTAGACAATGACTGGAGAGCCGATGAGGTAGGGCCTGAACTTTTCTAAAGCAAATACAACAGCTAAGAATTCCTTCTCAGTTGTTGTATAATTGAGTTGGGCGTCGTTCAGGGTTCGGCTCGCATAATAGATTACGTGCGGCATCTTGTTGATGTGTTGTCCAAGGACAGCACCAATGGCAAAGTCGGATGCATCGCACATAATCTCAAATGGGTGCGTCCAGTCAGGTGAAGAAAGAATGGGAGCAGAAGTGAGTGAGCTTTTCAATGACTCGAATGCAGTCACACAGCTCGAGTTGAAGTCGAATGGGGTGTCCTTACCCAGCAAAAGAGTCAAGGGCCTAGCAATCTTGCTAAAGTCCTTGATGAACCGTCTATAGAAACCGGCATGGCCAAGGAAGGCTCGGATATCTCTGACGCATCGGGGAGGATGTAGATTGGAAATGACCTCAATCTTTGCTTTGTCAACCTCTATGCCATTTTGCGAGATGATATGTCCTAAGACAATACCTTCGCGCACCATGAAGTGGCATTTCTCCCAATTCAAAGTGAGATTCTTGTCCTTACATCGGGTAAGGACAGCGTCAAGATGCAGCAAACACTTGTTGAAGGAATCGTCGAAGATGGAGAAATCATCCATGAAGATCTCCAGAAATTTTTCCACCATGTCTGAGAAAATTCCCATCATACACCGCTGGAAGGTAGCGGGCGCATTGCATAACCCAAAGGGCATGCGACGATATGCAAACGTGCCGAAAGGATAAGTGAAAGTGGTCTTGTCCTGGTCTTTTTCGGCGATGGGAATTTGATTATAGCCGGAGTAGCCATCAAGAAAGCAGTAGTACTCGTGTCCGGCCAATCGTTCAAGCATCTGGTCAATGAAAGGTAGCGGAAAGTGGTCTTTCCGCGTTGCGGCGTTGAGTTTTCTGTAATCAATGCACACTCGCCACCCAGTTTGGGTGCGAGTAGGGATTAACTCGTTCGCCTCGTTGGTTATGACCGTGATGCTCGACATCTTGGGGACAACGTGGATGGGGCTAACCTACTGGCTATCAGAGATAGGGTAAATGATACCACTATCTAGACATTTTACGATCTCCTTCTTCACAGCCTCTTTCATGACTGGATTGAGACGTCTTTGTGGATCCCGGGCTGGTTTGGCATCATCCATCAGATGAATGTGATGCTCAACGATCAGGGGACTAATCCCCTTGATGTCCGCCATGGACCAGCCAAAAGCTTGCCTGTTGCTGTGCAAGACCGCGAGAAGGGCTTTCTCTTGCTCGGGAGCTAGAGAAGCCGAAATGATGACAGGGAGGGTCTCGTTCTCACCTAAGTAAGAGTACTTAAGGTGAGACGGCAAAGGCTTGAGTTCGAGCGTCGGAGGTGAAATGATTGAAGGCAAGATTGGTGCAGAGGTCTCGAACTCAAAGGACTCCAGCAAAGGTTCAAAACGAGTGTAAGAGACCGAGTCGGATGGTTCAGGTAACTCATCCGAAAATTCGAAGGATTCAAACTCGGGTTGTGAGCGGCTAAGATCGTTCAAGAACGTGAAACACTCGTAGTCGTTGTCGGGCGCAGAAACAGCAGCAGGTTCGAGGAGGAACGCACTAGTGGCGTCAAGATTATCGTGATCAAACAGAAACTCCTCGAATTCACATTCTTCTGGGGTGATCTCCTGGATCGAGCAGACGTCCAGTATATGAGCATTAGGTTCAGCGGGCTGATTCCCCAACCTAAAAATGTTGAGTTCAATCGTCATGTTTCCAAATGAGAGGTTCATCGAACCATTGCGACAATTGATCACAGCATTTGAGGTTGTAAAGAATGGGCGACCGAGTATCACCGGAATTTGATTCGGGGGTTAGCTACAGGCTGTGTGTCTAATACAATGAAGTCAACGGGGAATATGAAGTCCCCGACTTTTATTAACACATCCTCTAGCTCACCCCTAGGATGGGTGATCGATCGGTCGGCCATTTGGAGAGTGCAGTGCGTGGGTTTCAGCTCTTCGACGCCTAATTACTCGTATACTGAGTACGGAAGCAGGTTAACACTGGCACCAAGATCTAATAGTGCGCGGTTGATGTTCTTATCCCCAATGGTAATAGAAATCGTAGGACAGCCAGGGTCCTTCCGTTTTTGTGGTAAAGATTGGGTAAGGGCATCACTCACAGCACTAGCCAAGAAAACTTTCTTGGGTACCTGAGACTTCCTCTTTTTCGTGCACAAGTCCTTTAAGATTTTCGCGTAGGATGGGACTTGTTGGACAGCATCTAAAAGAGGAATGTTAATGTTAACCTGCTTAAATAACTCCAGAATCTTCTCCATTTGAGGATTTTGTTTATTAGACCTCAACCGGTTTGGAAATGGGACATTTTTAAAATTGGTTGAGTCTAATGCTTGTGGAGGAGATTGTGGAGTAGGAACGGATCCCAGAACAGGTGTTTTCGTGGAGTGAGAAGTGGGTCCATTCAAAGCAGAAGAAGAGGAAGGAGAGCCTTGTGAAGAACGGAGAATAGGCTCAGAAGACGAAGAAGCAGGAGACGAAGAAGAAGAAGTAGAAGAAGAAGAAGCAGCGGCCAGGGTGTCATCGTTGATCCGTTTGCCAATGTTGTTTTGTAGCATCCTTCCCGATCTCAGTGTGGTCACGGCACTCACATTATGGTTCTGTTGCTCAAGAGCAACATGTGCATTATGCGGGTGACCGGGATTTGGGAGTGGTTGGGATAGGAGCTTCCCCTTCTCTCGCTCGCTTAAGGCCGCATTCAGTTGTGCAATCTGGGCCTCGATGGTTTTGATGCTTTGCCCGTGAGCGGCAGTGTGTTGCACTAAGGACTGAATGGAAGACTGGATGTTTGCGGTGGATTGAGTCGATTGTTTGACGAACGCCTCCAGACATCGTTCGAGCGAGGAAACCTTATCGTTGTTTGACGGAACAAAGTTGTTTGGTGGAAAAGAATTGTTGGGTGCAAAGTTGTTCGTCTGATTTTGGAAAGGTTGGGGTTGGAAGGGTTGCTGAAACTGCTGCTGAGTTTGTTGTTGCGCTTGTTGTTGCGGCGGAGGGGCCCTTTGGAAATTGTTGCCTTGGAATTGATTCTGATTATGATTCCAGGCGAAATTGGGGTGGTTCCTCCATCCGGGATTGTAGGTGGAAGAGTATGGATCATTCCTCGGTCTTTGCTGGAATGCAGCATTAACCTGATCCTGTCCTTGCGATGGTGGATTGTAAGGACACTCTTCGGTCAAGTGAGAAGGATCGGAACAACAAGCGCAGATGGTACGAAGGGGAAGAACAGGGGTAGGAGCAGGAGAAGAGAATTTGCTCTCTATCGCTTCAAGCTTTCTCGTTATTGCAGCCATTTCAGCTTTCATCGCAATAGAGACATCAAGTTGGTGAATTCCTACCCTAGACTGACCGGTAGAAGTGGAGGTAGAAGAAGAAGAAGTCGGTCTGGTGCTCTCCCATTGTAGCGTTTGCTCCGCAAGGTCGTCAAAGAACTGCCACGCTTCCTCGTCCGATTTCGATAGGAAGTGGCCCTGACAGATGGTTTCCAACAACTGCTTCGTTGCTGGGTTCAGGACCTCGTATAAGGTTTGGCAAAGTTGCCATTTCTCTATACCGTGGTGAGGACACTGAACAAGAAGGTCTTTGTACCGGTCAAAGCATTTCCAGAAGGGTTCAGAAGGAAGCTGAGAGAATTGGTTGATTTCATTGCGAATCCTTGCGGTTTTATGATTCGGATAAAATTTCTTTAGAAACGCTTTTACAAACTCGTCCCAACTGGTTATGGAGTGGGAAGCGGTGCTATACAGCCATTTTTCAGCAAGATCGCATAAAGTGAACGGAATGACCCGTAGGCGTATAGCGTCGTCCGACAGTAGGATGATTTTCATCATGGCACAAACGTTTTGAAATTTATTGATGAAGATATAGGCATCTTCAGATTCAAGCCCATGAAATCGTGGAAGCATGTTGATGAAGTGGGGCTTAATTTCAAAATTATCCCTATTGGCCGGTGGAAGAGAAAGGCAGGTGGGAAGTGCAGAACGGGTGGGATAGAAACGATCCTGGAGCGCGATTCGCTGCGGCGCTACAACAGGCGGTGGTGGTGGGTTATTGGTCTCCGTAGGAGGTGGAGCCAATCCAAAGGTAGTCAAAGAGATGTTCGGATTAAATCCTGACATCGCGGAAGAAGAGGTTGGTGAAGGTGAAGGGGAAGATGTATGAACAGAATTCCGGTCAACGTCGGAATTGGCCGGCAAAGGTAAAGGTGAAAGAGGAGTGGACGGAGTTTCGACGTCTGAGTCGATCGCGTAGTCGGTAGTGACTAACGTAACGCGGACTAGGCGGGCGCTAGTGTCCCGAGTCCAAGCGGACATTCACTAAACGAGTTTAGTATAGTCAAAGCGGAGAAGGTGAGGGTAAGAAAACGTCAATGGAGAAAGGCGATGGGTGGTGGGTGAAAAATGGATTTTGGCGACATAGGGCAAGTTTTTCTAAAAGTTTTTGATTTTTTCTTTTTTTCTTTAGAAAGAGCTTTACAGAAATATGTACGGACTTACGGCTTTAAGCAATCACAAACAAGATATGCACAATCACACCTAGATCTAGGGTCACCTAGGTCTGCTAGACCTGCTCCAGAACTTGATTGTCGAAGTAAAACTGTGTCGAGAAACGGGCTTAAGATATACTGATCACGAGGCCAGGTAAGTGCAGAGATAAGGGGAGGTTTTCCAACGCTTTCGCGAAGTTCCTTAATTAAGTAACCCTTTCTCTTTTGGCGGTTGCGCCGTTAACACTTTCCTAGACACCCCGTAAACAATATACCGTTAAGCGAGGTTCTAAACACGGTTTAACTTCTCCTAATGAGCGCGAAGTCCTTAGGGCTGTAGTCTAGTATTTTTTAATTACAATGGACAATGCATATGCTTTTGTGATTTTTGGGGTCCTGGGAAGAGTGATGAAATCCCCACCCAATCTGAATTGGTTTCAAGCCCCTTAAGTCCGTATTAAAGAATGCAAAGCGGTAACAAATCAACTGCAAACAATTTTTATTTTTAGCGCGGCGCAAAGAATCCTGCACAAGAACAGTTTATTGGAAGGGGGAAGAGAGTTTGCGCAAAGAAATCTGCAGAAAACACAGTTTATTGGAGTCCAGAGGAGTGGGGAAGAGAAAAGAGACACTTACACAGAATTTGGCACCCTGAGGACACCAAACGGCCGCGGAACCGCGGCCTAAGCCAGCTTATGCCGCGGTTCCGCGGCAGAAAGGTGAGATTGGGGCATCATTTTTCTTGGGTTTGCTGCTTTGGGTGTCCTCTGCTTGTCTGGATTTGCTAAATCTTGATTTTCTCACTGTATCTGCTCCAGATTTGTACAGTAGACCGTTTGCTTCGTTTCGTTCCGTCGCGGTGTAGCCGCGAGATGTGGGTCTATCTTCCCACGTCTTTGGCACTATACTTGAATTTCAAATATCCCACTTCTTTGGTACTGAACTTCAAACTTCGTATTATCCTGCACACTTGCACAAAAACCAATCAAGAATAACAAAAAGATTTTTTTTACAAGGTATATTTTTTTTTGTTTTGGTTATATTTATATTCGCAAGTTAACCCGAAATTATACAAAGAAATAAACTACCGTCTCCCCGGCAACGGCGCCATTTGATTGGTAGAGATTCTGCGTGTTCAAGTTTTAGTTAATTACCGCAATCAAGACAGTTTCGCTTGTAGCTAGCCGGTTGAGTACGGGTCGTCAGCAAAGAGATGGGAATCTTTTTCTATGTGCTTTAACGAGTTAAGTCCGAGAGTCCAGATTTGTTTATGATTATCTAAGTGTTAAAATGATATGTAAAGAGAGCTTGTTAGGGTTAGGATTAGGTTAGTTTGAGTTAGGAGTCTCCCGCTTCTTTCGTTGCCCCTCTTAATATCGGTGTTACGGTAATCGGCAACAATGGGGATTAGCACGACTAGGAAGGAACTTGCGAGTATAAGCTAGGCTTTCCAACGCATAAGTTCTTCCTTTTGGTGCTTGTCCATCCGTTCTTGGCTCTTAGCCATAACCTCCGGTTAATTCAACCACAACCGGTCTCACTACGGAATCGCCGCTATCATGTAGGATAGGGTGCCGTAAGGAGCGGATTGTGGTTCAATTAACGGGAGTCGAATTAAGTTGTTGGGCAAGGAAAGAGTGAGAGAGATTTCCTTCTCTCAAACTTCCCTTATCCTACCCTAACAAGTATGAAACTACTCACACATCATAATGAAAAGAAAACAAGGCATAAGAGGAAGATAGAAAGAAGGAGATTAGAAGATAACAACTAGCTATTTACGACCTCACCTTGGCAAGGATCAAGCGTAAGCATCATGGTTGTTTTAATGATAAAGGAAAAGAGAAAAGAAAGAAACAACAAGAAATAACAACAACTAAGTTAACAAATTAAAATTACAAGCAATTATAAAAGAACAAGAAAAGATATAATAGCAAAAGAGTCTTCTTTATTCATCATTCTTCACTCACAAAGCTCACTACAAGTTTTAATGGAGAAGAGATGAGAAGAGGAAGAAGAAACAAGTATTCTAAACCTAGAAAAATACAAGAATATGCACCCTTGGCTTCACAAGGTTCTGGGGTATTTATAGGCTGAAAACTGAAAATCTAGGGCAGCCATCAGAATACAAATGAAAAGACCCAAATACCCCCAGAAAGTCTTCAAGTGCGGCGCCAGTACGGCCACGGAACCGCGGCCTAGACCCCCCTTTGGCCGCGGTTCCGCGGCCGTATGGAGGAGTTGGGCTCCCATTTTTTCTGTGCTTCCCTGGTTCTGTGTGCCCTATATTCTGGTCTATGTATTTTCTCAGATTTTCTTCACGATTTTTCCAGAATTTCTGTTGAGCAAAAGGTGATTTGATGTGTATCTTTTTGTCATGATTTCCTTGAGCTCCGTGTAGATTTTTTGGATCTTGTGCTGCCATTGAGCCTTGTGCATGAAAACGACATTGATTTGACATTTCGTCTCTTAAACTGGTGTATGGCAACAAACGGATAAAGAGCGGAGATCCGTGTTTTATCTGTGGTTGGCAGGAACCCGGATTTTGTCGTGTTTTCCATGAATTTCACCGTTTTAGAACCGAGAACCTGTATCCTGCAATTGACTAGCAAACACGGCTCAAGAGTATCTACCGATATGCAATGTGATAAAAATTGGGTGGTATAAAAAGGCAAAAATCTGATATGAACATACACCGGTCGAGGATTTCTGTTGATGGCCACCCATGTACAACGCGACATCAACCCCCAATACCGGGAGAGGCGAATCCTCGACGATCCGCTCACTACTTCCATGTGGCTCGGGACTGTACCTAACTAAAACCTGTTTGCACGACTCCTTTGAACCGTGGTCGGGTAGTAATCAAAGCACAGTGGGAACTCATACGAGACAAATGATGATCTCAGGTCGCAAGACTAATCTGTACACATGTCACCAGGGAACTGCTATCTGATAATAGGTATAATACCAACTAGCAGGTTCTCGACGAGTCCGTCCAGTGTACTCATAACCCAATGAGTACCTGTATACTATCTTAGGTGAACAAACTAACACAATTGGCTTGTGAGACCTGGCCAGTGCCCCTCGTCGGGGTCTCGATCAGTACACACTAGTCTACTTTAGAGTATCGATGCCCAGTCTTGAAACTCCCACGAATAGGGAAATTTAAAGATTTGCATATAGACCACCCAGCTCTCACGTATATGATCGCCATCATAATGCTGGTAGTCAAGCATGAATCCTATTGGCTCTATCAACATGTAATAGTGATTTGTAATACCACCTGAAGCATGTACATGATGATAAAGACAAACCAGATAGCATACTATCATCTCGAGTAAGACTGTTCTACCGGTATAGGTCCTCCCTCAATCGTCACAATCGCATGCCTGTGATTCAATAATTGACTTGAGGGCACTATAGCCAACAATATACCTATTGTCAGATAGCAGTTCCTAGGTGACATGTGTGTAGGTTAGTCTGTCGATCTGAGATCGTCATTTGTCTCGTATGATTTCCTACTGTGCTTTGATTACTATCCTACCACGGCTCAAAGGAGTCGTGCAAACAGGTTTTTAGTTGGGTACAGTCCCGAGCGACATGAAAACAGTGAGCGGATCGTCGGGGATTCATCTCTTCCGGTATTTGGGGTCGATGTCGCGCAGTGCATGGGTGGCCATCAGTAGAAATCCTTAGCTAAGGTAGTCGAGAATTACTGATTTGGTCAGTAGTTTCTCAGTTGGTGATGGGCTTCATACCGACACGAAATGTCGCGTTATTAGAGGTCTGACTTTATCCACCCCCTAGACTCGATATGCGATACTCTTGGACGAACAGACCGGACTGGACGGATATTGTCACGGAGAGGCTCAGTAGGGGTCAGGATGAGTTTGCTCGTCAGCCTTCCTTTCGCTCAATACCTCGGTAGCCGTTACGTACAGCTAGTGCCGCTGACGTGCTTGTAGTTAAACCTATTGCCAGCGTATTGACGAGTCTTTAGAGTCCCACACAGTGGGTTTCCCTGCTTCGGGCAAAACGATGTAGAGGCCGTATAGTTTTACGGCAGGGTTCGATCATATACATGCACTTATGCACGTATCAGGATTCGGACGGATAATACTAGTGGATTTGGTTTAAGTCGGATTCTAGTATTATATTGTTGGATTATTTTCGTCTCATTATATTAGTATTTTTCGGAATACGGATACGGGTATAGACATACGGATGAGGGGTATTCTTGTAATTTATTACAAGGTGCTTCTAGAAGATGCCACCTCATTTAGTTTTAACCATTTAGGATTAAATGGTTAATGAGGTGGAGAGGATGAGATTTTTATTGCATTTATTGTGGCATGGCTTTATAGTGACTTATTGTTGCTATTCAATCATGCTTGTTTTTTTCTTGTTTTGTTGTGAGATATTTTGTTGACTTGAGATATTTTGTGTTGACTTAAGATATTTTGGAGACTTGAGATATTTATTTGGATGGCTTCAATTATTGCTCACAACACAACAACAAACAAAACACTTAGCCATTTTTCTTGAGTTGCCTCTCACTCTCATCCTCAAGCTTCTTCTTCTACCTCCACCCTTCAAGTCTCATGTGTTGAGAAACCTAGGGTGTTTGGAGACAAATTAATCCCTCACTACACTTTACATCCTCTAGGCTATCTAGTTTAGCAAACTAGGTACCCTAGTTACCTCGGCTATTGAGGTAGGAGCTCGGAATATAAATGCTCAGGTGGATCATCTTCGATGGAGGGAGACCAGAAATCAAGCTAGATCATGGTGGCCTCTAGGGGCTTGGGAAGGTGGTTGAAGACCGAAGGACACGGATCAATTCGGTATAACTATTCTTAACTCCTATATATTTAGTTTGCTAGTTTAGGGTTTATGGTAGATCCGGGTAGCGGGTTCTGTTAGCGCCAGTTTAAAAAAAAATTGTTCCGCAATCGGCCACGGTTTGATGGCACGGTTACTTGCATAACCCAACAGTTAGATTACTACCTTACTACATCTTTAAAGAGTTGTGCAAACAGGTAGTAGTTGGGTATTGCCCCGGATCGCATAGATGCAATGAGCGATCAGAGTGGTTTCGTCTTTCCCGGTATTGGGAGTTGATGTTGTGCTAAGCGCGATTGACTGTAACCATAAGTCTCTGGCCAGGGCTGATGAAATCTACTGATAAGAGTTATTAGTGGTTTCTCGATTGGTTATAGGCCGTGTTAGGACCCCAGTGCTCGCACCGCAAGACTCGCGGCGAAGGCGGAAGCGAAAACAAAAATTTATAGGCAAGCACTAGAATCAATTCCAAACACAAAACTAGATAACAAACATACAAGGTTAAGGGGGTTATCTACCTATGTAGTGTGTCTGCCTAATCGCGGAAGACCCCTACACTGTTCTATGGACTCTAACTCGTCTCCATAGTCGCTGGGAACAAGCTTGGTCGCCGATCTTCCTTGTCGAAGATGATCCACCAGAAGGAGTCCGAATCAAGCTCTAGCTTCACATCTATCAAATCAAGTGAAGCAACTCACAATCAAAACTTGCTAACAATTGATTGTGAGATTGATGTAGTGGTGGTTATCTTATGGTTTTCTCTCTTTGCTAATTTTCCATAATAAAAAATAGAACCTAACAAATCAAGAAGAAGAGGATGAAGAAGAATGAATAATCTCATCTCATTTCTTTTTCTTTTCTTCTTTTAAATTGTAGAGAGTGAGTGAATGGGTGAATCACCCCAATGAGTCACTCATCCACAATCTTCACAAAGCTTCTAAATATAAGTAGAAAATGTGTATGTGTACACACACACACACATATACATAATACCAAATATGTATCAAAATACATATACTCGTATTCGTATCAAAATACGAATATCGTATTCGTATAAAAATATGAATAACCGTATTCGTATTGAGATAAAAATACCCTATTCATATTAAGACACAAATACCCGTATTTATAAAAACACTCATATTCGTATAAATACCGTATTCGTATCAAAATACAAATACTGTAAAACGAATACCAAAAGAGAGATAATGAGAGAGATATAATACTAGCTCGTAATGATTCGGCTATCTTTCAAACCTGCCAGTATTATCAAAACGTCCGATTAAAGTACTGCAATAAATACACGTATTTAATTGTAACTGAGTGTGTATCAAAATACGCACACACTACATAGTTTCGCCTGAACCGGGAAACCCTCTCTGTAGGACTCTAAAGACTTGGCAATACGCCGCAATTGGTTTGACCACAAGCACGTCAGCGGCACTAGCTGTATGTAACGGCTACCCAGGTATTGAACGAAAGGAAGGTCGACGAGCAAACTCATCCGTACCCCTACTAAGCCTGTAAGTGACAATCTTTGTACAACCCAGTCTCTTCTTCTAAGAGTATCGCATACAGGGTCTGGGGGTGGATAACGTCAGACCCCTAATAACCTGATAAGTCATGTTGGTGTCAAGCCCATTACCAAACCGAGAAACTACTGATTTTCAATTAGTAAATCTCATCCGCCCTGGCCAGGGACTTATGGTGATGGATAACTGAATACAGCATGGTATCGAATTCCTATACTGGGAGAGACGAATCCCTGACGATCGCTCACTGCATCCATGTGGCTCGGAACTGTACCGAACTAAAACATGTTTGCACGACTCAGTAGAGCTATGGTAAGGAAGTAATCTAAGTACAGTGGGAACTCACACGAGACAAATGAAGATCTCAGGTCAATAAACTACATGTACTCATGTCACTCAAGAACTGCTAGTATAGTACCATCTAGAAGTTCTCGGTGATACCTCCGGTATACACACCTCCAGTGAGCACCTGTATACAATCTTAGGTGTAAAACACCAATGGCTATGAGACCCGCCACCGCCCCTCGTCGGGGTATAGATACGAATACACTAGTCTACTTTAAAATATCGATGCCCAGTCTCGATACTCTCATGACTATGGACATTCAAGGATGTGCTTATGGACTACTAAGATCTCACACGTATGATCGCCATCATAACTCTGGTAGTCAAGCAAAGATCCTATGGGCTTATTCATTATGTATCAGTGACACGTAATAACCAGTAAAACATATACATATCAATGATAAAGAAAAACCAGATAGCATACCATCATCTCGAGTAAGATTGTTTTAGCTGTATAGGTCCTCCTTCAATTATCATAATCACCTACTTTCGATTACAATAATTATCTTAAGGGCACTATAGCCAACAATCTCTCATTTGCAGTTAAGTCCAATTATTGCGGTATCGCATACCTACGGCTCGTGTGCTATCGAATACCCAACTTCTCTACTAATAGCTCATGTGTATGAGAAATAGCCTCAGTGAGTGGATCCGCTACAATACTTCTAACTTTCTTTCTCTATATCTCAAATTCGTGGAGATCAAATATCTTCTTAACTGAGTGATACTCTGCCTTAGAATTTGTCTGGATACATGATGGGACAGAGTTCATAAATGAACATTTTTATCCAATAAACTTCTTTGGTTGTATCATCCGCTGATCATAATCAGCAACCCATGCTATGTCTATCTCAGTATTTTTCTTGGAACTCCGTCCAACATATTGTTTCTCAGAAGAGGATAAACTTATAACTCTGATAGCCACTTTGTCATCCAGGTCACCTTGGAAGCTAGAACCGGTAATCGTCTCCTAAAGGAGGTAGCCTTTGCCACATCCTAAGAACATCTTGACATGTTCTTCAAAGCTTCCTTTTGTTTCTCCAGGATTAATATCTACTTACTACACTAAGTTCAAAAGAAACTTTTGGTTTGGTACTTGACATTGCATGATTGACCCAATTGGCAAAGCAATTGGTATGTCATTCATGTGTGTCCCTCTCCTTATCAGTCTAGAATGTAAGTAGACGCTCGTGCTTGTGCCGCAAACTTGCGGCCAATGCATAATACAAAACAAAATTTTCAAAGACAAGGGAACAAACTTTATGACCAAGAATCGAATCCAAACACTAAACTAGCATACAGGAAAGAGTTTAACTACCTGGATAGGTAATTACAACCTTTGTAGTCATGTCTTTCATTTTCTGTGCCACTTCTTTAGCTTCTAGGTCGTCGGGAATGAGCTTGGGAGTCGAACTTCCTTGTCGAAGATGATCCACCCGAAGGAACCTAAGTTTAGGCTCTAGCTTCACACTAAAAGCGAGGTGAAGCAACTAGAGATCAAAACTTTCTAAGAATTGATCACTAGCATATAGTAGTGGCTAATCTCCAAGTGTTCTCTCTTTTCTTTTCTTCTTTCTCTACTTAGAAAATATCAAGAGAGGGGAAAAAGAAGCAAAGGGTGATGGTCATGAGAAAACCAAGCATGGCTACTAAAATTCTCATCATATTTTCGTTTTTTTCTCTTCATCTCTTATAAGAAAAGGTGTGAGTGGAATTGTGACTCACAAGGTGAGTCATAAGCCCACACCCTTCTTGAAAAAGCATGAAGAGATGAGAAAGAAAATAAGGCCGCCTTGTTTGTACATACATACATACATGTAAATCGATATCGCACACTCCACAGGGTTTGTAGAGAGGCGGAATTTACAAAATACAATTTTAAGCAGGCAACATTGACTAATCTCCCAAGAACTACCATAAAAACTAGCTAGCAAAACTAACATAGGTTCTAATCTACTATGAAGAGATTTATACCTATGTGCTCAAGTCCTTCGCTTAAGCTCTTCGTCCGTCAGGATCGAACTTGGCCGTCGGCCTCCTTGTGTCGAAAAGGATCCACCTGAGAGTCTATAGTTCAAGCTCCAACCTCAAAAGTGGGGTAATTAAAGCACCTAGTTTGCTATTCTAAGTGGTTTAGTGGATGTAGAGAATTTTATTGGATTTGTTTATCTCATAAACCCATGGTTTCTCAACTCATGAGAGGGTTAGGGTTTTGATGAGGAAAAAGAGCTCAAAAGAGGAAAGAGAATGAAAAAGCTAAAGTAACGAAAAATGGATAAGGATGAAAACTATCAAGCATTTCATTTACAATAAAAATATTGTAACCGTGCTTCAATAGTTTTCACAAATGAATGAATAAAATAAGAAGCTTTGCTTTAATAACACCTCATCCCTCCACCTCATTATCTATTTAAACAAATAGATTTAACAAAAAATGAGGTGTCTTCTTCTAGAAGCACTCAAGTGAAAATACAAGAATACCCCCACCGTATATACATACCCATATTCGTACTACGAATACCAAGAGATTAAAATAATCCAATAATATAAATTATTAAATCAATACATGATTCAATAATGCGGCTTAATCCTAATCCCGCTAGTATTATACGTCCGAAAAAAATCCGTGTAACTAGTACATGTATATGATCAGAACCCTGCACGTATAACCATACGGATTCTAGATCGTTTCTCCTGAACCAGAGAAACCCTTCGTGTGGGGCTCTAAAGACTCGACAGTACGCTGGCAGTTGGTTTAACCACAAGTATGTCAGTGGCACTAGCTGTACGTAATGACTACCCTGGTACTTGTCGAAAAGAAAGCCGATGAGCAAACTCATCCGAACTCCTACTGAGCTTATCCGTGACAATCTCCGTACAGTTCGGTCTTTTCATCTTAGATTATTGTATGGTGGGTCTAGAGGGTGGAAAACATCAAACCCCTAATAACTTAACAAGTCATGTCGATGTGGCTCAAGACCATCCAAGAATCTACTGATTTAATTATTAGTAATTCTCCGTTCTGGCCAGAGACTTATAGTGTTGGCTAATCGAATACAGCGCGACATCGACTCCCTATACGGGGAGAGACGAATCCCCAACAATCTCTCACTGCTTCTATGTGGCCCAGGACTGTACCCAACTAAAATCTATTTGCATGACTCAGTAGAGCCGTAGCATGGCAGTAATCAAAGCATAGTGGGAAGTCACACGAGACCAATGACAACCTCAGGTCGACAGACTATCTGTACTCATGTCACCAGAGAACTGCAATCTAACGATAGGTATAATGCCTTCTAGCCCATTCTCGGTGAGTCCATCCAGTGTACTCACCCCCAGTGAGCACCTGTATACAATCTTAAGTGCATCACACCAATGGCTGCTGGACCAACCATCGCCACCCGTCAGGGTCTAGAAATATATACACTAGTCTACACTGGAGTATCGATGCCCAGTTTCGATACTCCCATGACTAAGGACATTTAAGGATGTGCTTATCGACTACCCAACTCCCATAAGTATGATTGCCATCATAAAGCTGGTAGTCAAGCAATGATCCTATGGGCTTTATCAACATGTATAAGCGATATAAAATAACAAGTAAAATATATACACATGTTAAGATAAAGGCAAACCAAATAGCATACTATCATATTGAGGAAGATTGTCCTTTACATACATACCTCTAGCATCCTATACAATAAAGGCCTTTAGGGCATACATATCCACCAATCTCCCACTTGCAATAAGGCCGGCTATTGGCATATTGAGTACCCAACGTCTGCTCTATGGCTAGTTACTGGCGTACCACATACCCAACATCTTGAACAGTCTCTCGATCTGGACTTGAGGGATGGCCTTGGTGAATGGATCTTCCATGTTGTCCTTTGTATCTACTCTTCGCACCTGGATCTCTCGGCGATTCACGATCTCCCTGATTAGGTGATACCGCCTCATGATATGTCTGGATTTCTGATTGGACCGTGGTTCTTTTGCCAAGCCATGGCTCCATTGTTATTGCAATACAAATGTATTGGATTAGTAATGGATGGAACCACCTGAAGTTCAGAAATGAACTTCCTCATCTAGACTACCTCTTTTACGGTATCGTTACTAGCTATGTACTTTACGGCATCGTTACTAGCTATGTACTCAGTCTCCATCGTCAAGTCTTCTACGGTGTCTTGTTTGGAGCTCTTCCAACAAACCGCCCCTCCGTTGAGGGTAAACACATAACCTGAGACAGATTTATATTCATCTTTGTCATTTTAGAAGCCAGAGTCGGTAAAAGCCTCGATCTGGAGATCCTCATTACCATACACCAAGAACATCTCCTCAGTCCTTCTCAGGTACTTAAGAATGTTCGTTACAGCTATCCAATACTTCTCACCTGGGTTGGACTGATACCTACTTACGACGCTAAGTGCGTAAGCTACATCAGGTCTGGTATATAATATCGCATATATTATCGACCCCACCGCCGAAGCATAGGGTACAATACTCATGCGAGCCCTCTCCTCATCAGTCTTGGGAGATATCTCTTTGGAGGGGGTGATTCCGTGATAAGCGGATAAATTACCGTTCTTGAAATCTTCCATATTAAATCTTTTTACAACGGTGTCTATGTATCTTGACTGTGAAAGTCCCAATATTCTTTTAGATCTGTCACGATAGAACTTAATCCCCAAAATGTACGAGGTATCACCCAAGTCTTTAATAGAGAACTTCTGTGACAA
Organism: Agapanthus africanus; assembly: GCA_030015575.1. Taxonomy (NCBI): domain Eukaryota; kingdom Viridiplantae; phylum Streptophyta; class Magnoliopsida; order Asparagales; family Amaryllidaceae; genus Agapanthus; species Agapanthus africanus. The sequence goes on from CM057338.1 coordinate 437,568,287, forward strand.
AAAGAGCTTGATTGATTGTAGTATAGGAATATCATTTCCTATCAGGAGAATATCATCTACGTATAAAATGAGGAATACCACAGTTCTCCATACAATCTTCTTATAAATACATGGTTCATCTATATTTTTGATAAAGTCAAATTCCTTAACCGTTTCAATAAAGCAAATGTTCCAACTCCGTGATACCCGCTTTAATCCATAAATGGATTTAAGCAACTTGCACACCTTTCCGATGCTCCCACTGTCTATTAAACCCTCTAGTTGATCCATGTAAACACACCTTCTAAACTTCCATTTAGAAAAGCGGTTTTAACATCTATCTGCCAGATGTCATAGTCATGGAAGGCAACAATGGCAAGTCGGATCCGAATGGATTTAAGTATAGCCACTGGTGAAAAAGTTTCGTCATAGTCCAAACCTGGTCTTTGATAAAAACCTTTAGCAACAAGTCTAGCTTTGTAGGTTTCTGCATGTCCATCAACACCAATATTCTTTTTGAAGATCTATATGCATCCAACGGGTTTTACCCCAGGAGGAGCAACATCCAAAGTCCATACTTTATTGGTGTACATTGATTCCATCTCGGATCACATAGCATCCAGTCACTTCACCGAGTCTTTATTCGTGATAGCTTGCGGAAAACTAGTAGGCTCATCATTATGGATCATGCATTCCTCTCAATCTCCGTCTATGAGAAAACCGCAGTATCTCTCGGGCGGATGAGACTGCCTACTAGATCTGCGGAATGGAGTAGGTACGTCCGGTTCCATTGAAACTTCTGGTTCTACTAAGTCTTTAGTAATAATTTATGGTTTTAGAATTTCTTCCAGTTCTATTACGCTTCCACTAATTTCTTTTTCAAGAAATTGAGTTTCTATAAAGCGGGCATGATGAGAAACAAAAACCTTTTGTTCCTCAGCGTAATAGAAAAAATACCCCTAAAATTCTTAGGGTATCCCACAAACTTACACAATACTGAGCGTGCATCGTACTTGTCCGGATGAATCTTTTTGAAAAAAGCAGGACACCCCCATTTCTTAAGATACTTAAAACAAGGTTTCTTCCCACTCCACAATTCATATGGAGTGGTAGACACAGACTTAATTAAAACTTTATTCAATAGGTATGCAGCAGATTCTAGTGCATAACCCCAGAAGGATGGCGTCAACTCAGTATTACTTATCATGGAACACATCATATTTAGCAAGGTGCGATTTTGCCTTTCTGATACACCGTTGTGTTGTAGTTTGTATGGAGGAGTAAGCTGAGAGAGAATTCCATTCTCTTTTAGATATTCCAGGAACTCGACACTTAAGTATTCACCATCCCGATCAGATCGGAGCATCTTGATACTTTTTTCGGTTTGCTTTTCCACTTTATTCTTATACTCCTGGAATTTCTCAAAGGTCTCGGATTTATATTTCATCAAGAATATATATTCATACCTTGAGAAATTATCGGTAAAAGTGATGAAGTAGGAATATCCACTTTTTGCATGTGTAGACATTGGCCTACATATATCGCTGTATATGAGTCCCAGGAGCTTAGTGGCTCTTTCTCTATGTCCAGTGAACATAGTTTTGGTCATCTTACCTTTGATATATGATTGACAAGTTGCATATGATTAATATTCAAATGGATCTAAATATCCATTTTTATGTAACTTAGTCAATCGTATTTCATTGATATGACTAAGTTTACAATGCCATAAGAAAGCGTGTTTTGGATGTTGAAAACTTGATATTGATTGAGAATGTATATTACGTTATTAAGTGTACCCGACCTAATCATTTCATGATTCAGGTGAATGTTTATGACATTGCTTTCAAGTGCAAAATTATATCCTTCATTAGATAATAAAGATACAGATATAATATTACACATCATACTAGGTACACAAAAGCAGTTATGCAACAAAAAAATATGTCCACTCGCCAATCTAAGGTGATATTCTCTCACTGGAACAGCATCCACACTGGTTCCGTTGCCAACCCTAAGGGTCATATCACCTTTTCTCAAAATACTACGGTTTCTCAGTGCCTGCAAAGAATTACAGATGTGAGATTCTGATCCGGTATATAATACCCAGAAAGTAAAGTTAATAGAGAAACCAATTTCTATCACGAACACATCTAAAACCGAAGCCACAACTTGCTTCGTGTCCTGATTCTTGGCTTTCAAAGCCCTACAATTCTTCTTCCAATGTCCCTTCTTGTGACAGTAGAAACATTCCTCCTTTGTAGCTGATCCCCCAATCTTTTCCTTTCTCTTTCCCTGCACCTTCTGCACACTTCCTCTCGGTTTTGTAGGGGTCTTCTTCTTCTTCCTTTGGCCTTAGCCTTGGATTTAGTAGAAGAAGATTCATTGACAAATAAAGCGAGTGTTTCTTTCGATTTCTTCAAGGTGCCCTCTACCACCTTCAACATGTTGAGGATCTCAGGAAGTGTAAATTCCGTCTTTTGCATATTGAAATTCAATACGAATTGGGCATAAGTGGAGGGAAGGAACTGTAGAATTAAGATGGTATACAACTCATTCTCCAACGTAGTTCCTAGGTCCGCGAGCTCTTCAATGAGAGTAATCATCTTTAGGACGTAGTCCTAAACAGATGATCCGACAGCCAACCTCACCTGAAATAGTTTCTTCGAGATCTCGTATCTTGCGATATGAGATTGCTCTCTATATAAGTCTTTGGTATAGAGGAATATGGAAGTAAGGTCCATCTTCTCGTGCCGCCTCTGATATTCATAATCCATGGAGGCTAGCACGGGACACTTGGCTTTCATGCATTAAAGATCCCAAGTCTTACGGACCTCAATGTCCGCGATCGAGAATTTTGGACCTAGAACAGGGGGCTTTAGCTGTGAGGACATATGCAATCTTATTATATGTAAGGGCCATGTAGACGTTCCTCAGCCAGTCATTATAGTTCGGCCCAACCAATTTATTTTTATATAGTATAAGCTTAAGTCCCATCATGGTCATTGCAATTAGGAGAGAAAGAAAAGAAACACTTAGCATATGCTCTTTCAAGTTTAGATTGGTTATTAGTTTAACTAAATAGGATGGCTCCCACCGTTTCCTCAATTCTCCTTCAAATCCTAAAAGAAGAATTAGTCAAGATTAATTGCACCCTACAAGATTGATTATCTTTCGGTCAGGCTAGTGTTGGTACTTCGGAGGGAGGTCCCTCCTTGCTTTCGCACGGACCTAATTAAATAACCTCGTTTTTCCGGAGGCATAGCCCCGTTAACACCTTTCTAGACACCTACTTGATTAGCTAATTACAAAGTAAAAAACTATCCCGAAGAGTAGCTGATACTCATAGTAGGATCGGGACCCAGCTATCATTGTGTGATAATTTTGAAGGAAGCCTACCAAAACTACCACACTCCAGAAGGTATGCAACACCAGCAAGTTTCCTGTATGTTTGAAACTCCCGATGTGGTTTTTGCCCCAATCGCTTTTAACCTTGACGAAAGTCAAAATATCATAAGTCACAAGTCAAGTTCAACATGTTATTGTCCAGATTAATCTAGACCCATTTGTACAAGCCCTTGACGAGGATCAAAATAGCTGTACGCCTGTCCTAAATTAATGCATCTATCTATGCTATATATAGCACCCACTAGCTACCAAACACTATGTCTTGGCGAAGGTCAAAACACATAGCATGAATACTAGTTAATACCTATCTGAAATGACGAAGAGCTACGACTGGTTTTGGCGAAAACCGTGAACGTAAAGAACTTGATATAGTCGAAGGAACCGAATAGCTTTTGAAAAGGAGTGGTTTAAGCTCCGCTTTTAAAAGTTGTTTTTGAAGAAAACCGAGTGGTTTTGCAATTGTTCCAACGACGTCAAATTTTAAGTTTATTGCTTTGCATTAATTGCTATTAATGTGGTCCCATCAATTAACCTTATCACACCAAAAAAAGAATGAAAATAGAATGTACGTATATGCCACCTGCATTTGCCACGGGGCCCCGTCATTCACTGTTAGGTTACTTAACTAATGGCAGAGCGGGGGCTGGACTAGCGCAGATGTAAAACATACACAACATTTACATATACATATACATATATACATACATATATACATGTATATATGTATATACATATATATATATATATATATATATATATATATATATTTATACATACATACATACATACATACATAAGTATGTATGTATGTATGTATGTATGTACATATGTATATATACATATGTGTACACACACACACACACACACACACACACACACACATATGTATGTATGTATATATATCTATATACATATATCACAGGCATGATAAGCAACACAGGCAGATATAAGCATCACAGAGAATGGAAAAATGGATCAATTAGAACATTTGCATTTCTTTGAGCCACCTATGAAGCACAGTCCTCCACAGTCGTGTGAATATCCAAGTGTGAATAATCCTAGACCCCTACAAGTGCGGCAAGCTACCCGTGCGGCAAGAACTACCATAAGCCTACCTAACAAAAATAATATAGGTTTTAATCTACTATGAAGAGATTTATATCTATGTACTCAAGTCTTTCGGGTCTTCTTATCCTCATCTTAAGCTCCTCGTCCGTCGGGATCGAGCTTGGTCGTCGGCTTCTTTATGTCGAAGACGATCCACCTGTTCATCACGAAAAAATGCATTTTAATACCGCTCATTCATTATCAGTTTTGTGATATATCAGTACTATTAATCCGTGTCTGCTCAATAAGTACAGGATATAGGTATTCATGACAAAGCACTGGAAACACACTCAAAATGCACGGATACGACATTTGTGAGCCAACACTGCAATATATGTAGATATACATACATACATACATACATATATATATATACACACACACACATATACATACATACATATATCACAGGCATGATAAGCAACACAGGCAGATATAAGCATCACAGAGAATGGAAAAAATGGATCAATTAGAACATTTGCATTTCATTGAGCCACCTATGAAGCACAGCCCTCTACAGTCGTGTGAATATCCAAGTGTGAATAATCCTAAACCCCTACGAGTGCGGCAAGCTACCAGTGCGGCAAGAACTACCATAAGCCTACCTATTAAAACTAATATAGGTTTTAATCTACTATGAAGAGATTTATACCTATGTGCTCATGTCCTTCGGGTCTTCTTATCCTCTTCTTAAGCTCCTCTTCCGTTGGGATCGAGCTTGGTCGTCGACCTCTTTATGTCGAAGACGATCCACCTTTTCATCACGAAAAAATGCATTTTAATACCGCTCATTCATTATCAGTTTTGTGATATATCAGTACTACTAATCCATGTCTGATCAATAAGTACAGGATATAGGTATTCATGACAAAGCACTGGAAACACACTCAAAATGCACGGATACGACATTTGTGAGCCGACACTGCAACCGGAATAGAAAACCGATCATTATTCAAGAAGATTTTGCAAAACAATTCAAGTGTACAACATTTTTATCCAAATGGTCCACTTGACATGATTAGATACAAGTTTGAACTCATAATTATGGTGCATGAACCATCCATGTCATGGTATGAACTCAAAATTGTGCAAGTGGGCATGTGGATGAGCAAGTAGGCATATGTAATGAGTGCGTGAAAATGTTGATGTGATTTAAATTTTGCATTTCCTCCAAACCTACAGGTTAAAAATCAAGTAGATCCAGAAATACCAAACAATACCAGAGAGATCATAGAGAGGATATGAAATCTCCAAACAAAGACGGGTCCCACCACTCAAAGCAAAACCGCTGGTTTTTCCCAACACCCCAATACTGGCAGTCCAAGTTGCACCAAATTGCCTCATTTTTCTTATGGGCACTCCTCATTATCACATAATTGCTGGGATCTCTAGCACGACCACAGGGTTTCGGGAGGCATCGACCATGCCGTTTTCAAAAAATTGGTGCGCTAAAGAACCCTAACATAGAATCTTGATTAGAGAATTAGACAAAACAAGAATATAAATATCTTTATATCTAAGTGAACAAGAAATACAACCTTTGTAGACCGGTCCTTCACTTCATAAGCTCCGTGTAGTAGTCTCTTCGCTCCAAGTAGTGATCTCCCGGACTCTAGTAAGGCTCCACAAGGTAAAATGTACAAGCTTGCTTGAAATCTTTGAGGCCGAAGATGATCTACGTCGAGGAGACACTAACCGAAGCTACCTCTTCGCTAATTAGGAATTAGTGAGGCAAACAACCTATACTAAATGGCTAGTCTAGTTTAGGTTGATGAAGTAAGAATTTTGCTCACTTTAGAAATATTTTTCTCACTAATTTTCTTCACCTCCCAAAAAGCTAGAGAGCTTGAGGAATGAGATGAAGAAAAACAACCATGGAAAGAAGCAAGTGTAGAATGGCAACCATGGGTGAGAAATATCTCATATAACTCTTGTAGAGACTAAACCATGGCTAACAATAATGGTTAGGTTAAAAATATCTAGAGTGAGACAAAATTAGTAGACTAAGTCAAAGGTTAGAACAAAGCTTCTCCAAGCTTCTAACCTTGACTAATTTTCAACTAATTTTCTTTTACTCTTAATAAATAAAACCCCACATTATTATTTGTATGGTATGAGTCTCATACATCCATGTCACATGTAGCAACTAGCATGAGACATATAATATATATATCACACATATATTAAGTGTACACAAGTGAGAAGAAAAAGAAATGCTTAAGTGAGCAGATATTAGTTAATGTACATTAATATATCAAATATATAATTATATATTAAATTATTAAATCAACACTTGATTTAATAATCCGGATATATCACATATAACCGAATAATATCATGTGTATTAACTTATCGAATCAACACTTGATTCGATAACCCGACTATATCACATATAACCGACCGATAACACAAATCGTGAGAATAGAATAGGGTATCACATACACGTATTAATCTCGGTCCCGCACATATCACATATGTGCTCCTATTTCGTTTCGCCTGAGCCAGAAAACCTCTGTTTAGGACTCTAAAGACTAGTCAATACGCTGGCAGTAGGTGATGATCATATCAGTCACCTGTTCATCACAGAATACTGCATTTTATACCGCCCATTCTTACGCTCGTGTGTTTATAGGTAGGTGCTTTTTATCCGTGTTTGTTATATATTTGCAGGATACAGGTTCTCGGTTCTAAAACGGTGAAATTCATAGAAAACACGACAAAATCCGGGTTCCTGCCAACCACTGATAAAACACGGTCTCCGCTCTTCATCCGTATGCTGCCAGATACCAGTTTAGGAAGACAAAATGTCAAATCAATGTCGTTTTCAGGCACAAGGCTCAATGGTAACACAAGATCCAAGAGATCTACGCGGAGCTCGAGGCAATCATTCCAAATCTTGACAAAAAGTCCACCTTTCCTCAACAGAAATTCTGGAAGAAATGTGAAAGTAATTTCAGAAACTACATGTACCAGACAACAGGGGACACCAAACCAGGAAAACACCAGAAAACCCTCTGCCCAACTCACCAAGATGGCCGCGCATGCGCGGCCAATAGGGGGTATTGGCCGCGCTTGCGCGGCAAGGTGGGGCCCACTCTCTGACGAATTTCAGGGTTATTTTTGGTACTCTATCTCTGGTCTGCTGGTTGCCCTAGAACTCCATTTCCCTGCCTATAAATACAGCAGAACTTGCCAAAGCCAAGGGTCATTCTTTTTGTTCCTCTTTTGTAGTGTTTTGTATAGTTTTTCTTCTTCTTCTTCATTCCTCTTCCATGAATTGTAGTAAGAGCTTTTTGTGGATATGAATAAAGATGACGGTTTTATATCATTCTTTTGTGTTTCTTCTTCCCCTTGAGATTCTTGCTCTCTCTTGCTCATTCAACCTCTTTATTGAGCTTGAATGGGTAAGGGTTAGTTATTGATCTCAAAGGTCGTATTTTCTTCCGGGACTAGCACTTCATTTCACATGCGTTTTCTACCCTCCTCTTGATCTTGCAACCTCTTCATTGAGCTTGCAAGTTTAAGGGTTGGCTATTGAGCACATGCTTGACTTGGGTCCTAGTTCCGTATTCTTTTATTACTCGCTTTTTATTACTTGTCTTTTTATTACTTGCATTCTATTTCATGCAATTTTATTCATGCTCTTTATTACTTGTATCTTTTCTTTTCTTTGTTCTTCTCTTTTTTGTTCTCTTTTGTTTATTTTGTGAATGTTGTAATTATTATTGTTAAGAAGAAATACGGTATTATAAGTTAACACATTTCTTTGCCAATTCCTTTTCCCGTTATTTTCCATTTGAACTTCGCCCAAACCATACGCAAGCGCTCCGTTAGGCACCGTACCCTGACAAGGTAACGGTGATTCCTAACCACGACCGGTTGCGTTCGGTTTGGCCGGAGGCGAAAGCAAGAGACAAGAACGGAAGGACAAGGGTAAATAAGCCGGATTCCACGAATACCGCGCTTAATCCCCTAATCCACGTTGTTGCCGATTGCTTAGCTTCAATTGGTCAAGACTCGGCTCAAAGATTTTGAGTACGGATTTCTTAGCTTACAATTTCGTATCTTTTCTTAACAACTTTATACTTGCAGATATACACATAGGTTAGAACAAACTCATACAGATTCTTTATTGACTCGTCTAAAACAAGAAAGGACATACAACCATCTCCCTGTGGATCGACCCGTGCTCAACCGGCTAGCTGCATAGCGACACCGTCTTGATTGCGGTTAACTTTAATTCTATCAATCATCACCCACAAGCCGTCAGCGGTACTGCTAGATGTAACGGCCATCCGGGTATTGAGCGATCAAAAGATCAACAAGCAAGCCTGCTCATACTCCTGCGAATCCAATTAGTAACACTACCATACAGTGTGGTCTATATGTCTGGTATGTCACATATCCAGCCTGGGGGCGGTAAACGTCTGACCCCAATAGCCTGATAAGTCATGCCGATGTGAGGCCCATAACGGTTCGAGAAACTACTGATAACACTTACTATTAAATCTCAGCAACCCTGGCCAGGGATTTCCTGTTATGGCCAATCGAGCATAGCGCAACATCAACCCCCAATACCAGGAGAGATGAAATCCCCACCTATCGCTCATTGCCTCCATGTGACTCGGGACTGTACCCAAAAACCACCGTTTTGCACGTTCTCTTGAACATGGTAAGGTGGAAATTAAAGCACAACAGGAATCACACAAGACTCTATGACGATCTCGGGTCGACAGACTAACCTATACCAGTGTCACCAGAGAACTGCTATCTGACGTGAGGTATAGTACCATCTAGGAGTTCTCGGTGAGTGTTCAGTGTACCCAGTCTCTACTGAGCATCCGTATACCTTCTTTGATGACAAACACCAATCGATATGGGATCATCCATTGCCCATCATATGGGTCAAGAAGCTATACGCTAGTCTACTCTGGAATATCGATGCCCCGTCTCGATACTCCTACGACTAGGAACTATTGAAGTATGTACTTACCAACTACCTTGGCCCCACTAGTATGATCTATATCATAATCCCGGTAGTCAAGTACTCATCCTAAGGGCTTTATCAATATGTAACAGAGAGACAATAAGTGTACATGTTAAGATAAAGAGCAACCAGATAGCATACTATCATGTCGAGTAAGAAAGTCCTCCCTATATATGTCCAAGCATCCATTATAATATACATCATATGTACAATAATGGCCTCTAGGTCATACATACAACTAACAATCTCTCACTTTCACTAGGGTCAATTGTTGTAATATCTCATACCCAGCGTCCCATAAAAGTCTCTCTAGGGAAAGGCCTCTGTGAGTGGATCTGCCGTGTTATCCTTCACGTCAACTCTCCTTATCTCGATCCCCTGGAGATCAACCATCTCCCCGATCAGGTTATACTGCTTCAGAATATGTCTGGATCGCCGATGGGACCGGGGTTCCTAAGACAAAGACACAACTCCATTGTTGTCATAATAACAGTTATTGGACGCTCAATGGTAGGAACCATGTTCATCTCATGAACAAGAAATATCTAGACACCCACTTTGGCAGCATCGTTGGTAGCGATGTATTCAGCCTTTATCGTCTAGTTTGCCATGGTATCTAGCTTGGAACTCTTCCAACATACCGTCCCTCCACTGAGGGTAAAGACAAAGCCTGAGACTGAATTTTAGTCGACCTTATCACTCTGGAAGCTCGAGTCGGTAAAGGACTCCCATTGGAGTTCACCGTTACCAAACACCAAGAACATTTCTTCAGTGCTTCTCAAGTACTTAGAATGTTCTTCACAGCTGTCCAGTGATTCTTCCAAGATCCGATTGATTCCTGATCACTACACCTAGTGAGTTAGCTACATCTGGACTGGTACATAACATCGCATACATGATAGAGCCTAGTGTCGAAGCATAGGGTATCCCTAGCACGCGAGCTATCTCCAAATTAGTCTTGTAAGACATCCTTTTGGAGAGAGTGATTCCTGAGTAAGTGGGCAAACCACCATGCTTAAAATCTTCCATACTAAACCCCTTTAGTATGGTGTTAATGTACCTGGATTTGAGACACTCCCAAACTTCGCTTAGATCTATCTCTATAGATCTAAATCCTTAAGATGTAGCAGGTATCATCCAGGTCTTTCATGGAGAATCCTCGTGATAAGAGGAGCTTGACTGAGTGTAGCATAGGAACACAATTTCCTATCAAGAGTATGTCATCCACGTACGATACGAGGAAGACAATCTTACTTTCTACAACCTTCTTGTATATAAAAGGTTCATCTGTATTTGTGATCAAGTCAAACTCTTTGACTTCCATATCAAAATAAATGTTCCATCCAGCCATTTCACAGAGTCCCTACTCGTGATGTCCTGTCTGAACCTAGTTGGGTCATCATCTACCATGATGCATTCCTCACTCCCACCGTCACTAAGGAAACCATAGTATCTCTGAGGTGGATGAGGAACCCTACCAGATTCACGAAGAAGCTGAGGTTCATTGGAAACTATCGAATCCTTTAGTTCTACTAAATCATCAGTCCTAGTTAGTATAGCTAGAACTCCTTCCAATTCTACCTCATGACCACAAATTTGTTTTTCAAGAAATTCCTTTTTCTAAAAAAGGTGGCATGTTGAGAAACAAAACACTTTTTAATCCTCGATTTGGTAGAAAATATTCCCTTGCGAATGTTTGGGATATCCAACAAACTTACAGAACTGACCTTGCCTCGAGCTTATCCAGATTTTTCTTTTCAACATAGGCCGGACAACCCCATATCTTAACTCGTTTAAGAGATGGTCTCTTCCCATTCCATATCTCATATGGAGTGCCAGTCACTGATTTGGTTGGAACCCTATTCAATAGGTATGTAGCTTCTCAAGTGCATAACACCAAAAAGAAACAGGCAACTCAGCAGTACTTATTATAGAGCGCACCATATCTCATAGGGCACGATACCTCCGCCCCGATACACCGTTGTATTGTGGTGTATACGAAGGAGTAAGCTGAGAGAGAATCCTATTCTCTTTTAAATAATCCAGGAACTCCGTGCTGAAGTATTCTCCTCCCCGATCACATCGAAAGACTTTAATACTTCTACCCATTTGGTTCTCTACTTCGTACTTGTATTCCTTGAATTTCTCAAAAGCTTCAGACTCGTATTTCAACAGGAACACATGTTCGATTCTTGAGAGACCGTCGATGAATGTAATGAATTACAAAGAACCAACCCTGGCATTTATAGACATAGGACCATATACATCATCATGTATCTGTCCCAAGAGTTCAGTAACTCTTTCTCCGTGTCCAGTAAACGGAGTATTGGTTATTTTATCTTTGAGATAAGACTGGCAAGTATCATAAGATGAAAATTCGAACGGATTCAAATATTCATCCTTATGTAACTTAGCTTGTTGTGTCTCATTGATATGACCTAGTCTACAATGACAGAAAAAGGTTTCGTTCATTTCTGAACTACTCCTCTTGTGTGTGTTCTATATACTTTGAACTGTGGTTTGATTTAGAATATATATGCTATTACATAACAAGCCGGATCCAATCAACTCTTGATTAGGGAAAATGTTCACAACATTATCCTGCAATAAAAAATTATATCCTTCTTTAACTTAATAAAGAAACTGATGTAATGTTGTATATCAGGTTCGGCATGTAATAACATTGTTCAGAATCAATGTATTTACCATTTGGTAAGACAAGATGATATTCGCCAACTGTTTTGGCTGCAACATTTGCACAATTCCCTACTTTAGAGAATGATCACCTTTTCTCAGTTGTCTACCTTTCTTTAGCCCACTTAACATCTTATATATATGGGATCCTGTTCCGGTATCTCATACCCAGGACGTAGAGTGTACTGAGAAACAATTCTCGGTAATAAACACACTCGAAGAATATGCATCAACATGCTTTTTCGTCAATCGGGTGGCATGGGAATCCTGGTATTCCCCTATTTCATATTCGGACTTATAACAATTATAAGATAGAGTGGAACCAATATTCTCTAGCTCAGTATAATAAGGAGGTTCGGTTAATACATCTATATTATTATCTTGATTAAGGCATGTCACAGTCGCTATCAGGAGAGCGAGAGAAGAAAACACCCAGTGTATGCTCTTGCAAGATCAGATTGGTTATTTATTTCATCTTATCAGGATAGCTCCCACTGGTTTTATCATATCTTTCTTCAAACCCTAAAAGGTAAGACTAGCCGGGATTAATGACACCCTACAAGTTTGCCAAACTTTCGGCCAGGCCAGTATCGGTACTTTGAGGGAGGTTCCCCGTGCTTTCGCATAGACCTAATTAAAATAAACCTTGTTTTTCCAGGGGCATAATCCCGTTAACACCTTTCTAGACACCTACTTGATCAGCTAATTGTAATGTGCAAAACTCTCCCAAAAGTAACTCTTACTCGCAGTGGGTATCGGGATCCAACTATTTCATAGAAGGTATGCAATCTCATTGTAAATTTCAACACTTGAAATTCCCGATAATATTTTACCCTTAGCAACTTATGATCTTAACATAGTCAACAAATCATAAGCGCTAGCCAAGTTCAACACGTACATTTCATGATTGAATTAAACCCACCCGTATGACTTTTAACATAGTCAACAAAGTTGTACGACTGCCCTAATCCAATCACATCACATGCTTTAGCAAATAAGCACCAATCAGCTACCGCACACTACGCCTTAACATAGTCAACAAACGTAGCATGAATACTAAGTAGCACTTATCTGAAATGACGGAGGGCTACGACAGGTTTTTGAGAATACCTTTTGCATAATGAACTTGATATCGTTGTAGAATCGAGTGATTTTTAAAAAGAGTGTCTTTGAGGCTTTTACTAGTTTCGTTAAAGAAGTCACTCCCGGTGAAGGGATCTCGTCTGTTTCCTCATCGAATGAGGTGCTGGATATTCATGAATACCACTATGCAAAGCATGAAATAAAAAAGCAATCAAAAACAAAACCGAGTGGGTTGTAGCATCTTCCAGTTTTGATAAAGAGGTCACTCCTGGTTAAGGGATCTTGGCTCCTTCCTCATCGAATGAGGTGCTGGATATTCTACAAAGAATACCGCTATGTAAAGCAAAAACTAGAGCTACCCTTTTTGAAAAATTGAATCTACAACATCTTTAGGTTTCTTTCTTTTCATTAATATCATTAATGAAGTCCCATCATTTATGCTTCTTAAGCATCACAGAAGAAACGAAAATAGAACGTACGCTTATGCCATCCGCATTCACCGCAGTGTCCCGTTATGCACCGTTAGGTTACTTAACTAACGTCATAGCGGGGCGGGACTAGCGCGGGTGCAAAACATAAGCAACGTTAATTATATATCATATATATATAATAACAACATTCGTCTCAGCATATAAAGTGATCACATCACAGAATATCAGCACCAGAAGTCCACATATTAAATATTGGATATACTAGGAATTACGTGTTTTAAATTAAGCCAGTAAAAAACACGGATTCCGCGATCGCGATGAATAGCCAAACCCACATTCCTAGACCCCTACAAGAGCGGCAAGAAACCCTCCCAATTATAGAGTTAGGAGACCCGGTCTTGACTCCTCAAGATGGTCTCCCACTGGACTCTAGAACCCGGTTACTAGTGCTCCCCATCTTGGGTATATCCTAATGCGGAAAAGTAAATAATATACATCAATGGTGACATCATCCTCAATCCGGAAGTGTCCCAATAAAAGAATATTACATACAAGTTTTTACATGAATGAAAATGAAAAACTCTCATCTCACGCAAAAACCCCCGGCTATTCAAACACGACTATCCAATATAACATATCAAAGCAACACATAACATCGCATGTCATCAACGTAAGTAAATATGTGTATCCCAATTGTCATTGACATATAATAACGAAAACCGGTGATACACCATATATTACACTTACGGTCGCAGAGAAGAAAGTGAAAACTACAACAATTGGAATCCACAACCACCTTAGACATCATAAACCCGAATATCATATACTTCGGATTTCATGCCTAACCATATGAATTCCTTAAACATCATAAACCCGGAATATCTCATATTCTGAATTTCATTCCTAACATTATAAACCCCGTATTTCAGTCTCGATATTGAAAACACTTTTCAATAACAAGTCGGACAATTCAACAAGATTCCCGACAAGTTGATTGAATGCTCGTCGAAAACTTTAGCAGAAGGCCGCACCCCCGATGCCGTCGACGAAGTGCACTTAGGCGGAACACCGTGGCCGCGAGCAACCGGACGGATGATTTAGGCAACGAGGCTCTCCAGCAATCACTCGTTCGGGGCTATAGGGCATGGCTATCTAGTAATGTTACCCGGCGAGTATCAGCATACACTACGTGACTGCGACAGAGTTTTGATCCATATCAAAACCCCGTAGCAACTGATCAAATGAGACTAAATTGCTAGATTTATAAAATTCAAATTAGTTTTCACAAAAATAATTATTGTGGATTCCAAATATTGTATCATAATTCACCGATAGCTAGATGATGTTAAACATTTCGATTGAATCAACAAATACCCAAAATTTCCTAGAGAGCTCAACACTTGAGCACATTTTAAAAATACCCAGAATATACCACAACACCTATAGAACAACCGTAGAAGGGCCGACCCATGCCTCACTCATAGCGTCGTGGAACTGCCGCAAACCCTAGGATTTGGTCACGGTTCTGCGGTCAAAAAGTTGAGTTTGGGTATCGTTCTTCTAGAGGGTCCATAGAATCACCTGCATGATTTTCTGAAGATTTTAAACTTAGAAAAATCCAACTTTTGGAAAATTTCCAGTGTGGGAGAAAATGAGTTATTGATATTTGTTTAAACTTTTTAGCGTCGTCTAAATTACCCGAAACGATGTTAGAATTACGACTACGAAACACACCGAATTGCCTTTACAGAAAGATAACATCATATGTAATCTTAGTAAAAACAAACAACACCAGAAACACCAAACCCCAGAGACTGGAACACCACATAAAAACGAAGCCAGAACTAGCCAAGAAAATCGGCCAGGCCGGACAATTACTCTATTTCTTCGGGTCAAATCCAGCGGATGGGGTTCGATTTTGTGTAGTGTTCATGATACGTCTCATGAAACATTCTGCAGTTGCTTAAAAAAATTTTAGAGGACTTTTAAAATTCAACAGAGACTAGGCTTTTGTTTCGAAGTTTCGGAGTTGTTTTAGTTTCGTAATTATACAAACATCGTCTAATTCTCTAACTTGGCTCTGATACCATTGCTAGGTTCCCTAGCACGACCACAGGGTTTCGGGAGGCATCGACTATGCCGTTTTCAAAAAATTAGTGTGCTAAAGAACCTTAACCTAGATTCTTGACTAGAGAATTATACGAAACAAGAATGTAAACATCTTTATATCTAACTGAACAAGAAATATAACCTTTGTAGACCGGTCCTTCACTTCATAAGCTCCGTGTAGTAGTCCCTTCGCTCTAAGCAGTGTTCTCCCGGACTTTAGTAAAGCTCCACAAGGTGAAATGAACAAGCTTGCTTGAAGTCTTCGAGATCGAAAATGATCTATGTCGAGGAGACACTAACTCAAGCTACCTCTTCACTGATTAGGAATTAGTGAAGCAAACAACTTATACTAAATGGCTAGTCTAGTGTAGGTTGATGAAATAGGAATTTTGCTCACTTTAGAAATAATTTTCTTACTAATTTTCTTCACCTCCCAAAAAGCTAGAGAGCTTGAGGAAAGAAATGAAGAAAAGCAACCATGGAAAGAAGCAAGTGTAGAATGGCAACCATGGGTGAGAAATATCTCATATAACTCTTATAGAGACTAAACCATGGCTAACAATAATGGTTAGGTTAAAAATATCTAGAGCGAGACAAAATTAGTGGACTAAGTCAAAGGTTAGCACAAAGCTTCTCCAAGCTTCTAACCTTGACTAATTTCCAACTAATTTTCTTTTACTCTTAATAAATAAAACCCCATATTATTATTTGTATGGTATGAGTCTCATACATCCGTGTCATATATAGCAACTAGCATGACACATATAATATATATCACATATATATTAAGTGTACACAAGTGAGAAGAAAAAGAAATGCTTAAGTGAGCAAATATTAGTTAATGTACATTAATATATCAAATATATAATTATACATTAAATTATTAAATCAACACTTGATTTAATAATCCAGCTATATCACATATAACCGACTAATATCATATGTATCAACTTATCGAATCAACACTTGATTTGATAACCCGGTCATATCACATATAACCGACCGATAACACAAATTGCGAGAATAGAATACGGTATCAAATACACGTATTAATCTCGGTCCTATACATATCACATATGTGCTCCTACTACGTTTCTCCTGAGCCGGGAAACCTCTGTGTAGGACTCTAAAGACTCGTCAATACGCCGGCAGTAGGTGATGATCATATTAGTCACCCACAAGCGGTCAACGGTACTGCTAGACGTAACGGCCATCTGGGTGTTGAGCGATCAGAAGATCAACAAGCAAGCCTGCTCAAACTCATGCGAATCTAATCAGTAACACTACCATACAGTCTGGTCTCTTCTCTGATATGTCGCATATCCAGCCTGGGGATGGTAAACGTCAGACCCCAATAGCCTGCCTGATAAGTCATGCGGATGTAAGGCCCATAACGGTTCGAGAAACTACAGATAACGCATACCAGTAAATCTCAACAAACCTGACCAGAGATATCCTGTTATCGCCAATCGAGCATAGCGGAACATCAACCCCCAATACTGGGAGAGACGAAATCCCCTCCTATCGCTCATTGATTCCATGTAACTAGGGATTGTACCCAAAAACCACCGTTTTGCATGTTCTCTTGAACATGGTAAGGTGGAAATCAAAGCACAGTGGGAATCACACAAGACTCTATGATGATCTCGGGTCAACAGACTAACCTGTACTAGTGTCACCAGAGAACTACTATCTGACGTGAAGTATAGTACCATTTAGGAGTTCTCGGCGAGTCCGTTCAGTGTACCCAGTCTCTACTGAGCACCCGTATACCTTCTCTGATGTCAAACATCAATGGATGTTGGATCATCCATCGCCCATCATATGGGTCAAGAAGCGTATACGCTAGTCTACTCTGAAATATCGATGTCCCGTCTCGATACTCCCACGACTAGGAACTATTGAAGGATGTACTTACCGACTACCCTGGCCCCACTAATATGATCTACATCATAATTCTGGTAGTCAAGTATACATCCAAAGAGCTTTATCAACATGTAACAGACAGACAATAAGTGTACATGTTAAGATAAAGAGCAACCAGATAGCATACTATCATATCGAGGAAGAAAGTCCTCCCTATATATGTCCAAGCATCCACCATAATATACATCACATGTACAATAATGGCCTCTAGGGCATACATACAACTAACAATAACTTCATTTTTATTGTTTTTTATGTTGAGGTGCCTATAAATACCAGAATAAATGTAACACCCTAGTTCATTTATACCAGTTCTATTTTGGGCATTTCTTTATTTATGGCTATTTCTTGATTTGTTATGTTTTGGGTGTGAATAGTATAGTTGGTGTCCGTGTTTGCATCTGACCCGACCCGCATGCTGGGAAACCTGTCTTCATTCATGTTTATGATTTATCCCGGTTAGTTATGAGAATCCGTGCACTTTCATGTTATATAACTGCATTATATCCGACATCTGCATTTTTTCAATATAACATATAAAGTCAATAAAATATTTTAAAAGTATCTAGCATGACCTGTATCATACTCCTGACCCTGTTGTAGCATCTGTACATTATGTTCTTGTCCCATTCAGTGAAACGGACTCGTTTAAATAGCTACGTGCATGCTACGTGTATCCGTTCTTGGGGGTATGCATTTTCGTTATCCGGCTATCATATTTTGTTTTTGGTTAACACGTATATTATCCGTATTTTTAAACCATAACTTTAGACCCGACCCGGGAATATTTTGGACTATTTTTGTATTAGCAAAAATCTCAAATATATAATATAATATTGCTTTTATATTAACAGTTTAATATATTTACTTTTACAACTAAATATATTTTATATTATCTAAATCCTAACTCTAAATCCTAACTCCCCACACCTCTCTGTATCTCTCTCTTCTTATAATATATTGATTATATTTTACCTAAACCTATAACCCACGTCTTTCTCTCTCTTCTCCTTATTTATTTTTCTTTCCCCCGCCTTCCTTCTTCTCCCTGCCTCGTCTCGAAACCCGACGCCCCAACCCTCGTCGCGTCGCCTCTTGCCGCCGACCCGCCTCTACCATCGCTAACATCTTCGATTTTGCCTCCTCCTTACTTCCTCCTCTCCCCGCTTACCTCCCTCTCCTCCGCTGCATCCCCAATGACGAGACCGCGACAAACCCATGAACTCGATCCATCGTTGCCTCACCTCTCCATCGTCTTCTGCATCCCTAACCTTCGCCGACATCTCCTCAACCTCGTCTCCCTCTCCTCTCCTTTCCCGACCTCGAAACCCACTGCAATCCCTGCACATAATCGAACCCTGCACTTAACCCGATCCTGACTTCATGAAACCTATAGCCACCTCGCCGTCGGCCTCATCCCATCACCACCACCTCTCCTCCCTCATCCTCATCCCCTCGTTCTCCCCATCAAGTCACCGGCATCACTTTCCCCTCCGTTCCTGACGAACCTGCAACCCCGAACCCAATACCCGTGGCGAACCCAAGAATCCCAACTCCTCGTCGCCGTCGTCGCTCTTAGCCCCTCGTCGCCATCCCCATCACCACGACCTCATTTTCTCCTCCCTGCACCCCGACCAGAACCTGCACCCTAACCAGAACCTGTACACCCCGACAGAGCCCCTGCAGCCCTCGTCACCTGTGTCTCGCCGGAGCCGTGCCGCCGCCGACGATCCGGGCGACCCAGTCGACGTTCCCAGCCAGCGTGGTCACCTTCTTGCTTTGTCTAGTCCTGTCCCGTGCGCGTGCATGTACATTGCGACGTTTACCCGACGTCGGATGCAGCGTACGCATCCCGTCGTGAGATCTGATCAGGCAAGTTTATCTTGCTACATGCTATGATATATATTTTATATCCATATGAATAAAAATATTACATGTTTATTGAGTCATGCGTCATATGTTACAGTTTTACAGTTTTGCAATACCCGTTCGCATCCGTACAGTTTATCACATATCTAGTCGCATGCAAGTTTATCTTGCTACTGCTATGTTATTATATTTGCATCCATATTAATAACAATATTAAATGTTCATTGCATTATGCATTTTATGTTACCGTTTTACAGTTTTACAATATCCATTCGCATCCGTACAGTTTATTACATATCTAGTCGCATGCAAGTTTATCTTGCTACATGCTATACTACTGCATTTTACATTCATGCGAATAATAATATTACATATTGTTTAGTTATGCATCCTATGTTACCGTTTTACTGTTTTCGGATAGCCGTTCGTATACGTATCATTTAATATATATCTAGTTGCATACCATATCATATTATATAATGTTAGCGTTATATTAGCACCCCATGCTTGATAATGTACATCATACGTAGTCATGAAATTGTAGATGTAATCCCTGATGGACATTTGTGCAACGATGTTTTACTGTGCATCCGTACTTTTACCGTGATTCGATGCTTGCTACATTTTACTGTTGGGCATCCATTTGATACATGTGCACTACCTGACATGACTTGATATACCACTGCTTGACTTGATACCTGATCATGTTCCTAATGACGACAATCCTGATTTGTCGTCCTGACGGACGTATCCTGTTGTCTACATAGGCAAACCTGTACCTGCTTGATCATGTGTTGGCATTAGCTCCAGATTATCAATACCTGACTTGAACACATAACCTTGGGGGCATTGGGAAATCAAAAGTGTAGCTTAAAAGGGTATTACTTGATCCGTGGTCCCGGGGGATAACGGGACAGAATCATTCATGATTCTTACTTGATCCGTGGTCCCGAGAGATAACGGGACAGAGTCATTCGTGACTCTCACTGCCTGGTCCCAGGGGATAACGGGACATATTCTTTTGAGTTACATGGAGGAGTACACTAATTGATTTCAAACAAAGTATAGAATAGATAACCCAGTAGTACAGTTTAGATTGATCACCGCACGTCACATACACTGACACACTTCACCGTTCTATATCCGTGTTTACTTATTACATTCATGTTATTGTTTATATTTCATGCATGCATATCTTGTTACCTCCTGGTTATATTCTATTGTTTGATATTATGACGCACTGACGTTTGGGTTTTACATGGCCCAGATCCTTTATCTCTTTCATAGGCCGGTCAGGAGTACTTCAGCCGACAAGCCGAACAGTGAGGAGCATGTTGGTGTTTAGTTTAGTTTAGTTTTTCTTTCCGCGTTTTCATTTCCTGATGTGAGCCCGTATTTGGGACGTACTTTCCTGATGTTATTGCTTATTGGATTTATTGCTTCCGCACATTTATATTTCTTGACTCGTTCATTCTGGCATATGGACATATACTAGATAGTTTATTTTATTTTACTGTTCTTGATATCTTATAAACAGACGTAATGTGACTGTGGAGGGATGTTTCCTAACCACAGGTAACATGGTTGGCTCTGTCACGTGCCGATCGTAGCGCACTGTGGGAAGAGGGGCGTGACAATAAAGAACAAGCTTGGGAGCCACACTTAGCCTACTTTTACTTCATTTCAATTTTACATTTTGTAATGTTTGTTCAAGCTTTGTACATAGTAGATATGATTATTTTGAGTTCTTTGTTTTATCTAATCTTGTAACCTCTTAACTGAGCTTGCATGGTTAGATTTGTTAGTTATATGTATGCCCTAGAGGCCATTACTGTACATGTGATGTATATTGTAGTGGATGCTTGGATATATATAGGGAGGACTTTCTTGCTCGACATGATAGTATGCTATCTGGTTCCTCTTTATCTTAACATGTACACTTATTGTCTCTCTATTACATATTGATAAAGCCCTTAGGATGAGTACTTGACTACCGAGACTATGATGCAGATCATACTAGTAGGGCAGAGGTAGTCGGTAAGTACATCCTTCAAATGTTCCTAGTCGTGCGAGTATTGAGATAGGGCATCAATACTCCAGAGTAGACTAGCGTATACGCTTCTCGAACCATGTGATGGGCGATGGATGATCCCATATCCATTGGTGTTTGACATCAGAGAAGGTATACGGGTGCTCAGTGGAGACTGGGTACACTGAATGGACTCGCCGAGAACTCCTAGATGGTATTATACCTATCATCATATAGCAATTCTCTGGTGACACTCGTACAGGTTAGTCTGTCGACCCGAGATCGTCATAGAGACTTGTGTGATTCCCAATGTGCTTTGATTTCCACCATACCACATCAAGAGATCGTGCAAAAAGGTGGTTTTTGGGTACAGTCCCGAGTCACATAGAGGCAATGAGCGATAGGAGGGGATTCGTCTCTCCCGGTATTGGGAGATGATGTTGCGCTATGCTCGATTAGCCATAACAGGAAATCCCTGTCCAGGGTTGCTGAGATCTACTGGTAAGTGTTATCAGTAGTTTCTCGAACCGTTATGGACCTTGCGTTCGCATGACTTATCAGGCTATTGGGGTCTGACGTTATACCACCCCCAGGCTATGATATGCGACATATCTGACGAAGAGACCGGACTGTACGGTAGTGTTACTGATTGGATTCACAGGAGTATGGGCAGGCTTGCCTATTGATCTTCTGATCACTCAATACCCGGGTGGCCGTTACGTTTAGCATACCGCTTGCGGCTTGTGGGTGTTTGATATGATCATCACCTACTGTCGGCGTATTGACGAGTCTTTAGAGTCCTACACAGAGGTTTCCTTGTTCATGCGAAACGAAGTAGGAGCACATATGTGATATGTGCGAGACCGAGATTAAAACGTGTATGTGATACCGTATTCTATTCTTGCGATATGTGATATAGGTCGGTTATATGTGATATAGCCGGGTTATCGGATCAAGTATTGATTCGATAAGTTGTTACATTTGATATTAGTCGGTTATATGTGATATAGCCGGATTATTAAATCAAGTGTTGATTTAATAATTTAATGTATAATTATATATTTGATATATTATATTACATTAACTAATATTAGCTCACTTAAGTATTCATTTTTCTCACTTATGATACATTGATATATATGTGATATATGTTAAATGTATTGTTTTCTTTTTGTGTACACACACACACATACACACACATATATATGTGATACATATTAGTGTGTCATGCTAGGTTACACAAACAACATGTATGTATGAGACTTATACCATGCTAGGGTTTATGTTATGGTTTTATTTATCATTGAGCAAATTCAAAATTAGTAGAGATTTTGTCATGGGTCAAAGCTTATAGAAGCTTGTAGGTTTCATTGACTTAGTCCACTCTTTTGTCTTCCTTAAGATATTTATTGACCTAACCATTAACCATACACCATGGTTTATTCTCTACAATGGTTAGTGTATGTGATATACTCACCATGGTTGCATTTCTAAGCTCATATGAATTATTCTTTCATCACTTGAACTTCATCTTCTTCTTCTTCATTGAAGCTTTCTAGTTTTTGATCAAGTGATAAATTTAGTGAGAAAATAAAATCTAAAGTGAGAAAAATTCTTACTTCATCATCCTCTACTATTAGCCATTTAGTTTAGGGTGTTTGTTTCACTAATTCACATATTAGTGAAGAGATAGCATGAGCTTGAGTCTTCTCGACGTAGATCATTTTCGGCCTCGAAGACATTGAGTAAGCTTGTTCATTTCTTCATGTGAACCCTTACTTGGGTCTGGGTCTTCATAACTTGCAGCGAAGGGACTACTACACGGAGCATTAGAAGTGAAGGACCGATCTACAAAGGTTGTATTGCTCATTCAGTTTAGATGTAAAGTTGTTTACATTGCTTTTTGTATGATTCTCTAATTAAACATCCTATGTTTTTGGGTTCGTTAGCACGGCAATTTTTTAATTTGGCATGGACGATGCCGCCCGAAACCCCGCTGCCGTGCTACGTAACCCAGCAGTGGTATCAGAGCCTAGCTAGAGAATTACACGATGTTTGTTAGATTATGAAACCGAAATAAATCCGAAACTTGAATCCCTTTAACCTAGTTTCTATCGAATTTGAAAAATGGCTTCTAAAAATTTTTTAGCAACTGCAGAATATTGTATGTAATACAATATGAACACTAAGAAAATTTGAAGCAAATGGCCGATTTTTGGCTGAGCACATCATCACTAAAACCGAGCAGGCCGGCCCTATTCATGAGTTCTGGCTTCAAATTTTTTCAGTGTTCCAGGCTCTGGGTTTTGGTGTTTCAGGTGTTGCTATTTTTTGCTAAATTTGCATATGATGTTATCTTTGTGCAAAGGAAATTCGGAGTGTTTCGTAATCGTAATTCTAACACCTATTCGGGTTTTTTAGACGACGTTAAAAAGTTCGAACGGATATCAATAACTCATATTTTCTCTCACAAGAAATTTTCCAAGAGTTGGATTTTTTCCGTGTTTAAAATCTTCAAAAAATCATGCAAGCGATTCTGTTGACCCTCTAGAAGAACGATACCCAAACTCGACTTTTTGGATCGCGGAACCGCAGTTATACCCTAAGGTTTGCAGCAGTTCCATGGCGACATAAGTGAGGCATGGGTCGGCCCTTCTACGGATGGTCCATAGGAGCTGTGGTATGTTCTGGGTATTTTTTGAACTCCGCTCAAGTGTTGAGCTCTTAGGGAAAGTTTGGGTGTTTATTTATTCGATCGAAAATTTTAACATCGTCTAGCTATCTGTGATTGCGATACAATATTTGGAATCCACATAATTAGTTATGAGATAACTAGTTTGAATTTTATAAATCCAGCAGTTTAGTCTCATTTGATCGGTTGCTACGGAATTTTAATGTGGATCAAAAGTCCGTCGCAATTACGTAGTGTACGCGGATACTCGCCGGGTAACCTTACTAGATAGCCATGCCCCATAGCCCCGACCAAGTGACTGTAGGAGAACCCCGTCGCGAAAAGCATCCGTTCATGTGCTCACGGCCGCAGTGTTCCGCCTTAGTGCACTTCGTCGATGGCATCGGGGGTGCGACCATCTCATAAAGTTTCCGATAAGAATTCGATTAGGTTATCGAGAATCTTGTTGAATTAAAAGAGTTTTCAATATCAAGACTAAAATGCGGGGTTTATAATTGTTAGGCATGTGATGTCTAAGAAATTCATTTGGTTGGGCATGAAATCCAAAATATGTGATACGTTGGGTTTATGATGTCTAAGATGGTTGCGGAATGCAATTGTTGTAGTTTTTCACTTTCTTTTTTGCGACCGTAAGTGTAATATGTGGTGTATCGCCGGTTTCATTACTATACGTCAACAACAATTGGGATACGCATATTTACTTACGTTGATGACATAGATGTTATGTGTTGTTGTGATATGTTATATTGGATCCTCGTGTTTTGAATAGCCGGGTTTTTTTTTATGTGAGATGAGAGTTTTTCATTTTCATTCATGTAAAAGTTTGTATGTAATATTCTTTTATTGGTGCACTTCCGGGTTGAGAGTGATGTCACCATTGATGTATATTACTTACTTTTCCGCATTAGGATAGCCCTAAGGCGGGGAGCACAAGTAACCGGGTTCTAGGGTCCAGTGGGAGACCATCTTGAGAAGTCGAGACCGGGTCTCCTAATTCTAGAATTGGTAGGGTTGCTTGCCGCTCTCGTAGGGGTCTAGGGATGTGGGTTTGGCTATTCATCGCGACAGTGGAATCCGCGTTTTTTACTGGCTTAAATAAAACAAGGAAATCCTAGTATATCCAATATTTCATATGCTATCTTCTGCTACTCTGTGATGTGATCACTGTGATATGTTGAGACGAATGCCTATATTATATATATGATATATAATAAATATTACTGCTTTCGTTTCTTCTGTGATGCTTAGGAAGCATAATTGATGGGACTTCATTAATGAGATTAATGAAAGAAAAAGAAACCTAAAGATGTTGCAGAATCATGTTTTAAAAACTGGTAGCTCTAGTTCTTGCTTTGCATAGCGATATTCCATGTAAAATATCCATCACCTTATTTGATAAGGAAAGAGCCGAGATCCATGTTCATATCATAATTTTGCATTATTATATTCCCCATTCTTATTCTTTTTACAAATAAACAGGTGCTTTTGACCCATGTCTGCTACATAGTTGCAGGTTACAGGTTCTCGGAACATAAACAGTGAAAAAGATGAAAAAAGACGATACAAAAGTGAGACTACGACCAACAAATGAAAGAATCTTGATCAAGCCTACAGTTTGAAGACTAAACGAAGATCAATGGACGATTTCACAAAGAACAAAGGCGGCGCAAGGTTCAAGACTTCGTCACGAAGCAAGCGGTAAAAGTCCACGACTATATTCACTGTGGAAATCTGGAAGAACTCTGGAAGCCAATCTGAGAAAACAACTGAAGAAAATAACAGGAAAAATGCAACAGAACAAATACCTGAGAAGAAGATCCCATAATCCCTATATATGGCCGCGGATCCACAGCCAAACATGGGTCTTGGCCGCGGTTCCGCGGCCATGTGGAGCCCGGGTCGGCGCGAACTTCGACGATTGATGGCGTGCGTTGACTAGGTCTTTTTCTTAGGGGGTAAAATTGTAAAAGCAGATGTGCGTCGATTGTAAACCTAGGGTTTCTATGAATCTATAAATAGAAGCCCTAAAACCTTTTTTAGGTTATGCCTTTTTTCATTAATCAAAAATTCAGAATTCTATGTATGGAGAGAGCCATCAAATAAAGGATGCTTCTTTTTATTCATCTATTCAGATCTGAAAATTCCTGTGTAAATGTTTGGAGAGAGCCATCAATAAAGTAAGTAGTTTTATTTAATTGCCCTAGTTAATTTTTATTCTGCCTTAGGATAGAGTTTTCATTCTTTGCCCTAGTTAGATAGTTAGAGATATTTTTCAATTCCCTAATGAGCGAGTAGTCTCCTCGCTTGTTAGGGTTAGATTTGGGGAAGGCTTGAGAGATGAAATCTCTCACCTCTTTCTTTCCCCCTCACATATAATTAATAGGACTCCATGCATACATACACACACCATTCCCTACGGCACCTTACCCCTCGAGGTAACGGTGATACCGTAGTATAAACGACCGGTTGCGTATGTTTTCCATGGAGGTTAAGGTAAGAAATAAGAAAGGAAGGACTAGAACCTAGAGAAAGAAACATCGTTTCTTCCCGATGGAACTAATCCCCTTTATTAATCGTTACCATAATACCTAAAGAGATCTAAATTAGGGCATTAAAAGCGGTGAGGAAATCTTCAATTTCCAAACTTAACCTAAACCTAAACCTAGCAAGATTCTAGTCTTAGTATAAATCAGTTTAGTTTTTAGCGATAATCCATTCACACCGTTTGGAATTAACTCGTTAGACCAAATTAGGAAATACACAACATCCTTGTGGACCGACCCGTACTCACCGGCTAGCTACCAAGCGACGCCGTTCTTGATTGCGGTTATAAATATTTTTTGATTCATGTTTTAAAAGTGCAAGCACGCTAAATAAATCTCTTTCAATCAAATGGCGCCGTTGCCGGGGATGGCGTAGTATTTCCATTTTGCAATTTCGGGTTAATATAAAATATAAAAATCATAAAAACTGAAAAATTAAAAAATATATATAAATTTAGCATCTTTTTATTGTTTGAAGGGTTTTTCGTGTGAATTTTGCAGGATCGACGAACAAGTTCGGATCTGGAACAATCCAGAGATCAAAACAGAAAACGGCAGATCTGAACAACAGAGAAAAGTCAAGCCAGAGGAGCAGAATTTTTCTCGGGAACCGTGCCGCCTCCTCCACCGCAGAACCGCCGCGCGAACCCCCTTCTGGCCGCGGAACCGCCGCGACCTGGTGACTTCAGCTGGTGAAAAAAACCCTCTGTGAGCTTACTTTTCCTCCTCTGCAACCCTAAATGTCTACTCTGTAAAATCTCCTGCAGGATTCTTTGCGCTTAAAATCTCTCCCCCTTCCAATAATTGAACTTGTGCAGGATTCTTTGCGCCGTGCTAAAAATAAAAAAAATTGTTGCAAGTGATTGTTTACTGCTTTGCATATTTAATCGGACTTTAAGGGGCTTGAGACCAATCCAGATTGGGTGGGGATTTCATCACCCTTCCCAGGACCCCAGAAATCACATAAGGCATATTACATTGACCATCATTTAATTAAAAAAAAGATTAGACTCAGCCCTAAGGACTTCGCGCTCAATAGGACAGAGAACTAGTTGTAGGCATCGACCGTTGATCCTTACCTGACTTTGTGGTGTCTAGGCAAGTGTTTCTAAGGCAAGTAGTTACTTAATTAGGTCCACTACTTACGTGGTGGAGAGCCTCCCACTTATCTGGCACTTACCTGGCCATAATTGGCGGTGAAGAGGCGGTTTGAGGTCCTATTTCTTACCTTTTGGAACAGTTAGGAGCTGTCTAGCTGACCTAGGTGACCCTAGATCTAGGCCTGATTGTGCATTTGTGGTTGATTGAACGTGTGTCTAAGCCTTTTATCAAAAATCTTTTTGCAAAAAGCACCACATAAAAAAAGGGGGAAATTTTTTCTTACAAAAACTTGCAACTTGTCGCTAAAAATCCTTGCACTCCACTTACATCACTTTCTTCTCATTAACGTTTTCTTACCCCCACATTCTGTTTTTTACTTTTTGACTACACTACCTCTTTAGTGTATGTCTGTTGGACTAGGGACACTAGTGCCCGATTAGTCTGTGTCTCGTTGGTACCGACCGACGAAGCTTTCGACTCCGAAGTCGAAATTCCTTCCACTTCCTTACCTTCACCTTCACATTCTTCCTTCGAAGGGATGTCGGGATATAATCCTAACAACACCTTACCCACGGGACCGATTCCACCTCTGTTAGGTGCGAATAACCCGCAACACCCGCCTGTTGAAGCGCCCCAACGAATCGCGCTCCAGGATCTTTTCTACCCTGTCCGCACCGTCTTACCTACTTGTCTTTCACTCCCACCGGCAAATGGGGACAATTTTGAGATCAAACCCCACTTCATCAATATGTTGCTAAAGTTTCACGAACTGGAATCCGAAGATGCCTATATCTTCATAAACAAATTCCAAAACGTTTGCGCAATGATGAAAACAACCCAATTATCAGATGATGCTATAAGGCTAAAGGTCATTCCTTTCACCTTATGTGACTTAGCCGAGAAGTGGTTATACAGCACAGCATCACATTCAATTAAAAATTAGGACGAGTTTGTTAAAGCTTTTCTTAAAAAGTTTTATTCTCATCACAAGACCGCGAGAATTCGCAATGAGATTATACAATTTTCCCAGCTTCCTTCCGAACCATTTTGGAAGTGTTTTGAAAGATTCAAAGACCTACTTGTTCAATGCCCTCACCATAGTATCGAAAATTGGCAATTGCCAAACTTTATACGAGGGATTGAACCCAGCAATGAAGCAGTTGCTGGAAACCATTTGTCAAGGTCACTTTCTAACCAAATCTAGTGAGGAAGCTTGGCAGTTTCTCGAGGATCTTGCTGAACAAACACTTCAGTAAGAAAGCACTAAGACCACCTCATCTTCTTCTGTTGGTCAATCTAGGGAAGGCATACATCAATTAGATATGTCGATAGCAATGAAGGCCGAGATGGCCGCACTTACGAAAAAGCTAGAAGCAATTGAGACCAAAATCTCATCGCCTTCTTCTGCCCCTGCTTTACCCCCATGAACTGTTTGTGCTTGTTGTTCGGATCCATCACACCTTACCGAAGAGTGTCCTTACAATCCACCTGTTCAAGGACAAAATCAAGTCAATGCTGCCTTTCAGCAACGACAAAGAAATGATCCATACTCTTCGACTTATAATCCGGGTTGGAGGAGTCACCCAAATTTTGCTTGGAATCAAAATCAACAATTCCAAGGAAACAACAACTTTCAAAGGCCTCCTCCTCCACAACAACAAGCACCCCAACAAACTCAATACCAGCAACCTTTCCAACCACAACCTTATCCAAATCAAACGAACAATTTTGTGCCTAACAACTTTTACCCTCAAAACAATTTTGTTCAACCAAATGATGATAAGGTTACCTTGCTAGAAAGAAGTCTAGATGCATTTCTCAAACAATCTACACAATCCGCAGCAAGGTTGGAGACTTCCATTCAGTCTTTGGTGCATAACAATGCTTCATACGATCAAAGCATCAAATCTATTGAGGCACAAATTGCACAACTAACTGCTGCGTTGAACGAGAGAGAAAAGGGAAAGCTTCCATCTCAACCATTGCCAAATCCTGGTCACACACACTACGCACATGTCGCATATGAATATCAAAATCATAATGTAAATGCGGTGACCACGTTGAGATCTGGAAGAGTGTTGCAAAATAACGTGGGTATTAGTGATGACACCCCCGCCGGTGGTTCTTCTTCTTCATCTTCTTCTTCTTCTCCATCCTCTTTTTCTTCACCTTCATCTTCTTCGTTAGAGCCTATTCTTCATTCTTCAAAAGGCTCTTCTTCTTCTAATCCAAACAGACCCACTTCTCACTTCACGAACACACCCACACTGGGATCCGTTCCAACTTCACATTCTACTCCACAGACATTGGACTCAACAGATTTTCAAAATGCTCCATTTCCAAACAGGTCGAGTTCCAATAAACCAACTCCACAAATGGAGAAGATTGTGGAGTTATTTAAACAGGTTAGCATAAATATACCTCTCTTGGATGCAATCCAACAAGTCCCTTCTTACGCGTAAATCTTAAAAGGCTTATGCTCCTCGAAGAGAAAATCTCAGATACCCAAGAAAGTGCTAGTAGCTAGTGCCGTGAGCAATGCTATTAACCAACGTCAACCCTTACCCCAAAAACGAAAGGACCCTGGCTGTCCTACAATTTCAATAACAATTGGGGATAAGAACATCAATCGAGCACTTTTAGATCTTGGGTCTAGTGTTAACCTGCTTCCCTACTCCGTATACGAGCAATTAGGTGTTGGAGAGTTGAAACCCACTCGTTGTACTCTCCAAATGGTTGATCGATCAATCACCCATCCTAGGGGTGAGTTAGAGAATGTGTTGATCAAAGTAGGGGACTTCATATTCCTCGTTGATTTTATTGTTATGGACACACAACCTGTTGCTAACCCACAAAACCAAATTCCGGTGATCCTCGGTCGACCATTTTTGTCCACTTCCAATGCTGTAATAAATTGTCGCAATGGCTCTATGACTCTATCCTTTGGGAAGATGTCTAGTGAGTTCAATATTTACAGGATAGGAACTCTGCCCCCCGTGCCTAAAACTAGTACACGAGAAGTTTGCTCGATTCACGAAATCACGCAGGAGGACTGCGAGCTTGAAAAATTTCTGTTTGATGACAACGGTTTTGACGCCATTAGTGCATCCCTCCTTGAATCTAACACAGTTGGCACAACCGATATTGATTATGAATGTTTCACTTTTTCGGACGATTTTGACGACTCACCGTCCGAATATGAGTCCTTTGAATTTTTGGATGAGTTAGTTGAACCATCCGATTCGGTTGTTTACAGTGATTTCGAACCATTGTTGGAATCCTTTGAGTTCGAGGTAGATTCCCCAATTTTACCTTTGATTGTTTCGCCTCCGAAACTCGAACTCAAGCCCCTGTCGTCTCACCTTAAATACGCTTACCTAGGTGAGAATGAGACCTTTCCCGTTATCATATCGGCCTCTCTAGCCCTCGAGCAAGAGAAAGCCCTTTTAATGGTCTTACAAGATAAGCGGCAAGTTTTCGGCTGGACTATGGCGGACATCGAGGAGATTAGTTCCCTCATAATTGAATATTATATGCATATGATGGATGATGCCAAGTCAATAAAGGTTCCACTGAAACATCTTGGGGATTGTGTGGATAATCAACCTCCTCCTTTAGAAGTTGAACCACCCCCTTTTCTTTTAATAAGCTACGAAAATACCAATATTCCTCTGATTTCTGAGCATTCCCATTCTCGTTTTCATTCATCATCACCTCTTATCTCTTCACTGCACTGTCCATACCACCACTTATCTCTTCCCCAATTCTTCTTGGCTCGGTACAACATGTTCTTCCACCGACCAATGCTTTACACAGATAAATTTTTCAACTGGTTGGTGTTGACTTTTGGTCTTTGCAAAGTTTGGCATTGACTAGTAATATCGTTTAACTGAAGT
Organism: Agapanthus africanus; assembly: GCA_030015575.1. NCBI lineage: Eukaryota > Viridiplantae > Streptophyta > Magnoliopsida > Asparagales > Amaryllidaceae > Agapanthus > Agapanthus africanus. Next base: position 437,600,141 of record CM057338.1, read on the forward strand.
TTGGGGGGACCTTTTTGTATATATATTTTTGTTTTTCTTTTAACAATAAAAAATATTTTAAAAATTATAAATAAATAAATAAAGGAGTGTCGACATTCTCAACCCTCTTGGTATGGCATGACAGTGAGGACACTGTCAAGTTTAAGTTTGGGGGTGTGCTCGGTAAGCTTTCTTCCTTCGCATTCATATGTACATTTTGGCATTTGCATACTTATTTTAAAACCTATAAAAAAAATTGAAAAATTATAAAAATTGAAAAGTTCAATTTTGGTTATATTTGACTTAAGTTTGACATGACGGTTGACTAGCTAGGAAAAACTAGATCTTAGATTTAGTGAATTAAAAACCCTAAAAATAACCTTTCTTAAAATTTAACGGTAGAAAGTATATGTCTTTGTAATTTATTTAGAAATAGGCAAATTTTGAGTTGACTTCTTGGGCTAAGTTAAAACAAGGGAAGAGTATTGATATTTTTATCAAAGTATAAGTTTGAAAAATAATTCCTAAGCTTAAGTCTAAATTCTGAAAACATATACCCTATAAATTGCACAAACACGCACCTTGAAACTTGGAATAGTAGAAGAGACTTTAAAATGCTCTTATCTAAAGTCCTTAGTATGAAGAAAAATAAAATAAAAATACAAGTGTGAATAAAGAGATAATAAAAAAATGAACATTGGTTTTTGTAACCACTTAAGGCTGCATTAATAGAAAAAAATATTTAGCGAGGGTGCTTCATCACCTAGTGCCTTAGACCAACTGGTTTGGGAGTCACTGCTAAAAGCCTTAGGGATTACAAAACTAGGAATTACGTTTTAATGTGCAAACACATTTTTTAATCGGTCGTTGGTACCTCAAGAAATATTAACGGTCGCATGAAGAATGTGTGAGCAATTTCATCTAAAATTCACCAATTGAAAAGTACTTTGGACGATGGACAAGAGTATGATAGCTTGATTTGAATTTCCAAGTATAGGGGTGATATATACACACACGTAGGGGTATGTGATTGGGGTTTAGATAAGAGATAGGAATGAAAAATAGGGCTTATATCTTTAGTAGAGATGATAGAAATTCCTAAGTTGAGATGGAACCCTAGAAGGAAAACATAAAAGATGCTAAAAGCTAAGTAAGTCTACAGAACATATATAATCTTAAGTTAAATGATAAGGAAGCGTGAAAAATACGGATGGATAATTTATGAGTCGAAGATAATAGACTTCCTTGTTAGAAAACCTAATTGGAGAATAAAAGTCAATAGGCCAAATTGATAGGATTTTGTGGGTAGTATTCGCTGAAAACCCTCAGGAGACAACACTCCTCCTACTAGGGACACCTAGAGGTTTAACGGCTTGTTGCACGAGCTCAGTGCAATCGCGTTTCCCTGCGAAAGTGAGGCTAGGTACTTTTTCGAGAATAAAATTAGGTTTGCTCGAGGACGAGCAAAAGATAAGTTTGGGGGTATTTGTTCATATCATAATTTTGCATTATTATATTCCCCATTCTTATTCTTTTTACAAATAAATAGGTGCTTTTGACCCATGTCTGCTACATAGTTGCAGGTTACAGATTCTCGGAACAAAAACAGTGAAAAAGATAAAAAGACGATACAAAAGTGAGACTACGACCAACAAATGAAAGAATCTTGATCAAGCCTGCAGTTTGAAGACTAAACGAAGATCAATGGACGATTTCACAAAGAACAAAGGCAGTGCAAGGTTCAAGACTTCGTCACGAAGCAAGCGGTAAAAGTCCACGACTATATTCACTATGGAAATCTGGAAGAACTCTAGAAGCCAATCTGAGAAAACAACTGAAGAAAATAATAGGAAAAATGCAACAAAACAATACCTGAGAAGAAGATCCCATAATCCCTATATATGGCCACGGATCCGCGGCCAAACTGGGTCTTGGCCGCGGTTCTGCGGCCATGTGGAGCCCGGGTCGGCACGAACTTTGACGATTGATGGCGTGCTTTGACTAGGTCTTTTTCTTTAGGGGTAAAATTGTAAAAGCAGATGTGCGTCGATTGTAAACCTAGGCTTTCTATGAATCTATAAATAGAAGCCCTAAAACCTTTTTTAGGTTATGCCTCTTTTCATTGATCAAAAATTCAGAATTCTATGTATGGAGAGAGCCATCAAATAAAGGATGCCTCTTTTTATTCATCTATTCAGATCTGAAAATTCCTGTGTAAATGTTTGGAGAGAGCCATCAATAAAGTAAGTAGTTTTATTTAATTGCCCTACTTAATTTTTATTCTGCCTTAGTATAGAGTTTTCATTCTTTGCCCTGGTTAGATAGTTAGAGATATTTTTCAATTCCCTAATGAGCGAGTAGTCTCCTCCCTGCCTTAGTCTCCTCGCTTGCCCCATCACATATAATTAATAGGACTCCATGCATACATACACACACCGTTCCCTACGGCACCTTACCCCTCGAGGTAACGGTGATACCGTAGTATAAACGACCGGTTGCGTATGTTTTCCATGGAGGTTAAGGTACGAATTAAGAAAGGAAGGACTATAACCTAGAGGAAGAAACATCGTTTCTTCCCGATGGAACTAATCCCCTTTATTAATCGTTACCATAACACCTAAAGAGATCTAAGTTAGGGCATTGAAAGCGGTGAGGAAATCTTCAATTTCCAAACTTAACCTAAACCTAACCCTAGCAAGATTCTAGTCTTAGTATAAATCAGTTTAGTTTTTAGCGATAATCCATTCACACCGTTTGGAATTAACTTGTTAGACCAAATTAGGAAATACACAACATCCCTGTGGACCGACCCGTACTCACCAGCTAGCTACCAAGCGACGTCGTTCTTGATTGCGGTTATAAATATTCTTTGATTCATCTTTTAAAAGCGTAAGCATTCTAAATAAATCTCTTTCAATCAATCCTTTCACCGGGAGTGACCTCTTTAGCGAAACTGACAGATGCTACAACCACTCGGTTTGTCTTTTGATTGCTTCTATAGTTTTTGCTTTGCATAGTGGTATTTATGAAATATCCTGCACCTTATTCGATAAGGAAAGAGCCGAGATCCCTTCACTGGGAGTGACCTCTTTAGCGAAACTAGTAAAAGCCTTAAAAACACTCCTTTTAAAATTCACTCGATTCTACAACGAGATCAAGTTCATTACGTAAAGGGTTTTCTTAAAAACCTGACGTAGCCCTCCGTTATTTCAGATAAATACTACTTAGTATTCGTGCTACGTTTTTTGGCCTGCGTCAAGGTGTAGTGCTTGGTAGCTAACCAGTGCTTATCTGCTGCATACGATGCGATTGGATTAGGATAGTCGTGCAACTTTGTTGGCCTGCAACAAGGGTCGTGCTGGTGGGTTTAATTCAATCATGAAATGTACGGGTTGAACTTGACTAGCGGACTATGGTTTGTTGGCCTGCGTCAAGGTTATAGGATGCTAGGGACAGAATATTATCAGGAATTTCAAGTGTTGAAATTTGCAATGAGATTGCATACCTTCTATGAGATAGTTGGATCTCAATACCCACTACGAGTAAGAGTTACTCATGTGAGAGTTTTACATATTACAATTAGCCGATCAAGTAGGTGTCTAGAAAGGTGTTAACGGGGTTACGCCCCTGGGAAAATGAGGTTTATTTTAGGTAGGTCCGTGCAAAAGTACGGGGAACTTCCCTCAAAGTACCGACACTGGCCTGGCCGAAAGATTGGCGAACTTGTAGGGTGTAATTAATCCCGGCTAGTTTTACCTTTTAGGATTTGAAGGAAGATTTGATAAAAACAGTGGGAGCCATCCTGATTAGATAAAATAATAACCAATCTGATCTTGCAAGAGCACACACAGAGTGTTCTCTTCTCTCTCTACTGGTAGCGACCATGTCATGCCTTAATCAAGATAATAATATGGATCATTGACCGAACATGCTTATTATACTATGCTTGGGAACGTTGGTTCCGTTATTTCTTATAATTGTTATAAGTCTGAGCAGGAAATAGGGGAATATCCGGATTCCTATGCCACCCAATCGAGGAATGAGCATGTTGATACATATTCTTCGGGTGCGTTCATTACCGAGAACTGTTTCTCAGTATGCTCTATGTCCTGAGTATATGATACCGGATCAGTATCCCGCATATGTAATATGTTACATGGGCTACAGAAAGGTAGAGAACTGAGAATGGATGATATGTCTCTAAGTGTAGAGAATGGTGCAAGTGTTGTAGCCAAATCAGTTGGCAAATATCACCTTGTATTAATACATTGATTCTGAACGAATATTATTACATACTAAACCTGATATACAATATTACATCAGTTTATTTATTAAGTTAAAGAAGGATATAATTATGTATTGGAGGATAATGTTGTGAACATTTTCCTGAATCAAGAGTTGATTCGATCAGGCACGTTATATAATAGCATATACGTTCTAAATCAAACCACAGTTCAAAGTATCTAGAACATACACAAGAGGAGTAGTTCAGAAATGAACGAATTCTTCTTGTGGCATTGTAGACTAGGTTATATTAATGCGACACGACCAGCTAAGTTACATAAGAATGAATATAAGAATCTGTTCGAATGTTTCATCTTATGCTACTTTCCAGTCTTGTCTCAAAGGTAAAATGGCATATACTCCGTTTACTAGAAATAGAGAAAGAGTTACTGAACTCTTGGGATGGATACATGATGATGTATACGGTCCTATGTCTACAAATGCCAAGGTTAGTTCTTTGTACTTTATTATATTCATCGATTATCTCTTAAGATTCGGACACGTGTTCCTGTTGAAATACGAGTCTGAAACTTTTGAGAAATTCAAGGAATATAAGCTTGAAGATTAAGAACCAAACGGGTATAAGTATTAAAGTCCTACGATGTGATCGAGGTGGCGAATACTTGTGCATGGAGTTCCTGGAGTTTCTAAAAGGAGAATATGATTCTCTCTCAGCTTACTCCTTCGAGTACACTACATCACAATAGTGTATCGGGGCGGAGGTATCACACCCTATGAGATATGTGTTAGGTCCACGTTACCTCTCCCGGTACTTACGGGGTTGCGGAAACGGTAAATCAAAATTTTTCTAAACTTTGTAACATGGACCGTAAAAGCCGGATCTTTGCTAAACTAAACTAGCATACTTGCTAAAGAGAGTTAGCTACTATGTTGATGGTTATACCTAAACTTGAACTCCTTCTCTTCTTGTTGTTGTTCTTCTTTCTTGTTCTTTGTAGAAGCTTGAATGGTTCTCTTCTCGTCGCCTTCTTCTTGCCGAAGATAGATCCACCTTGAAGGTTCGACCTTTGGGCTCTTCCTCGATCTTTGAGTGAACTAGGGTTTCCGGCTTGCTAAACCTTGAACCCTAGAGAGAGTAGAGAGTGTCTAGGGGTTGTTTTCTTTTCAAGGTGAAGGAATCTCAACACATGAGAAGGAATCACCTTGAGCTTGAGGAGGAAGAAGATGAAGAGAGGAGAGAGAATAGATATGAAAAGAATGAGCTCTCTTTTTCTTTTTGCAACCATAATGCAAAAGAAAAATATTATCTAAATGATAATAATTGAAATAAGAATAGTTGATGGTAATTTTGGAATGACCACTATCATACTTCTTTAAATGAAGTGTAAGCATGAATCAAGGAAGACTTTCAAGGTATGAAAGTGGTCAATGGTCAACAAGTCAACCAAGGTCAACAAGTCAACAAAAATCAACCATAACATAATTCTCATTTAATTACTATTATTAATAGATAATATATAAATCCATTAGGGTTTGGAAAATGAAGACTGTCAACTGTACATACGCACCCGTTCCGAAACCCTAATGAAAAACCTCATCCTCCGCCTCAAGCAACTGTGCATACACACCTGTATTCTCGTTCCGAGGAACAAGAATACCAAGAGATAAAAGCAACCCCCAAAACATATACCAGTATCTGGCTCAAACCAGAGCCTGCCAGTATAATCTGTCCGGACTCCAAACGTGCACAAGTGCGCGGATGAGAACGAACCCTGTCGCAAAACCATGCGACCTCTACTCTGTTTTGCCCAGAGGCGAAAACCCTCTGTGTGGGACTCTAAAGACTCGACACTACGCTGGCAGTGGGTTTAACCACAGACCGCAAGCGGCACTAGCTGTGCGTAACGGTCCCCAGGTAGATGCCGACAAGAAGGCTGACGAGGTGAAACCCCATCTGAACTCCTACTGAGTCTGAATGTGACATTCTCCGTACAGTCCGGTCTGTTCGTCTGATACATCGCATGGCGGGCCTAGGGGGGCGGTAAACGTCAGTCCCCTAATAGCGGTACAAGTCGTGTCGGAGTGAAGCCCAATACACCCTGAGATAACACTGGAACCTACCAGTACATCTCGCTTGCCCTGGCCAGGGACTACTTGTGTAATGGCTCTCCTAGACACAGCGCGATGTCAACCCCCAATACCGGGAGAGACGAATCCTGTCTAACCGTCACTGCCTCCAAGTGCTTCGGGACTGCTCCCAACTACTACCTGTTTGCACGACTCAGTAGAGCCGTGGTAGGGTAGTAATCAAAGAACAGTGGGAACACACTCGAGGCGAAGTGACAGTGTCAAGTCAGCGGACTAAGCTGTACTCATGTCACCTGGGAACTGATAACTGACGATAGGTATAATACCAACCATCAGTTCCCGACGAGTCCTGTCCAGTGTACTCGTAACCCAACGAGCACCCGCATACTATCTCAAGTACGACGTACTGACGGCTGTGGGACAGACCGTCTCCCGTGCTGGGATGAGAAGCGCATACGCTAGTCTACTCCGGAGTATCGATGCCCTATCTCGGTACTCCCACGACTAGGGACGTGTATAAGGATGTGCTTGTAGATTACCCAGCCCCCACTAGTGTGATCGCCATCACAACGCCGGTAATCAAGCAAAGATCCTAAGGGCTCTACTAATGCGTATAGGTGATATAATAAATAAACACACATGTACACATTAAAGCAGAGGCAAACCAAGTAGCATACTACTATATTGAGCAAGATTGTCTGTACAACTGTGAATATCCCAAGCTTCCATCAAGTAATATACATACTAGTATGATACAGTAATGGCCTCTAGGGCATATACACTAACAATCTCCCACTTGCACTAAGGCCATGTACTGGCGTATCGAAGACCTATCATCTCGATCAGCCGCTCGAACTGAGTCTGGGGTAAAGCCTTCGTGAATGGGTCCGCAGTGTTGTCCTTTGTGTCCACTCTCCGCACCTCGATCTCCTGTCGATCAATGATCTCCCTGATCAGGTGATACCGCCTTAAGATGTGCCTGGATTTCTGATGGGACCTTGGTTCCTTCGCTAAAGCTATAGCCCCATTGTTATCGCAATACAAAGGTATTGGGTCAACAATGGACGGAACCACCTGAAGTTCACTAATGAACTTCTTAATCCAGACCGCCTCTTTTGCGGCATCGCTTGCAGCAATGTATTCAGCCTCCATCGTCGAGTCTGCGACGGTATCCTGCTTGGAACTCCTCCAACATACCGCCCCTCCGTTGAGGGTAAACACAAAACCCGAGACAGACTTGCTGTCATCTTTGTCACTCTGGAAGCTTGAATCGGTAAAGGACTCGACCCTGAGGTCTCCATTACCGTAAACCAGGAACATCTCCTTAGTCCTCCTCAGGTACTTGAGAATGTTCTTCACTGCTATCCAGTGGTCCTCCCCTGGGTCTGACTGATACCGGCTTACCGTGCTCAACGCGTAAGCTACATCTGGTCTTGTACATAGCATCGCATACATTATAGATCCTACCGCCGAAGCGTAGGGTATAGTGCTCATGCGAACCCTCTCCTCGTCAGTCTTAGGAGACATCTTCTTAGAGAGGGTAATTCCGTGCAATGCGGGTATGTTACCGCGCTTGGAACCCTCCATACTAAATCTCTTTAGTACGGTCTCTATGTACCTGGACTGTGAAAGTCCCAATAGTTTCTTGGATCTATCTCTATAGATCTTGATCCCCAGAATGTACGAGGCATCACCCAGGTCCTTCATGGAGAACCTTTGTGACAAAAACAGCTTGACCGATTGTAGCATAGGAACATCATTTCCTATCAAAAGAATGTCGTCCACGTACAAGACTAGGAACACGACAGTTCGTCCTACAATCTTCTTATACACACAGGGTTCATCTTCGTTCTTGATGAAATCAAATTCCTTGATTGCCTCATCAAAACAGATGTTCCAGCTCCGCGATGCCTGCTTTAATCCATAAATGGATTTAAGCAACTTGCACACCTTTCTGCTGCTCCCACTGTCTACGAAACCTTCTGGTTGATCCATGTAAACGCACTCTTCCAAACAACCGTTTAGGAAAGCCGTTTTAACATCCATCTGCCAGATTTCATAGTCATGGAACGCAGCAATGGCAAGTAGGATCCGAATGGATTTGAGCATAGCCACCGGAGAAAAAGTTTCATCATAGTCCAAACCAGGTCTTTGACGAAAACCTTTTGCAATGAGTCTAGCTTTATAGGTTTCCACCTGCCCATCTACACCAAGTTTCCTTTTGTAGATCCATTTGCATCCAACGGGTTTTACCCCTGGTGGAGCAATATCCATGGTCCACACTTTATTGGCGTACATGGACTCCATTTCAGATTGCATTGCTTCCTGCCACTTATCAGAGTCCCTACTGATAATGGCCTGCCTGAAACTGGTAGGGTCATCTTCTTCCAAGATGCAATCCTCTCGATCCCCGTCAATGAGAAAACCGTAGTATCTCTCGGGCGGATGAGAAACCCTACCAGATCTGCGGAGTGGCTGAGGTTCGTCTGGGGTTATTGAATCCTGAGGTTCTGTCAAACTTTCAGTTTCAGTTTGTGGTCGCTGAATTTCTTCCAATTCTACCGTGCTCCCACTAATTTCTTTTGCAAGAAACTCCGTTTCCAAGAAAACGGCATGCTGAGCAACAAACACCTTCTGTTCCTCGGTGTGGTAGAATAGATATCCATAACCATTCTTTGGATATCCCACAAACTTACATAAAACTGACCGTGCCTCCAGTTTATCCGGTTTATGCTTTTTAACATAAGCCGGACAACCCCATATCTTAGATCTTTTAAGATATGGCCTCTTTCCATTCCATATCTCGAACGGAGTCTTAGGCACAGATTTAGACGGAACATCATTCAATAGGTATGCGGCTGTCAATAGTGCATGTCCCCAAAATGAAAGAGGCAACTCGGCATTACTCATCATGGAGCGAACCATATCCAGTAGGGTACGATTCCTTCGCTCCGAAACACCGTTGTGCTGTGGTGTATAAGGAGGAGTAAGCTGAGAGAGAATACCATTCTCTTTTAAGTAATCTAGGAATTCCGTGCTTAAGTACTCCCCTCCCCTGTCAGACCGGAGGATCTTGATACTTTTGCCTGTCTGGTTCTCTACTTCGTTTCTGAATTCCTTGAATTTCTCAAAAGCTTCAGATTTGTGTTTCATCAGATACACATATCCGAACCTAGAGAGATCGTCAGTGAATGTGATGAAGTACGAGAACCCACCCCTTGCATGTATAGACATCGGACCACATACATCACTATGTACGAGTCCCAAGAGCTCTGCTGCTCTTTCTCCATGTCCGGTGAACGGAGATTTGGTCATCTTTCCTTTCAGACAAGACTGACAAGTTCCATAAGATGAAAACTCGAACGCATTCAAGAGTCCATCTTTATGCAACTTACTCAGTCTTTTCTCTCCGATATGACCAAGTCTACAATGCCACAAGTAGGATTCATTCGTATCTGAATTCTTCCTCTTGCGTGTGTTTTGTATGTTGAGAACTGTATTCTGATTTAGAACGTAGATACCATTAAACAGTGTACCCTCTGCAACCAGTACCTTATCAAGGTAAATGTTCATGATATTCTTTTCAAGAACAAAATTATATCTATCTTTATCGAGTAAAGAAACTGATATGATGTTGCAAACCATAGAGGGTACATAGTAGCAATCGTTCAAAATCATAGTCTTGCCATTTGGCAATACTAGGTGATATTCACCGACGGCTGCCGCATAAACTTGTGCTCCGTTCGCTACTCTGAGCGACATATCACCCGGTGCAACTTTCCTACTTTTTCTCAGTCCTTGCAATAAATTACAAATATGAGATCCTGATCCGGTATCAAGTACCCAGGAGGTAGGGCTGACCGTAAAACAGTTCTCAATTACAAGAACACCTGAAGTAGATGCAAAACCATGCTTCTTCTTCAACTGGGTATCCTGGAAATCCATACTTTCCTCTTTCCCATTCTCATACTCATGACGGTTGTCACAAGTTAGAGCTGAACCAACTTTCCCCAGTCCCGAATAAGAATTCGGTTCGGTCAAGCGATACATTTTATTATCTTGATTAGGGCGTGAAAAGGTTGCTGCCTGGAGAGAGAGAAAAGAAACACTCAGCGTATGCTCGTGCAAGATTAGATTGGTTTATTAATTTATCTAACCAGGGTGTCTCCCACTGTTTCCTCAAATCCTTCTTAAAACCTTTTAAAAGAAGAACTAGCCGGGTTTTAATTCACGTCACAATACTTGCTTAACCTTTCAGCCAGGCTAGTGTCGGTACTTCGAGGGAGGTTTTCCAACGCTTTCGCGAAGTTCCTTAATTAAAGAACCTCTTTTCCCTGTGGGCGTAACCCCGCTAACACCTTTCTAGACACCTACTAGGTTTATAGCATTGATCGTTAAGTGAAATAATCTCCCGAGAGTAAACCAACTCATCAGTGGGATCGGGATCCAACTGTCATTGTGTGATAACCTAGATGGAATCCACTCTAGTCACCACACTCCAGAAGGTATGCTAAATCTGCAAGTTTCAGTTCTTTTGAAACTCCCGATGTGGTTTTTGCCCCTAACTGTTCATGACCTTGACTAGGTCAACAAGCCACAAACTGTTAGACAAGTTCTACCCGTCATAATCCTGATTGCATTAGACCCACCCGTACGTGCCCTTGACTAGGTCAACAAGGCCGCACGACTGTCCTAACCAATCACATTTGCAATCCACAGAAAAATATTATTTAGCTACCGTTCACTACGCCTTGACTAGGTCAACAAACGCAGCACGAATACTGAATAATATTAATCCGAAACGACGGAGGGCTACGGCTGGGTTTTTGGCGAAAAACCCGTTAACGTAATGAACTTGATATCGTTGAAGGAACCTGATTGCACCCTTTTGAAAATCATAGTGGCGAAAACTTTTGCTAAAGAGGTCACTCCCTGCGAAGGGATCTCGGCTCTTTCCTCGTCGAGTGAGGTGCTGGGTATTCATAAGATGAATACCTCGATGCAAAGCAAGAATAATCGACTATGGTGAAGTTATTACCCTGACGCAAACTTTTGTCCAAGGGGTCACTCCCGGTGAAGGGATCTCGGCCCTTGCCTCGTCGACTGAGGTGCTGGGTATTCATAACTGAATACCTCGATGCAAAACAAAAATGAGCGTCCTTGCAATAACAGCTTTTTGAAAAACTTGTTCCAACAACGTCTTATAGGTTTATTTTCTTGCATTAGTTCTTTTAATGCGTGATATTCTTGCATTAGTTCTTTTAATGCGTCCCATCAGTTAATCCTACCATTGCAGAAAACAACCAAAATATGACGTACGCTTATGCCATTCGCATTCGCCACGGGGTCCCGTCATCACTCGTTAGGTTACTTAACTAACGACAGAGCGGGGGCTGGGCTAGCGCGGCTGTAAAACATAAGCAACGCCTAAATAGTAAAGCAATGATAGACATTACAGATCACAGATGAATACATTGGATATACTAGCAATCCGCAATCCTTTCGAGCCTGGAACGAAAAGCGGATAACACGGTCGCGGTGAATAGCCAAATACCCCACCCAAGACCCCTACGGGTGCGGCAAACTACCCGCCAAGTACTCGGTAGTTTGTGCACCCCCTCCATGGGTCTATCCTAGGAGCAAAAACAGTAAAAAGAATTATACAATGACGGCTACAACCCCGACCCGGTTGTGCGGCCAAACAAATAATATTATTACATCAATTTACATTTACAATGAATGAAAGAAAAACAAAAGCTCATCTCACATCCACCCCGGCTATTCACCCGCGACAGTCCAACACATTCATATACACATTCCAATATCAAACACAGATCATGTATAACCCCGACTAATCGTCTTATAGCAATTAGCCGACGTTCAATACATGCAAACATCACAGATATAACCAACATAGCCAAAGTGTAGCGAAGTTCGGAAAAAATACGGAATTATAGGACCCCAAAAGTGAATTTTAGTTCTGGAAAATCTGGGCACATATAATATATCTGAAAAATCCCAAAATCCCACCAGAAGAACACTGCACGAAAAATGATGCAGCAAGGAAACCAACCTGCGGCGCTTCCGCGGCACATGCCTACTTCGTGCCGCGGAAGCGCGGCGACTTAAATGAATGACGTCATCGTTTTTCTTCTGTGTTCAAACAAAACCCTGAGACGATTTTACAAGTATAAAGTTTTTCATTTAGAGCAGAAAAATTTTCAACAGAAACTTAGGGTTTTGTTTTTCCGGTTTTGCGATTTTTCGGTTTCGAACTTCCATACACTTCGCTACCAAGCTAGTTTAAGTTTAGTTAGGCTCTGATACCAGTGTTAGGTCCACGTTACCTCTCCCGGTACTTACGGGGTTGCGGAAACGGTAAATCAAAATTTTTCTAAACTTTGTAACATGGACCGTAAAAGCCGGATCTTTGCTAAACTAAACTAGCATACTTGCTAAAGAGAGTTAGCTACTATGTTGATGGTTATACCTAAACTTGAACTCCTTCTCTTCTTGTTGTTGTTCTTCTTTCTTGTTCTTTGTAGAAGCTTGAATGGTTCTCTTCTCGTCGCCTTCTTCTTGCCGAAGATAGATCCACCTTGAAGGTTCGACCTTTGGGCTCTTCCTCGATCTTTGAGTGAACTAGGGTTTCCGGCTTGCTAAACCTTGAACCCTAGAGAGAGTAGAGAGTGTCTAGGGGTTGTTTTCTTTTCAAGGTGAAGGAATCTCAACACATGAGAAGGAATCACCTTGAGCTTGAGGAGGAAGAAGATGAAGAGAGGAGAGAGAATAGATATGAAAAGAATGAGCTCACTTTTTCTTTTTGCAACCATAATGCAAAAGAAAAATATTATCTAAATGATAATAATTGAAATAAGAATAGTTGATGGTAATTTTGGAATGACCACTATCATACTTCTTTAAATGAAGTGTAAGCATGAATCAAGGAAGACTTTCAAGGCATGAAAGTGGTCAATGGTCAACAAGTCAACCAAGGTCAACAAGTCAACAAAAATCAACCATAACATAATTCTCATTTAATTACTATTATTAATAGATAATATATAAATCCATTAGGGTTTGGAAAATGAAGACTGTCAACTGTGCATACGCACCCGTTCCGAAACCCTAATGAAAAACCTCATCCTCCGCCTCAAGCAACTGTGCATACACACCTGTATTCTCGTTCCGAGGAACAAGAATACCAAGAGATAAAAGCAACCCCCAAAACATATACCAGTATCTGGCTCAAACCAGAGCCTGCCAGTATAATCTGTCCGGACTCCAAACGTGCACAAGTGCGCGGATGAGAACGAACCCTGTCGCAAAACCATGCGACCTCTACTCTGTTTTGCCCAGAGGAGAAAACCCTCTGTGTGGGACTCTAAAGACTCGACACTACGCTGGCAGTGGGTTTAACCACAGACCGCAAGCGGCACTAGCTGTGCGTAACGGTCCCCAGGTAGATGCCGACAAGAAGGCTGACGAGGTGAAACCCCATCTGAACTCCTACTGAGTCTGAATGTGACATTCTCCGTACAGTCCGGTCTGTTCGTCTGATACATCGCATGGCGGGCCTAGGGGGCGGTAAACGTCAGTCCCCTAATAGCGGTACAAGTCGTGTCGGAGTGAAGCCCAATACACCCTGAGATAACACTGGAACCTACCAGTACATCTCGCTTGCCCTGGCCAGGGACTACTTGTGTAATGGCTCTCCTAGACACAGCGCGATGTCAACCCCCAATACCGGGAGAGACGAATCCTGTCTAACCGTCACTGCCTCCAAGTGCTTCGGGACTGCTCCCAACTACTACCTGTTTGCACGACTCAGTAGAGCCGTGGTAGGGTAGTAATCAAAGAACAGTGGGAACACACTCGAGGCGAAGTGACAGTGTCAAGTCAGCGGACTAAGCTGTACTCATGTCACCTGGGAACTGATAACTGACGATAGGTATAATACCAACCATCAGTTCCCGACGAGTCCTGTCCAGTGTACTCGTAACCCAACGAGCACCCGCATACTATCTCAAGTACGACGTACTGACGGCTGTGGGACAGACCGTCTCCCGTGCTGGGATGAGAAGCGCATACGCTAGTCTACTCCGGAGTATCGATGCCCTATCTCGGTACTCCCACGACTAGGGACGTGTATAAGGATGTGCTTGTAGATTACCCAGCCCCCACTAGTGTGATCGCCATCACAACGCCGGTAATCAAGCAAAGATCCTAAGGGCTCTACTAATGCGTATAGGTGATATAATAAATAAACACACATGTACACATTAAAGCAGAGGCAAACCAAGTAGCATACTACTATATTGAGCAAGATTGTCTGTACAACTGTGAATATCCCAAGCTTCCATCAAGTAATATACATACTAGTATGATACAGTAATGGCCTCTAGGGCATATACACTAACAATATGGCGCGTCCTATGATGAGTACTGCTGAGTTACCTGTTTCCTTTTGGGTGTTATGCACTTGAGAAGCTGCATACCTATTGAATGGGGTTCCATCCAAATCAATGCCTACCACTCTATATGAGATATGGTATGGGAAGAGACCATCTCTTAAACGAGTTAAGATATAGGGTTTTCCGGGCTCTGTTGAAAAGCAAAATCCGGACAAGCTCGAGGTAAGGTCAGTTCTATATAAGTTTGTTAGGATATCCCAAACATTTGTGAAGGAATATCTTCTACCAAACTGAGGAGCAAAATGTGTTTTGTTTCTCAGCATGCCACCTTTTTAGAAAAGGAATTTCTTGTGAAATTAGTGGTCATGAGGTAGAACTGGAAGGAGTTCCAGCTAGACAAACTAACAGCTGATAATTTGGGGAAACCAAAAGATTCAATAGTCTCCAACGAACCTCAGCCTCTTCGCGAATCTGGTAGGGTTCCTCATCCACTTAAGAGATACTACGGTCTTCTCGGTGACAGTAGGAGCGAGAATTGCATCATAGAAGATGATGGCCTAACTAGGTTCAGGCAGGCCATCATGAGTGACGACTCTGTGAAGAGGCTAGATGCTATGCGATCAAAAATGGAATCCATGTACACCAACAAAGTATGACTTTGCATGTTGCACCTGAAGGGGTAAAACCCAACGGGAGCAAATGGATCTTGAGAAAATTCTTGGTGTAAATGGAAAAGTTGAGACTTTCAAAGCTATGCTTAAGTCCATCAGGATCAATGCACGCATCGCGGAGTTGGAACATCTGTTTTGATGTGGCAGTCAAAGTGTTTGACTTCATCAAAAAGATAGATGAACCTTGTATATACAAGAAGGTAGTAGAGAGTGAGGTTGTCTTACACATTTATACGTATATAACATACTCTTGATAGGAAATGGTTTCCTATGCTACACTCGGTCAATCTCCTATTATCATGAGGATTCTCCATAGAAGATCTGGATGATACCTACTATATCTTATGGATTATGATCTATGGTGATAGATCTAAGTGGATGTTGGGAGTGTCCCAAATCCAGGTACATTAACACCATACTAAAGGTGTTTAGTATGGAGGATTCTAAGCGTGGTGGTTTGTCCACTTACTCAGGAATCATTCTCTCCAAAAAGATGTCTTCCAAGACTGATTTGGAGAGAGCTCGCATGCAAGGGATACCCTATGCTTCGGCAGTAGGCTCTATCATGTATGCGATGTTATGTACCAGACCAAATGTAGCTAACTCACTAGGTGTAGTGATCAGGAATCAATCGGATCTTAGGAGAATCGCTGGAAAGCTATGGAGGACATTCTTAAGTATTTGAGAAGCACTAAATGAATGTTCTTGGTTCGAGCTTCCAGAGTGATAAGGTCGACTGAAAGTCAGTCACTTGCATTGTCTTTACCCTCAGTGGAGGGACGGTATGTTGGAAGAGTTCCAAGCTAGATACCGTGACATATTAGACGATAAAGGCTGAATACATCGCTACCAACGATGCTGCCAAAGTGACCGTCTGGGCATTTCTTGTTCATGAGATGAACATGGTTCCTACCATTGATTGTCCAATAACTGTTATTATGACAATAATGGAGTTGTGGCTTTGGCCTAGGAACACCGGTCCCATCAGCGATCCAGACATATTCTGAGGCAAGTATCACCTGATCAGGGAGATGGCTGATCTCCAAGGGATCGAGATTAGGAGAGTAGACACTAAGGATAACACAGTGGATCTACTCACAAAGGCCATACCATAGAGAGACTTCTATAGGACGTTGAATACGAGATACTGCAACAAATGGCCTTAGTGCAAGTGGGAGATTGTTAGTTATATGTATGCCCTAGAGGCCATTACTATACATGTGATATATATTGTAATGGATGCGTGGACATATATAGGGAGGACTTTCTTGCTCGACATGATAGTATGTTATCTGGTTCCTTTTAATCTTAACATATACACTTTTTGTCTCTCTATTACATGTTGATAAAGCCCTTAGGATGAGTACTTGACTACCAGGACTATGATGCAGATCATACCGTTCCCTGCCGAAACACGGAGACAGGACTGCGCAGGTCCGTCTTGCCCGAGTTCGGGACAGATGTTGTTTGGTGCTATCCGTCCACCTCTCCGAAGATGCCAAGTTGATTTATGGCACCATGTATCGAAGGTTTAAACGGATGCGGCCGATGTAGCAGACTTTGTCAGATTCCCCATCATTTGAGGGGTTTTTGATTATGGGGACTCACTTACCTGCAGGCGCAAGCCCCTGCAGTTAATTACGCTTCCGCATCGTGGTAACCACTTTCTCCTTCTCCAGATGGTCATTTCGTGTCGTGGGTGTTTGTTTTGTTTTTGGTTGCTCGTGGATTGTATACGGAGACTAATTTATGTTGTCGCCCGTAGGGCGTGGATTAGTCCAAATCCGTATTTTCTTAGATTTAGGTTTGGGAGTTGGGTTTAAGGATACGTTAGTCTCATTTGAAACTAAGATCAACATAAACGTTTGTTAAGGATACGTTAGTCTAATTTTAGACTAAGATCAACTTAACGGGATCGTTTAGATCCAACAAAAAAGCATTTGGGCTCTATTGTTTAGTTTAGGGACATTGCGGTCGATTACCAGTTTAAGGACATGATGGTCCAAGGTTAAGGACATCATAGTCTGTGGGTTTAAAGGGACCCCACAGTCCGAGGTTAAGGACATCATAGTCCGTGGGTTTAAAGGGACCCCACAGTCCGAGGTTAAGGACATCATAGTCCATGGGCTTAAGGACCCCACAGTCCGTAGTTTAAAGACGTCATAGTCTATAAACTTTAAGGACATCATAGTCCATGAGTTTAAGGACCCCACAGTCCATGGAATGATTGGTTATCGGGACTCGTCACCTCTCTGAAGACGTTGAAGGATTACAACGACAAATATCAAAGGAGTGAAGAGATGTACCCTTGAATCAAAGTTGATTGGGAAATCTATAGTCCAATTTGGGACTAAAATCAATTAATTAGATTATGAGCACATTGGCTCAGTTAAATCTGAATTGAGGACTTATGGCCAACTTGGGCTAAGTCCAATTAGGTTCGAAATGTTGGACTTTTGTTTGGACTGTTGAGCATTTGTCTGGGTTAAGCCCTCCATTATTTAGCAATGCTAAACATGGGTCTGCGTTCTGACTATATTTTGTCTTTTATTGAATGCTGAGCACTCATATACCATATGAGATGATCAATCTTGGAAGACAAGAATGTATTTGAGGCTCAGTCAAAGGGGGGATCTTGCCTTTGGAAAACTTAGCCAATTTGGGCTAAGACTGGTTTGAATATAGTGTTAAACACTAAAGCATATTTGGCGATCACGTGTTCCCACGTGATGCACTGAGAATAGCGTTAAACACTAAGGATGAAGCGCTTAAAGTAGTGTTAAACACTAGAATTGCATTGGTCACGTGAGGTCACGTGAGGCATCTGAAGATGGGGCCGGACTTCCTTTATTTTGTTATCAGAATATCCAAATAAGTGTTAAACACTTTTAGTCTTTGAAATCATCACGTGTGACACGTGACAGTGCCCATGTATTGAGTATTAATTCCTCTGTTTTCCCTCATTTGCCCTTTTAAAAAGGTGTTAGTCAGGGGTCACGTGGAGACACGTGAGTACCCTAAATCAGTACAGCCTTTGGCTTTGTTCCCTATATTTTTTAGGGTCACGTGTGAGCACGTGAGGCATTGCTTCCAAGTTTCTTCTTTCTCATCTTGAAGAGTCTATTTAAGGGTCACGTGGGGGCACGTGATCATGTCTCATTCATTCTTTTCTGATCATTGAAGGGAGGGTCACGTGTTGCCACGTAATCAGGTTTACGTGCATGGAGAGTTTAAGTCCTTTGTTTGAGAATTAAATTCTTTGGTAGGGTTAAACCCTAATTTTGTTTAGAGAAATTAAATTCCTATGTATATGGAAGAATTAAATTCTTATGTAAGGTTAAACCTTAGTTTCATTTGGAGGAATTAAATTCCTATGAGTTTGGAAGAATTAAATTCTTTAAACTTAATTCTCCCCCTAAGTTTTGGATCTGCCTTGCAAAATCTCCCCGATGAGAATTAAATTCTCAACTTGTGAGGAGATCTGCTTCTGCAGATCTTTATCCAAAGGAAGAACTAAGTTCTTATTCAGAAGAGTTAAACTCTTAAATTGAGAATTAAATTCTCTTTTGTTTTATGGAGCTTAGATCTCTTTCCCCTTTCTCACCTAGAGTTTCTTTTCTTTAAAGAGATCTTCTCTTTCTCTCTTGAGAATTAAATTCCCCTTTCTTTTTTTCTCTCTGTTGTTGTATCTCTCCAAAAACCAGAAATCGATCCCCCTCTTCTCTTCTTGGTTCTTATTTATAGGAGAAAGAAAAGAATCAGTTTGTTTAGTCAATCTTTCATTGAAATATTTTAATTGTTTTTGTAACCAACATGATCTTTTTAGTTTACTCAGTGAATTTTATTCACCATTGGATTTTTAATCCAAAAGATATTCCGTTTGTTATTCTTGGTGAATTTCAGCGAAATCTTTCCTTGTGTAGAATCTTTCTATAAGTTGGTGATTTTTAATCACCATTGGATTTTTAATCCAACGGTGCTCCCCTTTACAGAGCACAATCTTTTTTGTTTGGAAAGATTTAAAGAAATATTTTTTCCAGTTAGGGTTCTCGATTCCCTCTTAATTAGAATTTAATTCTATTAGTTCAGAAGGCTTAAAAGCCTATCACGTGTTGGCACATGATCCCATTATTTGATCATTTAAATAGAATTTAATTCCATTAATTAAAGAGCTTAAGAACCCATCACGTGTTTGCACGTGACCTTTGGTCACGTGTGGACATGTGATGCCCCATTGGGGTATTCCTTATTGTTTTATTACACCTTTAATTCTCTTCAATGGGTTTTTAAAGGCCCATCACGTGAGGACACGCGACTCCATTGATTGCTTGTTTAATTAGAATTTAATCCTATTAGTTCAGAGATCTTAGGAACCCATCACGTGTTGGCACGCGACCCCACTGATTAATTAAATTAGAATTTAATTCTATTGTTTCAAAGGTTTAAGAGCCTATCACGTGTTGGCACGTGACCCCACCGATTAATTATTTCCAATTTTATTCAGTGCCTACAGACTTTACCTGTAAATGGTCACGTGTCTGCACGTGATACCTGGTCACGAGTGGGCACGTGATGCTCGGTCACGTGTGGGCACGTGATACCTCATAAATTTTGATCTCGGATGAATTATGAGGCCCATAATATATCAAATCGAAGGCTTTTTCGAGACACTTTCGATACCATCAGAATTTAGCTGTTTCTCATTCAGGAGTTTGTCAAAATGCATCCCGGAATATACCGGTTCGCATTTTCTTCCTTAGATTACACGTGCATAGCATATTTGCTCATAACTTTGATCCCGGATGAATTATGAAGCCCATAATATATCAAATCGAAGGCTTTTTCGAGACGCTTTCGATACCATCAGAATTTAGCTTAGGCTCTTTTTGCGCAAAAATTTTTTTTGCGGGAACAAATGCCCCCCACTACTTTGCCCACATAAGTATATACGTGGATGAAGTAGTGCAGAGTAATTCATAGCGTATGACCAGTTTTGGGTTGGTATATAATTTTCAGGATCTTGATCTGAGAAGATAACGAGCGAACACAAGCGTCGTCATTTATCATTGACTCAAATCTCGACTCTTAAGGGATATAGTTCCAAACCCTCAGCTCCATGAGCCGCACCCTTCTATTTCTTTATGTTTTACTCTGGTGTGAAGTAGTTTATATGCTCATGAGTAACTTCTCCATTTCAGTGGCATGTAGCTTTGGCAAGTGTGGCCCGTAGATGGTAGATAATAGTTCATCTTGAACTCTTTATAAGGTAGCGATGGCTTAGGAAACAGGGTTAGGATCTGTTGTCTAAGACTTTCCAATTTTATGAGCCATGAGGGTTTCACAAAGGCTTTTCTCCTTACGAGTCGTGAGGATCTCGTAGGTGTCTTTTCTGCTTAGGAGTCGTGAGGACTCCTAAATGCGTTTTCTTCTGAGAATCGTAAGGATCTCACTAGAGAATTTTCTTTATGCGTAGGGACACTAATTTCCCCGCAAGTTGAGATGAATCGAGAGATTCTCGCAAAGACACTGATTTCCTTGCGGGTCGAAACGAATCGAGTGGTTCTCGCCAAGGATGCTGATTTCCCTGAATCGAGATAAGAAGCGATGGTTTAGGAAACAGGTTCAGATCTGCAGCCTAAGACTTTTTAACTTTATGAGCCGTGAGGGTCTCATAAAGATTTTTTTCTCCCTACGAGTCGAGAGGATCTCTTAGGTGTATTTTCTCCTTAGGAATCGTAAGGATTCCTAAGTGTGTTTTCTCTTGAGAGTCGTAAGGATCTCACAAGAGAATTTTCTTTCTTACAAGTCGAGAGGACTGTTCATATCAGAATTTTGCATTATTATATTCCCCATTCTTAATCAAGTTGCAAATAAATAGGTGCTTTTGATCCATGTCTGCTAAATAGTTGCAGGTTACAGATTCTCAGAACAATACAGTGAAATTCAGGAAAAGACGCTACAAATGTGAGACTACGACCAACAAGTAGATGAATCTGTATGATACCGCCTACCAGTTTAAGGAACAAACAATGATCAATGAACAGTTCAATGCACAAAGTAAGAGGGCGGCAAAAGATTCAAGACTTCAACGCGAAGCTAACGGTAAAAGTCCATAAATTCTGCACTGTTGGAAATCTAGAAGAAAGTAGAAAAGATTCTGAAGAACCTGTTAGTTATATGTATGCCCTAGAGGCCATTACTATACATAGGATGTATATTGTAGTGGATGCTTGGACATATATAGGGAGGACTTTCTTGCTCGACATGATAGTATGCTATCTGGTTGATCTTTACCTTAACGTGTATACTGATTGTCTCTCTGTTACATGTTGGTAAAGCCCTTAGGATGTGTACTTGACTACCTGGACTATGATGCAGATCATACTAGTGGGGACATGGTAGTCCATAAGTACATCCTTCAAGGTCCCTAGTCGTGGGTGTATCGAGACGGGGCATCGATATACCAGAGTAGACTAGCGTATACCTTCTCGACCCATACAGATGGGCGATGGATGATCCCATATCCATTGGTGTTTGACATCAGAGATGGTATACGGGTGCTCAGAGGAGATTGGGTACACTGGACGGACTCGCCGAGAACTCCCAGATGGTATTACACCTTACGTCAGATGGCAGTTCTCTGGTGACACTGGTACAGAGTAGTCTGTTGACCCGAGATCGTCATAGAGTCTTGTATGGTTCCCACTGTGCTTTGATTTCCACCTTACCACGTCCAAGAGGGCGTGCAAAACGATGGTTTTTGGGTACAGTCCCGAATCACATGGAGGCAATGAGCGATAGGAGGCGATTCGTCTCTCCCGGTATAGGGAGTTGATGTTGCACTGTGTTCGATTGGCTATAACTGGAAATCCCTGGCCAGGGTTGCTGAGATTTACTGGTAAGTGTTACCAGTAGTTTCTCAAACTGTTATAGACCTCATATCGACACGACTTATCGAGCTATTGGGGTCAGACGTTTACCACCCCTAGGCGAGATATGCGACATATCAGACGACGAGACCGGACTGTACGGTAAGTGTTACTGGTTGGATTCACAGGAGTGTGAGCGGGCTTGCTCGTCGATCTTCTGATCGCTCAATACCCGGGTGGCCGTTACGTTTGGCAGACCGCTTGCGGCTTGTGGGTGTTTGATATGATCATCACCTACTGCCGGCGTATTGACGAGTCTTTAGAGTCCTACACAGAGGTTTCCTGGCTCAAGCGAAACGAAATAGGAGCGTATATGAGATATGTGCGGGACCGAGAATAATGCGTGTATGTGATACCGTATTCTATTCTCGCGATGAATGTATCGATTGGTTGTATGCGATATAACCTAGTTATCGAATCGAGGATTGATTCGATAAGTCGATATATTGGATATTAGTCGGTCATATGCGATATGACCGGATCGTTAAATCAAGTGTTGATTTAATGATTTAATATATAATTATATATTTGATATAATACTTTACATTAACTAATATTGGTTCACTTACGATGTATTTCTCACTTGTTTGTGCACATTGTATATGTGATATATTTTTGTGCACAAGCTTGTATCATGTTTGATGATACATGCTAACTTGAGTGTATGTTTGATTAAACCTTGGTTAAGTAAATGGTTAGGGTTTTAATTTATTTATTTGTTTGTTTGTTTATTCTTTTCTGAAAAGATAAAATTGTGGCTTTATTTTTCTTTCTTTGCTTGAAGCTTCTTGAAGCTTCAAAGCATCTTTGAAAGTCCACCACTTTGTCTTCATCCTAAACCTAACCATTAAACCTAACCCTAGTTTATTCTCTACACTTGACCATGGTTGAGATATGATAAGAATGACATTATTTTCTATTTTCCAATAATTCATATCATATCATCTTCTTTTTCTTCTTCTTCTTGAAGAAGAAAAAGCTTGCTAGCTTCAATGGCAACTTGAGAAAAAGAGTGAGAAATCCAATTCTAAAGTGAACCCACTTCCTATTTCTTCATCCTCTACCACTTGCCAAGTAGTATAGGGTGTTTTCTTCACAAGTTTCATGGCTTGGTGAAGTTGGAGCTTGATCTTGTGTTGCCTCGACGTAGATCATCTTCGGCATCGAAGTCGACGACCTAGCCCGCCCATTTCTCTGATGAAGCCGACACTAGAGCCTGGGATCCGATGATCGCAGCGAGGAGACATCATCACGGAGCTATGGAGGTAGAGGACTGCATCTACAAAGGTTGTATTTCCGTTCACTTATTAGTAAAGCAGTTTACTAGTTCTAGTTTTCGCCTAATATCTAGTTAACGATCCGTATTAGGGTTTGTAGGCACCGGAAATTTTTTGAAATTGGCATGGTTGATGCCTTGTGAGACCTCATTAGTGTGCCTAGGAACCCTACAGTGGTATCAGAGCCTAGCTAGAGCCTTAGGCGATGCGTAGACGGAGTTAGAAGTCCGATCGAACCGAAACCCTAACTCCAAAATGCTCTCTGGACATTTTTTAAAAACTGGGTTTTTTCCAGATTAAAAATTCTTAAAAAATTCAGCAGGAAGTTATAAGAATTACGATGCAAAAATTACCAAAAGATACGTCTAAACAGCGGCGGAACCGCGGCAGAAGCCTGGCTTATGCGGCGGTTCCGCGGCCATATGATGACGTCAGCCTTCAATTTTGGCACAGTAATTTGTTTCTTGTGGTGCTGAGTTTTCTGGGATTTTTTAATTTTCACTCAAGAGTTGAGTTTTCTGGGGTGTTTTGGGGCTTCGATAATTCGATCGGAAATTTCAAACTTTGTCTATGTGCTTTTCCGGGTAATTTTAGAATATGTTAAAAGTTCGACCAGACTTAAATACCCACTTTTTCCCCTGCCGGGAAATTTCCAATTGTTGAATTTTTCCGTAGTTTAATGACATTCCAAGTAGTGCAAGTAACGCGATGGTCCCTCTAGAAGACAACAAACCTTAACTCGATTATGTGACCATCTTGAACTGCCCTTTGAACCTTAGGGTTTGGGGCAGTACGGCGTGCCACATATGAGGCGTTGGCTTGACCCTTCTACGGCTGGACCGTTGGTACTGAGGCACGAAGTGAATGTTTTTAAACTTATTTCATGTATTGAGCTGTTTCGGGAAAACTTGGGTGTTCGATTGTTCGATCGGAAAGTTTAACATTTTCTATCTTATCCGGAATGTGATACAATAATTGGAATTCATAAATAGTTATGAGATAACTAAATGAATGTTATAAATCAAGCACTTTATTCTCACTTGATCGGTTGCCACGGAATTTTGATGTGATCGAAAGTCCGTCGCAATCACGTAGCGTACGCGGATACTCGCCGGGTAAACTTAATAGACAGCCTCACTCCATAGCCCCGACCAAGTGACTGTAGGAGAACCCCGTCGCCGAAAGCATCCGTTCGGGTGCTCGCGGCAGCGGTGTTCCGCCTTGGTGCACTTCGTCGACGGTATCGGGGGTGCGGCCGTCTATTGAAGTTTGCGACGAGCATTCGATCAGGATGTCGGGAATCTTGTTGAATTGCCCGACTTGGTATTGAAAAGTGTTTTCAATTTTGAGACTGAAATGCGGGGTTTATAATTGTTAAGCATGTGATGTCTAAGGAATTCATTTGTTTAGGCATGCGATGTCTAAGCAGGTTGCGGATTCCAACTGTTGTAGTTTTACACTTTCTATTCTGTGACCGTAAGTGTAATATGTGATATCGACGGTTTCGTTGCTATATGTCAACGACAATTGGGATACGCATGTTTACTTACGTTGATGACATGTGATGTTATGTGTTGCTGGATATGTTATATTGGATCGTCGTGTTTGAATAGCCGGGGGTTTTTATGTGAGATGAGTGTTTTTCATTTTCATTCATGTAAAAACTTGTATGTAATATTCTTTTATTGGGGCACTTCCAGGTTGCGGAAGATGTCACCATTTGTATATTATTTACTTTTCCGCACTAGGATAGACCCAAGGAGGAGGGCACAAGTAACCGGGTTCTGGAGTCCAGTGGAAGACCAACTCGAGGAGTCGAGTTCGGGTCTCCTAACTCTAGAATTGGTAGGGTTGCTTGCCGCTCTCGTAGGGGTCTAGGGGTGTGGGTTTAGCTATTCATCGCGACCGTGGAATCCGTGTTTTATACTGGCTCGTATTGAAAACACGGACGTCCTAGTATATCCAATATTTCATATGTTTCTTCTGCTGCGATATCTGTGATGTGATCATGTGATATATTCTGTGATAGATACTACAGTATATAGTATATATGATATATTATATAGACGTTACTTATGTTTTACACCCGCGCTAGCCCTGCCCCGCTCTGCCGTTAGTTACCTAACCTAACGGTGCACGAGAGGACATCGAGGCGAATGCGGATGGCATAAGTGTACGTCGTATTTATCTGTGATGTTTAGGTGACTTAAATGATGGAACTTCATTAATATGATTAATGAAATAAAAGAAACCTAAAGATGTTGTGGAATCGAATTTCAAAAATAAAAAAGGTAGCTACAGTTCTTGCTTTGCACAGCGGTATATATGATATACCCTGCACCTTATTCGATGAGGAAAGGACCGAGATCCTTTCACCGGGAGTGACTCCTTTAGCAATAACTGGGAGATGCTACAACCCTCGGTTTGTCTTTTGATAGCTTCCAAAGTTTCTGCTTTGCACAGCGATATATATGATATATCCCGCACCTCATTCGACGAGGAAAGGGCCGACGATCCCTTCACCGGGAGTGACCCCTTTAGCAAAACTAGAAAAGCCTCAAAATCACTCCATTTCAAAATCATTCGATTCTACAACGATATCAAGTTCATTACGCAATAGGTTTTCAGAAAAACCAGTCGTAGCCCTCCGTCATTTCAGATAAGTAGTAGTTAGTATTCGTGCTGCGTTTGTTGGCCTTTGTCAAGGCGTAGTGTGCGGTAGCTAACTGGTGCTTATCTGTTTATGCATATGATGCAGATTGGGTTAGGGTAGTCGTGCGACCTTGTTGGCCTTTGTCAAGGGTCGTGCGGGTGGGTTTAATTCAATCAGGAAATGACGGGTTGAACTTGACTAGCATCCTATGGTTTGTTGGCCTTTGTCAAGGTCATAGGAGGTTAGGGGAAAAATTATCGGGAATTTCAAGTGTTGAAATTTGCAATGAGATTGCATACCTTCTATGAGATAGTTGGATCCCGATACCCACTGCGAGTAAGAGTTACTCCTGGGAGAGTTTTACACATTACAATTAGCCGATCAAGTAGGTGTCTAGAAAGGTGTCAACGGGGTTACGTCTCTGGGAAAACGAGGTTTACATTAATTAGGTTCGTGCGAAAGCACATGGGACCTCCCTCAAAGTACCGACACTGGCCTGGCTGAAAGATTGGCGAACTTGTAGCGTGTAATTAATCCCGGCTAGTCTTTCCTTTTACGGTTTGAAGGAAGATTTGATAAAAAACAGTGGGAGCCATCCTGATTAGATAAAATATAACCAATCTATTCTTGAAAGAGCGCACGCTGAGTGTTTTCTTCTCTCTCTCTCCTGGTAGCGACCATATCACGCCTTAATCAAGATAATAAAACGGATATATTGACCGAACCCGCTTGTTATACTGAGCTGGGGAACGTTGGTCCCGCTCCGACTTATAATTGTTATAAGACAGAGCAGGAAATTAGGGAATACCAGATTTCCCATGCCGCCCAAACGAAGAAAGTGCATATAATGCATCTCCTTCGGGTTTGTTCATTACAAAGAACTGTTTCTCAAATGTCCTCTACGTCCTTGGTATTTGATACCGGATCAGGATCCCAGATATGTAATCTGTTACATAGGGCTACAGATAGGTAGAGAACTGAGAACGGGTGATAAGTTTCATGAGGCAGAAAACGGGGCAAGTGTTGCAGCCAAGTCTGTTGGTCACTGTCACCCTGTATTACCAATACATTGATTCTGAATGAATGTTATTAGATACCGAACCTGATATACAAAATCATATCACTCTCTTTATTAGTAAAGAAATGATAAAATTTTGTATTGTTGGATAATGTTTTGAACATTTCCTATATCAAAAGTTGATCGGTTCAGGCACGTTATCTAAAAGCATTGATGTTCTAAATCAAACTACAGTTTTTAAGTATACAGAACACACACAAGAGGAAGAGTTCAGAAATGAACAAATCCTTCTTGAGGTATTGTAGACTAGGTCATATCAATGCGACCCGACTAGCTTAAGTTACATATAGATGCATATTTAAATTAGTTTAAATTTACATCTTGTGAAACTTGTCAGTCATGTCACAGAGATAAGATGACCACAGCTCTGTTTATTGGAAACAGAGAAAGAGTTAGTAAACTCTTGGGATGATACATGTTGATGTATGTAAGGTCCCCTGTCTACACATGCCAGGACCGGTTCTTTACACTTCATTAAATTCTCTGATGATCTCTTTTGATTCAGACATATGTTCCTGTTGAAACACAAGTCCGAACCTTTTGAAATATTCACAGAATATAAGTTAGAAGTAAAGAACTAAAACGGGTATAAGTATTATGTCCTTTGATGTGATCAAGGAGGAGAATACTTGAGCACGGAATTCTTTGACTTTTCTAAAGGAGAATGAGATTCTCTCTCGGCATTACTCCTCCGAATACACCATAGCACGATGGTATATCGGGACGGAGCAATCACACCCTATGTGATATGGTGTGCTCTATGATGAATACTACTGAGTTTCATGTTTCCTTTTGAGGGTTATGCTTTTGAGAAGCTACATACCTATTGAATTAGGTTCGAATCAGATCACAGCCTACCACTCCATATAAGATATGGTATGGGAAGAGCCCATGTCTTAAGCTAGTTAAGATTTGGGGTTGTCCAGCCTATGTCTAAAAAGCAAAATCCGGACAAGCTCGAGACAAGGTCTGTAATGTAGAACTGGAAAGGTTCCAGCTATACAAACTACAGCAGATGATTTGATAAAACCAAAGGATTCAATAGTTACCAACGAACCTCAGCCTCTCCGCCGATCTAGTAGGGTTCCTCACCCACCTGAGAGATACTTCGGTTTCTTTATGACAGTGGGAGCGAGGATGGCATCATGAGATGATGACCCAACTAGTTTCGAGCTGGCCATCAGGAGTGGGACTCTGTAAGAATGGCTGGATGCTTAGCGATCTGAGATGGAATCCATGAACACCAACAAAGTATGGACTTTGGCTGCTATATCTGAAGGGTTAAATCCCCATCAGGAGCAAGTATATCTTGAGTAGATTACTTGGTGTACTTGGAAAAGTTGAGACTTTCAAAGCTAGTCTTGTTAAAGGTTTTTGTCATCGACCAGGCGTGGATAATGATGAAACCTTTTCCAGTGGCAATGCTTAACTCCATCCGGATCCTACTTGCCATGGCTATATACCATGACTATGATATCTGGTGGTTGGGTGTCATGACAGCTTTTCTAAAATGATGTTTTAGAAGAGAGCGTCTATAAGTACACAGCCAGAGGGCTTCGTAGACGGTGGGAGCAGCGGAAACGTGTACAAGATGCTTTATAGGATAAAGCAGGTATCGCGGAGTTGGAACGTCTGTTTTGATGTCGTAGTCAAAAAGTTTGACTTCATCAAAATGGTAGATGAACCTTGTATATACAAAAAGGTAGTAGGGAGTATGGTGGTGATCCTCGTAGAGTACGTGGATGACATACTCTTGATAGGGAAAGAGTTTCCTATGCTACGCTCAGTCAATCTCCGCTTATCACAAGGATTCTCCATATAGGATCAAAGTGATACCTCCTAAATCCTGGGTTTTAGATCTATGAGATAGATCTAATTGGATGTTAGGACTCTCACTAGATGTGGTGAGATGGTATCAATCGATCCTGGGGAGAATCACTGGAAGTGTTCCAGGGTGATGAGAACGACTGAATGTCAGTCACAGGCATTGTCTTTACCCTCAGTAAAGGGACGGTATGTTGGAAGAGTTCCTAGCTAAATACCGTGGCATACTAGACGATTAAAGGCAAGATACATCGCTACTTAAGATGCTACCAAAGAGGTAGTCTGGGTGTATATTAATTCATGAGATGAACATCGTTCCTGCCATTGTGTGACGATGGAGTTGTGGCTTATGCCAAGGAACGTCCGTCCCATCAGTGATCCAGACATATTCTAAGGCAGTATCACCTGATCATGGAGATGGTTGATCTCCAGGGTGATCGAGATTAGGAGAGTAGACTCAGAGGACAACACGGCGGATCCACTCACAAAGGCCTTTTCCCAGAGAGAGACTTTTATGGGATGGTTGAGTATGAGATACTGCAACCACTGCTATCAGATGGCCCTAGTGCAAGTGGGAGATTGTTAGTTATATGTATGCCCTAGAGGCCATTACTATACATAGGATGTATATTGTAGTGGATGCTTAGACATATATAAGGAGGACTTTCTTGCTCGACATGATAGTATGCTATCTGGTTGATCTTTACCTTAACGTGTACACTGATTGTCTCTCTGTTACATGTTGGTAAAGCCCTTAGGATGTGTACTTGACTACCTGGACTATGATACGGATCATACTGGTGGGGACATGGTAGTCCATAAGTACATCCTTCAAGGTCCCTAGTCGTGGGTGTATCGAGACGGGGCATCGATATACCAGAGTAAACTAGCGTATACCTTCTCGACCCATACAGATGGGCGATGGATGATCCCATATCCATTGGTGTTTGACATCAGAGATGATATACGGGTGCTCAGTGGAGACTGGGTACACTGGACGGACTCGCCGAGAACTCCCAGATGGTATTATACCTTACGTCAGATGGCAGTTCTCTGGTGACACTGGTACAGAGTAGTCTGTTGACCCGAGATCGTCATAGAGTCTTGTGTGGTTCCCACTGTGCTTTGATTTCTGCCTTACCACGTCCAAGAGGGCGTGCAAAACGGTGGTTTTTGGGTACAGTCCCGAATCACATGGAGGCAATGAGCGATAGGAGGGAATTCGTCTCTCCCGGTATAGGGAGTTGATGTTGCGCTATATTCGATTGGCTATAACCGGAAATCCCTGGCCAGGGTTGCTGAGATTTACTGGTAAGTGTTACCAGTAGTTTCTCGAACTGTTATAGACCTCATATCGACACGACTTATCGAGCTATTGGGGTCTGACGTTTACCACCCCTAGGCGAGCTATGCGACATATCAGACGACGAGACCGGACTGTACGGTAAGTGTTACTGGTTGGATTCACAGGAGTGTGAGCAGGCTTGCTCGTCGATCTTCTGATCGCTCAATACCCGGGTGGCCGTTACGTTTGGCAGACCGCTTGCGGCTTGTGGGTGTTTGATATGATCATCACCTACTGCCGGCGTATTGACGAGTCTTTAGAGTCCTACACAGAGGTTTCCTGGCTCAAGCGAAACGAAATAGGAGCGCATATGAGATATGTGCGGGACCGAGAATAATGCGTGTATGTGATACCGTATTCTATTCTCGCGATGAATGTATCGATTGGTTGTATGCGATATAACCTAGTTATCGAATCGAGGATTGATTCGATAAGTCGATACATTGGATATTAGTCGGTCATATGCGATATGACCGGATCGTTAAATCAAGTGTTGATTTAATGATTTAATATATAATTATATATTTGATATAATACTTTACATTAACTAATATTGGTTCACTTAAGATGTATTTCTCACTTGTTTGTGCACATTGTATATGCGATATATTTTTGTGCACAAGCTTGTATCATGTTTGATGATACATGCTAACTTGAGTGTATGTTTGATTAAACCTTCGTTAAGTAAATGGTTAGGGTTTTAATTTATTTATTTATTTGTTTATTTATTCTTTTTTGAAAAGATAAAATGGTGTCTTTATTTTTCTTTCTTTACTTGAAGCTTCTTGAAGCTTCAAAGCATCTTTGAAAGTCCACCACTTTGTCTTCATCCTAAACCTAACCATTAAACCTAACCCTAGATTATTCTCTACACTTGACCATGGTTGAGATATGATAAGAATGACATTATTTTCTATTTCCCAATAATTCATATCATCTTCTTCTTCTTCTTCTTCTTGAAGAAGAAAAAGCTTGCTAGCTTCAATGGCAACTTGAGAAAAAGAGTGAGAAATCCAATTCTAAAGTGAACCCACTTCCTATTTCTTCATCCTCTACCACTTGCCAAGTAGTATAGGGTGTTTTCTTCACAAGTTTCATGGCTTGGTGAAGTTGGAGCTTGATCTTGTGTTGCCTCGACGTAGATCATCTTCGGTATCGAAGTCGACGACCTAGCCCGCCCATTTCTCCGATGAAGCCGACACTAGAGCCCGGGATCCGATGATCGCAGCGAGGAGACATCATCACGAAGCTATGGAGGTGGAGGACCGGATCTACAAAGGTTGTATTTCCGTTCACTTATTAGTAAAGCAATTTACTAGTTCTAGTTTTCGCCTAATATCTAGTTAACGATCCGTATTACGGTTTGTAGGCACCAGAAATTTTTTGAAATTGGCATGGTTGATGCCTTGTGAGACCTCATTAGTGTGCCTAGGAACCCCACAGAACCAAGTGAAGAAAACAGAAGAAAAAGGCAACATGAAGCAACCCTGAAGTTTTGAGTCAAAGACCTCACCATATGGCCGCGGATCCGCGGCCAAACATGGGATTCCACCGCGGATCCGCGGCCGTACTGTGCACGTGACGGTGCACATGTCGGTGGGTGTCGGTGCTTTGACCTGGCTTTCTTAGGGTAGTCTTGTAATTTTAAATGTGGATCAGATGTAAACCCTGGGATTTCTCATATCTATAAATAGGAAAGCCTACAGCATCTTTTAGGGCATGCCTCTTTTAAATTCTAGATTAAATTTTTATTCATTGTAATCGTCAAGAGGTGTCAATAAAGTATGTTTTTATCTTGCAATTTTCATTTCGTCTTTTATTTCTGCAATTTAGTATCTGTCTTTTATTATCCGCAAGTTAATTAGGTTATTAAAAGAAAATTATAAAAATGAATTTCATCATAACATCCCTAATGAGTGAGTAGTTCCTCACTTAAGGTTAGGATTGGGTAAGTTTGAGAGATGGAAATCTCTCACTCCTTTCTTGCCCGTTTAATATTTTAAATTAGGACTCTATGTAAATCAAACACCCACGGCTCACTATGGCACCCTATCCTACGAGATAGCGGTGATCCTCTAGTTAGACCGGTTATGGTTGATTTAGATAGAGGTTAGGGCTAAGAGTTAAGAAAGGACGGATAAGGACCAAAAAGAAGAAACTTAGTTTCTTCCCAGTCGTGCTAATCCCCTTTGTTAATTATTACCCTAACACCTATGTTCTCAATTAGGGTAAAGGAAGCAGTGAGTAGAATTATCTTTCCAAACTAACATAATCCTAACCCTAGAAAGGTTTTAATCCAAATTAAATTCAATCTTAGATTTTATAAAAATCAAAACCTACCAAAAATATGACTTAACTCGTATGAACATAAAGAAAAGAACATGTTTTCCCTGTAGACCGACCCGTACTCAATCGGCTAGCTACCAAGCGACACCGTTATTGATTGCAGTATTCTTAACTTTGATTTTACGCATACGCAAAACAGCTCTCTCAATCAAATGGCGCCGTTGCCGGGGATAACAGTAATTTTTTTTTTGTAATTTCCGGTTAATTAAAATTGAAAAAAAAATCATAAAAACTGAAAAACAAAATAAAAATAAAAATCATCTTGTTCTTTTTGAAAGGTTTTTTGTGCAAGTGTGCAGGCGTGGAGCAGACTCTGTTTCAGATCTGGAGCAAGCCCAGTGAACAAATCAAGAAACAGAGAATCTGAACAGACAGGAGAGAATCAAAACAACACAGAGAAAAATTTTGGAGATCTAAACCAACTAAACCGCCGCGGAACCGCGGCCGATTCAAGCAGTTGACCGCGGAACCGCGGTCAGCCTGTGACGTCAGCACCGCAAATTTCTCTGTGAGTATATTTTTTCTATCTCCTACCCCGTGAACTCCACTGAAAATTTTCATGCAGGTATTCTTTGCACAGCAACTTCTTCTCCCTCTCCAATAAATTGTTTTTGTGCAGGATTCTTTGCGCTGCCAAATAAAAAAAATTTGCAAGTGTTTTAGATTTTTGGTGTGTTAACTGCTTTGCATAATTAATACGGAATTTAAGGGGCTATAACACCAATTCAGATTGGGTAGGGATTTCATCACCTTTCCTAAGACCCCAAAAATCACTAAAAAGCATATGCATCACCCTTGAGTTAATTAAAAAATATCTAGACTCGGCAATTAAGGACTGTCGCGCTCATTAGGACAGAGGAAGGTTGTGAGCAATCAGTCGTTTATCTAAACCTGATTTTGTGGTGCCTAGGATAGACAAGTGAGAAAGGTAACTTTAAAAGGTTCGTCTCACGGTGATTCGTGAGCGGAACCCTCCTTTCTTCATTTGTGCTTACCTGGCCACAATTGGCGGTGAAGAGGCGATTTGAGGGATATCTCACAACTTGTCGCTTTGGAACAGTTAGGAGCAGTCTAGTTGACTTAGGAGACCCTAACTCTAAGTTTGATTATGCATGTTTAAACTATGGTTGTTTGAAATTGTGCCGTAGTTCCATAAAATTTTGCAAAAAAAACTCTTTTTGAAAAAAAAAGAAAAACACTTTCAAAAATTTCAAAACTCCAAAAACAAACATTTTTTTTAAAAACAAAAAATAAATAAAATAAAATAAAATAAGAGTCATATTCTTTTTCTTCTCCTTTCTCTCATCACATCATGGATACCCCACCTCGCAAAACTCTTGCTGAACTTTGGTACCCTCAACCAGACATTACTTTCTACACTTCTTGTTTTGGTCGAATTTCTATCGACCCCTCCATGCCCAAAATTTCTTTGAAAGATCGAATAGAAGCGTCTAGAACAACCAGTTGGACTCCGCAATCCATCTTATATCAACCATTTCAACCTTCACCACCTTCTTACGTTGATACTCCTTTTTCGAGTCCTGTTGTAACTCCGAAACCCATGTCTATTGCTGAACATATTGAACAATCTCATAACCGATCTATCACTCCTTTCACCACTGCGAATTCTTTGGATCAACAATTCCATTCACCTTCTTATACAAATATTGATCCTATTCCTGTCCAACCATTCAACTCCTACCAGTTCTACCCGACTTTGGCACCTTCCCTAGACATTGCTTCTACACAGCCATTTAGAAGTTTCACACATCCAAACAACTTTGAATCTTTTACTGAAACCCCGTCACAACCCATGTCTAGTCTGGAACAGTCATTGAAAGATTTTATGGTAGCGTCAAGCCAACAGATGATGGATTTGAATGCATCCATGGCAGCCCTTATACAACCTAGTGACCCGGGAGCTAGTGTCTAACTAGCTCCAAATTTTCCAATGTATGATGAGGCGGTTGGACAGATTGAGAATTTAAGTGGTGAGAGTGAGCTGTACATCCTTCCAAATCAAATCTACCCATCCCCTATTGAATCCCACAACTCCGGTTTTGAATGTCTATCAAGTGTCCCAAATGATTCACCAGTTGAAGATAGAACGATTAATGAGTTGTGCGACTTTGTAGTGTTTGATGTACCTGATTGTGAAGGGTCCCTTTTGAGTGAAACAATCACCAATCCTTTCGACCTCTACACCTCCACTCTAGAACCTGAATTGATTAATATCCATTCTTTTGATGAGGTGTCTAAGAAAATTGATTTTCACTTGATTGAGGATATCGACGCTGGGAATATTTTGGATGATGAACCCGCAGATTTGACAGAATTTTCTCTCCAATTCATCATCCCGAGTCATTAAATGTTTTTCCTGAACTTCATATGCGTCTTGATTTTGATGAGAATTGCATGGATAAGCTAAATTTTGAGGAGAGTATTGAGGAAACTATTGAGGATGAAGCAGTTTTACTTGAGGAGTCGGATTCTCCAATTCATTCTATCCCTTCCATTGACTGCGCATACCCTCCTGAATTTTTAACCGATACCCTTCCTCAATCACTTCCCTCCATCCTCATTCCGACCTAGCAAGAAACCATTACACTTTCATTTTCAATGTCTAGTTTACCAAGTTCGACGTACCCATGTTTTCTCACGAATCTTGAGGGATTTGACCCCATTTCTCGACAGGTTGATAGATTAACATAATCACTTTTTACACATCGGTCATCACAATTTGTGCTAATTTATTCACTCAATTTAAACCCTCAAGTTCGTTCTACACTTCTTTATCTCTTCCGCCATTCTTCTCCTAATATACCGAGACCGTATTACACATTTCTTCCCATACGGTCTTGCATATTCTCCATTTCATTTCTCTCCGCATTATTTCACCAACCAACACACTACAGAGATAGAATATGTGAATGGTTAGTGCTCATTGTTGGCCTGTGTAAGGCCTTGTATAGCTTGATACTGTGTTTTTCTTCCCCCTAACTCTGAACTTTAATGCTTAAACAGTGGAAATACTGTTTCACTTAAGTTTGGGGGGGCCTTTTGGTGTGTGTATATTTTGTTTTTCTGTTAATAATAATAATAATAATAATAATAAATTAAATAATAAAAAAATTAAATAAATAAACAGGGGAGTACCGACAATTTTAACCCTCTTGGTGTAGACTGACAGTGAGGGCACTGTCAAGTTTAAGCTTGGGGGTGTGCTCAGTAAGCTTTCTTCATTCGCATTCATGTGTATATTTTTGCATTTGCATACTTATTTTAAAACCCATAAAAATCAAAAAAATTAAAAATTAAAAATTAAAAGAAAATATATATTTTTTCAATTTGGTCATATTTGACTTAAGTTTAACAAGACGGTTAACTAAATAGGAAAAACTAGATCCTAAACTTAGTAAATTAAAAACCCTAAAAATAATCTTTCTTAAAGTTTAACTGTAGAAATTATATGTCCTTGTAGTTTATTTAGAAATAGGCAAATTTTGAGTTCAGTTTTTGGGCTAAGTCAAAAAAAAGGAAAAGTATTGAAATTTTAATTTGAAGTGTAAGTCTGAAAATTAATTCTGAACCTTAAGTTTAAATTCTGAAAATATATACCCTACAACAAGCACATACACACATCTTGAAACTTGGAATAGTATAGGACACCTTGAAATGCTCTTGTCTAAAATCCTTAATATGAAGGAAAAGAAAATAAAAGTACAAGTGTGAAAAAAAAATGAACACTGGTTTTGTAATTACTTAAGACTGCATAAAAAAAAATATAGTGAGGGTGCTTTATTACCTAATGCCTTAAACCAACTGGTTTGAGAGTCACTGCTAAAGTCTTAGGTATTACAAGACAAGGAATTACGCCTTAATGCGCGAACACATTTTGTAATCGGTCGTTAGTACCTCAAGAAGTATTAACGATCGCATGAAGGATGTGTGAGCAATTCATCTAAAATTCACCAACTAAAAGTACTTTGGATGATGGACAAAAGTATAATAGCTAGAATTGAATTTCCAAGTGTAGGGGTGATACATACACACACGCAGGGGTATATGATTGGGGTTTGAATGAGAGATAGGAATGAAAGATAGGACTTATACCTTCAGTAGAAATGATAAAAATTCCTAAGTTGAGATGGAACCTTAGAAGGAAAATTCAAAAGATGCTGAAAGCTTAATAAATTTGCAGAACATATACGATCTTAAGTTAAATGATAAGTGAGTGTGAAAAATACGGGTTGATGATTTCTAAAGTTAAAGATAATAGAATTTCTTGCTAGAACACCGAATTGAAGAATGAAAGTCAATATGCCAAATTGGATTTTGTGGGTAGTATCCGCTGAAAACCCTCAGGAGACAACACTCCTCCTATTAGGGATACCTAGAGGTTTAACGGCTTTTTACACGAGCTCAGTGCAATCACGATTCCCTGCGAAAGTGAGGTTAGGATTTTTCGAGAATAAAATTAGCTTTGCTCGGGACGAGCAAAAGATAAGTTTGGGGTATTTGTTCATATCAGAATTTTGCATTATTATATTTCCCATTCTTAATCATATTGCAAATAAATAGGTGCTTTTGATCCATGTCTGCTAAATAGTTGCAGGTTACAGGTTCTCAGAATAATACAGTGAAATTCAGGGAAAAAACGCTACAAATGTGAGACTACGACCAACAAGTAGATGAATCTGTATGATGCCGCCTACCAATTTAAGGAACAAACAACGATCAATGAACAGTTCAATGCACAAAGTAAGATGGCAACACAAGATTCAAGACTTCAACGCAAACCTAACGGTAAAAGTCCACAAATTCTGCACTGTTGGAAATCAAGAAGAAAGTAGAAAATATTCTGAAGAACCAAGTGAAGAAAACAAAAGAAAAAGGCAACATGAAGCAACCCTGAAGTTCTGAGTCAAAGACCTCACCATATGGCCGCGGATCCGCAGCCAAACATGGGATTCCGCCGCGGATCCATGGCCGTGTTGTGCACGTATTGGTGCACGTGTCGGTAGGTGTCGGTGCTTTGACCCGGCTTTCTTAGGGTAGTCTTGTAATTTTAAATGTGGATCATATGTAAACCCTAGGGTTTCTCCTATCTATAAATAGAAAAGCCTACAGCCTCTTTTGGGACATGCCTCTTTTAAATTCTAGATTAAATTTTTATTCATTGTAATCGTCAAGAGGTGTCAATAAAGTAAGTTTTTATCTTGCAATTTTCATTTCGTCTTTTATTTCTGCAGTTTAGTATCTGTCTTTTATTATCCGTAAGTTAATTAGGTTATTAAAAGAAAATTATAAAAATGAACTTCATCATAACATCCCAAATGAGTGAGTAGTTCCTCACTTGTTAGGGTTAGGATTGGGTAGATTTGAGAGATGGAAATCTCTCACTCCTTTCTTGCCCGTTTAATATTTTAAATTAGGACTCTATGTAAATCAAACACCCACCGCTCACTACGGCACCCTATCCTACGAGATACCGGTGATTCCCTAGTTAGACCGGTTGTGGTTGATTTAGATAGAAGTTAGGGCTAAGAGTTAAGAATGGACGGACAAGGACCAAAAGGAAGAAACTTAGTTTCTTCCCAGTCGTGCTAATCCCCTTTGTTAATTATTACCCTAACACCTATGTTCTCAATTAGGGTAAAGGAAGCAGTGAGTAAAATTATCTTTCCAAACTAACCTAATCCTAACCCTAGCAAGGTTTTAATCCAAATTAAATTCAATCTTAGTTTTTATAAAAATCAAAACCTACCAAAAATATGACTTAACTCATAAGAACATAAAGAAAAGAACACGTTTTCCCTGTGGACCGACCCGTACTCAATCGGCTAGCTACCAAGCGACACCGTTATTGATTGCGGTATTCTTAACTTTGATTTTAAAACGCATATGCAAAACAGCTCTCTCAATCAAGGACCCGTAAGTGATTGATGATTTGACCTACTCCTGAGTCAAAGCATTGCTTCAACAGGGAGGTTGAGGGTTGACTTTGGGTTATCTGTGCACCGCCGAGTCATGGAACTGGGAACTTTGCCACGGCTCCGCTTTACTGACGTCGCATATTCCTGCAGAGACACTGATTTCTATGCAGGTCGGCGTGAATCGAGATGTTCTCATCAAGGACGCTGATTTCTCTGAATCGAGGAAGTTGCCAAGGACACTGTGTAACGCTTCGAAAATCGTTTAGGTAGTTTTTTCGATAATCGGTAAAATAATCAGTATTTTTCCGTAAAATGTCAAATTAATTATTTTTCAATATAGGCCTAATTATACAAAATTTAGATATGAAATTACTAGGAATTGGTTAATAAATTGTCACCTAAAAAATTTCTAGTCATTTAAAAAAAATTCTTAATTAATTATTTTTAATATTATTTTAAGCTTTTAAATATACATTAAATTAGTGATAAATACAAATTTAAATGGGTAAATTACATATTTAAGAACCATTACAAACTAAAATTTAGTAGTAATAAAAATTTTATCAACACTTTCCAAGAGTTGTTGTTTTATGGTTCAAAAATGAATTAAAATGGAGTTTTTTTTGTAAAGAATTGATGTGAAAGCATTAAATGAACTTGAGAGATACTTTTCAAGGAAAATTCTACACACTTCTCTGACAACTCCCCCCTCTCTACCTCTGGCCGAGATCAGCACCAGCAGCTCCCCATTTTCTCCATCATTTTTTTGGTTCAAAATTCATTCAAAAATCCACAAAAATCCACAAATTCTTCACAAAATTCAAAACAAATCCCTATTCTACCACTTCCCAAACCCAAATTAGTTTAAAACAAGGATAAAGGAGGCATCTTTAGAGGTCAAGTGCAAGCTAGGGTTCAACTTGAGAGGTATAATTCTAATCTAATGTTTAATTTGTAGTTTGAATATGCTAATTTAGAAATTTAAAGTGTGAAATTTGTTTATA
The DNA here is from genome assembly GCA_030015575.1 of Agapanthus africanus. NCBI lineage: Eukaryota > Viridiplantae > Streptophyta > Magnoliopsida > Asparagales > Amaryllidaceae > Agapanthus > Agapanthus africanus. The sequence continues at coordinate 437,639,930 of CM057338.1, forward strand.
ATTTCTTGTTTAGGAAATTCTAGAAAAGGGTTTGATTTAAAATTAAGGTTTGAAGCATTGTAAATGGGTTAAAATTTGTGTAGTGTCTAGCTAGTTGTGTGGTTGGTTGATTGTGCGATGTTGTGACCACTTTATCGCAAACCCGCGATGTTTGCACCAAATTTTCAATGTTAATACTTACTAGATTTTTCATAAAATTAGGAGGTGATTTAATTGCGATATCTTGACGATACTATTAGCATCTCCTACGACATTTAGGGTGTGCGAATACAGAGTTTGGTTTAATCGGGTTTTAGTTTTGACGGTTGCTCCGAAACGACGATTTTAGTTAAGGTTTTAGCGGTTTTCGTGTGTGTTCCGCGCGCTTAGTGCGTGTTGTGCCTAACTTGTGAGCGTTGATCTTTCATATTATGACTTGCGTCATTTCATGAGGTGTAATCTTATGTTGTATGTTATGCAATTTTAGGATCGGTTGCGGAATTATCGGACGCGGCGCGAAAAGGCAAAGCGGTGGTTGGATCAGATTAGCGAGGCATCCGGGTGAGTAGATGTATACATCTATGGGGAAATCGTCTGGATGGCGCGAGGCGCCCCATAGTTAGGATCACTTTATTACTTGCAAACTATATGCATAGTTAGTTAGTTAACCATCTCATTCATATGCATACCTTTCTAGTTATTCGTCTGCTGGTATTGCATGGTTATTTATATACCTATGTATGATATCACCCCTTATGACACTTACACCATTACCATTGGCTCATGTTGCACGCGCACTATTCATGTGAATACACACGCCTTTGGTAATTGCCATGCCACGAGCACTGTAGAACCTACTTAATTCAGTGTCAACACTCGCATCATACAAGATACATTGAATTGCATAGCATGTATATACCTCACTTCATCATTTTGCTTATATAGATTCCTAGCCACAAATCACATTGCATACCTTTGATATCATAAGCATTTATCATATACAACATGTTGGGTATTATGATTTTCTTGAGGATTTTAGTATTGATGAGATTTCTGGATTTTGGGGAAAACCGCAAGAACTTAACAAAAGTTTAATATCATCATTTTTAAAATAAAGTTGCGGTTTTCTTATGATGTATGTGTCGTCCACCATGAGTTTTCATGTTTTCTGTTGGATTTCGAGACCCGATTCGAGGAGTGGATGAACCGTCTCGGGTACATGGTGGGCCCGGTATGGTATCCCGGGACAAGAAGATCGAGTTGTAGACGATGAGCCTGGCAGGGAAAGACTACCTACCGGTGATGTCTCACGCGGAGGATATCCGGAGGATACCGACCGTTGTCGTGAGATTGATGATATGGGCCGATCCGGACTGACGGAGCCCGAGTTATTGAGACATTGATATAGTGAGACATTGAGACAGATATATTTCCATATTTAGTGTCGATGCTTGACACGGTTTTCGGATGATTTCATTGATAGTACCTTGGCTATTGTACAGATATTTTTTTTAAGTTAATAATGCAAAGATCATCGTATTTAAACACTTAATGATTTCATATTGATTTTGCATCCATGTGCATACATATTAGTAGCATCGCATTATACTTAGATATGCAGATTGCGATGCATTGCGTGCATTCTTACGATAGCCTTATTAGATGTTACTTGCTACTCACGAGCTGGCAACTCACCCCCGTTATGCTACAGTGTCTTGCAGGTCGGACACGTCAGCTTTGCAACGGCGGGCGTATCTTTTCATTGGCTTCTTTTGCTCAAAGTCACGACATTGCTCGTAGGTGGGTTGCGAGGACACTTTGTCTCTTTTGTACTATCATTGTATCTAGTATTCTCCATCTACCGCATTTTATTTTATATATGCGACCCAGTGATGAGACTGAGAGATTTGTGTATATGTGGTTTCTCTGGGGTCGAGCTCACTTGAGCCGACGTTGTGTTTTTCTTACTTTTTTGCATTTCTTTATACTTATTTGCTTGATATTACATATATATTGCGTGTGGTTGTGATCCACCTTGGGTGAAAAGCTAGCTCCCTCTTGGGGATGCCATTATTTCATTACAGGTTTATATATCTTGTTGTACCCATTTTGGGGGCTAGTATTTACAAAAGAGACTCTGCCAAAATTTTCGGAAAATTTTGATATTTTTAAAAAAGGGATTAATATAACTTAATTGGTTTGAAATCGTTTTCATAAAAGGTTTTCCTTCACTCTTATTGTTTATGGTTTAGATTTTCTGGGCTTTGGCTGACTTAGGTTACGTTACGCCTTTAGACGTCTCGTAATCTAAGTGCCAGTCACGTTCCGTACCTTCAGGTCATGACATACTGATTTCCCTGGGGTTGAGACGAATCGAGGTATTCCTGCAAAGACGCTGATTTCTCTGTGGGTCGATGCGAATCGAGATGCTCTCGTCAAGGATGCTGATTTCCCTGAATCGAGGAGGTTTCCAAGGACACTGATTTCCCTGGGGAGGAGACGAATCGAGGTATTCCTGCAAAGAAGCTGATTTCTCTGCGGGTCGACGTGAATCGAGATGCTCTCATCACGGACGCTGATTTCCCTGAATCGAGAAGGTTGCCAGGGACACTAATTTCCCTGGGGATGAGACAAATCGAGGTATTCCTGCAAAGACGCTGCTTTCTCTGCGGGTCGACGCGAATCGAGATGCTCTCGTCAAGGACGCTGATTTCCCTGAATCGAGGAGGTTGCCAAGGACACTGATTTCCCTGGGGTTGAGACGAATCGAGGTATTCCTGTAAAGATACTGATTTCTCTGCGGGTCGACGCGAATCGAGATGCTCTCGTCAAGGATGCTGATTTCCCTGAATCGAGGAGGTTGCCAAGGATACTGATTTCCCTGGAGGTCGAAACAAATCGAGAGATTTCTGCAAAGACACTGATTTCCTTGCGGGTCGACGCGAATCGAGATCCTCTAGTCAAGGACGCCGATTTCCCTGAATCAAGGTTTTTTCCAAGGACGCTGATTTCCTCGGAGTTGAGACGAATCGAGGTATTCCTGCAAAGACGATGATTTCCTTGCTGGTCGACACGAATCGAGATCCTCTCTTCAAGGACGCTGATTTCCCTGAATCAAGGTTTTTGCCAAGGACACTGATTTCCTCGGAGTTGAAACAAATCGAGGTATTCCTACAAAGACGCTGATTTCTCTGCGGGTCGATGCAAATCGAGATGCTCTCATCAAGGACGCTGATTTCCCTGAATCGAGGTTTTTGAGTTGACTTGATTCCGAGACGGGGTCATTGGATGACTCTAGGTTGTCTGTGAACCGTAGAGTCTTGGAACTGGGGACTTTGTCGTAGCTCCGATTGATGGTGTAGCATATGTGTCCTGCTGGAATAAGGAGGCACACCATTGTTGGTCTTCGGGCCGTAGATGTGTCCATTGAGATTTAGAACTAGGGATTTTGTCATGGCTCCGCTTCGTTGCGACTCTGAGGTCGGTTGTTGACGTCACGTCTGCATCTGGTTAGAGTGAGGAGAAATGCCGTAAGTGATCTCTAGGCTGTCTGTGAACTGTCGAGATTTGGAATAGGGGACTTTACCATGATTCCGTTGTTTTGACCCTGGGGTCGTTTGTTGACGTCGCATCTGCATCCTGCTGGAGTAAGGAGAAACGCCGTTGGTGATCTCTAGGCTGTCTGTGAACCGTCGAGATTTGGAACTAGGGGACTTTGCCATGGTTCCGGGGTAGTCTCTAGGCTGTCTGTGAACCGTCGAGATTTAGAACTAGGGGACTTTGTCGTGGCTCCGTTTGTTGATATTGCATCCGCATCCGATTGGAGAGAGGAAGAGCGCCGGTGTTGATCTCTAAGTTGTCGATGTTGACATCGAGACCCTGAAGCTAGGGATCTTCCTTCACTTCGTTTGTTGACATTGTGTCTGCAATTTTGCGACAAATGTCGAGATTGTCTTTAGGTTGTCTATGAACCGTCGATATTTGGTTCCTTTCTTGTTGTTCTCATGGATTGTTCTCATGGATTGTATACAGGGGTCAATGTGACCTCACCTGCAGGGCAAAAAGTTTCATTCTTTCATTTTTTTTAATTCTTTCCACGATGCTCTATCATTTCAGCTTTTTACATCGCGAAAATCGTGATTCCCCAATCATTTCGGCTATTTTTCATAGTGCCCCATCATTTCGACTATTTTTCTTTTTACTCGCTGCTTTTTATTGCGAGTTGCCCAATCATTTCGGTTGTTTTTGTATGCATACATTTTTACTTGCTGATTTCGTTGCAAGTTGCCCTATCATTTCGGCTGTTTCATATGCATTTTTGGCTCGTCGACTTTTCGCCACGAGTATGAAACTTGGGATCTGGTGCCAATCTTAGCATCAGCATCGCTGCGACAGGAATATTGCCAGGAGCGAATCACCATTTTCCATGAAAGGGTTTGGAATTTGATACCGATTTAGGCATCAGCATCGCTACCACTGGGACATTGCCCAGAGCGAATCATCATTTGCCTCTGTCGATGTCGAACAAAGGTGGCTTAGCAAACAGGGTTAAGATCTTGTCGACTAAGGCTTTTGACTTTATGAGCCGTAAGGGTCTCATAAAGGTGTTTCTCCCTACGAGTCGTGAGGATCTCGTAGGTGCGTTTTCTCCTTAAAAATCGTGAGGATTCTTACGTGTATATTCTCTTATAACTCGTAAGGATCTTACAAGAGTATTTTCTCCTTATAAGTCGAGAGGACTTACAAGGGTCGTTCACCGTATGAGCATATCCCTAATCGCTGGTGGGACTCTGTTAGGGAAGTGTTTATTCGTACCCGTGGATTGTATACAAGGGTCAATATTGAACCGCTTGTAGGGCAAAATCGGGAAAATGTGATGGCTTAAGAACAGGTTCAGATCCCTGTAGCTTAAGGCTTTTGAATCCTATGAGCCGTGAGGGTCTCAAAGGGGAATTCTCCCTACGAGTCATGAGGATCTCATAAGTGTGTTTTCTCTTTAGGAATCGTAGGGATCCCTAAGTGTGTTGCTCCCTTGTGAGTCGTAAGGATCTCACGCAGGTATTTTCTCCTCACAAGGTCGAGGGGACCTTGCAAGTGTCTTTTAACGAGATTGCGCCCTTTCGGGTTTTCACAAACTCGCTGGTAGTCCTGTTGTTTTTACTCACGGAGCCCTTTCGGGTTTTCATCCGTGCCCATTTCGCTTGTGGACGTACTCTTTTTTTTAACACCACGTCGGCCTGGGGACGGTTCGGGTTGGCAGTAGTTTAACGACGTTTCGGTCATAGGTTTGAGATATTTCGGGCAACGTACGATTACGCGGCTAGATTTTCTCGCAAATCTTCGCATCTTTTATGTCGGAGGTGGATTCCTTGAAGGGAGGGCTGAGGGCGATTTCTTCGTCAGAGTTGCTTCCAAAGGTGATAACTTGCGATCCCTTGGTGTCGACTATGTAACAGTTGCCAGCAGCTCTTTTGCGCTCATCTGTCGTGCTTTTCTGTTCCTGACGAGCCTTGCGCTTCACTCGTTGAACGTGTTGTCGGTGGACAACATATCCCTGCCATCAGTTTTTAAAGGCTATGCACTCCTCGGTAGGGTGTGTAATCCTCTGATGGTATAAGATGTTTACCGCCAGGAGAATTTCCTCTGAAAGAGGGAAACTTCATTCCTATTGACAGGGCCCTAGCGAATCATTTCCTTACTTTAAGCTTGCTTTTGCTGGCGATAGGGATGCTTCGATCCGGTTGGGGTGCCTCGACCTTTTCATCCAGTCGTCGACGTTTGGCTTTTTTGAATATAGCCAGTTCGCGCTCTCGATTGGCTTTGCTTTTCTGACGGGCTTTGTTCAGTAGCAAGTCGATCATCTCGTCAGACGATTCCAAGGGTTTTGGCTTCGATCCTGCCCCAGCTGTTTTATGCCGTCTTCTATCGCGGAGTGAGCTTCTTCGTTAGTTAACGCCGAATAAGAGATCATGTGGCAACTTGCCACATAGTTCTCAGATTCTTCTGACAAGTCATCTAGTCGTTATTGTCGTTATCTCCTCTCTCAAGGATATTGTTGAGAAATTCTTGAAGTGTGACCGGGGTTCGCGCCTTCTAGTTATATTCCTCCAGTGCGTCAATATGCTTTTGCAGATCCATGCGCTTGTCATCAGACTTCACGGGCTTTTGGGTCTTCTTCTTCTTCTTCGAAGACTTTGATGGCTGGGCCTGAGCGTTTTGATTATCTCTATTAATTCCTGATGTTGGGCGTGGTTTCAGCATCCCATCGATGATCTCCGGCTCTTGCGGGCTTTTCCACCTGATCGCCTGACATGTTTGAAGATCTTTCAGCATTCTTTTAGTTTTGCCGAAAGAACAACTCCAATGAAGCTTCCTTTATGAATGAGCACGATACCCCCAGCATGTCCATCTTTTTTGAAGCATGTGGTTGTGACGGGTTTACCTTCCAGTTTTCGGACAGCACGAACTTGCCCTGTTGATACTGGTCTTCAACCCAATTTTTGAAGACATAGCAGTCTTCGATCGGATGTCCCGATACTCGGTGGTAGGGGCAGTAATTGGGATCGTTGGCGTCGTTCGGTTGCGGTGGGTGTCTCGACTCCGGTAGAGTAATGAGCCCATTGCACACTGCCAGTTCAAACAGTTTCCTTGTTTTATCCCGGGGAAATGAGTAAGGACGTCTCAACTTCTCATCGACGGACTGCCGCTTGTTGCTTTGGCGAACAACCGGTCTCGGGCCACTCGGTTGTTGTTGAGCGTTGGCGAAGAAGATTACTTTCCCTTTGCCCTTTTCATTCCGAGACTCCGACTTTGAAGGGGAAGGCCTATGGCCCATCTGGTCCATTTGGGCTAGCTTGTCAATCAAGGCCTGGAAGGTAGTTGGCTTGAAAAACATCATGAATTGTAAAATGGTCGCCTGAGGGTCAAGGGTCCCCACGAACATGCCTACCGCAGGCGCTTCTTCAATGCGTTGCTCACACTTCGACCATAGATTCCGCCATCGTATCGTGTATTGCACCCATGTTTCGCCTGGCTTCACTCTGGCATTAATTAACGCGGTGATCGGGGTGCGCTCGCTAGCGCTTGCGAAACGTTGGGAGAACAGCAATTCCATCTCCATAAAAGTTTTGACGGAGTCGTTGGGAAGCTCCGAATACCACTCAAAGGCCGTTTCCGCCAAGCTGCCGATGAATTGGCGAAGCAGTAGCTTATCATCTCCTCCAGTGTTGTCGCAAAGAGCCCTGAACTGAGCGACATGTTGATGGGGATTGCCTGTCCCTTTGTACACATGGAATTTAGGAATCGTGTATCCTGGCAGGTACTTGATTTGATCATACCACCCCGGGTAGGGTCGTCCAGTCTTAACAATTTGCCCAGCCGCTTCATTCGCTTGATGAGCGTGTATTTGTTGAGCTATATAATCATCGAGCGTGGCTTTAGAGATGGTCTCCTCCTTGGCTACTGACAGAGCCGGAAGAGGGTTTGATGTCTCTCCTCTATCATCTACAATTATTACTGGAGGGTCTTCGGCTGGAGGGTCCAGCTGGATCATCATGCCCACCATATCTTGGAACAAAAGAGCCATTCGTTTTATGTTGGCCGTTTATTCTGCAGCCTCTTTGTCCTTCTTCTCAAGAATTCTCCGATGGAATTCAGTATCATTTTCCTGCTCACAGCGCTGTTCCGAGGATGTCTCCGGGCTTGCTTTTGGTCCCGTAAGTGCGGCCATAGCTGTTAGCATTTCTTGAAGCTTTTGTTGTTGTTGCTCCTGAGCCTTAGTCACTGATCGCGTAAGCGGTCGATGAACTGTGGAGATACGGCTATCCTCTTTCCCAGATGCCATATAAATGGTGTGCACCATCATGCCTCCAGACTTGGGGTGTTTAGATTCAGCGTTCTTGCGATTCATCGCAGACACCGGGATTTTCTCCAGCTTTCTCCTCTTGTGAGCGGTCGAGGTTGAGGGGGCCGTTGCAGTGGGCACCCAAGTAGCTGTCGCCTTTTGGGGCTTGACTAGATGCTCCTCTTCTCACTGGACTTTCACCTTTTTCTGTCGGCGAGAGTAATCTTGATCAATTTCCGAGTCCTGAACCTGCCGCCAAACTTTATAAATTTTAGAGGACAGCCGCTGAGGGGGCTGCTCTAGCTTCACCTTTGTAGCATTCTCTATGGGTGGAGGAGATCTCTTCAGCACGGCAGTCGGAGAGTTTTTGCGCACCCTCCTTAGTGGTTCAAAGCTGTTCTCGGTTGGAACAGCAACATCGATCTCCACCGTTGGAGCCGGCGGAGTCAGTCCAGAAGGAGAGTTTCCCCCAGCCTTCCTTACTCGGCACCAGTGGCGACGTCGAGCGTGTCGAGCCGTTAGGATTGTCTCAGCTGTAGGGGTGACTTCCTCATGCCCCCTATGTTGGTCAGAAGTTGTCGTTGTCAGCCTATTGAAGACCGATGTCCGTTGAGTGGGGATAACCAGTCTGTCGAAGGCAGACTTCCGAGCAGGGGAAGCAGCCTTAACGATTTCGTCTGGAACAGGAGCTGAAACAGTCAGTCTTGTGAAGACCGACTCTTTGGCAGGAGAAGCCCCCTTGACGACTTCATGAGCAGGAATGGCTATCCGCTTAGGGATAACCCTTTCTGGTTCGCAGGCTTCTTCATGGGCCCAAATGAGCTTTGGCCCATCCTGTCAAAGACTGAGGCATTGGAGCTGGACGACCCGTTGAGAGGGGCCGCAGTAGTTATGAGCCGATTAAAGATTGAACTCTTCGGAGATTCTTGCGACAGCAGTGGGGCATTGAAGCTCATCGGTGGGATCATGGTCCCAAAGAACAGCCTAGTGGTGGCCTGAGTTACTTGCTCCACAGGCATTGTGAAAAGGGAGGCCGCTTGGGGCCCGTAAGTTACACCTCCAGATGAGGCAGAACGGGAGTTGTAGTTGTAGTTGGAGCAGTTAAAGGCCATTGATGTCCTTTTTTCTGCACGAGAGCAAAACCAAATCTTAGTACCTCGAACCCAAGGGAAACCACAGCAAACCGCAATTCGTTCGTGAACACGACACACGAAATATGGAGTGGAAAGAGGAAAAGGTCCCACCGGGCGTGCCAGAATCTATTCCCCGCCGAAACACGGAGACGGGACCGCGCAGGTCCGACTTGCCTGAGTTCGGGACAGATGCTATTTGGTGATATCCGTCCACCTCTCCGAAGATGCCAAGTTGATTTATGGCACCGTGTAACGAAAGTTTAAACGGATGCGACCGATGTAGCAGACTTCGTCAGATTCCCCTTCATTTGAGGGGGTTTTATTGTAGCGACGCACTTCCCTGCAGGCGCAAGCCCCTGCAGTTAATTATGCTACCGCATCGCGGTAACCACTTTCTCCTTCTCCAGAGGTCACTTCATGTCGTGGGTGTTTGTTTTGTTTTTGGTTGCCCGTGGATTGTATACGGAGACTAATTTATCTTGTCGCCCGTAGGACGTGGATTAGTCCAAATCCGTATTTTCTTAGATTTGGGTTTGGAGGTTGGGTTTAAGGATACGTTAGTCTCATTTGAGACTACGATCAACTTAAACGTTTGTTAAGGATACATTAGTCTAATTTTAGACTAAGATCAACTTAACGGGATCATTTAGATCCAACAAAAGAGCATTTGGGCTCTATTGTTTAGTTTAGGGACATTGCGGTCGATTACCAGTTTAAGGACATGATGGTCCAAGGTTAAGGACATCATAGTCCGTGGGTTTAAAGGGACCCCACAGTCCGAGGTTAAGAACATTATAGTCTGCGGGTTTAAAGGGAACCCACAGTCCGAGGTTAAGGACATCATAGTCCATGGGCTTAAGGACCCCACGGTCCTTAATTTAAAGGCGTCATAGTCTATATAGTTTAAGGACATCATAGTCCATGAGTTTAAGGACCCCACAGTCCATGGAATGATTGATTATCGGGACCCGTCACCTCTCTGAAGACGTTGAAGAATTACAATGAAAAATATCAAAGGAGTGAAGAGATGTACCCTTGAACCAAAGTTGATTGGGAAATCTATAGTCCAATTTGGGACTAAGATCAATTAATTAGATTATGAGCACATTGGCTCAGTTAAATCTGAATTGAGGACTTATGGCCAACTTGGGCTAAGTTCAATTAGGTTCGAAATGTTGGACCTTTGTTTGGACTGTTGAGCATTTGTCTGGATTCAGCCCTCCATTATTTAGCAATGCTAAACATGGGTCTGGGTTCTGACCATATTTTGTCTTTTATTGAGTGTTGAGCACTCATATACCATATGAGATGATCAATCTTGGAAGACAAGAATGTATTTGAGGCTCAGTCAAAGGGGGATCTTGCCTTTGGAAGACTTAATCAATTTGGGCTAAGACTGGTTTGAATATAGTGTTAAACACTAAAGCATATTTGGCGATCACGTGTTCCCACGTGATGCACTGAGAATAGTGTTAAACACTAAGGACGAAGCGCTTAAAATAGTGTTAAACACTAGAATTTCATTGTCGCGTGGGGTCACGTGAGGCATCTGAAGATGGGGCTAGACTTCCTTTATTCTGTTCTCAGACTATTCAAATAAGTATTAAACACTTTTAGTCTTTGAAATCATCACGTGTGGACACGTGACAGTGCCCATGTATTGGGTATTAATTCCTCTGTTTTCCCTCACTTACCCTTTTAAAAAGGTGTTAGTCAGGGGTCACGTGGGGACACGTGAGGCGCGCTAAATCAATACTGCCTTTGGCTTTGTTCCCTTTATTTTCAAGGGTCACGTGTGAGCACGTGAGGCATTGCCTCCAAGTTTCTTCTTTCTCATCTTGAAGAGTCTATTTAAGGGTCACGTGGGGGCACGTGACCATGTCTCATTCTTTCTTTTTTGATCATTAAAGGGAAGGTCACGTGTTGCCACGTGATCAGGTTTACGTGCATGGAGAGTTTAAGTCCTTTATTTGAGAATTAAATTCTTTGGTAGGGTTAAACCCTAATTTTGTTTAGAGAAATTAAATTCCTATATATATGGAAAAATTAAATTCTTATGTAGGGTTAAACCCTAGTTTCATTTGGAGGAATTAAATTCCTATGAGTTTGGAAGAATTAAATTCTTTAAACTTAATTCTCCTCCTAAGTTTTGGATCTGCATGGCAGAATCTTCCCGATGAGAATTAAATTCTCAACTTGTGGGGAGATCGGCTTCTGCAGATCTTCAACCAAAGGAAGAACTAAGTTCTTATTCAGAAGAGTTAAACTCTTAAATTGAGAATTAAATTCTCTTTTGTTTTATGGAGCTTAGATCTCTTTCCTATTTCTCACCTAGGGTTTCTTTTCTCTGAAGAGATCTTCTCTTTCTCTCTTGAGAATTAAATTCTCCTTTCTTTTTTCTCTCTGTTGTTGTATCTCTCCAAAAACCAGAAATCGATTCCCCTCTTCTCTTCTTGGCTCCTATTTATAGGAGAAAGAAAAGAATCAGTTTGTTTAGTCAATCTTTCATTGAAAGATTTTAATTGTTTTTGTAATCAACATGATCTTTTTAGATTACTCAGTGAATTTTATTCACCATTGGATTTTTAATCCAAAATATATTCTGTTTGTTATTCTTGGTGAATTTTAGGGAAATTTTTCCTTGTATAGAATCTTTCTATAAGTTGGTGATTTTTAATCACCATTGGATTTTTAATCCAACGGTGCTCCCCTTTACAGGGCACAATCTTTTTTATTTGGAAAGATTTAGAGAAATATTTTTCCAGTTAGGGTTCTCGATTCCGTCTTAATTAGAATTTAATTCTATTAGTTCAGAAGGCTTAAAAGCCTATCATGTGTTGGCACATGATCCCATTGTTTGATCATTTAAATAGAATTTAATTCCATTAATTAAAGAGCTTAAGAACCCATCACGTGTCTGCACGTGACCTTTGGTCACGTGTGGACACGTGATGCCCCATTGGGGCATTCCTTATTGTTTTATTACACCTTTAATTCTCTTCAGTAGGTTTTTAAAGGCCCATCACATGAGGGCACGCGACTCCATTGATTGCTTGTTTGATTAGAATTTAATTATATTAGTTCAGAGATCTTAGGAACCCATCACGTGTTGGCACGTGACCCTACTGATTAATTATTTAATTAGAATTTAATTCTATTATTTCAGAGGGTTTAAGAGCCTACCACGTGTTGGCACGTGACCCCACCGATTAATTATTTCCAATTTTATTCAGTGCCTACAGGCTTTGCCTATAAATGGTCACGTGTCTGCACGTGAAACCCGGTCACGTGTGGGCACATGATGCTCGGTCACGTGTGGGCACGTGATGCCTCATAACTTTTGATCCCGGATGAATTATGAGGCCCATAATATATCAAATCGAAGGCTTTTTCGAGACACTTTCAATACCTTCGGAATTTAGCTGTTTCTCATTCGAGAGTTTGTCAAAATGCAGCCCGGAAAATACTGGTTCGCATTTTCTTCCTTAGATTACACGTGCATAGCATATTTGCTCATAACTTTCATCCCGGATGAATTAGGAAGCCCATAATATATTAAATCGAAGGCTTTTTCGAGACGTTTTCGATACCATCAGAATTTAGCTTGGGCTCTTTTTGCGCAAAAATTTTTTTTGGCGGGAACACATACTATTGGGGCAGAGGTAGTCGGTAAGTATATCCTTCAAATGTTCCTAGTCCTAAGAGTATCAAGACAGGGCATCGATACTCCAGAGTACACTAGCGTATACGCTTCTCGACCCATGTGATGGGCGATGGATGATCCCATATCCATTGGTGTTTGACATCAGTGAAGGTATATGGGTGCTCAGTGGAGACTGGGTACACTGAACGGACTCGCCGAGAACTTCAAGATGGTATTATACCTATCGTCAGATAGAAGTTCTCTAGTGACACTAGTACAGGTTAGTCTGTCGACCCGAGATCGTCATAGAGTCTTGTGTGATTCCTACTGTGCTTTGATTTCCAGCATACCATGGTCAAGAGATCGTGCAAAAAGTTAGTTTTTGGGTACAGTCCTGAGTCACATGGAGGCAATGAGCGATAGGAGGGGATTTGTCTCTCCCGGTATTGGGAGTTGATATTGCGCTATGCTCAATTGGCCATAACAGGAAATCCCTGGCCAGGGTTGCTGAGATCTACTGGTAAGTGTTATCAGTAGTTTCTCGAACCGTTATGAACCTTGCATCGGCATGACTTATCAGGCTATTAGGGTCTGACGTTATACCACCCCCGGGCTGTGATATGCGACATATCTGACAAAGAGACCGGACTGCCCGGTAGTGTTACTGATTAGATTCGCAGGAGTATGAGCAGGCTTGCTTGTTGATCTTCTGATCGCTCAATACCCGGCTAGCTGTTACGTTTAGCAGACCGCTTGCGGCTTGTGGGTGTTTGATATGATCATCACCTACTGCCGGCGTATTGATGAGTCTTTAGGGTCCTACACAGAGGTTTCCTTGTTCATGCGAAACGAAGTTGGAGCACATATGTGATATGTGCGGGACCGAGATTTATACGTGTATATGATACCGTATTCTATTCTCGCGATATATGACATAGGTCAGTTATATGTGATATAGCCGGGTTATCGGATCAAGTGTTGATTTGATAAGTTGTTATATTTGATATTAGTCGGTTATATGTGATATAGACGGATTATTAAATCAAGTGTTGATTTAATAATTTAATGTATAATTATATATTTGATATATTACATTTCATTAACTAATATTAGCTCACTTAAGTATTCATTTTTCTCACTTATGATACATTGATATATATATATATATGATATATGTTAAATGTATTATTTTCTTTTTGCGCGCGCGCGCGCACATACACACATGTGTGTGTGTGTGATACATATTAGTGTGTCATGCTAGGTTACACATGCAACATGTATGTATGAGACTTATACCATGCTTGGGTTTATGTTATGGTTTTATTTATCATTAAGCAAATTCAAAATTAGTGGAGATTTTGTCATGATTCAAAACTTATAGAAGCTTGTAGGTTTCATTGACTTAGTCCACTTTTTTGTCTTGCTTAAGATATTTATTGACCTAACCATTAACCATACACAATGGTTTACTCTCTACAATGGTTAGTGTATGTGATATACTCACCATGGTGTAGGGTTCCTAGGCACACTATAGAGGTCTCACAAGGCATCGAACATGCCAATTTAAAATTTTATGGGTGCCGAGAAACCCTAATACGGATCGTCGGCTAGATTTCTAGGCGAAAAGTTAATCTAGTTAACTACTTAACTAAAAGTTAGATGCTACAACCTTTGTAGATACGGTTCTCCACTTTTTTAGCTCCACGTGGGTGTCCTCTCGCTGTCCATCATGAATCCCGAACTCAATCGTCGGCTTCATCGGAGAAACGGGCGAGCTAGGTCGTCGGCTTCGTGTCAAAGACGATCTACGTCGAGGTTGCACAAGCTCAAGCTCCGACTTCACAAAGTTGTGAAACTTGTGAAGAAAACACCCAAAACAACTTGGCAAGAGGTAGAGGGTGAAGAAATAGGAGGTGGGTTCACTTTAGAATTGGATTTCTCTCACTAGAACTCAAGTTGCCATTGATGGCATCAAGGTTTCTTTCTTGAAGATGAAGATGAAGAAGAAGAAAGAATATGATAAGTATTGTGAAAAAAGAATAATAAAATCAACACTTATCATCTTCTAACCTAGGTTAAGTGTAGAGAATAAACCATGGTCAAATGAGAATGGTTAGGGTTAAGGATGATGACAAAATAGTCACTTTAGTCAAAGCTTCATGAAGCTTCATCAAGCTTCATGAAAGAAACCATTTTGTTATCATATATATTTATTTATCAAAAAGAATAGATAAATAAATAAGTAAATAAATAAAAACCCTAACTATTATCATAACCATGGTTTAAGTCTTAACACAACACCAAACTACATGTATCATCAAACATGACACAAAGTAGTGCACAAAAGTATATCATATATACTTCTTGCACATCGAGTGAGAAAATCCATATAAAGTGAACCAATACTAGCTAATGCAAAGTAATATATCAAATATATAATTATACATTAAATCATTAAATCAACATTTGATTCAATGATCTGGTCATGTCGCACATAACCGACTAGTATCCAATGTATCGACTTATCGAATCAATGATTCGATAACTAGGTCATATCGAATATAACAAATCGAAACATTTATCGCGAGAATGAAATGCTGTATCACATACACGCATTATTCTCGGTCCCGCACATATCTCATATGCGCTCCTATTTCGTTTCGCTTGAGCCAGGAAACCTCTGTGTAGGACTCTAAAGACTCGTCAATACGCCGGTAGCAGATGATGATCATATCAAGCACCCACAAGCCGCAAGCGGTCTGCTAAACGTAACGGCCATCCGGGTATTGAGCGATCAGAAGATCGATGAGCTAGCCCGCTCACACTCCTGTGAATCCAACCAGTAACACTTACCGTACAGTCCGGTCTGTTCGTCTGATACGTCGCATATCAAGTCTAGGGGTGGTAAACGTCAGACCCCAATAACCGATAAGTCGTGCCGATGTGAGGCTCATAACGGGTCGAGAAACTACTGGTAACACTTACCAGCAAATCTCTGATCAGCCCTGGCCAGGGACTTCCCTGTTACGGCCAATCGAGCACAGCGCAACATCAACCCCCAATACCGGGAGAGACGAAACCCCTCCTATCGCTCATTACCTCCATGTGACTCGGGACTGTACCTAAAGACCACCGTTTTGCATGCCCTCATGGACGTGGTAAGGTGGAGATCAAAGCACAGTGGGAATCACACAAGGCTCTATGACGATCTCGGGTCTACAGACTAACCTGCACAAGTGTCACCTGAGAACTGCCATCTGACGTGAGGTATAATACCATCTGGGAGTTCTCGGCGAGTCCTTCCAGTGTACCCAGTCTCCACTAGGCACCCGTATACCATCTCTGATGTCAAACACCAATGGATATGGGATCATCCATCGCCCATCGCATGGGTCGAGAAGCGTATACGCTAGTCTACTCTGGTATATCGATGCCCCGTCTCGATACACCCACGACTAGGGACGTTGAAGGATGTACTTATGGACTACCATGTCCCCACTAGTATGATCTGCATCATAGTCCAGGTAGTCAAGTACACATCCTAAGGGCTTTACCAACATGTAACTATAAGACAGTATAAAGAGACTAGTGTACATGTTAAGATAAAGAGCAACCAGATAGCATACTATCATATCGAGCAAGAAAGTCATCTCTATATATGTCCAAGCATCCAATATAATATACATCATCTGTACAATACTGGCCTCTAGGGCATACATACAACTAACACATGGTTGCATTTCTAACCTCATATGAATTATTCTTTCATCACTTGAATTTCATCTTCTTCTTCATTGAAGCTTTCTAGCTTTTGATCAAGTGATGAAATTTAGTGAGAAAATAAAATCTAAAGTGAGCAAAATTTCTTCTTCATCATTCTCTACAATTAGCCATTTAGTTTAGGGTGTTTGCTTCATTAATTCACATATTAGTGAAGAGGTAGCATGAGCTTGAGTCTTCTCGACGTAGATCATTTTCGGCCTCGAAGACATTGAGTAAGCTTGTTCATTTCTTCATATGAACCCTTACTAGAGTACGGATCTTCATAACTTGCAGCGAAGGGACTACTACACGATGTATTAGAAGTGAAGGACCGGTCTACAAAGGTTGTATTTCTCATTCACTTTAGATGTAAAGTTGTTTATATTGTTTTTCGTATGATTCTCTAGTTAAACATTCTATGTTTTGGGGTTCGTTAGCGCGATAATTTTTTAATTTGGCATGGACGATGCCGCCCGAAACCCCGCCGCCGCGCTACGTAACCCAGCAAGATTTTAGTATTTGAATTCATTATTTTGTACTCTCATTTTGAACTCTAATGAAGCTTTCACTTTTGCACTATGGTTCCTAGTATTTCTTCTACTTGCTATTTATTTACTTGCAATTTCATTTGATTCTCTTTACTTACTTGCAATGATGTTTTCTTTGAATCTTCTATCTTATGTTCTCTTTTTATGTTTATAATGGTTTTTGAGTAATCTTTCTTGTTTTGGAATGAGAGGTGATGTTTAAGTTAGGTTTCTCTTCATGCTTTCCTTTTCCCTTTAACTTGCTTATTGACTCCGCTCAAACCTCATGCAAGCGCTCTATTAGGCACCCTACCCTACCACGATAGCGATAATTCCTAACCGTGACCGGTTGCGTTTGATTTGGTCAGAGGCGAAAGTTAAGAGACAAGAACGGAATGACAAGGGTTAATAAGCTGGATTTTGTGCACTATCGCAAATACCGTGCTTAAGCACCCTAATTCACATTGTTGCCGATTATCCTAGCATCAATATTCAAGTGAGGCACAAAGCAATGCATACGGATTTTCTTAACCTACACTAACCTAACTCTATCCCTAACAAGCATTATCTTGCATATACAAACATTTAGGTTAGAATCAAACTTTTCCGACCTTTGATTTAACTCGTGAGAACAAGAATCTAAAACGTACCATCTCCTTATGGATGATCCGTACTCATCATGGCTAGCTACACGCAATATCGTTTTGATTGCGGTTACTTTAAAACTTAAATACGACACACAATCCTTTTCTAATCAAATAACGCCGTTGCCGGGGAGACGATAACGTTTTTATTCTTGTCATCTCGGGTTAACTTCTTTATATTTTTGTGCATACAACTAACCACTATTTTGAAATCAAACTAAAAATCGAAAAAAATTCAAAAACCAAAACAAAAATTAACACTTTCTAACTTTTGTTTTCTGATATTTTGATCTGCTAACACTCTGAGATTAATTGAAAAAGTAAAACTATAAAATTGGGACACTATTAGAACATAGAGAACATTGTAGAAACTTAGAGCCAAAATTCTTCATTTTGACCGCCGATATAACCGGCGGCCCAAAACCCTCTGTTTGCGCCAATTGTTGGTCGTGTGCTCCATAGTTCTACTATTGATCCATTTTTATAGTTTCATTTTTATAATTTTGTCTGTGCAGGAGTTTGGCCACTTATATCTCTTTTTCGCACTAAATATCCGTTTTCCGACATTTTTAGATTTTACGAAGTTGCGAGAATTGATTGTGCGGTGCAATGTGCAATTTCAAAGACCAAAGCGATAATGAAGTACAGTGCCAAAAATTTGGATAGTTTGACCTACGCAAGCGAACATTCAAACACTCGGATACAATTCAAATGGGGGTTTCTTAACCCAAAACAAATTGGTACGTATTTCTTAACTCCTTCCTTCTCAAATCCGATGCGTCCACTATTCTATCTTTACAGGATTCTTTGCAAGTTCGCTGCCAGAAACTAAATTGACTAACCCGTATTTGTTGCAGTGCCGCGCTTAAACTTAAAAAAATGATTGTTTGATGTTTTGAACAACTTTTTCATTGATTGCGCATTGCATCCATTTAATACGGACTTAAGGGAAAGCGAACCCTACAACATACGGTAAAGGATTTCACCACCTTTTCCGTGACTCACAAATCATGAAATTAAGCATAACGTTTACCCGCATAAATTTTATAAGAATCTAGAATTTAAGCCTTTAAGGACTTCGCGATCATTAGGAGAAGTTAACCGTGTTTAGAACACCGCTTAACGGTATATCGTTCACGGGGTGTCTAGGCAAAGTGTTCACAGCGCAACCACTAAAAGAGATAGGGTTATTCTAATTAAGGAACTTCGCAAAAGTGTTGGAAAACCTCCCCTTATCTCTGCACTTACCTGGCCTTATGATCAGTATATCTTGAGCCAGTTTCTCGATACAGTTTTACTTTAACAATCAAGTTCTTGAATAGGTCTAGTTGACCTAGGTGAACCCTAGACTGATTAGGTGTGTGGTATTTGTGTCGTGATTGTTTTCGCTTTACCTTTTGTGTGTATAAGTTCTTTTGTTAATAACTAACAAAAAAAAGGAAAACCCTCACCACCTTTTTCATCCCCTCTCCTTTCTTCTTTTCATATCATGGATACCCCACATCGATCAACTCTTGCCAAACTTTGGTACTCTCAACCAGATATCTCTTCATACGGTTCTTGCTTTGGTAAAACTTCCAACGATCCATCCATGCCTAAAATTTCTTTGAAAGATCATATAGACACCTCCAGAAGCACCAATTGGACACCGCAATCCACTTCGTATCATCCATTTCAAACTTTCACCCCTTCTTATGTTGATACCCCTCCCGAGGGTAGTGTGGCGATTTTTAAACCCATGTCCATTGCTGATTGTATTGTACAATCTCATAGCCGATCTTTCATACCTTTCACCATTCCGAATTTTTTAGGATAACAATTCCAACCATCTTCCTATCAAGATGTTGATCCTAATCCTACCCATTCTACGCAACCATTCGATTCCTATCAATCCTACCCAACTTTCATACCTTCCGTAGACATTTCTTCTGAACATCAATTTGGGAGTTTCGCGTATCTAAACGAATTTGAATTTTTTACTGAAACCCCCTCACAACGAATGTTTAGTCTTGAACGCACATTGGAAGAATTTCGAGTATCTTCGTGTCGACATATAGAGGAATTGAATGCATCCATAGCCACACTCATACAATCTTACGAACTAGCAGCTAGCTCCCAACTAGCTCAAACTTTTCCCATGTATGAAGTGGCAATAGAGCAATTTGACGATTTGAGTAGTGAAAGTGAGCCTTACAACCTTCAAAATCAAACCTACCCGTTTCCGATTGAACTCCACAACTCCAATTCCGAAAGCCTATCAAGTACACCAAATGATTCACCAATTGATGATATAATATTTGATGAGTTGTGCGACTATGTAGTGTTTGATTTACCAGATTGTGAAGGGTCCCTTTCTAGTGAAACCAATGCCATTCCTTTTGATCTCTACATCTCCATTCTAGAAACCCAAACGATTGAAAACCATGCTTTTGTTGAAGTGCTTGAGAACTTTAAGTTTGACTTGATTGAGGATATAGATAGTGGGGGTGATTTTGATGATCAATCCACAGTTTTAGATGAATTTTTCTCACCAATTCAACACTTTCCTTCAGATCCGTGTGGACATTATCCCGAACCTTTAACTGTTTTTTCTGAACCCTATTTGCTTCTAGATATTATTGATGAAGATTTGAATGAATGCATGGATGATCTTGATTTTGCGGAGAATTTTGAGGATATCTTTGAGGATGAATCTGTTTTATTGGATGAGTCAGACTTTCCGATTCATCATGTTTCCTCCATTGACTGTGAATATCCTCCTGAGCTTCTAACTGATATCATTCCTCGGTTACTTCCCTCCATCGTTCCCATCGTTTCTTTACTGCAAGACGACTTAATACTTTCACCTCCTACATCTGGTGCACCAAGTTTGAGCCCATGTTTTCTTGCGAATCTTGAGAAGTTTGGCCCTATTTCTCAACGTATTGGTACATTAGTACAGTTAGAAAACTCCAATTTCAGATCATTACAGATTGTACTAATTCATTTGATCAATTTACAACCTCAAGTTCGTTTTCCATTTTCTTCTCCCTTCCGTTCATCTTCTTATTTACCGAGACCATATACCACTTCCATCCACACACAGTCTCGTGTATTCTTCATTTTCTTTCTCTCCGCGTTCTTCCACCAACCCTGGTCACATAACGATAGAATTTTTTAATGGTTGGTGTTAACCTTTGATCTGTGTAAAGCCTTATATAGATTGATGATGTTCCATCCCCTAATTTTGAACTTCAACACTTAACAGTGGAAATATCGTTTCACTTAAGTTTAGGGGACCTTTTTGTGTATATATATTTTACTTGGTTTTTCTTGTATAAAAAAACAAAAAAGTCAACCGACAAGTTTTGAACCCTCAACAAATTTTGATCCTCTTTGTGTAGCATGACAGTGAGGGCACTGTCAAGTTTAAGTTTGGGTGTGTGCTCGGTAAGCATTTTTATTTTTGCATTCATTTGTATATTCTACATTTGCATACATATTTGAAAACCCATAAAAATCAAAAAAAATTCCAAAAATATAAATAAAAAAATCGTCAGCATAGCTAGCGGTAGAACTTAGATTCGAAATACTGACTGTTTAGTTTGAAAAGATAGGAAAAACTAAATCCTATTTTTAAAGATTAAAAACCTGAAAGATAACCCTTTTTTGAGTTTAACCTTAGCTAATATACGTTTTTGCATCACACTACATGTGTCTTGACTTTTGAAAATTAGATGACAAGTTTGATATGTCTTAAAACTTTTACATTGATAAACTATTTTTTTAGGATCAAGCGGGTTTGTTTTGAAATAAATAATATCAATAATAGTTTATAATGTAAAGTGGATATGAAAGGATATTATTTAAGCCTTAATGAAAGCTATGTCTGAAAAATAACCCATCTGGAACTTGATTGGAGTGATTACACACCTTATCTACACAAACATATCTTTGATCTTAAAAAGAAAATAAACAACTGGCTATATCTTCGATCGCATTGAACTGAAATGATTTTTCACGCTAAAATGATTCTTTTGTTTTAGGACCTAGAGGACTTGGGCAATTAAGTCCGCTGGAGTGTTTCTACACCTAATGCCCTAAAACCAACTGGATTGGGTGTATTGGCCCAAAACTCGCTAAGAAATCTAGAAAGTCCAATTTTAAACAAAGTCAAGTAAGCGTTCTCTCCGAGTTAAAATGCCTCACGGTTCTTTATGTGAGAATAACCTTGACTAAAGACATGTTTTTATAAAAATATTTTTAATGGAGATATGAAGATTTTACTTGAGAATAGAGACGATTGCACGTTCACGAAGGTGTGTATGAACAAAAAACAAGTAAAAGGTGGAGTGAAAAATAAATCCTAGTTTTCTGTTAAAGACGATAGAAATTCTGAATTTGAAACTTAGCTGGAGAACGAAAATTGAGAAAAACTTAACTCTTTATAAACTTGTATGATCCTTTTGAAGTTTTATCCTGTCTTTATTTTGTGACATTACGACTTTAATCGAATTTTTTGAAATTTAACAACCCTATTTGCACCGCACGTAAAGACGTATAGGATCTTAAGTTTAACAAGAAGTGAGGTTTGAAAAATAAGGATTCAATATTTCTAACTTAGGATAATAAAATTTCTAGCTTTGATACTAAACCTTAGGGTTAGAATCGACAGTTATTTCATGAAACTAGCTTGACAGGATTTTATAGGTGTAATCCGCTGAAAACCCTCAGGAGACAACACTCCTCCTATTAGGAACACCTAGAGATTTAACAACTTGTTGCATGGGCTCCGTGTAATCGCGTTCCCGGCGAAAATGATGTTAGGATTTTGTTTTGCTCGGGACGAGCAAAAGATAAGTTTGGGAGTATTTGCTCATCACGAAAAACTGTATTTCAATACCGCTCATTTATTATCAATTTTGTGATATATCGGTACTATTAATCCGTGTATACTTAATAAGTACAGGATACAGGTATTCATGACAAAACATTGGAAACACACTCAAAATGCACGGATACGACATTTATGAGCCGACACTGCAACCGGAACGGAAAACCGGTCATTATTCAAGAAGATTTTGCAAAACAATTCAAGAGCACAGCATTTTTATTCAAATGGTCCAATATGACATGATTAGATACAAGTGTGAACTCATAATTGTGGTGCATGAACCAACCATGTCATGGTGTGAACTCAAAATTGTGCAAGTGGGAAAGTGGATGAGTAAGTGGGCATATGTAACGAGTGCTTGAAAAGTGTTGATATGATTTAAAACTTGCATTTCCCTCCAAATCTACAGGTTAAAACTCAAGTTGATCTAGAAATATCAAACAATACCAGAGAAATCATAAAGAGGACATGAAATCACCACACAAAGACGGGCCCCAACACTCAAAGCAAAACCGCTGGTTTTGCCCAACACCCTGATACTGGCGGCCTAAGTTGCACCAAATTGCCTCATTGTTCTTCTGGGCACTCCTCATTGTCATATCACTTCATTTTTATTGTTTGTGATTTATGTTGAAGTGCCTATAAATATCATAACAGAGAACAAGCTTGGGAGCCATACTTAGCTTACTTTTACTTCATTTCAATTCTACATTTTGTAATGTTAGTTCAAACTTTGTACATAGTAGATATGATTAATCTTGAGTTCTTTGCTTTTATCAAATCTTGCAACCTCTTAACTGAGCTTGTAAGGTTCGATTTCAGTTTTTGAATTCATTATTTTGTACTCTCATTTTGAACTCTAATGAAGCTTTCACTTTTGCACTATGGTTCCTAGTATCTCTTCTACTTGCTATTTACCTACTTGCAATTTTATTTGATTCTCTTTTCTTACTTGCAATGATGTTTTCTTTGATCTCTTCTATCTTGTGTTTTTTTTTTTATGTTTATAATGGTTTTTGAGTAATCTTATTGTTTGGGAATGAGAGGTGATGTTTAAATTAGGTTTCTTCATACTTTCCTTTTCCTTTTAACTTGCCTATTGAACTCCGCCCAAACATCATGCATGCGCTCCGTTAGGCATCCTACCCTACCACGATAGCGGTGATTCCTAACCGTGACCGGTTGCGTTTGATTTGGTCGGAGGCAATAGTTAAGAGACAAGAACAGAAGGACAAGGGTCAATAAACTGGATTTCGTGCACAATCGCAAATACCGTGCTTAAACACCCTAATCCATGTTGTTGCCGATTATCCTAGCATCAATATTCAAGTGAGGCACAAAGCAAAGCATACGGATTTTCCTAACCTAAACTAACCTAACTCTATCCCTAACAAGCATTATCTTGCATATACAAACACTTAAGTTAGAATTGAACTTTTCCGACCTTTGACTTAACTCGTAAGAACAAGAACATAAAATGTACCATCTCCTTGAGGACGATCCATACTCATCACGGCTAGCTACACGCGACGCCGTCTTGATTGCGGTTACTTTAGAACTTAAATACGGCACGCAAATCCTTTTCTAATTACCACCCGAGAGTCTATAGTTCAAACTCCAACCTAAAAAGTGAGGTAACTAAAGCACCTAGTTTGCTAATCTAAGTGGTTTTGTGGATGTAGAGAATGTTTATTGGATTTTTTAATCTCATAAACCCATAGTTTCTCAACTCATGAGAGGGTTAAGGTTTTGAGGAAAAAGAAGAGCTCAAAGGAGGAAGAGAATGGAAAAGCTAAAGTAATGAAGAATGGCTAAGGATGAAAACTATCAAGCATTTCATTTACAATAAAAATATTGTAACCATGCTTCAATAGTTATCACAAATGAATGAATAAAATAAGAAGTCATGCTTTAATAACACCTCATCCCTCTACCTCATTATCTATTTAAACAAGAATCCATACTTCAAACCATGCTATAACAAGAAGACACCTCATTTTGTGTTAAATCTATTTGTTTAACAGATAATCAAAGCACGGTTTGAAGCAAGATGAATTCCTATACCGGAAGATACGAATCCCCAACAATCTCTTACTGCCTCCATGTGGCTCGGGACTGTACCTAACTAAAACGTGTTTGCACAACTAAGTAGAGACGTGGTAGAGGAGTAATCAAAGTATAGTAGGAACTCACACGAGACAAATGACGACCCCAGGTCGACAGACTATCTGTACTCATGTCACCAGAGAACAGCTATTTAACAATAGGTATAATACCATCTAGCCAATTCTCGGCTAGTCCGTCCAGTGTACTCACCCCCAGTAAGCACATGTATACAATCTTAAGTGAATCACACCAATAGCTGCAGGACCAACCATCGCCCCTCGTCAGGGTCTAGAAATATATACACTAGTCTACACTGGAGTATCGATGCCTAGTCTCGATACTCCCACGACTAGGGACATTTAAGGATGTGCTTATCGGCTACCCAGCTCCCACAAGTTTGATTGCCATCATAATGCTGGTAGTTAAGAAATGATCCTACGAACTTTATCAACATGTATAAGCGATATGAAATAATAAGTAAAACATATACACATATTAAGATAAAGGAAAACCAAATAGCATACTATCATATTGAGGAAGATTGTCCTGTACATACATACCCCTAGCATCCTATACAATAAAGGCCTCTAGGGCATATATATCCAACAGCGCACACACACACTAATACAAGTATATGATACAAATACATACACCCGTGTTCGTATCCAGATACATATACCCGTATTCGTATAAAATACGAATACGGGTATTTGTATTAAAATACAAATACCCGTATTTATATCAAGACACAAATAAATGTATTTATACAAATACTCGTATTCGTATAAATACCGTAGTCGTGTTAAAATACAAATACCGTAAAAGAGAGATATTAAAAGAGATATATAATGCTATCTCACATTTCATCCAAATGTGATAATCTGGATTTTTTTTTTAATTCGGCCAGTATTAACAAAATATCCGATTAAAAGTACGTGTACAGAAACACGTGTTTTAGTCGAATCTAAGTATGTATCAAAATACGTACACTATATCGTTTCGCCTGAGCTGGAAAATCCTCTGTGTGGGGCTCTAAAAACTCGACAATACGCTGGCAGTAGGTTTAACCACAAGTAAGTCATCGGCACTAATTATACATAACGGCTACCCAAGTATTGAACGAAAGGAAGGTTCGATAAGAAAATTCATCAGTATCCCTACAGAGCCTGAAAGTAACAATCTCTGTACAGTATAGTTTGTTCGTTTAAGAGTATCGCATATCGGGTTTACGGGGTGGATAAAGTCAGACCCTTAATCACCCGCCGAGAAACTACTGATCCAAATAAGTAAATCTCATCAACCTTGGCCATGCATTTATGGTGATGGCCACCCGTGCAAAACGCGACATCTACCCCCAATACCGAAAGAGATGAATCCCTGACGATCCACTTACTGCCTCCTTATGGCTCGAGACCGTACCCAACTAAAACCTGTTTGCACGACTCAGTTATGCCGTGGTAGGGTAGTAATCAAAGCACAATGGAACTCACACGAGATAAATAACGATCTCAGGTCGATTGATTATGTTGTTCTCATGTCACCAGAGAACTGCTATCTGACAATAGGTATAATACTATTTAGCATGTTCCCGGCGAGTCCATCCAGTGTAACTCAAAACGCAATGAGCACTTGTATACAATCTTTGGTGACAAATTAACACCAATGGCTATGAGATCGACCATCACCCCTCGTCGGGGTCAAGAAACATATACACCAGTCTACTTTGGAATATCGATGCCCAGTCTCGATATTCCCACGACTAGGGACATTTAAGGATATGCTTATAGACTACCCAGTTCTCACAAGTGTGATCGCCACAATAACCCTTGTAGTCAAGCATGAATCATATGGGCTCTATCAACATGTAATAGGAATCTGTAATACCACATAATACATATACATGATGATAAAGTCAAACCAGATAGCATACTATCATCTCGGGTAAGACTGTTCTATCCGTATAGGTCATCCCTCAATCATCATAATCGTTTGCCTTCAATTACAATAATTGTCTTGAGGGCACTATAGCCAACATAGAGGACATCTCTTTAGAGAGGGTGACTCCATCACCTGTGGGTACACCAACACGTAAGGAGTCATTTATTCTAAAATCCTTTAGAATGGTGTCTAAATACCCAAATTGGGACACTTCCCAAATCTAGATCTAACCACATAAATATAATTACTAGAATCCTTGATATATTATTCTGATCCTACATGGAGAAACTTTTATGACAACCATAGTTTAACCGATTGTAGTATAGGAACATCACTTCCTATTAGGAGTATGTCATCCAAATACCTGGACAATACTCTCTACATCTTTCTTACCAGGTTTATATATTATTTTGATGAAGTCAAACACCTTGACTGTCATATCAAAACGGATGATCCACCTCCGCAATGACCGCTTTAGTCTATAAATAGACATAAGCAACTTGCACACTTTCTGCTGCTCCCACTGACTACGATAACCCTCTGGCAGAGTCATATATACGTGCACTTCTAAATTCCTATTTAAAAAGATACTATAGCCATCCACCTGCCAGATCTCATAGTCATGAATAGTAGCAATGACAAGTCATATCCGTATGGACTTCAGCACAGACACTGAAATAAAAGTTTCATCATAATCCATAGCGGGTATTTGATGAAAATTATTTACTAAAATCTAGCCTTATTAGATTACTACCTTTCTACCCGCACTGATCTCGAAAGATCTACTTGTTCCTAATGGGTTTTACCCCTTTAGGAGCACCATGCAAATTCTATAATTTGCTGAAGTGTGTGGAGTCCAACTTAGATATCTGGCATCTGGCCATCATCCGGAAGTCACCACTTCTTAATGGCTAGCTGATAACTAGTAGGGCTATCGTAACCATGATGCAAACTTCCCTATCACCGCCTATGAGGTGTAAGTCCACGTTGCGACCCCCGGTTCTTACGGGGAGGCGGAAACGGTATTAAAGTCAAATTTTTAGCGCAAGGGGCAACATGGACTAAGCAAAGTCGGGATCTTTGACTAAACTAAAACTAGCATACTTTGCTAAAGAGAGTTAGCTACTCGGATGGAGATGGTTATACCTTGCTTGTCTTGAACTCCTTCGTCTTCAAAGCTCCGATGGTGGTCCAATGGCTTCTTCTCGTCGTCTCCGTACGCCGAAGATAGATCCACCTGAAAGCTCCAACCTTTAGCTCCTTCTTCGTTCTTTGAAGAAACTAGTTCACTTGGTTTGCTAAACCTAGTGAACTAGAATGAGTAGAGAGGAAATAGAATGGGATTTTATCTATGGTTCTTGATTCTCAACTCATGAGACAAGAGAACCATAGATCAAGAGAGGGTGCAAGAGGTTGAGGGTGAGAGCAAGAGGAGAGCTCAAGAACAAGAGAGAGAATGAGCAAGAAAGAATAAGCAAGTATTTTGTCTCTCACCCTCTCATAATCCAAAGCAATGATAACTCATCATATTAACAAAAGTCTTATGTGATGGTTAGAAGCAACCACAACCATATCATTTCATGCACTCATTTTACACAAATGAGCAAGTAAACAAAAGTCTTTGCCATGAAATGATGGCTATGGTTATCATGATGGTCAACTAGTCAAGCCTAGTCAACCGGTCAACAAGTCAACAAAAGTCAACAAGTCAACAAAGTCAACAAGTCAACAAAAGTCAACAAGTCAACAACCATATCACCATAATACTTAATTAATATAATAGTTAATCACATATCATATTCTCATTAGGGTTGAGCATAAAGTCAAATAGTCAACGGTCAACTGTCAACAACCCTAATGAGAATCCGCTGCCTCTGCCTCCCTGTCAACTGTGCATACACACCCGCATCCGCGTTCCGAGGAACACGAATGCAAACTGGATAAATCCAATCCCATAAGGTACACTAGGATCTGGCTTAAACCAAAGCCCGCTAGTGTAAACTGTCCGGACACTGTACGTGCACAAGTGCACGGATGTGACCGAACCCTGTCACAAAACCACGCGACCTGTCGCAATACCATGCGACCTCTACTCTTTTGCCTAAAGGCGAAAAGCTTTCTGTGTGGGACTCTAAAGACTCGACACTACGCTGGCAGTGGGTTTAACCACAGACCGTAAGCGGCACTAGCTGTGCGTAACGGTCCCCAGGTAATGCCGACAAGAAGACCGACGAGGCGAAACCCATCTGAACTCCTACTGAGCCTGAGTGTGACATTCTCCGTACAGTCCGGTCTGTTCGTCTGATACATCGCATGGCGGGCCTAGGGGGCGGTAAACGTCAGTCCCCCAATAGCGGTACAAGTCGTGCCGGAGCGAAGCCCAAAACACCCTGAGATAACACTGGAAACCTACCAGTATATCTCGTTTGCCATGGCCAGGGACTACTCGTGTAATGGCTCTCCTAGACACAGCGCGATGTCAACCCCCAATACCGGGAGAGACGAATCCTGTCTAACCGTCACTGCCTCCAAGTGCTTCGGGACTGCACCCAACCACCACCTGTTTGCACGACTCCTTTGAGCCGTGGTAGGGTAGTGATCAAAGTACAGTGGGAACACACCCGAGGCGAAGTGACAGTGTCAAGTCAGCGGACTAAGCTGTACTCATGTCACCTGGGAACTGATAACTGACGATAGGTATAATACCAACTAGTCAGTTCCCGACGAGTCCTGTCCAGTGTACCCGTAACCTAACGAGCACCCGCATACTATCTCAAGTACGACGTACTGACGGCTGTGGGACAGACCGTCTCCCACACTGGGATGAGAAGCGCATGCGCTGGTCTACTCCGGAGTATCGATGCCCTGTCTCGATAGTCCTGCGACCAGGGACCTGCATAAGGATGTGCTTATAGATTACCCAGCCCCACTAGTGTGACGGCCATCACATCGCTGGTAATCAAGCAAAGATCCTAAGGGCTCTACTAATGTGTATAGGCGATATACAAAAAATAAACACATGTACACATTGAAGTAGAAACAAACCAAGTAGCATACTACTATTTTGAGCAAGATTGTATATACAAGGTGAATATCCCAAGCATCCATTAAGTAATATACAAACTAGTATGATACAGTAATGGCCTCTAGGGCATATACACTAACAATCTCCCACTTGCACTAAGGCCATGTACTGGCGTATCGAAGACCTATCATCTCGATCAGCCGCTCGAACTGAGTCTGGGGCAAGGCCTTGGTGAATGGATCTGCAGTGTTGTTTTCTGAAGCAACTCTTCGAACCTCGATCTCCTGGCGATCCACGATCTCCCTGATCAGGTGATACCGCCTCAAGATGTGCCTGGATCTCTGATGGGACCTGGGTTCCTTCGCTAATGCTATAGCCCCGTTGTTGTCGCAATACAGAGGTATTGGATCAACAATGGACGGAACCACTTGAAGTTCTTTCAAGAACTTCCTCATCCAGACAGCTTCTTTTGCGGCATCAGATGCAGCGATGTATTCCGCTTCCATCGTCGAGTCTGCAACGGTTTCCTGTTTGGAACTCTTCCAACACACCGCCCCTCCATTGAGGGTAAAGACAAAACCCGACATGGACTTGGAATCATCCTTGTCACTCTGGAAGCTGGAGTCAGCAAAGGCCTCGATCTGGAGGTCTTTTCCGCCATACACCAAGAACATCTCCTTAGTCCTTCTCAGGTACTTGAGAATGTTCTTTACCGCTATCCAGTGTTTCTCCCCAGGGTTAGACTGATACCGGCTTACCACACTCAGTGCATAAGCTACATCCGGTCTGGTACACAACATCGCATACATTATAGAGCCTACCGCAGAAGCGTAGGGTATAATAGACATGCGATCCCTCTCCAAATCAGTCTTGGGAGACATCTCTTTAGAGAGGGTGATCCCGTGACATGCCGGTAGGTTACCGCGCTTTGAATCTTCCATACTGAATCTTTTCAGTATGGTGTCGATGTACCTGGACTGTGAAAGTCCTAATATCCTCTTGGATCTGTCACGGTAGATCCGGATACCCAGAATGTATGAGGCATCACCCAGGTCTTTCATGGAGAACCTGTGTGACAAGAACCCCTTGACAGATTGTAGCATAGGAATGTCATTTCCTATTAAGAGAATGTCATCCACGTATAAAACGAGGAATACTACAGTTCTTGCTACAAATCTACTATAGATGCATGGTTCATCTGGATTTTTGATAAAGCCAAATTCTTTGACCGTCTCATCAAAGCAGATGTTCCAACTCCGCGATGCCTGCTTTAGTCCATAGATGGACTTAAGCAACTTGCACACCTTTCCGCTGCTCCCACTCTGAATGAAACCCTCTGGCTGGTCCATATAGACACACTCCTCTAAATTTCCATTTAGAAAAGCTGTCTTTACGTCCATTTGCCAGATCTCATAATCGTGGAAGGCAGCAATGGCAAGAAGGATCCGAATGGATTTCAGCATGGCTACTGGAGAAAAGGTTTCGTCGTAGTCCAAGCCAGGTCTTTGACGAAAACCCTTTGCTACCAGCCTAGCTTTATAGGTCTCAACCTGTCCATCTACACCAATCTTCCTTTTGAAGATCCACTTGCATCCTACGGGTTTTACCCCGTCTGGAGCAATGTCCAACGTCCATACCTTGTTGGTGTACATGGACTCCATTTCGGTCCGCATTGCATCCAGCCATTTCACTGAGTCAATGCTCTGAACGGCCTGCTGGAAGCTAGTAGGCTCATCATAATCTATGATGCAATCCTCTCTATCCCCGTCTATGAGAAAACCGTAGTATCTCTCGGGCGGATGAGTCTGCCTACTACTCCTGCGGAGCGGCGTAGGAATGTCCTGTTCTGTTGAACCCTCTGGTTCCACTAAGCTTTCAGTAACAGTCTGTGGTTCTGGAATTTCTTCCAGTTCTACTGCGCTCCCACTTATTTCTTTTTCTATGAACTGGTGTTCTAGAAAGTGGGCATGACGAGAAACAAGAACTTTTTGTTCCTCTTCACAGTAGAAGAAATATCCCTTGGAATTCTTTGGATATCCCACAAACTTGCACAGTACTGAGCGTGCCTCGAGCTTGTCCGCATGCTGCTTTTTGATAAAAGCTGGACTTCCCCATATCTTAATGTGATTAAGATGGGGTCTCTTCCCACACCACATCTCAAATGGCGTGGTAGGCACAGTCTTAGTGGGAACTCGGTTCAAAAGGTATGCGGCTGATTCTAGCGCATACCCCCAGAATGATCGCGGTAACTCAGCGTTACTCATCATGGACCGCACCATATCTAATAGGGTGCGGTTCCGTCTCTCCGATACACCGTTATGTTGCGGGGTGTATGGAGGAGTAAGCTGAGAGAGAATTCCGTTCTCTTTTAGATAGTCCAGGAACTCGGCACTTAAGTATTCTCCACCTCGATCCGATCTTAGAATCTTAATACTTTTGCCGGTCTGTTTCTCTACTTCATTCTTATACTCCTGGAATTTTCCAAAGGCCTCGGACTTATGTTTCATTAAGAAGACATAACCGTACCTTGAGAAGTCATCCGTAAAAGTAATGAAGTAAGAATGTCCGCTTCGGGCATGTGTAGACATTGGACCGCACACGTCACTGTGTACGAGTCCCAAGAGCTCGCTCGCTCTTACTCCATGTCCAGTAAACGGAGTCTTTGTCATCTTTCCTTTGAGACAAGATTGACAAGTGGCATATGATTGATATTCGAACGCATTCAAATATCCTTCTGTATGCAACTTAGTCAACCTTCTCTCATTGATGTGACCCAATCTACAATGCCATAAGAAAGTCTGATTTATTTCTGGAGACTTTCTTTTGTGTGTATTCTGGACATTAAAAATCTGTGGTTGGTTTAACACGTATATACCATTACTCAATGTACCTGACCCAATCAGAACTTGATTAAGGTGAATGTTTACAACATTACTTACAAACGCAAATTCATAACCTTCTTTAGAAACTAAAGATACAGAAATGATATTACAAGTTGCGTTGGGTACAAAAAAGCAATTACGCAAAACCAAAACATGTCCATCTGACATTCCCAGGTGATAGTCCCCCACGGCTTTAGCATCCATGCTAGCTCCGTTTGCAACTCTGAGGGTCATGTCACCTGCCTTCAAAACCCTACGGTTTCTCAACGCCTGCAAAGAATTACAGATATGAGATCCTGATCCGGTATCCAATACCCAGGAAGTAGAGTTTATTGAAAGACAGTTTTCAATAACATACACACCTGAAGCTGAAGCTGCAACCTGCTTCAATTCCTGTGTTCTGGCCTTCCAGGCCCTGCAATCATTCTTCCAGTGTCCTTTCTTATGACAATAGAAGCATTCTTCCTTATCCACAAGCTTCCCCGCTATCTTTGTTGCTTTACCTTTTCCCTTCGTATCCACTTTACTAACACCGCCCCTTGGTTTGGCGGGGGCCTTCTTCTTCTTTCCCTTGGCTTTCGCCTTGGACCTAGAAGAAGATGATCCTCCTACAAACAAAGTGGATGTTTCCCTACCTTTCTGTAGGGTGCCCTCTGCGCTCCTCAGCATGTTGAGGAGCTCTGATAGTTCAACCTCTTTTTCTTGTAGGTTGAAGTTCAGTATAAACTGGACGTAAGTGGAAGGAAGGGACTGGAGAACTATATCCGTATATAGCTCACTCTCCAATGTGATCCCTAGGTCAGCGAGCTCCTCAATGTAGCCGATCATCTTTAGCACGTGCTCGGCTACTGATGATCCGACGGCCATTCTTGTCGAAAATAACTTTTTCGACGCTTCGTATCTTGCGATACGTGATTGCTCTCCATACAGTTCTTTTGTATGGAGCAATATGGACTCCATGTCCATATTCTCATGCCTCCTCTGATGTTCGTTGTCCATCGAGGCAAGCAGGAGGCACTTGGCCTTCGCGCTATCAATCTCCCAAGTCTTGCGGATTTCCTTATCCGCGACGCTGGAAGTTGGACCAGGGACAGGGGGAGCTTTGGTGGTAAGAAGATACCCCAGCTTGTCATAAGTGATTGCTATCTTGACATTCCTGAGCCAATCTTTGTAGTTTGGCCCTGTCAGTTTGTTTTTATCTAGGAGTAACTTAAGTCCAGTCATGTTGATTGGTCGCTGCAATTAGGAGAGAGAAGAAGAAACACTCAGCATGATGCTCTTGCAAGTTTAGAGTGGTTTTTAGTTTGTCTAAACAGGATGGCTCCCACTGTTTCTCGAATCCCTCCTCAAACCATAAAGGAAGAATTAGTCAGGATCAATCCCACCGTACAATACTTGCTTAACCGTTCAGCCAGGCCGGTGTCGGTACTTCGAGGGAGGTTTTCCAACGCTTTCGCGAAGTTCCTTAATTAAAGAACCTCTTTTCCCTGGGGGCGTAGCCCCGCTAACACCTTTCTAGGCACCTACTAGGTTTATAGCATTGATCGTTAAGTGAGAAATTTCCCGAGGAGTAGCATATACTCACAGTAGGATCGGGATCCAAATATCATCGCGTGACGAAACTGAAGGAATCCTACCAGAATCATCACACTCCAAATGGTATGCAAATCTAGCAAGTTTCAGTACTTATGAAACTCCCGATGTGGATTTTTGCCCCATGCTCTTATGACCTTGACTTTGGCCAAAATATCATAAGTCACATGTCAAGTTCTACCCGTCATTATCCAGGTTAATTTGGATCCATCCGTACCTACCCTTGACTTTGGCCAAAATGGCAGTACGACTGTCCCAAACCAACGCATCTATCTATGCTACACATGAACACCCAATAGCTACCAATCACTGTGCCTTGACTTTGGCCAACATACACAGCTTGAATACTATTGACTATTCATGTGAAACGACGGAGGGCTACGGATGGTTTTGGCAAAACCGTGAACGTAGTGAACTTGATATGGTCGATGGAACGAGATAGCTTTTAAAAGGAGTGGCTCAAGCTCCGCATTTAAAAGTTGTTTTTGAAAAGAACCGAGTGGTTTTTCGAAAGTGTTCCAACGACTTTAACTTGGTTTATTATCTTGCATTAGTTCTTTTAATGCGTGATATTCTTGCATTAGTTCTTTTAATGCGTCCCATCATTTAATCCTACCATTGCAGAAAACAACCAAAATATGACGTACGCTTATGCCATTCGCATTCGCCACGGGACCCCGTCATTACCCGTTAGGTTACTTAACTAACGACAGAGCGGGGGCTGGGCTAGCGCGTCTGTAAAACATAAGCAACGCCTAAATAATATCATATATAGATATACTGCAATGATAAACATTTCAGATCACAGATAAATACATTGGATATACTAGGAATCTGTAATTTGTACGAGCCTGTAACAAAAACAGATTACACGGTCGCGGTGAATAGCCAATACCCCACCCAAGACCCCTACGGGTGCGGCAAACTACCCGCCAAGTACCCGAAGCGTAGCAACCTCCCTCATCTCCATGAGTAGGCCACTCGACACTTCGGCATACCCGGTAGTTTGTGCACCCCTCCATGGGTCTATCCTAGGAGCAAAAACAGTAAAAAGAAATTATACAATGACGGCTACAACCCCGACCCGGTTGTGCGGCCATACAAATAATTATTACATCAATTTACAAATTTACATGAATTGCAAGAAAAGAAAACTCTCGTCTCACAACCCCCGGCTATTCACCCGCGACAATCCAACATATTTATATACACATTCCAGCACATTACAGATCATGTATAACCCCGACCAATCGACTTATAGCGATTAGCCGACGTTCAATACATGCAAACATCACAGATATAACCATCATAGTCAAAGTGCAGTGAAGTTCGGAAAAATACGGAATTATAGGACCCCAAAAGGAAATTTCTTTTCTGGAAAATCTGGGCACATATAATATATTTCAAAAATCCCAAAACCAACATAGACACACACTGCACGAAAAACGATGCAGAGAAGACGACAAAGCGCGGCGCTTCCGCGGCAAATGCCTACCTGGTGCGGCGGAAGCGCGGCGGTTTGAAGGAAACAGTGGACCGTATTTCATGGGTGTT
Source organism: Agapanthus africanus (assembly GCA_030015575.1). Taxonomy (NCBI): domain Eukaryota; kingdom Viridiplantae; phylum Streptophyta; class Magnoliopsida; order Asparagales; family Amaryllidaceae; genus Agapanthus; species Agapanthus africanus. The sequence goes on from CM057338.1 coordinate 437,675,432, forward strand.
CACACAAAACCCTGAGCCGAATTTAGGAGTATAAAGTTTTTCATTTTGACCAGAAAAAATTTCAACAGAAACTCAGGTTTTGCAAAAGTTAGGTTTTTGGATTTTTTTCGGTTCCGAACTTCGTTACACTTTACTACCAAGCTAGTTTAAGTTTAGTTAGGCTCTGATACCACTGTAAGTCCACGTTGCGACCCCCGGTTCTTACGGGGAGGCGGAAACGGTATTAAAGTCAAATTTTTAGCGCAAGGGGCAACATGGACTAAGCAAAGTCGGGATCTTTGACTAAACTAAAACTAGCATACTTTGCTAAAAAGAGTTAGCTACTCGGATGGAGATGGTTATACCTTGCTTGTCTTGAACTCCTTCGTCTTCAAAGCTCCGATGGTGGTCCAATGGCTTCTTCTCTTCGTCTCCGTACGCCGAAGATAGATCCACCTGAAAGCTCCAACCTTTAGCTCCTTCTTCGTTCTTTGAAGAAACTAGTTCACTTGGTTTGCTAAACCTAGTGAACTAGAATGAGTAGAGAGGAAATAGAATGGGATTTTATCTATGGTTCTTGATTCTCAACTCATGAGACAAGAGAACCATAGATCAAGAGAGGGAGCAAGAGGTTGAGGGTGAGAGCAAGAGGAGAGCTCAAGAAAAAGAGAGAGAATGAGCAAGAAAGAATGAGCAAGTATTTTGTCTCTCACCCTCTCATAATCCAAAGCAATGATAACTCATCATATTAACAAAAGTCTTATGTGATGGTTAGAAGTAACCACAACCATATCATTTCATGCACTCATTTTACACAAATGAGCAAGTAAACAAAAGTCTTTGCCATGAAATGATGGCTATGGTTATCATGATGGTCAACTAGTCAAGCCTAGTCAACCGGTCAACAAAAGTCAACAAGTCAACAAAGTCAACAAGTCAACAAAAGTCAACAAGTCAACAACCATATCACCATAATACTTAATTAATATAATAGTTAATCACATATCATATTCTCATTAGGGTTGAGCATAAAGTCAAATAGTCAACGGTCAACTGTCAACAACCCTAATGAGAATCCGCTGCCTCTGCCTCCCTGTCAACTGTGCATACACACCCGCATCCGCGTTCCGAGGAACACGAATGCAAACTGGATAAATCCAATCCCATAAGGTACACTAGGATCTGGCTTAAACCAAAGCCCGCTAGTGTAAACTGTCCGGACACTGTACGTGCACAAGTGCACGGATGTGACCGAACCCTGTCACAAAACCACGCGACCTGTCGCAATACCATGCGACCTCTACTCTTTTGCCTAAAGGCGAAAAGCTTTCTGTGTGGGACTCTAAAGACTCGACACTACGCTGGCAGTGGGTTTAACCACAGACCGTAAGCGGCACTAGCTGTGCGTAACGGTCCCCAGGTAATGCCGACAAGAAGACCGACGAGGCGAAACCCATCTGAACTCCTACTGAGCCTGAGTGTGACATTCTCCGTACAGTCCGGTCTGTTCGTCTGATACATCGCATGGCGGGCCTAGGGGGCGGTAAACGTCAGTCCCCCAATAGCGGTACAAGTCGTGCCGGAGCGAAGCCCAAAACACCCTGAGATAACACTGGAAACCTACCAGTATATCTCGTTTGCCCTGGCCAGGGACTACTCGTGTAATGGCTCTCCTAGACACAGCGCGATGTCAACCCCCAATACCGGGAGAGACGAATCCTGTCTAACCGTCACTGCCTCCAAGTGCTTCGGGACTGCACCCAACCACCACCTGTTTGCACGACTCCTTTGAGCCGTGGTAGGGTAGTGATCAAAGTACAGTGGGAACACACCCGAGGCGAAGTGCCAGTGTCAAGTCAGCGGACTAAGCTGTACTCATGTCACCTGGGAACTGATAACTGACGATAGGTATAATACCAACTAGTCAGTTCCCGACGAGTCCTGTCCAGTGTACCCGTAACCTAACGAGCACCCGCATACTATCTCAAGTACGATGTACTGACGGCTGTGGGACAGACCGCCTCCCACACTGGGATGAGAAGCGCATGCGCTGGTCTACTCCGGAGTATCGATGCCCTGTCTCGATAGTCCTGCGACCAGGGACCTGCATAAGGATGTGCTTATAGATTACCCAGCCCCACTAGTGTGACGGCCATCACATCGCTGGTAATCAAGCAAAGATCCTAAGGGCTCTACTAATGTGTATAGGCGATATACAAAAAATAAACACATGTACACATTGAAGTAGAAACAAACCAAGTAGCATACTACTATTTTGAGCAAGATTGTATATACAAGGTGAATATCCCAAGCATCCATTAAGTAATATACAAACTAGTATGATACAGTAATGGCCTCTAGGGCATATACACTAACATGAGGAAACCGAAATACCTCTCAGGTGGCTGAGATTACCAACTAAAATCCACGGAGTGGCTATGGTTTGTCGAATCCAATTGAATTCTTAGGTTCTGCTAAATTTTTTGTAATCGTTTGTAGTTCGGGAATCACTTCCAATTCTACCATACTCTCACTAAATTCTTTTTGCAAAGAAGTCGTTTTATAAAAAGATGGAGAGTCAAGAACAATGCAACTATTGATCTTGCAAATTGTAGAAGTTAAACCCTTGCGAAAGCTTGGATTAACCCACAAATTTTCATTATTGTAGATTGCCTTAAGTTCGTACAGATTCTGCTTTTAAACAAAAACCATATAACTCCGTATCTTAACAACCATAAGATATGCTACCATTCTATGTCCATATAGAATCAAATGCACCAATTTATATAGAACCAGATAGAAAAAGTTAAGCAACTGAATCCAGTGCATATCCTTTAAATGGAAAAAGACCATACAACATTACTAATCAAGGAGCGCACCCACGGATGAGTAACCTGTAAGTCTATGTCGCACACCCCGCGAGTTCGCAGGGAGGCGGAATACATGAAAAACGATTTTTTCTTTTGTTCAAACATCAAGTTTGCTTGCAACATAGACTTTATCAACTTAGGATCTTAATTAAACCTTAACTATCTAAACTAAACATCAAGAAGGCTCTAAATACTCGGTTGAATGGTTATACCTTCGTGTCAAGTCCATCGGGTCTTCTTATGGTTCTTTGCTCCTTGGTTTAAGCTGCTTCTTAATCTCCTTTCTTTGGCTCCTCCGAAGCTTCAAATGAACTCGGTTGCCGGTCTCCTTGGTGTTGAATAAAGATCCACCCGAGTACCTATGGTCAAGCTATAATCTCAAATGAGGTAACTTAGTGATCTAACTTGCTAAGAAAGACTACTAAGTAGAAGTAGAGAAGATGTATTGGATTAATTTTTCTCAATGCTCATTGATTCACAACTCATGTGATGGGATGAGCTTGAGGGAGGAGGAAAGGAAACCTAGGAGAGAGAATGATAATGTGAGAATGAACTTGAGAATTGGGTGTTAGAATGGCTAAGTCTTTTTCCAATAATTTAAGCATGGAATAAAATACTCACTATAAATGGATCCATGCTTGAATAGGAAATACAAATGAATAAACAATATATTAAGCCATGCTGGCAACCCATTCCTCAAATATCTCCTAATTTCCACCTCATTAATCCTTTTACAAAAAAAGATAAATCAATAATGAGGTGTCTCCTTCTAGAAGCTCATTCTTGTAAAATTACAAGAATGCCCTCACCGTATATACATATCCGTATCCGTATTCCGAAAAATACGGATACATTGAGACGATAAAAATCCAATAATATAGTACTAGAATCCGGATTATACCAAAGTCCACTAGTATTGTCCGTCCGAACATCATACGTATATCCAGTATACGCATGTGATCGAAACCCAGCCGTAAGACCATACGGCCTCTACATCGTATGGCCTGATCCAGGGAAATCCTCTGTGTGGGACTCTAAAGACTTGACAGTATGCTGGCAGTGGGTTTAACCACAAGGCCGTCAGTGGCACTAGATGTACGTAACAGCAACCTAGGTATATGTCGAAAAGGTGGCCGACGAGCAAACTCATCCGAAACCCCAACCGAGCCTGTCCGTGACAATCTCCGTGCAGTCCGGTCTCTTCGTCTGAGAGTATCGCATGTAAGGTCTACGGGTGGAGAATGTCAGACCCCTAATAACCCGACAACTCGTGTCGGTGTGGCTCAAGACCATCCGAGAATCTACTGGTCCGACCACTAGTAATTCTCAATCAGCTCTGGCTAGGGACTTATGGTAACGACCAACCGATCACAGCGCGATATCGACTCCCTATACCGGGAGAGACGAATCCCCAACAGTAGCTCACTGCCTCCATGTGGCTCGGGACTGTACCCAACTAAAACCTGTTTGCATGACTCCTTAGAGCCGTGGTAGGGTAGTAATCAAAGCACAGTGGGAACTCACACGAGACAAATGACGACCTCAGGTCAACAGACTATCTGCACTTATGTCACCAGAGAACTGCTATCTGACGCTGGGTATAATACCAACTAGTCAGTTCTCGACGAGTCTTGTCTGGTGAACTCATACCCAGTGAGCACCTGTATACAATCTTAGGTGCGTCTCACCAATAATTGTGGGACTAATCCATCGCCTCTCGTCAGGGTCTAGATATGTATACACTAGTCTACTCTAGAGTAATGATGCCCAGTCTCGATACTCCTTTGACTAGGGACGCTTTTAAGGATGTGCCTGTTGACTACCCAGCTCCCATTAGTATGATCGCCATCACAACGCAGGTAGTCAGGCAAAGATCCTATGGGCTTTATCAACATGTATATGAAATACAAAGTAAAACACATCACATGTTAAGATAAAGTCAAACCAAATAGCATACTATCATATCAAGCAAGATTGTCCTGTACATATATATCCCTAGCATCCTATACAATGAAGGCCTCTAGGGCATACATATCCAACAATCTCCCACTTGCTCTAAGGCCTGTAATTAGCGCAATGAGTACCTGCTGTCTGCACTAGACCCAGTAGCTGGCATACCGTATGCCCAACATCTCGAACAGTCTCTTCAATTGGATTTGAGGGATGGCCTTCGTGAATGGATCTGCCATGTTGTCTTTTATGTCCACTCTCCGTATCTCGATCTCCTGGCAATCCACGATCTCCCTGATCAGGTGATACCGCCTCAAGATATGTCTGGATTTCTGATGGGACCGTGGTTCCTTTGCCAAAGCCATGGCTCCGTTGTTATTGCAATACAAAGGTATTGGATTAACAATGGATGGAACCACCTGAAATTCAGAAATGAACTTCTTGATCCAGACTGCCTCTTTTGCGGCATCGCTCGCAGCGATATACTCAGCCTCCATCGTCGAGTCTGCTACGGTATCCTGTTTGAGCTCTTCCAACAGACCGCCCCTCCGTCGAGGGCGAACACATAACCCGAGACAGATTTAGAGTCATCCTTGTTACTTTGGAAGCCAGAGTCAGAAAAACCCTCGATCTGGAGGTCCCCATTACCGTACACCAGGAACATATCTTTAGTCCTTCTCAGATACTTAAGAATGTTCTTTACTGCTATCCAATGTTTCTTACCTGGGTCAGACTGATACCAGCTTACCACGCTGAGTGCGTAAGCTATATCTGGTCTTGTACATAACATCGCATACATTATTGACCCTACCGCCGAAGCGTAGGGTACTATGCTCATGTGAGCCCTTTCCTTATCAGTCTTGGGAGACATGTCTTTGGAGAGGGTGATTCCTTGACAAGCGGGCAAATTGGCGCGCTTATAATTTTCCATACTAAACCTCTTTAGTACGGTGTCTAATGTACCTCGACTGTGAAAGTCCCAACATTCTTTTAGATCTGTCACGATAGATCTTAATCCCCAGAATGTACGAGATATCCCTCAAGTCTTTCATAGAGAACTTCTGTGACAAGAACAGTTTGGCCGATTGTAGCATATGAATGTCATTTCCTATCAGGAGAATGTTATCAACGTATAAAATGAGTAATACCAGAGCTCTCCCTACAATCTTCTTATAAATACAAGGTTCATCTTTATTTTTGATAAAGTCAAATTCTCTGACCGTCTCATCAAAGCAGATGTTCCAACTCCACGATACCTACTTTAATCTATAAATGGATTTAAGCAACTTGCACACATTTCCACTGCTCCCACTGTCTATGAAGCCTTCTAGTTGATCCATGAAAACACATTCTTCTAAACTTCCATTTAGAAAGGCGGTTTTAACATCCATCTGCCAGATCTCATAGTCATGGATGGAAGCAATGACAAGTAAGATCCGAATGGATTTAAGCATAGCCACTGGTGAAAAAGTTTCGTCATAATCCAATCCTGGTCTTTGACGAAAACCTCTAGCAACAAGTCTAGCTTTGTAAGTTTCTACCTGACCATCTACACCAATCTTCTTTTTGAAGATCCATTTACACCCTACAGGTTTTACCCCAGTAGGAGCAAAATCCAAAGTCTAAATTTTGTTTGTGTACATGGATTCCATCTCGGTTCGCATAGCATCCAGCCACTTCACCGAGTCTTTACTCGTGATGGATTGCTGAAAACTAGTGGGCTCATCATCGTCGATGATGCAATCTTCCCGATCCCCGTCTACGAGAAAACCGTAGTATCTTTCGGGCGGATGAGATAGTCTACTAGATCTTCGGAGTGGCATAGGTATGTTCTATTCCATTGAAGCCTCGGGTTCTACTAAGTTTTCAGTAATAGTCTGAAGTTCTGGAATTTCTTCCAGCTCCATCGCGCTCCCACTTATCTCTTTTTCAAGAAATTGAGTTTCCATGAAGCGGGCATGATGAGAAACAAAGATCTTTTGTTCTTCAGCGTGATAGAAATAATCCCCTAAGAATTCTTGGGGTATCCCACAAACTTACACAGTACTAAACGTTCCTCGAGTTTGTCCGGTTGAACCTTTTTGAAAAAGGTAGGACATCCCCATATCTTTAAATACTTAATACAGGGTTTCTTCTCACTCCACATTTCATATGGAGTGGCAAGCATAGACTTAGTTGGAACCTTATTCAATAGGTAAGCAGCAGATTCCAGTGCATAACCCCAGAAGGAGGGCGGTAACTCAGCGTTACTCATCATGGAACGCACCATATCAAGTAAGGTGCGATTCCGTCTTTCTGATACACCGTTGTGTTGTGGTGTGTATGGAGGAGTAAACTGAGTGAGAATTCCATTCTATTTTAGGTATTCCAGGAACTCGGCACTTAAGTACTTTCCGCCCTTATCGGAACGGAGCATCTTAATACTTTTGCCGGTTTCCTTTTCCGCTTCATTCTTATACTCTTGAAATTTCTCAGAGGCCTTGGATTTATGTTTCATTAAGAATACATATCCATACCTAGATAAATCATCTGTGAAAGTAATGAAGTAGGAATAGCCACTTTGTGCATGTGTAGACATTGGCCCACACACGTCACTGTGTGTAAGTCCTAGGAGCTCAGTGGCTCTTTCTCTGTGTCCAGTGAATGGAGTCTTTATCATCTTTCCTATGATACATGATTGACAAGTTCCATATGATTGATACTCAAACGGATCTAAATATCCTTCTTTATGTAACTTAGTCAGTCGTATTTCATTGATATGACCGAGTCTACAATGCCATAGAAAAGCTTGGTTCGATTCTGGAGCTTTTCTTTTTAGTGTGTTTTAGACGTTGAAAACTTGATGTTGATTGAGAATGCATATTCCGTTGCTTAGTGTACCCGACCCAACCATTTCATGATTCAGGTGAATGTTGATAACATTGCTTATAAGTGCAAAATTGTATCCTTCATTTGATAATAAAAATACTGATATAATATTACACACCATACTGGGTACACAAAAACAGTTATGTAACAACAAAATATGTCCACTCGCCAATCCAATGTGATATTCTCCTACTGCAACAACGTCCACACTGGCTCCATTGCCAACCCTGAGGGTCATATCACCTTTTCTCAAAACCCTACGGCTTCTCAACGCCTGTAAAGAATTACAGATATGAGATCCTGATCTGGTATCCAATACCCAGGAAGTAGAGTTTATTGAAAAAAAGTTTTCAATCACGAACACACCTGAAATCGAAGCCACAACCTGCTTTGTGTCGTGGTTCTTGGCCTTTAGGGCTCTACAGTCCTTCTTCCAATAACCCTTCTTCTTACAATAGACGCACTCATCCTTTGTGGCTGCCCCTACCATCTTTTCCTTTCCCTTTCCTGCCACCTTCTGCACACCTCCCCTCAGTTTGGTAGGGCTCTTCTTCTTCTTTCCCTTGGCCTTGGCCTTGGATCTAGAAGTAGAAGATCCTCCAACAATCAGAGCGGGTGTTTCCTTGCCTTTTTGCAAGGTGCCTTCTGCCATCCTCAGCATGTTGAAGAGTTCAGGAAGTGTAGCTTCCATACTGTTCATATTGAAGTTCAATATGAACTGGGCATAGGTGGAGGGAAGGGACTGGATGATCAAGTCGATGTACAACTCATTTTCCAACGTGGTTTCTAGGTCCGCGAGCTCTTCGATGAGAGAAATCATCTTCAGGACGTGGTCCCCGACAGATGATCCGATAGCTAAGCTCGCTTGAAAAAGTTTCTTCGAGGTCTCGTATCTTACGATACGAGATTGCTCTCCATATAATTCTTTGGTATGTAGGAAGATAGAAGCAAGGTCCATCTTCTCGTGCCGCCTCTGATGTTCATTGTCCATGGAGGCTAGTACGAGGCACTTAGCCTTCGCGCAATCAAGATCCCAGGTCTTACGGATCTCAATGTCCGTGACCAAGGATGCTGGACCGGGAACATGGGGGAGCATTCACCGTGAGGACGTATGCGACCTTATCATATGTAAGGGCCATATTGACATTCCTAAGCCAGTCTTTATAGTTTGACCCAACGAGTTTATTTTTATCTAATATGAGCTTAATTCCTGTCATGGTCGCTGCAATTTAAGAAAGGAGAAAAGAAACACTCAGCATATACTCTTGCAAGTTTAGATTGGTTTTTAGTTTATCTAAACAGGATGGCTCCCGTTGTTTCCTCGAATTCTTCTCCAAACCCTAAAAGAAGAATTAGTTAGGATTAATCGCACGTCACAATACTTGCTTAACCTTTCGGCCAGACTATTATCGGTATTTCAAGGGAGGTTTTACAACGCATTCGCAAAGTTCCTTAATTATATAACCTCTTTTCCCTAGAGGCTTAGCCTCGCTAATACCGTTCTAGACACCTACTTGGTTTATAGCATTGATTGTTAAGTGAAATTATTTCCTAAAGAGTAGCGGATACTCACAGTGGGATCAGGACCCAACTATCATTATGTGATGAATCTGAAGGAAGCCTACCAAAAACACCACACTCAAGAAGGTATGCAACACTAGCAAGTTTCCTTTATGTTTGAAACTCCTAATGTGATTTTTGCCCTGTGCACTTATAACCTTGACGAAGGCCAAAACATCATAAGTCGCAAGTCAAGTTCTACCCGTCATTATCCAGATTAACCTAGACTCGTTCGTACAAGCCCTTGACGAAGACCAAAACAGCTGTACGCCTGTCCTAGATTAATGCATCTATCTATGCAACAGATAAGCACCTACTAACTACCAAACACTATGCCTTGGCGAAGGTCAAAATACATAGCATGAATACTAGTAGATACCTATCTGAAATGATGGAAGGCTACGGCTAGTTTTCTGGCAAAAAAACCATTAACGTATTGAACTTGATATAGTCGAAGGAACCTGATAGCTTTTGAAAAGGAGTGGTTTAAGCTCCGGTTTTAAAAATGCTTTTTGAAGAAAACCGAGTGGTTTTGTAATTGTTCCAACGACATCAGATTTTAGGTTTATTTTCTTGAATTAATTAGAATTAATGCGGTCCCATCAATTAACCTTATCATTGCAGCAAAAGAAACGAAAATACAACGTACGCTTACGCCATCCGCATTCGCCATGGGGCCCCGTCATCATCCGTTAGGTTACTTAACTAACGACAGAGCGGGGGCTGGACTAGCACGGGTGCAAAACATAAGCAACGTTTATTATATATAATATATATATATATATAGCCATTTGTCTCACATAATAATAAGCATTTCAGATCACAGAATCACAGATGGAAACATTGGATATACTGAATTTCCGTGCTTCGTTTAAGCCTGTAACGAAATACGGATTCCAAGGTCGTGATGAATAGCCAAACCATACCCTAAACCCCTATGGGTGCAGCAAACTACCCGCCAAATTCCCGAAGTGAAGCAACCTCACTCAACAAAGTGATTGGCCACTCGGCACTTCAAAGAACCCGGTAGTTTGTGCACCCCACCTTAGTTCTATCCTAGGAGCAAAAACAGTAAAATGAAATAATACAACGGTGGCTACAACCTCAACCCGGATGTGCTCCGCAAAAATAATATTACATCAATTTACAAATTGTATATCAATGAAAGAAAAGAAAAACACTCTTCTCACATCCCCCCGGCTATTCATTCACGACGATCCAATCAATCCATATACACAAACAATCACAGTCACAGAAATGTGCAGCCCCCACTAATCGACATATAGCAATTGGCGGACATTTCGAAACACATTTATACAAACACAGAAGACCCAATTAGCTAAATAACTTAGAATTTTGATCGAACAACAAATTTGTATCTACCCCATGAACAATCTAGAACACAAATAACTTTGGGAAGAAAACAAAATATTCCAGAAATCATATTCCTTTTAGATAGATCCACAGAGGAAAATTGGCACGAATCGGCCACGACTCGGCCTCGCACCCGCAGCGAAAAGGTGAGTTCCGCGGCAGTTCCGCGGCGATCTTGGCCGATCTCATGCTCAAATTTCATCTGTGTTCTTAAAATAGCCTGCACGTATTTTTAGGACCTCTGAAATTATTTTTTGAACTCGTTTAAAAATCGACCGCAAGCTAGGAAAAGGAATTTGATTTTAGGCTAAATTCTATCGATCGAACTTATAACTATTTGCTAACAAGCTAGTTTAAGTTTAAGTGGCTCTGATACAGTGTATGTCAATGTCGCACACCCCGTGAGTTCGCGGGGAGGCGGAATACATGAAAAACGATTTTTTCTTTTGTTCAAACATCAAGTTTGCTCTGCAACATAGACTTTATCAACTTAGGATCTTGATTATGTTAGTTATATATATGCCCTAGAGGCCATTACTATACATAGGATGTATATTGTAGTGGATGCTTGGACATATATAGGGAGGACTTTCTTGCTCGACATGATAGTATGCTATCTGGTTGCTCTTTACCTTAACGTGTATACTGATTGTCTCTCTGTTACATGTTGGTAAAGCCCTTAGGATGTGTACTTGACTACCTGGACTATGATGCAGATCATACTAATGGGGACATGGTAGTCCATAAGTACATCCTTCAAGGTCCCTAGTCGTGGGTGTATCGAGACGGGGCATCGATATACCAGTGTAGACTAGCGTATACCTTCTCGACCCATAGAGATGGGCGATGGATGATCCCATATCCATTGGTGTTTGACATCAGAGATGATATACGGGTGCTCAGTGGAGACTGGGTACACTGGACGGACTCGCCGAGAACTCCCAGATGGTATTATACCTTACGTCAGATGGCAGTTCTCTGGTGACACTGGTACAGAGTAGTCTGTTGACCCGAGATCGTCATAGAGTCTTGTGTGGTTCCCACTGTGCTTTGATTTCCACCTTACCACGTCCAAGAGGGCGTGCAAAACGGTGGCTTTTGGGTACAGTCCCGAATCACATGGAGGCAATGAGCGATAAGAGGGGATTCGTCTCTCCCGGTATAGGGAGTTGATGTTACACTGTGTTCGATTGGCTATAACCGGAAATCCCTGGCCAGAGTTGCTGAGATTTACTGGTAAGTGTTACCAGTAGTTTCTCGAACTGTTATAGACCTCATATCGACACGACTTATCGAGCTATTGGGGTCTGACGTTTACCACCCCTAGACGAGATATGCGACATATCAGACGACGAGACCGGACTGTACGGTAAGTGTTACTGGTTGGATTCACAGGAGTGTGAGCGGGCTTGCTCGTCGATCTTCTGATCGCTCAATACCCGGGTGGCCGTTACGTTTAGCAGACCGCTTGCGGCTTGTGGGTGTTTGATATGATCATCACTTGCTGCCGGCGTATTGACGAGTCTTTAGAGTCCTACACAGAGGTTTCCTGGCTCAAGCGAAATGAAATAGGAGCGCATATGAGATATGTGCGGGACCGAGAATAATGCATGTATGTGATACCGTATTTCATTCTCGCAATGAATGTATCGATTGGTTGTATGCGATATAACCTAGTTATCGAATCAAGGATTGATTCGATAAATCGATACATTGGATATTAGTCGGTCATATACGATATGACCGGATCGTTAAATCAAGTGTTGATTTGATGATTTAATGCATAATTATATATTTGATATATTACTTTGCATTAACTAGTATTGGTTCACTTTAAATGGATTTTCTCACTTGAAGTTCACAAGTTGTATATGTGATATACTTTTGTGCACTTGTTTGTATCATGTTTGATAATACATGCTCACTTGGGTTTGTGTAAAGAATTAAACCATGGTTATATGAATGGTTAGGGTTTCATTTCATTTACTTATTCATTTATTGATTTATTTCTTTCTTTCTTTTTGGCAAATGAAAAGAAAATGGTGGCTTGATTTGTTTTCTAGTTGAAGCTTCATGAAACTTTGACCAAGTGACCATTTTGTCTTCTTGCTTAACCCTAACCCTTCAAACTAACCATAGTTTATTCTCTACACTTAACCATGGTTGGTATATGATAAGTATTCTTTTTATTTTCTATTATTGAAAATACTTATGATATGATTATCATCTTCTTCTTCTTCTTCTTCATGAAGAAAGCTTTCTACCAACAATGGTGAAATGTGAAAATGAGTGAGAAATCCAATTCTAAAGAGAACCCACCTCCTAATTCTTCATCCTCTACCTCTTGCCAAGTAGTATAGGGTGTTTTCTTCACAAGTTTCATGACTTGGTGAAGTTGGAGCTTGATCTTGTGATGCCTCGACGTAGATCATCTTCGGCATCGTAGTCGATGACCTAGCCCGCCCATTTCTCCGATGAAGCCGACGCTAGAGCCCGGGATTCGATTTGGACAGCAAGGAGGCTTCATCATGGAGCTTTGGAGGTGGAGAACCGGATCTACAAAGGTTGTATTTCCGTTCACTTAGTTAAGTTGTTAACTAATTGCTTGTTTCGCCTAAATTTCTAGTTAACGATCCGTATTAGAGTTTCTCGGCACTTGTAAAATTTGAAATTGGCATGGTTGATGCCTTGTGAGACCTCTTAAGAGTTCCTAGGAACCCTACAATGGTATCAGAGCCTAACTAGAGCCTTAGGCGATGCGTAGACGGAGTTAGAAGTCCGATCGAACCGAAACCCTAACCCAAAAATTGCTCTCTGTACATTTTTGAAAATTGTGGATTTTTGAGAATTAAAAATATGCAGAAAAATCAGCAGGAATATCTATGAGTTACTGTAAAATTCGATGCCCTAATTCCATCAAGCCGCCGCGGTTCCGCGGCATGAGCATGGCTCGTGCGGCGGTTCCGCGGCCGATTTATCTTTTCATGCATTAAATTTTGCACAGTAACTCCTACTTTGTAGTGCTGGTTTTCCTGGGAATTTTTAATATTTATTCAAGAGTTGAAATTTCTGGGTTGTGTTGGGGACTCGGTGTTTCGATCGGATTGTCTAATTTTGTCTCTGTGTTTTCCGGATAATTTTTGAATATGTTAAAAAGTTCGGCCGGATATAAATACCCACTTTTTCCCCTGCCGGGAAATTTCCAATTGTTGGACTTTTCCGTAGTTTAATGACGTTCCAAGTAGTGCAAGTAACACGATGGTCCCTATAGAAGACAACAAACCTTAACTCGATTATGTGACCGTCTTGAACTGCCCTTTGAACCTTAGGGTTTGGGGCAGTACGGCGTGGCACATGTGAGGCGTTGGCTTGACCCTTCTACGGCTGGACCGTTGGTACTGAGGCACGAAGTGAATGTCTTTGAACTTATTTCATGAGTTGAGCTGTTTCGGGAAAACTTGGGTGTTTGACTGTTCGATCGGAAAGTTTAACATTTTCTATTTTATTTGGAATGCGATACAATAATTGGAATTCACAAGTTGTTATGAGATAACTGAATGAATGTTATAAACATAGCAGTTTAGTCTCATTTGATCGGTTGCCACGGAATTTTGATGCGATCAAAAGTCCGTCGCAATCACGTAGTGTACGCGGATACTCGCCGGGTAAACTTAATAGACAGCCTCACTCCATAGCCCCGACCAAGTGACTGTAGGAGAACCCCGTCGCCGAAAGCATCCGTTCGGGTGCTAGCGGTAGCAGTGTTCCGCCTTGGTGCACTTCGTCGACGGCGTCGGGGGTGCGGCCGCCTACTAAAGTTTGCGACGAGCATTCGATCAGGATGTCGGGAATCTTGTTGAATTACCCGACTTGATATTGAAAAGAGTTTTCGATAATGAGACTAAAATGCGGGGTTTATAATTGTTAGGCATGCGATGTCTAAGGAATTCATTTGATTAGGCATGCGATGTCTATGTAGGTTGCGGATTCCAACTGTTGTAGTTTTACAGTTTCTTTTCTGTGACCGTAAGTGTAATATGTGATATCACCGGTTTCGTTGCTATATGTCAACGACAATTAGGATACGCATGTTTACTTACGTTGATGACATGTGATGTTATGTGTTGCTGGATATGTTATATTGGATCGTCGTGTTTGAATAGCCGGGGGTTTTTATGTGAGATGAGTGTTTTTCATTTTCATTCATGTAAAAACTTGTATGTAATATTCTTTTATTGGGGCACTTCCAGGTTGCGGAAGATGTCACCCTTTGTATATTATTTACTTTTCCGCACTAGGATAGACCCAAGAAGGGGAGCACAAGTAACCGGGTTCTGGAGTCCAGTGGGAGACCAACTCGAGGAGTCGAGTCCTGGTCTCCTAACTCTAGAATTGGTAGGGTTTCTTGTCGCTCTCGTAGGGGTCTAGGGGTGTGGGTTTGGCTATTCATCACGACCGTGGAATCCGTGTTTTATACTGGCTCGTATTGAAAACACGGACGTCCTAGTATATCCAATATTTCATATGATTCTTCTGCTGCGATATCTGTGATGTGATCATGTGATGTTCTGTGATAGATACTGTATATAGTATATATGATATATTATATAGACGTTACTTATGTTTTACACCCGCGCTAGCCCTGCCCCGCTCTGTCGTTAGTTACCTAACCTAACGGTGCACGAGGGGACATCGAGGCGAATGCGGATGGCATAAGTGTACGTCGTATTTATCTGTGATGTTTAGGTACTTAAATGATGGGACTTCATTAATGTGATTAATGAAAGAAAAGAAACCTAAAGATGTTATAGAATCGAATTTAAAAATAAAACAGGTAGCTATAGTTCTTGCTTTGCACAGCGGTATATATGATATATCCTGCACCTTATTCGATAAGGAAAGGACCGAGATCCCTTCACCGGGAGTGACTCCTTTAGCAATAACTGGCAGATGCTACACACTCGGTTTGTCTTTTGATTGCTTTTAAGTGTTTTTGCTTTGCACAGTGATATATATGATATATCGCGCACCTCATTCGACGAGGAAAGGGCCGACGATCCCTTCACCGGGAGTGACCCCTTTAGCAAAACTAGAAAAGCCTCGAAAACACTCCATTTCAAAATCATTTGATTCTACAACGATATCAAGTTCATTACGCAATAGGTTTTCAGAAAAACCTGTCGTAGCCCTCCGTCATTTCATATAAGTACTAGTTAGTATTCGTGCTACGTTTGTTGACTATGTTAAGGCGTAGTGTGCGGTAGCTAATTAGTGCTTATCTGCATAAGCATATGATGCGATTGGATTAGGGTAGTCATGCGACTTTGTTGACTATGTTAAGGGTCGTGCGGGTGGGTTTAATTCAATCGGGAAATGACGAGTTGAACTTGACTAGCACTTATGATTTGTTGACTATGTTAAGGTCATATAGCTGCTAGGGGCAAAATAATATCGGGAATTTCAAGTGTTGAAATTTGCAATGAGATTGCATACCTTCTATGAGATAGTTGGATCCCGATACCCGCTGCGAGTAATTGTTACTCCTGGGAGAGTTTTACACATTACAATTAGCCGATCAAGTAGGTGTCTAGAAAGGTGTTAACGAGGTTACGCCTCTGGAAAATGAGATTTACATTAATTAGGTTCGTGCGAAAGCACGGGAGACCTCCCTCAAAGTACCGACACTGGCCTGGCTGAAAGATTGGCGAACTTATAGTGTGTAATTAATCCCGGCTAGTCTTTCCTTTTAGGGTTTGAAGGAAGATTTGATAAAAGCAGTGGGAGCCATCCTGATTAGATAAAATAATAACCAATCTATTCTTGCAAGAGCGCACGCTGAGTGTTTTCTTCTCTCTCTCTCCAGGTAGCGACCATATCACGCCTTAATCAAGATAATAATATGGATGTATTGACAGAACCCGCTTGTTATACTGAGCTGGGGAACGTTGGTCCCGCTCCAACTTATAATTGTTATAAGACAGAGCAGGAAATTGGGGATTACCAGAATTCCCATGCCGCCCAAACGAAGAGAGTGCATGCTGATGCATCATCTTCGGGTGTGTTCATTATACAGAACTGTTTCTCGGTATTTTTTACGTCCTGGGTATGTGATACCAGATCAGGATCCCGCATATGTAATTTGTTACATGGGCTACAGATAGGTAAAGAACTGAGAACGGGTGATAAGTTTCATGAGGCAGAAAACGGGGCAAGTGTTGCAGCCAAGTCTGTTGGTCACTGTCACCCTGTATTACCAATACATTGATTCTGAACGAATGTTATTAGATACCGAACCTGATATACAAAATCATATCTGTCTCTTTATTAGTAAAGAAACGATAAAATTTTGTATTATTGGATAATGTTTTGAACATTTCCTATATCAAAAGTTGATCGGTTCAGGTACGTTATCTAAAAGCATTGACGTTCTAAATCAAACTACGGTTTTTAAGTATACAGAACATACACAAGTGGATGAGTTCAGAAATGAACGAATTTTTCTTGAGGTATTGTAGACTAGGTCATATCAATGCGACCTGACTAGCTGAAGTTACATTTAGATGCATATTTAAATTTGTTTGAATTTACATCTTATGAAACTTGCCAGTCATGTCACAAAGACACAATGACCATAGCTCTGTTTACTGGAAACTGAGAAAGAGTTAGTAAACTCTTGGGATGATACATGTTGATGTATGAAAGGTCCCCTGTCTACATATGCCAGGACTGGTTCTTTGTACTTCGTTTCATTCTCTGATAATCTCTCAAGATTCAGACATATGTTCCTGTTGAAACACAAGTCCGAACCTTTTGAAATATTCATAGAATATGATTTAGAAGTAGAAAACCAAAAAAAGGATATAAGTATTATGTCCTTTGATGAGATCGAGGAGGAGAATACTTGAGCACGGAAATCCTGGATTATTCTAAAGGAGAATGAGATTCTCTCTCAGCATTACTCCTCCGTATACACCATAGCACGATGGTATATCGGGGCGGAGCAATAGCACCCTATGTGATATGGTGTGCTCTATGATGAGTACTACTGTGTTTCCTATTTCCTTTTGGGAGTTATGCACTTGAGAAGCTGCATACCAATTGAATTAGGTTCCAATCAAATCAGTTGCCTACCGCTTCATATGTGATATGGAAAGGGAAGAGCCCATATCTTAAGTTGGTTAAGATTTGGGGTTGTCCGGGCTATGTCTAAAAGCATAATCCGGTCAGGCTCGAGGCAAGGTCTGTTATGTACAACTGGAAAGGTTCCAGCTATACAAACTGCAGCAGATGATTTGGTAGAACCAAAGAATTCAGTAGACTACCAACGAACCTCAGCCTCTCCGCCGATCTAGTAAGGTTCCTCACCCGCCTGAGAGATACTTCGGTTACTCTATGACAGTGGGAGCGAGGATTGCATCATGAGATGATGACCCAACTAGTTTCGAGCAGGCCATCGAGAGTAGTGACTCTGTAAGAATGGCTGGATGCTTTGCGATCTGAGATGGAATCCATGTACACCAACAAAGTATGGACTTTGGTTGCTATATCTGAAGGGTTAAATCCCTATCAGGAGCAAGTATATCTTGAGAAGATTACTTGGTGTAGTTGGAAAAGTTGAGACTTTCAAAGCTAGACATGTTAAAGGTTTTCATCATCGACCAGGCGTGGATAATGATGAATCCTTTTTCAGTGGCTATGCTTAAGTCCATCCAGATCCTACTTGCCACGGCTACATACCATGACTACGATATCTGGCGGTTGGGTGTCATGACTGCTTTTCTAAATGATGTTTTAGAAAAGGGCGTCTATAAGTACACAGCCAGAGGGCTTCGTAGACAGTTGGAGCAGCGGAAACGTGTAAAAGATGCTTTATAGGATAAAGCAGGCATCGCGGAGTTGGAACGTCTGTTTTGATGAAGTAGTTAAAGAGTTTGACATCATCAAAATGGTAGATGAACCTTGTATAAACAATAAAGGTAGTAGGGAGTATAGTGACGATCCTCATAGAGTACGTGGATGACATGCTCTTGATAGGGAAGGAGTTTCCTATGCTACGCTCAGTCAATCTCCGCTTATCACAATGATTCTCCACATAGGATCAAAGTGATACCTGCTAAATCCTGGGTTTTGGATCTATGAGATAGATCTAAATGGATGTTAGGATTCTCACTAGTTATAGTGAGATGGTATCAATTGATTCTGGGGAGAATCACTGGAAGTGTTCCAAGGTGATAAGGACGACTGAATGTCAGTCACAGGCATTGTCTTTACCCTCGGTGAAGGGACGGTATGTTGGAAGAGTTCCAAGCTAGATACCGTGACATACTAGACGATATAGGCAGGATACATCGCTACTAAAGATGCTACCAAAGAGGCTGTTTGGGTGTATATTGGTTCATGAGATGAACTACGTTCCTACCATTGTGAGACAATGGAGTTGTGGCTTATGCCAAGTAACGCCGGTCCCATCAGTGATCCAGACATATTCTAAGGCAGTATCACCTGATCATGGAGATGGTTGATCTCTAAGGGATCGAGGTTAGGAGAGTAGACTCAGAGGACAACACGGCGGATCCACTCACGAAGGCCTTTTCCCAGAGAGAGACTTTTATGGGATGGTTGAGTATGAGATACTACAACCACTGCTATCAGATGGCCCTAGTGCAAGTGGGAGATTGTTAGTTATATGTATGCCCTATAGGCCATTACTATACATAGGATGTATATTGTAGTAGATGCTTGGACATATATAGGGAGGATTTTCTTGCTCGACATGATAGTATGCTATCTGGTTGCTCTTTACCTTAACGTGTATATTGATTGTCTCTCTGTTACATGATGGTAAAGCCCTTAGGATGTGTACTTGACTACCTGGACTATGATGCAGATCATACTAATGGGGACATGGTAGTCCATAAGTACATCCTTCAAGGTCCCTAGTCGTGGGTGTATCGAGACGGGGCATCGATATACCAGTGTAGACTAGCGTATACCTTCTCGACCCATACAGATGGGCGATGGATGATCCCATATCCATTGGTGTTTAACATCAGAGATGATATACGGGTGCTCAGTGGAGACTGGGTACACTGGACGGACTCGCCGAGAACTCCCAGATGGTATTATACCTTACGTCAGATGGCAGTTCTCTGGTGACACTGGTACAAAGTAGTCTGTTGACCCGAGATCGTCATAGAGTCTTGTGTGGTTCCCACTGTGCTTTGATTTCCATCTTACCACGTCCAAGAGGGCGTGCAAAACGGTGGCTTTTGGGTACAGTCCCGAATCACATGGAGGTAATGAGCGATAAGAGGGGATTCGTCTCTCCCGGTATAGGGAGTTGATGTTGCGCTGTGTTCGATTGGCTATAACCGGAAATCCCTGGCCAGGGTTGCTGAGATTTACTGGTAAGTGTTACCAGTAGTTTCTCGAATTGTTATAGACCTCATATCGACACGACTTATCGAGCTATTGGGGTCTGACGTTTACCACCCCTAGGCGAGATATGCGACATATCAGACGACGAGACCAGACTGTACGGTAAGTGTTACTGTTGGAGTTAGTGCCCTCAGAGTCAATTATTGGATCACAGGCACGTGATTGCAATGATTGAGGGAGGACCTATCCCGGTAGGACAGTCTTACTCGAGATGATAGTATGCTATCTGGTTTATCTTTATCATCGTGTACTGCTTTAGGTGACCTGACATGTCGCTATTGCACGTTGATAGAGGCCCTAGGATTCTTGCTTGACAACTAGCAGTATGATGGCGATCATATACGTGGGAGCTGGGGTCCATAAGCACATCCTTAAAAGGTCCCTAGTCGTGGGAGTTTCGAGACTGGGCATCGATACTCCATTAGTAGACTAGTGTATACAGTCGAGACCCCGACGAGGGGCGGTGGCCGGTCTCACAAGCCACTGGTGTCAGTTGGTTCACCTAAGATGTATACAGGTGCTCATTGGGTTATGAGTACACCGGACAGGACTCGCCGGGAACCTGCTAGTTGGTCTTGTACCAGATGTCAGATAGCAGTTCCCTGGTGACATGTGTACAGGTTAGTTCATCGACCTGAGGATCGTCATTTGTCTCGTGTGAGTTCCCACTGTGCTTTGATTACTACCCTACCACGGCTCAAAGGAGTCGTGCAAACAGGTTTTAGTTGGGTACAGTCCCGAGCCACATGGAGGCAGTGAGCGGATCTTCAGGGGTTCGTCTCTCCCGGTATTGGGGGTGAGGTCGCGCTGTGTCTAGGAGAGCCATTACGCAAAGCCCTCGGCCGAGGCAGGAGATTTACTGGTAGGTATTCCAGTAGTATCTCAGGGCGTTCTGGGCTACACTCCGACATGACTTGTACCGCTTTTGGGGGTCTGACTTTCACCAACCCCCTAGGCCCGCCATGCGATACTCATAGACGAACGGACCGGACTGTACGGATATTGTCACTGACAGGCTCAGTTGGGTGTCGGGGTGAGCTTCCTCATCGACGTCCCTTTTGGTCAATAGCTGGTGGCCCGTTACGTATTGGCTTATACCTCTGACGTGCTAGTGGTTAAATCCACAGCCATAGTATTGACGAGTCTTTAGAGTCCACCACACTTTCAGTTACTCAGCTTTCGGGCGAAACGCTGTAGAGGCCGTATGGAGATATGGCAGGGTCCGATCAGATACGTGCGGTATTGCACGGATCAGGATTGGACAGTTTTGTACTAGTTGCCGTATAGTTATATGGCAGGGTTCGATCTGATACGTGCGGTATTGCACGGATCAGGATCGAACGGATTTTACTAGCCGGCTTTGGCTTAAGCCGGTCCTAGTCTAGTACAGTGTAGATTTTGTCTCTTTGCATTTGTATCCGGTCGGAATACAGATGCGGGTGTGTATGCACAGTGTCGGGGTTTTCCTGTAATTTATTACGGGACCAGTTTTCTGGAGTTGCCTGTTTGCATTCCGTTCCGGCCGGTTTTCCTTTGTTCTTTCCCGGCCGGACTTTTCCGATGGAGGGGGTTGTTTGCAGTTTTGCAAATAACATTAGGTGGAGGTTTTATTTGTAAGATGTTTTATTATGAAAGCATCTTTTGATACCTTTCTTATCCATCTTTATCATTTGCTTTTTGTTGATGAGATAGGATTAGGATTGATTTCATGTTGATGTGAGATTGTTATGATGATGTTTGGTTGTGGTCACCCATTCTCTTCTCCTACACTCACCTCCCTTTGTATTATGTTTTCATTCCTCCACCATTCTCATTCTCACTTGATGAAATGGATGATAAGTTCTTCATGAGAGAAAAAAAAAGAGAGAAGAAGAAGAAGAGAGCTTCATCTTGAGAGTCTCATCCATGATCTCATTTTCTTGTTAGAAAAATGCAAGCACCATTTTTCCATTCTTGATTCCTCCATCACCATGGCAACAAACCCCATAGAGACATACCCTCTACACTACACATTCTACAGCACATCTTGAGCATGTCGAGTTGCCGGCTTCATGCGCGAGTTGCCTCGGCATTGAGGCGGGAGCCCGTAAAAGAAGAAGGCGATGTGGTGCCCTTTCCGGCGAGGAGGCGACGATGTGGAGGCAACACTTTCCGCGGGAGATCGGGACGATGACGAGAAGACCGGAGGACTCGGATCACTCGGTATACTTCTCACCCTATCTCTTGTTTGCTAGGATAGGCTAATGGTTACGATCCGGGTTTTCATTGTCCGCGGTAGCGCCGGTTTCCGAGTAAGGAAAATTTTTATTCCGCATTTTGGCCTCGAGCAAGAGGCCGGGGCGCTGCCGTGGCGCAACATGGTATCAGAGCCACGCCATTAACCTTACCTAGCTTCGTTTGATGTGTTTGCGTTTCCGATCGACCGAAATTTCCAAAAACCGTATTTTTCTAGCACATCAGTTTCTGTCGAAATTTTTTGGAGTCTAAAAATTTTTCAGGTGGTCTCAGAATGATGTGCAGGGAGTTCTAAGAACACTGATAAAAATTGGTGACACGATCATGCCGTACGACCGCGGAAGGGCGGCCAAAACACCCTTTTGGCCGCGCTTCCGCCGCGGGTATGTGGGGTCGTGTGACTATATTTTTGCAGTGGGCTTATGGGCTGTAATTAGGGGTTTTGGAATATTAAAATTGGGCCTAGGTTTTCTGTGGTTGCTACAGTTTTGTTTGGGGGCCCACTTGTTATTTTTTGGTCAATCGGAAAATTTTAAACACATTTTTTCACAGTATTTACATTATATCTGCGACCGTGAATGTCACTCGATCGGTAAATCCGGTCTAACTGCTATAGCCCGGTTAGACGGATTTGCGAACGTGACTTTCACGTTGATGTTCTATGTTTATGCTGTGATGTTGCGGATCGGTCGTGGGGGATAGCCTGGATGCAATGCTAGTACAGTTTTGGTGTATTATGTACATTTGATATTGCAGGGCGAGCGTCCGACATGTGGACTGCCGTCACTGCCTGATTGTATTATTCTTTTGGGGCACGACCTGGTTGCGGTCGATGTACCCGGTGTATGTATATTTTACTTTCTGTACTAGGTTTGCCCCGCGGTGGGGTGCACGGATAGCCGGGTTCTGGAGGGCAACGGGCCCGCATCTCAGGGCATTGAGACGGAGGGGGCTTCAGTCCAGGATTGGCGGGCTATTCGCCGCACTCGTAGGGGGTACAGGTTGACCCAGGAGGGGTGCCCAAGTTACCGGATTCCGTGAAGTGCTGGGTGGTCCATTCACGGTACTGAAGGGGGCTGCCTCGCTTCAGGTTTTGGCGGGTGACTTGCCGCGCCCGTAGGGGTCTAGGATTTCATTGCACAGGCTATCCACACGACCAGGGGAACGTCGGGTTTCAGCAGCGGCTCTGTGAAACCCGGGGCTTCCAGATATCTGTATTGTTCTGTGATGCTGTACATTTCTGTGATGTTGCATTTTATTCACGCCTTGAGCGAAATACTATATATTGGTATATATATTAGTAGATATTGTATATGTTTTACATCCGCGCTAGTCCAGTCCCCGCTCTGCCGTTAGTTAGCTAACCTAACGGGTGATGACGGGACCCAGTGGCGAATGCGAATGGCATATACGTACGTCAGTATATTTTCGTTCTTTGTGGTGTGATCAATTGATGGGACTGCATTGATTCGGATCAATGCAAGATAAACAAACCTATTCTGATGTTGTTGGAACATTTTTCAAAAAGCTGTTATTGCAAGGACGTTCACTTTTGTTTTGCATCGTGGTATTCATTTGGAATATCCTGCTCCTCAGTCGACGAGGCAAGGGCCGAGATCCCTTCACCGGGAGTGACCCCTTGGACAGAAGTTTGCGTCAGGGCAATAACTTCACTATAGCCGATTACTTTTGCTTTGCACCGTGGTATTCAGTTGGAATATCCTGCACCTCATTCTACGGGGAAAGAGCCGAGATCCCTTCACCGGGAGTGACCTCTTTAGTAAATGTTTTCGTCACTATATTTTCTAAAAGGTTATCCAGTTCCTTCAACGATATCAAGTTCATTACGTTAAAGGTTTTTCGCCAAAAACCAGTCGTAGCCCTCCGTCATTTCAGATTAGTATTACTTAGTATTCGTGCTGCGTTTGTCGTGCATTGCCGTGGCGTAGTGTTCGGTAGCTATGTAATGCTTTTCTGTCACATGGATAAGTGGATTGGTTAGGACAGTCGTGCGGTCTTGTTGGCATTGTCAAGGACTCGTACGGGTGGGTTTAATGCAATCAAGATAATGACGGGTAGAACTTGACTAGGACTCTTTGATTTGTTGGCATTGTCAAGGTCACTTGGGTCCTAGGGGTAAAAACATTTATCGGGAGTTTCAAAAGAACTGAAACTTGCCAAGCATGCGCATACCTTCTGGAGTGTGGTGACGTGAGTGGATTCCGTCACGTTATCATGCGATGAGAGTTGGATCCCGATTCCCACTGATGAGTTGGTTTACTCCTCGGGTAACCCCGACTAATTCTTCTTTTAGGTTTGGAGGAGAATTTGAGGTACAGTGGGAGGTTTCCAGATTAGATAAAGTGATAACCATTCTGATCTAGGTTAGAGTGCACGCTGAGTGTTTCTTTTCTCTCTCTCTGGCAGCGACCATTGACCCGACCCTAAGACTATGACTCAGTGACCAAGTTGACCGAACCTTCTTAAACACTGGTTTTTGGATTATCAGAGTTGCAGACCTCATTGCCACTCCTACTTTTACCCTTTTCTCCAGGACACCCCGTTTTACTACGAACGTCCACTTCCATTGGACAAAACCATCGTATGGTTATATACGAACTCGAAGGATTTCGAGGATGGTTTCTGGTTCTGGAGAAAACGGATAGGACTATTCAGTTGTCTTTTCTTTTCACCTTCTCTCAGGTTGCGAGTACTCCTTGGTTTAGGAGATAGTACACCTATTACGCAAATTGGATAGTCTTCTTCCAAACCTTAGGCTGGTGCCGACCGGTAGGGAATGAAGAAAACCAATTAGCATAACGATGGTGTGCAGAAGGTATTAAGTTAAGACAAAGCAAGGGATTAGTAGGAGGGCAAAGTAAATTGCGACTGATATTCACGACCAAACCAAGTATTTCTTCGCCAATCCTAAATCACCTTTGTATTTCTCCAGAACACGCCGTATCACTACGAAGATCCCATTTTATTGGATAATCCATCGTATGGTTATATACGAACTCGAAAGGAACTTGTTCCAGTTCGGGGATGGATTCTGGTTCAGGAGAAATAGGAATTAAGTACATTCAGGTGTCTTTCATCTTCACCTTCTCTCGCATTGCGAGTGTTCCTAGGATTGGGACAGTACACCCTTTATGCCTTTTGGATAGTCTTCTTCCAAACCATAGGCTGGTGCCGAACGGTGGGGAAGGAAGAAAACCATTTGACCTAAAGGGGTGTGCAGACGGTAATGACTAAAGACATATAAAGGGATTTGGAGAGGTGGCAAAGGATTATACGGTTACAGTTGTGAATCTGGATAATGGAAGAGGCATTACTAGGAATACCAGGATACCCCGACGAAACATTTCAATGTTTCACTTTCACTGTGTACTGTTAATAGAAAACTGATTTCCCGATTAGACACTTACTCCAGGGTATGTATTTACCAGGTTGGATTCTCACATCTGTATGGTTTTACAGATGATGAGTGGGAGTAAGTTATTGGGAATTGGGTGATCATCCTCATTATATCGGGATTCGTTGTAATCGGTGATATTTGAGGAAGTCACCTGGGTTGTTTGCCGGTCGGCAAATATTTGGTTTTGAATATCCGCTGTTGTGCACCAATTTCAAATCGATATATCTGTACGTCTATTTTCATAGAGTGAGATATACCTTTTGATATTATATCGATGACATTTACCTATATCAGTGGATGGTTAGGTAAGGAGCATTGAACAGCGGTGTAATTCTTCTTAACAATAAGTACAGTTTTCAACCTACGACGCACAGTGAAAGAGTTGTTAGACTCAGCGGACTTATACAGAGTATTGTATGTTGTCCAGTGTCCATTAGGACAGAGGGGTTGGTGCTCGTACTATATTCGGTTTACTTATGGCTTCTCTAGATTTTAGACAGCTGTTTCGTGGAAACACAGGGTCTAAGTTTTGAGGAGTTATAGGTATTTGAATAGAGTAGAGTACCAGGTGTAGCAAGTATCGGGATTCTTCAAAGAGATTGAAGATGTAGATACTTGTGTATGATATTCAGTTGATAGTAATGATGAAGACAGATTGCTTCTCTTTCAGGTTACTCATAATTGGAAGCATTCCTAAGTTGAGTAACGCTGATCGACCTCCTTCCATTTAGTTGACATGCACTGGAGACAGCTGCATGATTTGAATCTGGTTCAATTAAATCAGTGCCTCTGGTTCTATATTGGATATAGAACAGTTCATATCTTAACATTGTTAAGGTACGGGGAGTTGTCCGGCTTATGCTTAAAACCAGACTCCGGATAACTCAAAGCACGTTTCTGTAATGGCTGTTTGTGGGTTGACCCAGGCTATGACGAGGGTTGACTTTCTACCATCTGGCAGATCAATAGAAATATTGTTCTAGACTCGCCACAGTTTTATTAAAAATGGTTTTTTTTTCAAAAACAGAAGTGGGAGTATGGTAGAACTGGAAGTGATTCCAGAACCGCAAACGATTACTGAAGATTTGATAAGGAACCTAAAGATTCAATCTGATTTGACATTCCATTGGCCACTCCGCAGATAAGGTGGGTAACTTCAGGCACCCGAGAGGTACTCCGGTAGCCTCAAGGACGGTGACAGGGAAGTTCTTGTTTACCCACACTTGCCATTGTTGTTGTTCCAGGCTGCGAGACCCGGCAGGAGGATGAGTATAGCGTCGTTCTAAACTAGCTTTAGAAGTGCACGTCTATATGACTCTGCCAGAGGGTTGTCGTAGTCAGTGGGAGCAGCAGAAGCATTGGTGGACATCAGGCTTATGTCTATTTATAGACTAAAGCAGATGTAGCGGAGATAGATCATCTATTTCTGATGTGACAGTCATAGGTTTGACGTCATCAGAATAGGGGATGGATCTGTTGAGAAGGTAGTAGGAAGTGATATTCCTATACTACGATCGGTTATACTTTGGTCGTCACACAGTGGTTTCTCCACAAGGGACTTGGATATTATATCAGACATACTGGTTACTAGATCTATGGTTTTAGATCTAAATTTGGGTGGTTTCCCAATCTGGGTATCTTGACAGCATTCTATGAGTATTTAGAATAGACGACTCCTGACACGGTAGTACACCTGCAGTTGATGGATTCACCCTCTCTAAAGGTGTCTTATAGACTAAAGGGGAGAGGGATACTCATGATTGGCAGATCACTTGCTTAGGCAATTGAGTCAATCATGAGATGTCAAGTACCACACCAGATGTTGTTCTTGCACCAGATGCAATAAGTTGATATTGATCCAATCCTGGAGGAACAGTCGGAAGCAATTTTAGAACATAAGTGAATGTTCTAGGGATATGATAACAGCTGCCTCCTTTAGGAGACGGTTATCACTCCAGGCTTCCAAGGTGACATGGACGACAAGGAGGTTGTCAGAGTTGTAGTTCTCCCTCTGACGAGGGACAGTATTTTGGACAGGTGGTCCAAGGCAATACTGAGGGAGGCATGGCGCAGGATACTGATTAAGTTCAGTTGTTGATACAGTCTAAGAAGTTTGGATTTGGAGTTCATTTATGAGCTAGGTCCCATCAGACATCCAAACATATTCTAAGACAGGTATTGCTCATTTCGGGAGATGGCTCTCCGCGAACTTGAGATATAGAGAGACATGGAAAGAAACATCACAGCGGATCCACTCGCTGAGGCTATTCCTCGAACGCAATAGTTTCGCAAACGGGTTTTGTGAGACTGACTAGTAGAGGAGTTGGGTGTTCGGTATCACACGGGCTGTGAGTATGCGACATCGCAATAATTAGCCTTGAGTGCAAGTGGGAGATTGTTGGAGTTAGTGCCCTCAGAGTCAATTATTGGATCACAGGCACGTGATTGCAATGATTGAGGGAGGACCTATCCCGGTAGGACAGTCTTACTCGAGATGATAGTATGCTATCTGGTTTATCTTTATCATCGTGTACTGCTTTAGGTGACCTGACATGTCGCTATTGCACGTTGATAGAGGCCCTAGGATTCTTGCTTGACAACCAGCAGTATGATGGCGATCATATACGTGGGAGCTGGGGTCCATAAGCACATCCTTAAAAGGTCCCTAGTCGTGGGAGTTTCGAGACTGGGCATCGATACTCCATTAGTAGACTAATGTATACAGTCGAGACCCCGACGAGGGGCGGTGGCCGGTCTCACAAGCCACTGGTGTCAGTTGGTTCACCTAAGATGTATACAGGTGCTCATTGGGTTATGAGTACACCGGACAGGACTCGCCGGGAACCTGCTAGTTGGTCTTGTACCAGATGTCAGATAGCAGTTCCCTGGTGACATGTGTACAGGTTAGTTCATCGACCTGAGGATCGTCATTTGTCTCGTGTGAGTTCCCACTGTGCTTTGATTACTACCCTACCACGGCTCAAAGGAGTCGTGCAAACAGGTTTTAGTTGGGTACAGTCCCGAGCCACATGGAGGCAGTGAGCGGATCTTCAGGGGTTCGTCTCTCCCGGTATTGGGGGTGAGGTCGCGCTGTGTCTAGGAGAGCCATTACGCAAAGCCCTCGGCCGAGGCAGGAGATTTACTGGTAGGTATTCCAGTAGTATCTCAGGGCGTTCTGGGCTACACTCCGACACGACTTGTACCGCTTTTGGGGGTCTGACTTTCACCAACCCCCTAGGCCCGCCATGCGATACTCATAGACGAACGGACCGGACTGTACGGATATTGTCACTGACAGGCTCAGTTGGGTGTCGGGGTGAGCTTCCTCATCGACGTCCCTTTTGGTCAATAGCTGGTGGCCCGTTACGTATTGGCTTATACCTCTGACGTGCTAGTGGTTAAATCCACAGCCATAGTATTGACGAGTCTTTAGAGTCCACCACACTTTCAGTTACTCAGCTTTCGGGCGAAACGCTGTAGAGGCCGTATGGAGATATGGCAGGGTCCGATCAGATACGTGCGGTATTGCACGGATCAGGATTGGACAGTTTTGTACTAGTTGCCGTATAGTTATATGGCAGGGTTCGATCTGATACGTGCGGTATTGCACGGATCAGGATCGAACGGATTTTACTAGCCGGCTTTGGCTTAAGCCGGTCCTAGTCTAGTACAGTGTAGATTTTGTCTCTTTGCATTTGTATCCGGTCGGAATACAGATGCGGGTGTGTATGCACAGTGTCGGGGTTTTCCTGTAATTTATTACGGGACCAGTTTTCTGGAGTTGCCTGTTTGCATTCCGTTCCGGCCGGTTTTCCTTTGTTCTTTCCCGGCCGGACTTTTCCGATGGAGGGGGTTGTTTGCAGTTTTGCAAATAACATTAGGTGGAGGTTTTATTTGTAAGATGTTTTATTATGAAAGCATCTTTTGATACCTTTCTTATCCATCTTTATCATTTGCTTTTTGTTGATGAGATAGGATTAGGATTGATTTCATGTTGATGTGAGATTGTTATGATGATGTTTGGTTGTGGTCACCCATTCTCTTCTCCTACACTCACCTCCCTTTGTATTATGTTTTCATTCCTCCACCATTCTCATTCTCACTTGATGAAATGGATGATAAGTTCTTCATGAGAGAAAAAAAAAGAGAGAAGAAGAAGAAGAGAGCTTCATCTTGAGAGTCTCATCCATGATCTCATTTTCTTGTTAGAAAAATGCAAGCACCATTTTTCCATTCTTGATTCCTCCATCACCATGGCAACAAACCCCATAGAGACATACCCTCTACACTACACATTCTACAGCACATCTTGAGCATGTCGAGTTGCCGGCTTCATGCGCGAGTTGCCTCGGCATTGAGGCGGGAGCCCGTAAAAGAAGAAGGCGATGTGGTGCCCTTTCCGGCGAGGAGGCGACGATGTGGAGGCAACACTTTCCGCGGGAGATCGGGACGATGACGAGAAGACCGGAGGACTCGGATCACTCGGTATACTTCTCACCCTATCTCTTGTTTGCTAGGATAGGCTAATGGTTACGATCCGGGTTTTCATTGTCCGCGGTAGCGCCGGTTTCCGAGTAAGGAAAATTTTTATTCCGCATTTTGGCCTCGAGCAAGAGGCCGGGGCGCTGCCGTGGCGCAACAGTTACTGGTTGGATTCACAGGAGTGTGAGCGGGCTTGCTCGTCGATCTTCTGATCGCTCAATACCCGGGTGGCCGTTACGTTTAGCAGACCGCTTGCGGCTTGTGGGTGTTTGATATGATCATCACCTGCTGCCGGCGTATTGACGAGTCTTTAGAGTCCTACACAGAGGTTTCCTGGCTCAAGCGAAATGAAATAGGAGCGCATATGAGATATGTGCGGGACCGAGAATAATGCGTGTATGTGATACCGTATTTCATTCTCGCGATGAATGTATCGATTGGTTGTATGCGATATAACCTAGTTATCGAATCAAGGATTGATTCGATAAATCGATACATTGGATATTAGTCGGTCATATACGATATGACCGGATCGTTAAATCAAGTGTTGATTTGATGATTTAATGCATAATTATATATTTGATATATTACTTTGCATTAACTAGTATTGGTTCACTTTAAATGGATTTTCTCACTTGATGTTCACAAGTTGTATATGTGATATACTTTTGTGCACTTGTTTGTATTATGTTTGATGATACATGCTCACTTGGGTTTGTGTAAAGAATTAAACCATGGTTATATGAATGGTTAGGATTTCATTTCATTTACTTATTCATTTATTGATTTATTTATTTATTTCTTTTTGGCAAATGAAAAGAAAATGGTGGCTTGATTTGTTTTCTAGTTGAAGCTTCATGAAACTTTGACCAAGTGACCATTTTGTCTTCTTGCTTAACCCTAACCCTTCAAACTAACCATAGTTTATTCTCTACACTTAACCATGGTTGGTATATGATAAGTATTCTTTTTATTTTCTATTATTGAAAATACTTATGATATGATTATCATCTTCTTCTTCTTCATGAAGAAAGCTTTCTACCAACAATAGTGAAATGTGAAAATGAGTGAGAAATCCAATTCTAAAGAGAACCCACCTCCTAATTCTTCATCCTCTACCTCTTGCCAAGTAGTATAGGGTGTTTTCTTCACAAGTTTCATGACTTGGTGAAGTTGGAGCTTGATCTTGTGATGCCTCGACGTAGATCATCTTCGGCATCGTAGTCGATGACCTAGCCCGCCCATTTCTCCGATGAAGCCGACGCTAAAGCCCGGGATTCGATTTGGACAGCAAGGAGACTTCATCATGGAGCTATGGAGGTGGAGAACCAGATCTACAAAGGTTGTATTTCCGTTCACTTAGTTAAGTTGTTAACTAGTTGCTTGTTTCGCCTAAATTTCTAGTTAACGATCCGTATTAGAGTTTCTCGGCACTTGTAAAATTTGAAATTGGCATGGTTGATGCCTTGTGAGACCTCTTGAGAGTGCCTAGGAACCCTACAGATTAAACCTTAACTAGCTAAACTAAACATCAAGAAGACTCTAACTACTCAGTTGAATGGTTATACCTTCGTGTCAAGTCCTTCGGGTCTTCTTATGGTTCTTTACTCCTTGGTTCTAGCTTCTTCTTGATCTCATTTCTTTGGCTCCTCCAAAGCTTCAAATGAAATGGGTTGCCAGTCTCCTTAGTGTCGAAGAAAGATCCACACGAGGACCTATGGTCAAGATCCAATCTCAAATGAGGTAACTTAGTGATCCAACTTGCTAAGAAAGACTACTACGTAGAAGTAGAGAAGATGTATTGGATTAATTTGTCTCAATGCTCATTGATTCACAACTCATGTGATGGGATGGACTTGAGGAAGGAGGAGAGGAAACCTAGGAGGGAGAATGGTAATATGAGAATGAACTTGAGAATTAGGTGTGAGAATGGCTGAGTCTTTTTCCAATAATTCAAGCATGGAATAAAATACTCACTATAAATGGAGCCATGCTTGAATAGGAAACACAAATGAATAAACAATATATTAAGCCATTCTTTCAACCCATTCCTCAAATATCTCCTAATTTCCACATTATTAATCCTTTTAGAAAAAAGGATAAATCAATAACGAGGTGTCTCCTTCTAGAAGCTCATTCTTGTAAAATTACAAGAATGCCCTCACCGTATATACATACCCGTATCCGTATTCCGAAAAATATGGATACACTGAGACGATAAAAATACAATAATACAATACTGGGATCCGGCTTATACCAAAGCCCACTAGTATTGTCTGTCCGAACATCATACTTATAGCCGGTATACGCATGTGATCGAAACCATGCCGTAAGACCATACGGCCTCTATATCGTATCACCTGATTCAGGGAAATCCTCTGTGTGGGACTCTAAAGACTCGACAGTACGCTGGTAGTGGGTTTAACCACAAGTCCGTCAGTGGCATTAGCTGTACGTAACAGCGACCCAGGTACATGTCGAAAAGGAGGCCGACGAGCAAACTCATCCGAAACCCCAACCGGGACTATCCATGAAAATCTCCGTGCGGTCCTGTCTCTTCGTCTGAGAGTATCACATGTAAGGTCTAAGGGGGTGGAGAATGTCGGACCCCTAATAACCAAAAAAGTCATGTCGGTATGGCTCAAGACCATCCGAGAATCTACTGGTCCGACCACTAGTAATTCTCAATCAGCCTTGGCCAGAGACTTATGGTAATGACCAACCGATCACAGCGCGATATCGACTCCCTATGCCGGGAGAGACGAATCCCCAATAGTTGCTCACTACCTCCATGTGGCTCGGGACTGTACCTAACTAAAACCTGTTTGCATAACTCTTTTGAGCCGCGGTAGGGTAGTAATCAAAGCACAGTGGGAACTCACACGGGACAAATGACGACCTCAGGTCAACAGACTATCTGCACTCATGTCACCAGAGAACTGCTATCTGACACTAGGTATAATACCAACTAGTCAGTTCTCGGCGAGTCCTGTCCGGTGTACTCACACCCAGTGAGCACCTGTATACAATCTTAGGTGCATCTCACCAATGGTTGCGGGACCAATCCATCACCCCTCGTCAGGGTCTAGATATGTATACACTAGTCTACTCTG
Organism: Agapanthus africanus; assembly: GCA_030015575.1. Taxonomy (NCBI): domain Eukaryota; kingdom Viridiplantae; phylum Streptophyta; class Magnoliopsida; order Asparagales; family Amaryllidaceae; genus Agapanthus; species Agapanthus africanus. The sequence continues at coordinate 437,708,719 of CM057338.1, forward strand.
GAGTAACGATGCCCAGACTCGATACTCGTACGATTAGGGACGCTTTTAAGTATGTGCCTATTGACTACCCAGCTCCCACTAGTATGATCGCCATCAAAACGCAGGTAGTCAGGAAAAGATCCTACGGGCTTTACCAACATGTATATGAAATACAAAGTAAAACACATCACATGTTAAGATAAAGTCAAACCAAATAGCATATTATCATATCAAGCAAGATTGTCCTGTATATATATATCTCTAGCATCCTATACAATGAAGGCATCTAGGGCATACATATCCAACATAACCTATTGGATATATATGCCTCAGAAGCCTTCAATGTATAGGATGCTAGAGATATGTATGTACATGACAATCTTTCTCGATATGATAGTATGCTATTTGGTTTGTCTTTATCTTAACATGTGATAAACTTTACTTGTTATTTCATATCTCGTATACATGTTGATAAAGCCCGCAGGATCCTTGCTTGACTATCAGCGTTGTGATGGCAATCATACTTGTGGGAGCTGGGTAGTCGATAAGAACATCCTTAAAATGTCCCTAGTCGTGTGAGTATCGAGACTGGGCATCGATACTCCAGAGTAGACTAGTGTATACATATCTAGACTCTGACGAAGGGCGATGGTTGGTCCCGCAGCCATTGGTGAGGTGCACCTAAGATTGTATACATGTGCCCACTGGGGGTGAGTACACTGGACGGATTCACCGAGAACTGGCTAGATGGTATTATACCTAGCGTCAGATAGCAGTTATCTGGTGACATGAGTGCAGATAGTCTGTCGACCTGAGGTCATCATTTGTCTCGTTTGAGTTCCCACTATGCTTTGATTACTACCCTACCACGGTTCTACTGAGTCGTGAAAACAGGTTTTAGTTGGGTACAGTGCTTAGCCAAATGGAGGCAGTGATCGATTGTTTGGGATTCGTCTCTCTCGATATAGGGAGTCGATATCGCGCCGTATTCGGTTGGCCAACACCATAAGTCCCTGGTCAGGGAGGATTGAGAATTACTGGTAGTTAGACCAGTAGATTTTCGGATGGTCTTGAGCAATATCGGCATGACTTGTCAGGTTATCAGGGGTCTGACGTGATCCACCCCCTAGACCCGGCATGTGATACTCTTAGACGAACATACCGGATTGTACGGAGATTGTCATGGACAGGCTGAATAGGGGTTCGGATGAGTTTGGTCGTCAGCCTTCTTTTCGACAAGTACCTGGATAGTCGTTACGTACAACTAGTGCCACTGACGGACTTGTGGTTAAACCCACTGCCAGCGTACTGTCGAATCCTTAGAGTCCCACACAGAGGGTTTTCCTGATTCAGGCAAAACAATGTAGATGCCATATGGTTTTACGTGCAGGGTTCCGATCATATACATGTACTAGCTACACGGATGTTGTTCGGATGGATAATAGTAGTGGGCTTAGGATTAAGCCGCATTCTAGTATTATATTATTGGATTATTTTTATCTCTTGATATTCGTATTTTTTGCAGTATGAATACGAGTATATATATACGGTGAGAGCATTCTTGTAATTTTACAAGATATGCTTCTAGAAGGGGACACCTAATTTTGGTTATATCTATTTTTGGTAAAATAGTTAATAAGATGGAAAATAGAGATATTTGTGGCATGGTTTGAAGCATGGCTAATTCTTTTGTTTATTTATTTGACTTTACTATTCAAGCATGGTTGCATTTTTCTGTGGAAAAATAATGCATGCTTGATTATTGGAAAAAGACATATCCATTCTTCACTTGCCAATTCTATCATCATTCTACACTTTGCATTCTCTCTCCATTCCTCTCTTTCTTCCTCAAATCCTAACCCTCACATGCGTTGTGAATCGTAGGGTTCTTTAAGATAAAATAGTCTAATTAACTCTCTACATCTCCTAAGCTACCTAGATTAGCAAACTAGGTACTTTAGTTACCTCATTCTTGAGGTTGGAGCTTGAACTATAGATTCTCGGGTGGATCGCCTTCGACACGAGGAGGCCAAAAATCAAGCGCGATCCGTACCATCTAGGAGCTAAGGAAGAGGAGAAGAATGTTAGATATGTATGCTCTAGTGGCCTGTATTGTATAGGACACCAGGCATGTATATGTACAGAAACAATCTTTGCTCGTAATGATAGTATGCTATCTGGTTTATCATCATCTTAACATGTGATGTGTTGTATTTCATATCTTTATATACATTTTGATGAAGCCCTTAGGATTATGCTTGACTGCCAGGATTATGATGTAGATCATACTAGTGGGGCCTGGGCAGTCTATAAGCATATCCTTTAATAGTTCCTAGTCAAGAGTATATCGATACAGGGCATCGATATCACCAGAGTAGACTAGTGTGTACGTTTCTTGACCCTGGGGGGGATGGTTGATCTAACAACCATTGGTGTTTGACATCAAAGATTGTACATAAGTGCTTATTGGAGAATGGGTACACCGAACAGGACTCGCCGAAAACTCCTAGATGGTATATATACCTATTGTCAGATAGCATTCTCTGGTGACATTTGTACATGTTAGTCTGTAGACCCGAGATCGTCATAGTGTCTTGTGTGGTTCTTACTGTGCTTTGATTTCCTCGCTACCACGACTCTACTGAGTCGTGCAAACAGGTGGATTTTAGGTACAGTCCCGAATCACATGGAGGCAGTGAGAGATAGGGGTTTCGTCTCTCCCGGTATAGGGAGTTGATGCCGCGCTATACTTGATCGGCCATAACAGCAAATCCCTGGCCAGGGTTCTCGAGACTTACTGATAAAAATTATCAGTAGTTTCTCGAACCGTTATGGGCCCTAAATCAGCATGACTTATAAAGTTACTGGGGTCTGACATTTACCACCCCTAAACTTCATATGCGACGTATCAGACGAAGAGACCGGACTGTACGGTAAGTGTTGCTTACAGGCTCGTTAGGGTTGTGATGAGTTCGCTTGTCGGCCACCTTTTCGTCATGTACCTGGGTAGCCGTTACGCACAGCTAGTGCCGCTGACGTGTTTGTGGTTAAACCTGCTGCCAGCGTACTGTCGAGTCTTTAGAGTCCCACACAGAGGGTTCCCTGGTTCAGGCAAAAGATGTAGAGGCCGTAAGTTGTTACGACAGGGTTTCGATCATGTTCGTGTAATTGTTACAGGAATAATGATCGGAAGGATAATAGTGGTAGGCTTTGGTTTAAGCCGGATACCGGTATTATATTATTGGATTATTTGTATTCGTATTTTTCGTAATTTGGATACGAGTATACTTATACGGTATACGGTGGAGGGGTATTCTTGTAATTGTTACAAGAATATCTTCTAGATGGAGACACCTCATAATTATATATTTATTTTGCGAAAATAAATAAATGAGGTAGAATTTGAAAAAGTCTAAGCATGGATGAAGGAATGGCTTGTTTCTTTTTTTATTCATTTGGAGTTACTATTGAAGCATGGTGCAATTTTTTAATGCATGCTTCAATTATTTTCATTTGAGCCATATCATTTTTTCCATTCTTGTTTTTTCCATTCATCACTTTGACATTCTCTCTCCTCATTCTCTCCTTCTTCCTCCTCTTTATTTTAACCTTCACATGAGTTGTGAATCAAAATCTTAGAGAAAAATTATAATCCAATACTTGATCTCTACATCATCTAAGTGATCACTTCTAGAAATCTTGATCTCTTAGTTAAACTCTTGAGAAGAGTTTGTAGCTTGTTCGATAGCTCTCGGGTGGATCGTCTTGGATCTTGAGGTGGCCGGAGACCGAGCTCTTTGCGACCACAATAAGCCTAGGAGTCACATTCAAAAGAAGACCCGAAGGACCAGTTCATTAGGTATAACACTATCTTAGTAGATTAGATCTCTAGATAGTTTTTGCTAGTTAAGGTTTAAGCACAAGATCTTGGTTTATGTGGGTGTTGCATGCAAGAAACTTTTGTTTATCGCTTAGGCCTCCTCACAAGTGTGTGAGAGTGTGCAACATCCACTAACATGGTATCAGAGCTTATCTTAAACCTTAAATAGCTTGTAGCAACGTTAGAGTTCCTCCGTTTTTCGTCGTGCAAAAACTGCCGAAAAAACAGTTTTGAAAATCGAAGTTTTGAGTTGTTTGCATACCCTGCGGGCTCACGGTTTGAACCGAGAAGCCGCGGGGTGGAGCGCGCGCACCCCGGGGATACCCTGGGGGGACCAGAGGCCGAACTGTTAGTTATATGTATGCCCTAGAGTCCATTACTGTATATACAATGTATATTGTAGTTGATGCTTGGACATATATATGGAGGACTTTCTTGCTCGACATGATAGTATGCTATCCAGTTGCTCTTTATCTTAACATGTACGCTGATTGTCTCTATGTTATATGTTGATAAAACCCTTAGGATGAGTACTTGACTACCAGGACTATGATACAGATCATACTAGTGGGGACAGAGTAGTCGCTAAGTACATCCTTCAAATGTTTCTAGTAGTAGGTGTATCGAGACAGGGCATCGATATACCAGAGTAGACTAGCGTATAGCCTATTGACCCATGTAGATAGGCGATGGATGATCCCATATCCATTGGTGTTTGACATCAGAGACAGTATACGGGTGCTCAGTAGAGACTGGGTATACTGAACGGACTCGCCGAGAACTCCAAGATGGTATTATACCTAACGTCATATGGCAGTTCTCTGGTGACACTGGTACAGGTTAGTCTGTAGACCCGAGATCGTCATAGAGTCTTGTATGATTCCCACTGTGCTTTGATTTCCACCTTACCACGTTCAAGAGAACGTGCAAAATGGTGGCTTTTGGGTACAGTCTTGAATCACATAGAGGCAATGAGCGATAGGAGGGGTTTCGTCTCTCCCGGTATTGGAAGTTGATGTTGCGCTTTGCTCGATTGGCTATATGTCACGACCCGAAAGTACGAAACGTGACCGGCACTTAGATTATGAAGCGTCTAGAGGCGCAACGTAACCTAAGTAAGCCGAAGCCCAGAAATCTAAACCATAAAAAAAGAAGAAGGAAAGGAAAACATGAAGAAAACAAGTTTAAAAGCATCATTCAATTTTCTCAAAAATTTCGGCAGAGTCTCCTCTGTAAAAACTGGCCCCAAACAGGTACAAACAAGTATAATATATACAATCAATAAAAAGCATCCCCAACGGGAAACAGCTCTACGCCAAAAGGCGGAAACAACCACACCAATGCACAAAAGTATATAACGCCAAAGGGCGAGGCTCAAAACCCAAAAGAAAACAAATCCACCAGATATCATGATAATACAAGCGCGACTCTAAGGTCGAAATAAAAATAACTGGTCCAGTAACTATCAAGTAATACAAGTTTGGTTGATGGAGCTTACTGGATACAAATGAAATAATAAAAGTACAACGGCGGTTCAGATATAAATGAACCAACCTACCGTGCAAATCACCCTGAATGAATTGATGTGCCAGCAAGCTGCCAGGGAAACCTGTACATCGAACCTGTAATAAAATTTGGTACAACGGAGGTGAGCTGCCAACTCGTGAGTAGAAGATATCTGCGATACGAAATCGAATGCATGACGCTGTCCTAGGTCATATTAATATACTAATATAATACTAATCATCAAGTAAAGACAGGATAATAAGCTACGTGTAAGTGCAAATGCTCCGTGATCGTGTCAGTGCCTCATATAATACTATGTCATGTGAATGAGTATGCATGCATCATGAATGTAAAATAACCAATCCTGAAATCTAGATATATCTGTATAAGAAATCTTTAGCTTTTATCAAGGTAAAATGTGTATAGAAATCTAAAATATCAACGATGAAATCCATGGAAATCCGTGTCAAGCATCGACACAAAACATGTAAATCTTAAGTCTCAATACCTCGTAATCTCAATGTCTCATAGTCTCAATATCTCGGGCTCCGTCAATCCGGATCGGCCCATATCATCAAATCTCACGACAACGGTCGGTATCCTCCGGATATCCGCCGCGCCAGACATCACCGGTAGGTAGTCCTCCCCTGCCAGGCTCATCATCTACAACTCGATCTTCTTGCCCCGGGGTACCATACCGGGCCCACCATGTACCCGAGACGATTCATCCACTCCTTAAATCGGGTCTCGAAATCCAACAGAAAACATGAAATCTCATGGTGGACGACACATACATCACGAGAAAACCGGATCTTATGTTTTAAAAAGAGAGGAGGAGAGAGAGAGAAGTTTTTATATATTCTTGCGGTGTTCCCCAAAAATCCAGAAATCTCATAGAAATCCAAAATCCCAAAATCATGAGTAAGTATATGATAAGTGTCGGCATATGCCCCATAATACTGCATGATAGCATGAAAATGCGAATGCATGAAATGTCTAAGTAATAAATACCATGTCTATACTAACACCAGAGAATAATCACAATATTATATCGATCTAGCTGTTAGCTGATTCTATCAATAAATGATAATATGTTCTAAAGTGTACGTGGCATAGTAATTACCGATGATGATGTGTGTGAGCCGGCAAATAAGTGTGCGTGGAAATATGCGCATCATCGGTAATGGTGCTGGTGTCCTAACAGGCAGAGTTTTATACTGATTATAGAAACATATGAATGAACATGCACCATGATGATTACAGTATGAAAGTAAAGACGGATGTGTATTATCCACTCATTTGATATACAAGTATAACTACAACTATATGTCTCGAGCCTAAACTAGTGTCCATCTAAGCTCCTAAGGAACTAAACCTAAGAAACTAGTCGATAAGAAATAAGAGTACACCTAAAGTCTGAGTCCATATCTCTAATAGTCGACGATCCAGCCTCAATAGCGTCACGTACATAGTACGGCTTCCTCGAATCAAGAGTGGGGATCAATCATCATATCTATGCCTCGTACGGTAAAATCCATCGTACGGCATCCCAATATCGGGGTACGGGTCAAGTATCACCTATGTGTCTCATCATTCGTATAATATCATCATCAACACATATCAAGATCAAGGTGCTATACTGTAATCGCATACATCAATCATATATCATTGCCAGCATAAATATACATCGTTAATTTATCCTCAGATATATCAGGTCATATGTATCATATTGTGATTAAGTCACACTTAGATCATATCGTAATCAAGTCACACCTATATATGATATCGAACTCAAGTCACACCTATATATATAATATCAAACTCAAGTCACACCTATATCATATCAGAATTTCAGGCACAGGTTACGGTCCGGGTTCTATTTTATAGTTCCATATACTTCAATATCATCATCACCCTTTATCATTGTTCAAGTAGACAAATCCATTATCTCATTTTCTAATGATCCGCTAACATCATAACACAACTGTATAGCCAAGAATCACGGCATCAGCCCAGTTATGTTGTTGCATCCCCGTGTATCATATCACATCCTTATATCACATATACGTATTGTGTGTGTGTGTGTGTGTGTGTGTGTGTGTGTGTGTATATATATATACCTACACCTAGTCCTATATATATATATATATATATATATATGTATGTATATATATGTATGTATGTATGTATATATATATATATATGTATGTATGTATATATATATATACACCACGTCGAGTCTCAGTGTGTGCGTGTGTGTGTCTACCTGAAACCTACGAATCTCCTCCAAAATATTCATCCTCGGGTAAGGTCTTTCTAAATCAATCTAGTCCATCCTAAAGTCATTACTAGGGTCCTACTCACCGAAATTCTAAGGTCACGTCTGGCTTTCTAATGACAATAAGTACTATCCCTATTCTATGCTTGCGGGGGTGCTAAACGCCATCCACCCGACTTCCCCCCGTAGATATACATCTACTCACCTGGTCCTTTTTTGCCGAAAATGATGTCGCCATCCTCCTCTTTATCACCCGTAGTCCACGTGAGGGGTACCTATACGCAAACATATATAGTATCGTAAACTGAATCACGGACAAAAGTCAAAACAACGCACGGAACGCGCATAGGTTAAAACCTATGTCCCGTTCACGCAAAAGAACCAAATATCGCTCGATATCGGCGTACAAACGCCGATTGATCGAGATAAAAACCAATAAACAACCCGTAGTTTCAAAACCCATTACTTATAATATAAAACTTGGTTCAAATCATCGGAACCCTAAAATCGATCAAATCATCTAATTCCGAAAACCTTGAAAATGTCAATTCACCGTTTTACTTCAAAACTTGACGTTTAATGAAACTAATGGTCATAATATTCATTAAATAACATAACTAAATTATAGAAACCATTACCATATTTTTATTATACTAATTTGTATTAAAAAATAAATTCCCAGTTTGTAATTTTATCAATTTCAACACCTTGCAAGCAAAAATTTCATAATTTCACGACTAAACTTGATTTTGCCTAAATTAAATTATCAAACTACAATTTATAATGATAGTAATATAATGAAATCATAATTTTGATTTTAAACCTCATTTATTTAAGAATTTCCAAAACCTAGTTAGCAAAAATAGCATTTTTATTAGTATTTTTCAATTATCAATAGAAACTAGTAACCAATTTAAGTTTTTCATTCCACTAACAAGTTAATACCCTCATTAAAACCACAATCTAGTGTTACAAAGATTAATTGGAATTTTATTTCACCAATATATACAATATATAGAAAACTAGTTTGAAAAAAATGGTTTAATTTAAACAATTTTGGATAACAATTTACAATATAACAACCATGCATGATTTTCCATTTCAAAAAGTGTTAAACTAGTTATTATAAGCTTAATGAATTAATAAAACCATAACTTGATTTTACAAACCCTAACTTGAATTTTAAAACTTGTAAATAGAATTAATTTATTAAATCTAATTATGCTTAAATGAAACATCTAATAACAATAAATCAAAAGAAGAAAATTTATACCTCCACAACATGAAATACAAACATGAAAATAAGCCTCCAAAATGAATGCTTTCCATCTCCAAAATCCATGTAAAGATGAGCAAAGAATAGAGGGTAGGAATTAATTAGGATTTTGTGGATATTTATTTGGATTTTTGTTGAATTTTGATGATTTTTAATACAAAAATGATGGGGGGGAAATTTTGGGGCTGCCCATGGTGGTAAGGCCGGCCATGAGGTGAGGAAAAGAGAGGAGAATGAGAAAAGTTGAAGAAAAGTGTAGAAGATTTCACAAAAATATCATTCCATTAAGTCTTTTCATGATTTTATTTAAAAATTCTTTATTTTCTTCACTCCATTTGATCTAGAATGGTCTAGAACCATTGTAAAATTTTGAAAATAAATTTTGCATGAAACACACTTGATTCTAGGATGCAATGGTTCATTTTTGCAAATTTAACCCATTCAAATTTGTAATTTACACTAATTTAGTGTATAAATAAAGCTTATGTTAATATTTAAAATAATTAATTTAAGAAAAATATTTAATTAAACTAAAAATTTATAAGTGGCTAAATAAACACCATTTACTAGTAATAACATAATTAAAATAGGTATTTTTAAATTTATAGTGAAAAATAATTACGGTTTAGTTTTATGAAAACTACGTTTTACTTTACCGAAAATTATAAAATTCACTTAAACAATTTTATTTATTTAATTAATTATTTAATTATTTTTAAAATGTTACACTATAACAGGAAGTCCTTGGCTAAGGCTGCTTCAGAGATATACCGGTAAGTGTTATCATTAGTTTCTTGACCCGTTATGAGCCTCATATCGACACGACTTATCGAGTTACTGGGGTCTGACGTTTACCACCCCTAGACGAGATATGCGACATATCAGACGAAGAAACCGGACTGTACGGTAGTGTTACTGATTGGATTCCCAGTTGTGTGAGCAGGCTTGCTTGTTGATCTTCTGATCGCTCAATACCCGGGTGGCCGTTACATTTAGCAGACCGCTTGCGGCTTGTGCGTGTTTGATATGATCATCACCTACTGCCGGCGTATTGACGAGTCTTTAGAGTCCTACACAGGGGTTTCCTGGCTCAAGCGAAACGGAGTAGGAGCACATATGTGATATGTGCGGAACCGAGATTGATACGATATGAGATACCATATTCTATTCTCGCGATGTGTGACATGAAAGGTTATATGTGATATAGCCGGGTTATCGGATCAAGTGTTGATTCGATAAGATGTTACATTATGATATTAGTCGGTTATATGTAATATAGCCGGATTATTAAATCAAGTGTTGATTTAATAATTTAATGTATAATTATATATTTGATATATTACATTACATTAACTAATATTGGCTAACTTAAGATTTCTTTTCACTTTGGATACATTGATGTATATGTGATATATATTAAATGTATCATGCTAGGTTACAAATGCAACTAGGGTTAATGAGGGTTAAACCATGCTAGGGTTAAGATTAGGGTTTAAATTTTATCATTAATTAATTCAAATATTATGGATAATTGTCATGGTTGATATTTGTTGAAAGCTTGTAGAAGCTTGTAAGCATCTTTGACTTTGTCCATTTTCTTTGTCTAGCTTAAGATATTTTTTGACCTAACTTTTAACCCTAGCTCATGGTTAACTCTCTACAAAGGTTAAGCATGACATGCTCAAACCTTGGTTGCATTTCTAAGCTCAACAATAATTCATTTTCATCACAACTTGTTCTTATTCTTCTTCTTGACAAAAGCTTTCTAAATTTTTCAAAAGTGATGATTTTGAGTGAGAAAATGATTTCTAATGTGAGAAAAATTTCTACTTCATCATCCTCTACTACTTGCCATTTAGTATAGGTTGTTTGCTTCACTAATTCCATGGTTAGTGAAGAGATAGTTTGGGTTAGTGTCTCCCCGACGTAGATCATCTTCAGCCTCGAAGACTTCGAAGCAAACATGTTCATTTCTTCATCGGAGCCTCTGTAGAGTCTGGAGTTCACGATTGCAGTGAAATGGACTACTATACGGAGCTATTGAAGTGAAAGACCGGTCTACAAAGGTTGTATTCCTTTCTCACTAGACTTGCAAAGTGTTTGCATTTATGTAGCGTTTTGAAAATCGTTTCGGTGAAATTTCGGAAAATCGGTAAAATGAGGGGGTTTTCTGTAAAAAGTCAAAATACAAATATCTTATTATAAAAATTAAATATACATATTCTAGCTATGTAATTGCTATTATTTGGTGTTTATTGAGCCGCTGGTGAAATTTCAAATTTTCTGAAAAAAATATTATTTTATTATTATTTTAAGCCGTCACTAATACATTTAATTAGGGAAAATTACAAATTGGAATGAGTTGAAACAAATTTTGTGCATCATAAAACATTAAATAAAAATTTATCATGTGGTTTTTGGAACGAAATCATTTGCCAAAACGGTTTAGAAATTATTGAAGAAAAAAGGCTTTTTTTTAGCGTAAATGGATGTTTGGGGTATTGTATTTATCATTTTTCATCACCCCACACCCGTGCCCACACCCACACACCCCCACTTACCCCTCCCCTTAGCCAAATTCAGCAGCCCTCACTTTTTCCCCACTTGGTTTGCAAAGGAAAAAGAAATGAAAAGAAATAAAAGAAAAGATTAGAAAATAGATAAAGTAGTTAGACTTTGACCTTACCTTGACCTTGACTTTCCTCCCTTGCATTTTCCTCACCTCCCTCTCTCTCCCCTCACCCACTTCTGGCCGAAAATGATCCCACAAATGCAGCCCTTTCCCCCCCCCCCCAAAATCCACACTATTTTGCTTCAAAAATCCAAGAAAAAGCTTCAAAATCCATACAATTTCAGAGCTTTTTCCAAATCCAACTCCTACCCATTATTTCTTGCCTATCTAGCATGGATCTAGGAGCATGGAAGCTACTTTTGGAGGCTAGGATTTGCATGCTAGAACTCAATTGGGAGGTATAAATTTTAACCCTTTAATGAAATTGTTGTTTAATTGCTTTATGTTAGCTTATTAAGTGTTTAATTAGGTTTTAGATTGGTTCTAATTGCATGTTTGAAAAATTCAAGAATGAGGTTGATTTCAAGTTAGGGTTTGGAGTAATGGGATTATGGTTGTGATGGGTAGCTTACCATCTTAGAATTTGTAGAAAGTAATTTAGTAGTTAAATTTCATATTGTTGCATGGAAATGTCTAAATTAAGTTTTGTTTTTGCTAACTAGAGTTTTTGAAAAATTGTCAAATGCTTAGATTAAAATATAATTAAGTGTTCATGTCATTATAACTATTATAATGAGTGGTTTAATGACTTTGGTTCATGCAAAACGAAGCTTAATTGATGAATTGTGAATTTTGCTTTAAAGGGTGTTAAATTTGATATTTTGCAAACTAGGATTTTGGAAATTATGCAAATTTATGAGTTTAAATTATGGAAATGGTTTTTATGACTTATTTAAGATAGTTAATAAATATATTGGCCGCTACATTCATTTAAATATCGTGTTTTGTACAAAAACGGCGAATTGTGCTTGCTAGATTTTCGGAAAAATGACTTTTTGAGTGAAATTGGCGGTTTTGTGAGTTTCAACCTAGTTTATATTAAAATTAGTGTTCGTGAATGTGCAAATGAGTGTATTTGGGTTTTTCTCGATGGTTTGGCATTTGTACGCCGACGTCGAGGGTTTTTGGGTTGATTTGTGAAAGCGACCATAGGTTTTGACCTATGTGGGATTCGTGCGTCGTTTTGATCATGAGTCGGATTTTAATGAGATATGGTGCGTTATGATATGTAGGTACCCCCATGTGGACTTCGAGACGATAAGCAAGCGCGTGGCGACGTCGGCACCGGCTAGCGAGGACCAGGTGAGTAGATTTATATCTACGGGGAGAAGTCGGGTGGATGGCGTATAGCACCCCCGCAGTCCGTGGTGGTGTATACGGATGCGTATACACACCAACAATTATTATATGTTATTTGGGATTAATAACGATGCTTAGGATGGATATTGGTGTGTTGGATTACTTTAGTGTTGCGAACCCTAGGGTAGTGTTACACACACATACACACATACATACTTGCATACATTCCTATTGATATGTGCTCATGGGATTCTTTATAGTTATGTGTTCACATGGGTATGGGACTATGTGTTCACGTACGGATTGAGGATGATACTTGGGTTGGAGCTGAGTCGATGAGATTTGATTTGAGGCCGTGAGATCGGTGATATAGCAGGGTTCGTATCTTAGATACGACATGACGTTGTAGCGGGTCCTTGACGTAGTGTTTCACACACGTCCATGCATACGTAGGCGGTATCAGTAGGGTACTAGACGTAGATCAGTACCCCGATCATGATATTTGATAAAGAGGATACCAGGTGAATAGTATGATGAATGTGATATTGAACCGTACCCAGATTGGGATGCCGTACGACGGATTTACGTACGAGCTATATTGATGATTGATCCGCACTCTTGACTTGGGATGCCTGATTATAGATATGGTATCGGATATGATATTATTGAGGCGGGATCACCGACTATACATATACAGGTATGTATATGTATCGACTCAGATGATAGGCGGTTTCCTTACCTGCAGTTCAGCTTGTTAGTTCAGCCGTATAGTTTAGTGTAGTTGTTAGATTAGATTAGACTCCTTACCTATTTCAAAAACTAACGAATCGTGGGCATTTTTAAAGACAGCTCAAGGGAATCTACGGATATTTCAAAAAACGACGTATCTTTTCATAAAAACACCGTAGCCCCTATTTTCAAAACCCCATGATTCGTGTTATTTCAAAAGGCACCATTCGTAGGACTTATATTAGATTATTGCAGATTAGTTATCGTTGTGTCTAGTATTCAGCTCCCGCACTTTATTGCTGTTCGCTCTGCCTCGCATATTTATTTTGCTGCATATTCCATTATTGATATCATGCTGTTAGGACACCAGCACTATTACCGATGATGCGTATGTACCACGTACACCTACTTGCCGGCTCACACACATCTTCATCGGTAATTGCCATGTCACGTACACTTTAGAGAATATAATTGCTTGACTTAGATTGTTAGCTGGTAGTTTTGACACGATATTAGTGTACTTCCCTTATATGCCATATTAGACATTGTAGTTATTACCTACCACTTCATGCATACTGTTATTCAGTTGTTCATGCCCAGTTCATTATCATTGACATATGCACTTGTGATGATTTCTTGAGATTTCTGATATTTCTGGATTTCGGGGAAAGCCGCAAAATTTACAACTTATGATCTTTTAAAATATAAAATGTTGCGGTTTTCTAGTGATGTAAAGTGTCGCCCACCATGAGTTTGCTGTGGTTTTGGAGATCCGTGTCGAGGAGTGGAGGAACCATCACGGGTACATGGTGGGCCCGGTATGGTACCCCGGGGCAAGAGGAATGTGGTGTTGACGTTGAGCCTGGCTGGGGAGCACTACCTACCGGTGATATTACCCGACGCGTCGGATATCCGGAGGATACCGTCGTGGTCTTGAGATGGATGGTAGGGGCCGGTCCGGACTGACGGCGCCCTAGATATTGAGCTTGAGACATTGATATTTCGAGACAGTGAGATTTATGTTTTGTGTCGATGCTAGACACTGTTGATACTGATTTCATTATGATACCTCAGTTTAAAAATATGAAGGAAATCTCACTAATTTATGAAAACAGTTTCTTCATTTACATGTATTCTGTTTCATGCATTCATTCCTCATTCATATGATATATTGCTACCTGAGGCACTGACACGGGCACATGAAATTATACTCGGGTTAGATATTACCCTAGACATTGTCATAGGCTGCCTGTTATATATATATTTGAGGATATTTTATGATCATTGACCTAGGTTGCGTTATTTATGCGATTTCTGTGCGTAGATGTTTTTCTATTCACGAGTTGGCAACTCACCCCCGTTGTGCCCCAGTTTCTTGCAGATTTGCCGTACCGGTTTCCTTACGGCTTGCGGGCTCAGTTTCATTCGGATGATTTGCTAGTAGGTGGGTTTACTTGTATCATACCCCCATTATATATCTTGTATATCATTATTCTGTTGTATCTAGAAGTTCCATCAACCAAACATGTATCTATTGAGATAGAGACCAGTGTTGTTTATTCTTTCGACCTTAGAGTCGCTCGTTATATTTCTGGTGGTTTTGAGTTCCCTTTTGAGTTTTTGATCCTCGCCGTTGGCGTTGTATATTTATTGCTTGTGTGGTTGTGACCGTCGATTGACGAAGAGCTAGCTCCCGCTTGGGGATGCCTTTTTTCTTGATTTCGTATACTATTCATGTTGTATCCCGTTGGGGGCCAGTATTTACAAAGGAGACTCTGCCGAAATTTTCAGTAAATTTTTGATGTTTTAAAAACCGCATAATTCGGCTTATGCTATTGAAATTACTTGCTTTAAGTTGGTTTTTCCTGCACTCTACTACTTTTCTTGGTTTGGATTTCTGGGTTTTCGGTTTACTTAGATTACGTACGCCTCGAGACGTTCGTAGTTTAAGTGCCGGTCATGTTCCGTACTTTCGGGTCGTGACAAAGTTGGTATCAGAGCGTTAGGTTTTAACCTTCGGAGCGTAGGATGACCCTTGGTTGATGGAATAGGTGACTAAAGTAGAGTGACGTACCGTTGGTATGTTCCGCGGCATATTTACGACACGCCACTCCACTTAAGGAGCCTTAGGATGTACATTTCCTTGTTCAGTATTATATTCCTTCCTGATCTAGCCTCATCGGTACCAGTTTGGTTTTGCTGCTACGGTTACGGGCAGGGAGAGCTACGGATAGAGTTGCGGTCAGCACAAGCTCGTCACGAACGAGGACTGACCAGGGCGAAATTCCGGCGACACACGATTGCAGAGATGTGTCTTTTTACTGTGTTTCCGCACCGCGAGCGTTTGGCGGATCGCCTTTATGAGGTTACTCGGATGTGCCGATCGACACTAGAGGATTGAGCCACTGACAGAGGCCAGCCAGATTTTGATGACCGTTGGTGTGTTGCTTACTCCTGATGATTGAGGCACTGTTCAGCGTGCAGACGAGCGAGCCAGTTGTTGCTGCGAGCGACGAGATATCGCCCCATATGTTGGGACTATGGCGGGGCGAGTTGTACGAATAGATGATAGAAGGTCGCTAGTCACCCGATGATGAATGACTAGGACAGGTGGTTCGTTCGCTTACCCCGATGTGAGGTCATCAGATAGATTGATTCCAGCTAGAGACGACTTCACGCGGAGACGTTGGGAGTCGACAGAGACGATCGAATGTCAGAAACCTATTATTCCAAGTTTAAGATAGTCGGAAAGACATGCAGGTAATTCTATTGTCCCTCTAGAAGAATGAAACCCTAACTCGACTTAATGACCGTGTGAAAGCCTTTGAACCTTAGGGTTTGCGGCAGTTCTGCGGCGCCATTAGTGAGGCTTGGGTTTGCCCTTCTACGGCTGGACCACCGATGCTGTGGTATGTACTCGATACTATTAAACTGTGCCCAAGAGGTTGAGCTCTTGGGGGATTATGAGGTTTTGACGACTCGATCGGATGGCTCGACTTAATTCGGATGCTAGTTGGTGAGATGCATTCTTGGGAGACTCCAGATACGAGGATAGCCGTTGGAGCTCAGTCCATGCAGCCACGACGAGACGAGTCCAAAGCAGACGACATTAGAGAAAAGTGGAGTAAGAGGTTCGCACCAGATCTAGATGAGATGATGTTCCACTCCGCCGACATCAGAGAGGCGATGCGCATGCCGAGGCATGGTACTTGGACTTACCTTCCAGAAGGAGTCGCGATGAGTATGCAGTCGTTCCAGAGCAAGAGGCAGATATAGGAAAGGATAATGACTTCCGGACAGTTGGCAGAGACAAGACATGGAAGAGACCGTGAGCAGGATTCCTTCCAGGACACTGCTGCAATGATACTTGCACCCAGGATCAGATGTGTCACGTACATTCAGAGAGCCAGAGGCCGACGCCAGTGATATGCTGTCTTACGAGTGGTCGTGATGATTGACCAAGAGATGACCAGAGGAGTGCCAGAACGGAATCGTCCCCGTTAGCACACCTGACAGGGCCGATGAGCCGATGGACCGAAAGATTGGTAATTCACAGTGAAGACCTTGACCCCGGAGTGGTCATGGTTACGCACGCCAGCAGGACAGAGTTCATGATCATCGACGAGACGTCCCACTAGTGACCGCGACAGTTGCCAAGATTCTTAGAGGATGCGCTTGAGCAGTACTATTCCGCCATTATTGATTACGATGTTTTGGGTGATTTATCCGTATGATTTGATTTTGATGATTGAGGATTTACGATCTTTGCACAGTGTTGCACTTGATATCGTTTCGTTCTTTGGTTTCACATGTTTGTGATTTTACGGTTTTAAACAGTTGAGTTGGTTTTGTGCATATGCACGCACACGATTTGGTTCCTGCACTCTGTATAGTTTATATATGCTTGCAGTGCAGTGATACGCCTTTTGTGCACTTAGATGCACTGGACTTCGATTTCGATTGTGATACTCGATATTTGTTTTGTGCACCTTGTGCACCTGAGTGATTTTGCGCACGTTCGGCGCTTGATATTGGATTTCATGATTTCGTGCACGATGGATGCACCTGATTTAGATTTTCGCGCATGTTGAGCGCATGTCTTGAGATGCGATTTTGGTGCACACCAGATGCACTAAATCGAGATTTTTCGTGCATGTCAGATGCACCTGATTTTGCTGTCAGGCACACACGTTGCCTACGACAGATGCTTTGTGCATACCCGATGCACTTAGATCTTGTTTCTGTGCATATGTATGGCACATATATGGATTTTTATTTCCGTGCGCACCAGACGCACGTAGTATTCATGTGCATATTTTGGGATTGATTTCTTATAGAGCAGTACGTTTTTATGATATTGCTATGTGTTTTCGTACTGAGCAGGACTAGTCAGAGGACAGTACCTGAATACATTTTGCATGCATTGATAGTTATTGAAGGGATTTCCAAAAAGCGAGCTATAGCCTCAGTATTTACCTACGTGTCTGATATGACACGAAATGTTTAAAACAAGGAGACCCTTCTAAATTGTTTCCAAAACGGCGGAACGTGCATTTCAAACAAAAGTATATATGTATATAGTTATTTTCTTATGGTAGACGTCCGCCACTGTGCAGTGTTATACGCGTTGCACAGCGACTTAAAGAGATTTGGCATGCATTTCCTTCAGATATTTACAGATATAGATTCGATATTTACATTTATAGTTTCGAGTTATATCATATTGGTTTTGATTTGGATTTGGCATTGATGTCTTCTCCACGACTCCGATGATCGCGGGATGCTTGACGGAGTTTTGATTTGAGCTATATACTCATTTTTCAAGCGCATGCGCTGCGCTACGATTTGTTTTATGTATTTACAATTTCGGAGCCCCGACGACTTGATGGTTTTTCTTAGATGTTTTAGTAATTGGGGGAGTTTGAATTTAAATTCGGGGACCGAATTTCTTTAAGGGGGGAAGATTGTAGCGTTTTGAAAATCGTTTCGGTGAAATTTCGGAAAATCGGTAAAATGAGGGGGTTTTCTGTAAAAAGTCAAAATACAAATATCTTATTATAAAAATTAAATATACATATTCTAGCTATGTAATTGCTATTATTTGGTGTTTATTGAGCCGCTGGTGAAATTTCAAATTTTCTGAAAAAAATATTATTTTATTATTATTTTAAGCCGTCACTAATACATTTAATTAGGAAAAATTACAAATTGGAATGAGTTGAAACAAATTTTGTGCATCATAAAACATTAAATAAAAATTTATCATGTGGTTTTTGGAACGAAATCATTTGCCAAAACGGTTTAGAAATTATTGAAGAAAAAAGGCTTTTTTTTAGCGTAAATGGATGTTTGGGGTATTGTATTTATCATTTTTCATCACCCCACACCCGTGCCCACACCCACACACCCCCACTTACCCCTCCCCTTAGCCAAATTCAGCAGCCCACACTTTTTCCCCACTTGGTTTGCAAAGGAAAAAGAAATGAAAAGAAATAAAAGAAAAAATTAGAAAATAGATAAAGTAGTTAGACTTTGACCTTACCTTGACCTTGACTTTCCTCCCTTGCATTTTCATCACCTCCCTCTCTCTCCCCTCACCCACTTCTGGCCGAAAATGATCCCACAACAGCAGCCCTTCCCCCCCCCCCCAAATCCACACTATTTTGCTTCAAAAATCCAAGAAAAAGCTTCAAAATCCATACAATTTCGAAGCTTTTTCCAAATCCAACTCCTACCCATTATTTCTTGCCTATCTAGCATGGATCTAGGAGCATGGAAGCTACTTTTGGAGGCTAGGATTTGCATGCTAGAACTCAATTGGGAGGTATAAATTTTAACCCTTTAGTGAAATTGTTGTTTAATTGCTTTATGTTAGCTTATTAAGTGTTTAATTAGGTTTTAGATTGGTTCTAATTGCATGTTTGAAAAATTCAAGAATGAGGTTGATTTCAAGTTAGGGTTTGGAGTAATGGGATTATGGTTGTGATGGGTAGCTTACCATCTTAGAATTTGTAGAAAGTAATTTAGTAGTTAAATTTCATATTGTTGCATGGAAATGTCTAAATTAAGTTTTGCTTTTGCTAACTAGAGTTTTTGAAAAATTGTCAAATGCTTAGATTAAAATATAATTAAGTGTTCATGTCATTATAACTATTATAATGAGTGGTTTAATGACTTTGGTTCATGCAAAACGAAGCTTAATTGATGAATTGTGAATTTTGCTTTAAAGGGTGTTAAATTTGATATTTTGCAAACTAGGATTTTGGAAATTATGCAAATTTATGAGTTTAAATTATGGAAATGGTTTTTATGACTTATTTAAGATAGTTAATAAATATATTGGCCGCTACATTCATTTAAATATCGTGTTTTGTACAAAAACGGCGAATTGTGCTTGCTAGATTTTCGGAAAAATGACTTTTTGAGTGAAATTGGCGGTTTTGTGAGTTTCAACCTAGTTTATATTAAAATTAGTGTTCGTGAATGTGCAAATGAGTGTATTTGGGTTTTTCTCGATGGTTTGGCGTTTGTACGCCGACGTCGAGGGTTTTTGGGTTGATTTGTGAAAGCAACCATAGGTTTTGACCTATGTGGGATTCGTGCGTCGTTTTGATCATGAGTCGGATTTTAATGAGATATGGTGCGTTATGATATGTGTTGGGGTAAAAATTTACACCCCCGTTGACCGAGTCAAAGTCAAGGTCAACCCCAAGGCAGGTGGGCCCAAGCCCAGGGCAAGCGGGCCCATGCCCAAGTCAAGGCCGCAGCCAGCCTCCTCCATGCCAACAACAAAAATCATGTAACAAATAATTTTTATGTAATTTTTGTGCATGATTTTTGTATGCAAAATGGGCATAAAGCCAAATTTTTGTAAGTTCATGGCTTATGTGCAAAAACAAATGACACATAAGCCATGTGATAGGCAAAAAGCCATTTCGAAAAGCCCAAGGGGCTATATGTAAATGTGTAAGCCTATAAAAGGCAACATGATGATGAATAAAGAAAAAAACAACTCTTCATTCCCCCAAAAATTAGGGTTCTTTGTGCCTCCTGCTCCTTCTCCAAGGTTCTAAACCTTCTAATTTCTTTTGAATTAAATCAAGAGTTTTACTCTTTCTTTTCAAAAACTAAGAAGTCTTTCACCACAAAACCCACAAAGGGGAACTTGGATCTACCATTAGATCTCAGAAAGGAGAGATTTTTAGATCTCACATCTCTTGATCATCAAGATCCAGCCAACAGAGGAGGAAGAAGAAGAACATCTTTCACTAAACCCCCAAGAAAGAAGAAAAAAACACTCAGAAGTCCAACTCCTCTTTGATCTCTCTTAAGAGAAATCTTTTTAGGCTAAAAGCCTCTTGTCCTCTCCGGCGCGCAGCGCAAGTGCGCAAAGCGCCTGCGTGCCGACACGTGGCGCGCGCTTGCGCACCTGCGCGCTTGCGCAAGTGCGCAAAGCGCCCGCGTGCCGACACGTGGCGCGCGCTTGCGCACCTGCGCGCTTGCGCAAGGGCGCAAAGCGCCCGCGTGACGACACGTGGCGCGCTTGCGCAATTGCGCAAAGCGCCCGCGTGCCGACACGTGGCGCGCGCGCGCTTGCGCACCTGCGCGCAGCGCTCTTGCGCAAAGCGCCCGCGTGCCGACACGTGGCGCGCGCGCGCTTGCGCACCTGCGCGCTTGCGCAAGTGCGCAAAGCGCCCGCGTGACGACACGTGGCGTGCTTGCGCAAGTGCGCAAAGCGCCCGCGTGCCGACACGTGGAGCGCGCTCGCTTGCGCACCTGCGCGCAGCGCTCTTGCGCAAAACGCCCACATGCCGACACGTGGCGCGCGCGCGCCTGAGCGCACAGCACCTTAGCGCACAGCGCTCTAGATGCTGGCCCCACGCATCCTTTGGATGTCTTTTTCCCCTTTACTTATATTTACATGTATATATATACATATGTATATAAATGTACACATACACATACTCCGCGACACTGTCCCTGTTAAAAAAAAATTTCTAACGGGGCGCTGCCCCGCACCCCGCAAGGGGGCTGCTAGCCCCCTTGACCCCCAGCCCGCTATCCGGGTAGCGGGACCCCCGTAAAAACTCTGCGTGGCTCCCGATATATCCAAAACCCCCCTTTCAAAACACAACACACGTACACTGCACATTGAGTTCGCATGACCAGTTTAACCCGTTAATCGGAGGTTCCCTCGCCCCAAAGGCGAGGGGTAATTAACGGCAGCTTAGTCCGCGGCTGCCGGAGATTCGGATCCCCACAATCAATAAACTCCGGCCTACCCTAGGCCGGGGGAATCTGTAGTGCGCCTGACAAGCGCGCGCGTATTCCCATCTCAATGGGGTGACGAAAAACACCCTACAGATTCTGGCACGCCCGGTGGGACCAATCTCTCCTCCCATATTTCTGGTTAAGCGTTCATGCGAACTCAATCTATATACATGTCTATACTTATACTAAAATAATGCTTTTTCATGAAGATTTTCAAGCAATCACCTTTCGACGATGTCTTCGATGATGAATTCAGCTCCTGTCTCCTACACGATGAAGATAGACTCAAGGACGGTCCTTCCGGCCAGTCTCGGGCGACAATGGGAGGAGCCGCTGCTACCATTCGGCTCTATCATGTTCATGCCAGTTGGCACCATCCCTGCTCCTCAAGCCCCGGTGGCAGACAAACCGGTCTCGAAAGGCAGGAGACCAAATGTGGTGGTCGCGAGGGCACCTCAGCCCAACCGCAAGTCCGTTTCCGAACGACTCTCCATGGCCCCAGCCGGGGGCAAGGCCACCAACGCCAACAAAAGTACAATGCGTCTCGAGCGAGCTCCAGCGGTGCCCTCGACCACTGCTCGATCGGGTGTCTTCTCTAAGCCCCCCTCTGATCAACTCATAATGGCTTCCCGGATAGCGGATGCCCACCAAGCCTTCGAAATCGAGAAGCTGAGGGAGAAAAGGCTCAGATATAGAGCCAACAAAAAGGCTAGGGCTCCTGCCAGGCTGAACCTCATGAGGTTCGAAGAACAGGATTACCCCGCCGAAGATGAGAAAATGGCTGGGTATGTGGTCCACACTGTCTACATGGTAAGCACGCGCAGCAAGAGCAAGGACGGGGCTACCACATCTCAAACCCAAGCTGGCTTGAATGTGGTGGCCGCTTCCCAAGAACAGCCGCCTCTGCTGGGTGATGAAAACCCTCTCGATGAGGATGATAGGCAGAAAGACCTTTCGGTCCATGAGGAGTCGGGCTCAGAAAGCGAAGAAGAGCCGACTTTCCGCCCCAGGACCGCGGAGCAAGAGCTGCTTCAAGAGCTCCGAAAGCAGCTCAGAAGCAAAGACAAGGAGATGGCCAAGCTCTACTCAAAAATTGACGACTTGACAAATGTCGTCCTACAACTCACGGCCCAACTTGCCTCTCAGCCGCCCAATCAAGCACATGGCTCTACTCATGAACCAGGAAATGGTGTCCCGAGACAGCCGACGCCTATTCCCTCAAATCCAAAAGTGGGCGGACCGTATGAAAATCAGTCGCATCCTATCTCGGGGAATGTCTTGGCCACCGATGACAGTAACCCGCTAACTCAAGATCAAATCATGGATTTGGTTACCAGCAAAGTCAAAACATTGGTGGCCGAAGCCGAAGCGCAAAAAGATATCAGCAGTAGTGGGAGGCCATATCCTGCTCAGTATGATCTGGTGGAATTTCCTAGCGGCTATGTCATCCCCAAATTCGGGAGATTCGATGGGACGGGAAATGCGAATCAGCACATCGCCCACTTCAAGGCCTCATGCGGGAACACTGGGGGCAACGATGCGCTTCTCCTCCGCCAGTTCGTTAATAGCTTGACCGATGTTGCTTTCGACTGGTACGCGAGCATACCGGATGGCTCCGTCACAACTTTTGTCCAAATGGAGTCTCTGTTTCGGCAGAGGTTCATGAGCGTCAGCGATAAGATTACCATTGCCGAGCTCGTAAGGACTAAGCCCAAGAGCGACGAAAGCAGCACGGATTTTATAACCCGATGGCGTAATCTCTCCGTCAAATGCGAACCTCCAATAGAGCAGGACCAATCTGTCAGTCTCCTTGTCGGAAATCTCAACAACTGGATGGCCCCGTTTCTATGTACCGCGGGTCTCAAAACATTCCAAGAGCTGACCAAAAAGGTCCAAACGTTGGAACGCTCAAAGCCCGAGTCCGCTCAAGATCTTCAGTTCACAAACATACCGAAACCTTGGAGGGACGACAACCGAAAAGGCGGAAGTTCTAGTATCACCGATTCTCCAAATAAGCAGAGAACGGGCGGAGCAAAAACTGACCAGCCTCGAGAGCCAACTTTGGAGGAAAGAAGAAATAAGGTCTACTCATTCCGAAGGGACAAGGTCCACAAAATTTTTAAAGATGCTTTGAAGAATGGCATGCGGCTACCAGAACCGAAAAGGCTAAGTGAAGCAAACAAGACTGATCATCCCAACTTTTGCCCATACCACCGAGTGTTGGGGCACACTATTGAAGACTGTTGCATCTTCAAGGATTGGGTCGAGAAACAATACAAGGCAGGAGAAATATCATTGTCCCCTGGCGTGTTAACAAACAATCAAGCTGCGACCGTCAATTTCATACAGACGGGGACCGAAGTCCTTCAGGGACCTGATTCTCTCAAACACCCGCCTTTCTCTGGAAACAACAGACCACCAAGTCTTTAAACTGGGAATAATCGACCACCACGTCATTAAACTGGGAACAATCGACCTCTAAGTCGTTAAACTGGGAATGTAAAAAAAAATGTAAATAAAAAAAAAAGTGTAAATAAAAGAAAAATAAAGAAAAGCCGAAATGATGGGGCAACTCGCAATAAAAATCAGCGAGTAAAAATAAAAATGAAAATAAAGCCGAAATGATGGGGCAACCGCGAATAAATAGCCGAAATGATAGGGCAATCGCGACCTTCGCGATAAGAAAAGCTGAAATGACAGAGCAATCGCGGTAAAATTTAAAAAAAAACAAAAAAAAAACAAAAAAAACAAGGGCGGATGATGAGTTGCTCCTGGCATTATTCCAGTGCAGCAATGCAGACGCCAAACAAAAAATCCAATTTCCCAAAATTCTTTCAGCCCTACGGCCAGTCCCCAAATTGACTACCGTATACAATCCACGGGCTCAAATAATTCTCAGTATACCCATGCCCCACCGCAACCACCAGTTACGCGGCTGGTCTCCGCCTTTGGAATTATGCTTCATCGGAAAGACCCACTCATGTGTCCTCACGATGCATGAGGAGAACAAACCTTTGTGGGATCCTTACGACTCACAAAGGAAAAACACACTTAGGAGCCCTCACGACTCTTAAGGAGAAAATACACCTGCGGGATCCTTACGACTCGTAGGGAGAAAATGCTTTTATGGGACCCTCACGGCCCATAAAATTGAAAAGTCTTAGGTGATAGGGATCCAAACTTGTCTCCTAAGCCATCGCTCCCCAATCCCCAAGTGGCGAATGATGAGTCGCTCCTGCTACCATATTCCAGTGTAGCGATGCAGACGCCAACCAAATTCCAAATCTCATACCAACGGCGAATGATGAGTCTCTCCTGGTATCATATTCCAGTGCAGCGATGCAGACGCCAACAATGTCCCAAATTTTTTTTCCGGCCCTACGGTCTGGATCATACATCCTGCAAAACCGTATACAATCCACGGGCGTAAAACAATCCCGATCTCTCTAAAAAAAAAAAAGAAAAAAAAGAAAAAAGAAGAACGGTATGTCCACAAGCAAAATGGGCACGGATGAAAACCCGAAAGGGGCTCCATGAGTAAAAACAGCAGGACTGCCGGCGAGTTTGTGAAAATCCGAAAGGGCGCAAACTCGTAAAAAAAAAAAAGAAATGAAATGCACTTGCAAAGCCCTCTCGACTTTGTGAGAAGAAAATTCCCGCGTGAGATCCCTATGACTCACAAAGGAGCAACACACTTAGGAGTCCCCACAACTCCTAAGGAGAAAATACACCTGCGGGATCCTCACGACCCGTAGGGAGAAAATGCTTTGTGAGACCCTTATGGCTCACAAAATGGAAAAGCCTTAGGTGATAGGGATCTAAACCTGTCTCCTAAGCCACCAATTCCCAAATCCTCTCGGGGCAAATGATGAGTTGCTCCTGGCATTATTCCAGTGCAGCAATGCAGATGCCAAACGAAAAAAAACCAAATCCAAATCCTCCCGGGGCACATGATGAGTTGCTCCTGGCATTATTCCAGTGCAGCAATGCAGATGCCAAACAAAAAAAACCAAACCTAAATCCTCCCGGGGCACATGATGAGTTGCTCCTGGCATTATTCCAGTGCAGCAATGCAGATGCCAAACGAAAAAAAACCAAATCCAAATCCTCTCGAGGCAAATGATGAGTTGCTCCTGGCATTATTCCAGTGCAGCAATGCAGATGCCGACAAAAAAAAAACGATTCCCAAATCCTCTCAAAGACAGATGATGATTCGCTCCTGGTACCATATTCCAGTATAGCGATGCTGATGTCAACTCAAATCAAACAAATCAAACCAACCAACTCCAACATCGACCTCTGCGTCAGACAACAGACACTCCGTCTCGGGGATACGTCCTACCACAGGCACTCCGTCCCGGGGATACGTCCTACAACAGGCACTCCGACTCGGGGAAACGTCCTACAACAGGCACTCCGTCTCGGGGATACGTCCTACAACAGGCACTCCGACTCGGGGAAACGTCCTACAACAGGCACTCCGTCTCGGGGATACGTCCTACAACAGGCACTCCGTCTCGGGGAAATGTCCTACAACAGGCACTCCGACTCTGGGAAACGTCCTACAACAGGCACTCCGTCTCGGGGATACATCCTACAACAGGCACTCCGACTCGGGGAAACGTCCTACAACAGGCACTCCGTCTCGGGGATACGTCCTACCACAGGCACTCCGTCTCGGGGATACGTCCTACAACAGGTACTCCGTCTCGGGGAAACGTCCTACAACAGGCACTCCGTCTCGGGGATACGTCCTACAACAGGCACTCCGACTCGGGGAAACGTCCTACAACAGGCACTCCGTCTCGGGGATACGTCCTACCACAGGCACTCCGTCTAGGGGATACGTCCTACCACAGGCACTCCGTCTCGGGGATACGTCCTACCACAGGCACTCCGTCTCGGGGATACGTCCTACCACAGGCACTCCGTCTCGGGGAAACGTCCTACCACAGGCACTCCGTCTCGGGGATACGTCCTACAACAGGCACTCCGTCTCGGGGATACGTCCTACCACAGGCACTCCGTCTCGGGGATACGCCCTACAACAGGCACTCCGTAACGGGGAAACATCCTACCAACAGACACTCCGCCTCGGGGAAACGTCGACCAGCGGCACTCCGTGCCGGGGACACATCTACCAAATCGCTTCGTAACAGAGCGTCGACCGTCTATGTCGCAAAAAGGGCAGTGCAGGCTCCCGCAAACTGGGAACCCAAATCGCTTCGTAACAGAGCGTCGACCGTCCATGTCGTAAAAAGGGCAGTGCGTCCCAAAAAGTGGGAACCAAAGCAAGTCGCCTCCACGTGAAAGAAGATCCATCAATTTCATGCACACGACCCATATATGCTGTGTGCATTTATTGATGGGGGGCACTTTGTTGGGGTAAAAATTTACACCCCCGTTGACCGAGTCAAAGTCAAGGTCAACCCCAAGGCAGGTGGGCCCAAGCCCAGGGCAAGCGGGCCCATGCCCAAGTCAAGGCCGCGGCCAGCCTCCTCCATGCCAACAATAAAAATCATGTAACAAATAATTTTTATGTAATTTTTGTGCATGATTTTTGTATGCAAAATGGGCATAAAGCCAAATTTTTGTAAGTTCATGGCTTATGTGCAAAAACAAATGACACATAAGCCATGTGATAGGCAAAAAGCCATTTCGAAAAGCCCAAGGGGCTATATCTAAATGTGTAAGCCTATAAAAGGCAACATGATGATGAATAAAGAAAAAAACAACTCTTCATTCCCCCAAAAATTAGGGTTCTTTGTGCCTCCTGCTCCTTCTCCAAGGTTCTAAACCTTCTAATTTCTTTTGAATTAAATCAAGAGTTTTACTCTTTCTTTTCAAAAACTAAGAAGTCTTTCACCACAAAACCCACAAAGGGAAACTTGGATCTACCATTAGATCTCAGAAAGGAGAGATTTTTAGATCTCACATCTCTTGATCATCAAGATCCAGCCAACAGAGGAAGAAGAAGAAGAACATCTTTCACTAAACCCCCAAGAAAGAAGAAAAAAACACTCAGGAGTCCAACTCCTCTTTGATCTCTCTTCAGAGAAATCTTTTTAGGCTAAAAGCCTCTTGTCCTCTCCGGCGCGCAGCGCAAGTGCGCAAAGCGCCCGCGTGCCGACACGTGGCGCGCGCTTGCGCACCTGCGCGCTTGCGCAAGTGCGCAAAGCGCCCGCGTGCCGACACGTGGCGCGCGCTTGCGCACCTGCGCGCTTGCGCAAGTGCGCAAAGCGCCCGCGTGACGACACGTGGCGCGCTTGCGCAATTGCGCAAAGCGCCCGCGTGCCGACACGTGGCGCGCGCGCGCTTGCGCACCTGCGCGCAGCGCTCTTGCGCAAAGCGCCCGCGTGCCGACACGTGGCGCGCGCGCGCTTGCGCACCTGCGCGCTTGCGCAAGTGCGCAAAGCGCCCGCGTGACAACACGTGGCGCGCTTGCGCAAGTGCGCAAAGCGCCCGCGTGCCGACACGTGGCGCGCGCGCGCCTGAGCGCACAGCACCTTAGCGCACAGCGCTCTAGATGCTGGCCCCACGCATCCTTTGGATGTCTTTTTCCCCTTTACTTATATTTACATGTATATATATACATATGTATATAAATGTACACATACACATACTCCGCGACACTGTCCCTGTTAAAAAAAAATTTCTAACGGGGCGCTGCCCCGCACCCCGCAAGGGGGATGCTAGCCCGCTTGACCCCCAGCCCGCTATCCGGGTAGCGGGACCCCCGTAAAAACTCTGCGTGGCTCCCGATATATCCAAAACCCCCCTTTCAAAACACAACACACGTACACTGCATATTGAGTTCGCATGACCAGTTTAACCCGTTAATCGGAGGTTCCCTCGCCCCAAAGGCGAGGGGTAATTAACGGCAGCTTAGTCCGCGGCTGCCGGAGATTCGGATCCCCACAATCAATAAACCCCGGCCTACCCTAGGCCGGGGGAATCTGTAGTGCGCCTGACAAGCGCGCGCGTATTCCCATCTCAATGGGGTGACGAAAAACACCCTACAATATGTAGGTACCCCCATGTGGACTTCGAGACGATAAGCAAGCGCGTGGCGACGTCGGCACCGGCTAGCGAGGACCAGGTGAGTAGATTTATATCTACGGGGAGAAGTCGGGTGGATGGCGTATAGCACCCCCGCAGTCCGTGGTGGTGTATACGGATGCGTATACACACCAACAATTATTATATGTTATTTGGGATTAATAACGATGCTTAGGATGGATATTGGTGTGTTGGATTACTTTAGTGTTGCGAACCCTAGGGTAGTGTTACACACACATACACACATACATACTTGCATACATTCCTATTGATATGTGCTCATGGGATTCTTTATAGTTATGTGTTCACATGGGTATGGGACTATGTGTTCACGTACGGATTGAGGATGATACTTGGGTTGGAGCTGAGTCGATGAGATTTGATTTGAGGCCGTGAGATCGGTGATATAGCAGGGTTCGTATCTTAGATACGACATGACGTTGTAGCGGGTCCTTGACGTAGTGTTTCACACACGTCCATGCATACGTAGGCGGTATCAGTAGGGTACTAGACGTAGATCAGTACCCCGATCATGATATTTGATAAAGAGGATACCAGGTGAATAGTATGATGAATGTGATATTGAACCGTACCCAGATTGGGATGCCGTACGACGGATTTACGTACGAGCTATATTGATGATTGATCCGCACTCTTGACTTGGGATGCCTGATTATAGATATGGTATCGGATATGATATTATTGAGGCGGGATCACCGACTATACATATACAGGTATGTATATGTATCGACTCAGATGATAGGCGGTTTCCTTACCTGCAGTTCAGCTTGTTAGTTCAGCCGTATAGTTTAGTGTAGTTGTTAGATTAGATTAGACTCCTTACCTATTTCAAAAACTAACGAATCATGGGCATTTTTAAAGACAGCTCAAGGGAATCTACGGATATTTCAAAAAACGACGTATCTTTTCATAAAAACACCGTAGCCCCTATTTTCAAAACCCCATGATTCGTGTTATTTCAAAAGGCACCATTCGTAGGACTTATATTAGATTATTGCAGATTAGTTATCGTTGTGTCCAGTATTCAGCTCCCGCACTTTATTGCTGTTCGCTCTGCCTCGCATATTTATTTTGCTGCATATTCCATTATTGATATCATGCTGTTAGGACACCAGCACTATTACCGATGATGCGTATGTACCACGTACACCTACTTGCCGGCTCACACACATTTTCATCGGTAATTGCCATGTCACGTACACTTTAGAGAATATAATTGCTTGACTTAGATTGTTAGCTGGTAGTTTTGACACGATATTAGTGTACTTCCCTTATATGCCATATTAGACATTGTAGTTATTACCTACCACTTCATGCATACTGTTATTCAGTTGTTCATGCCCAGTTCATTATCATTGACATATGCACTTGTGATGATTTCTTGAGATTTCTGATATTTCTGGATTTCGGGAAAAGCCGCAAAATTTACAACTTATGATCTTTTAAAATATAAAATGTTGCGGTTTTCTAGTGATGTAAAGTGTCGCCCACCATGAGTTTGCTGTGGTTTTGGAGATCCGTGTCGAGGAGTGGAGGAACCGTCACGGGTACATGGTGGGCCCGGTATGGTACCCCGGGGCAAGAGGAATGTGGTGTTGACGTTGAGCCTGGCTGGGGAGCACTACCTACCGGTGATATTACCCGACGCGTCGGATATCCGGAGGATACCGTCGTGGTCTTGAGATGGATGGTAGGGGCCGGTCCGGACTGACGGCGCCCTAGATATTGAGCTTGAGACATTGATATTTCGAGACAGTGAGATTTATGTTTTGTGTCGATGCTAGACACTGTTGATACTGATTTCATTATGATACCTCAGTTTAAAAATACGAAGGAAATCTCACTAATTTATGAAAATAGTTTCTTCATTTACATGTATTCTGTTTCATGCATTCATACCTCATTCATATGATATATTGCTACCTGAGGCACTGACACGGGCACATGAAATTATACTCGGGTTAGATATTACCCTAGACATTGTCATAGGCTGCCTGTTATACATATATTTGAGGATATTTTATGATCATTGACCTAGGTTGCGTTATTTATGCGATTTCTGTGCGTAGATGTTTTTCTATTCACGAGTTGGCAACTCACCCCCGTTGTGCCCCAGTTTCTTGCAGATTTGCCGTACCGGTTTCCTTACGGCTTGCGGGCTCAGTTTCATTCGGGTGATTTGCTAGTAGGTGGGTTTACTTGTATCATATCCCCATTATATATCTTGTATATCATTATTCTGTTGTATCTAGAAGTTCCATCAACCAAACATGTATCTATTGAGATAGAGACCAGTGTTGTTTATTCTTTCGACCTTAGAGTCGCTCGTTATATTTCTGGTGGTTTTGAGTTCCCTTTTGAGTTTTTGATCCTCGCCGTTGGCGTTGTATATTTATTGCTTGTGAGGTTGTGACCGTCGATTGACGAAGAACTAGCTCCCGCTTGGGGATGCCTTTTTTCTTGATTTCGTATACTATTCATGTTGTATCCCGTTGGGGGCCAGTATTTACAAAGGAGACTCTGCCGAAATTTTCAGTAAATTTTTGATGTTTTAAAAACCGCATAATTCGGCTTATGCTATTGAAATTACTTGCTTTAAGTTGGTTTTTCCTGCACTCTACTACTTTTCTTGGTTTGGATTTCTGGGTTTTCGGTTTACTTAGATTACGTACGCCTCGAGACGTTCGTAGTTTAAGTGCCGGTCATGTTCCATACTTTCGGGTCGTGACAATTTATATTTCCGTCGATTTCTAGTTAACGATTCAAAATTAGGGTTAGCTAGAACGGCAAATTTTTGAATTTGGAATGGACGACGCCTCCCAAAACCTTGCTGCCGTGCTAGGTAACCCTGCACGAACCCACACCCCAAGACCACCTTGAGGTGGCCTTAAGGGTGGGTGACCCGAGAGCACCCCAACTGGGTGCTCTCGGGTCTGCCAACCCCTTGGGGCCACCTCGAGGTGGCCCCCGGGAGTGGGTACCCCCAAAAGCCCTCCATTTGACCGTTAATATGATGTTCTTCACCTCCACAAAGTTCGGGCGGGTTTCGTGTTCGTTTCGACTCCCGAATTGGCTCAAAACGATCGATTTTTGAACACTAGCTCACTAGATTTTTTCAAGTGTTGGAAAATGGTTTAGTTTGCTAATCTCATGAGGAATTCTAATGTCGTGGTTACTTTATAAGCTTAGTGATGTGTATGTGTGTTTGGAAACGTCGAGTAATTGCTATATGTCGATTAGTCGGGGTTGCACACATCGGTATTGATATCATGTGATGGTATGTGTATATGAATATGTTGGATCGTCGTGATGAATGGTCGGGGATGTGAGAAGAGCGTTTTTCTTTCATTCATGTAATTTGTAAAAACCAATGGAATATTATTTTGCGGGGCACATCCGGGTTGAGGTTGTAGCCACCGTTGTATATTTTCTTTTTACTGTTTTTGCTCCTAGGATAGACCCAAGGTGGGGTGCACAAACTACCGGGTTCTCGAAGTGCCGAGTGACCTACTCACTTTGTTGAGGGAGGTTGCTTCACTTTTGGAATCTGGCGGGTAGTTTGCCTCACCCGTAGGAGGTCTAGGGTTGGGTTTTGGCTATTCATCACGACCGTGGAACCCGTCTTTCATTAAGGGCTTAAATGAAATACGGAATTTCTAGTATATCCAATATATTCATCTGTGATCTGGAATGTTTATAAATGCGTACGATGAATGGCTATTTATATATGAGATATATAGTAAACGTTGCTTATGTTTTGCACCCGTGCTAGTCCAGCCCCGCTCTGCCGTTAGTTAAGTAACCTAACAGTGCAGGATGGGGCCCCATGGCGAATGCGGATGGCATAAGCGTACGTTCTATTTTCGTTTCTTTTCTGTGATGTTTAGGAAACGTAAATGATGGGACAACATTAATGTGATTAATAGTAAGAAAAAAAACCTAAAGATGTTGTAGAATCAAACTTTTTAAAATGGGTAACTCTAGTTTTTGCTTTGCATAGTGGTATTCCTTGATGAATATCTAGCACCTCATTCGATGAGGAAAGGGTCGAGATCCCTTCACCGGGAGTGACCCCTTTAGCGAAATTAGAAAATGTTACAAAGCACTCGATTGTTTTTATAGTTAATCTAATTTTTACTTTGCATCGTGGTATTCATGAATATCCAGCACCTCATTCGATGAGGAAAGAGCCGAGATCTCTTCA
This sequence comes from Agapanthus africanus, assembly GCA_030015575.1. Lineage (NCBI taxonomy): Eukaryota > Viridiplantae > Streptophyta > Magnoliopsida > Asparagales > Amaryllidaceae > Agapanthus > Agapanthus africanus. The sequence goes on from CM057338.1 coordinate 437,741,793, forward strand.
CCGGGAGTGACCTCTTTAGCAAAATTAGAAAGATACTAAAAAACCATTCGACTGTTAAACTAGAGCTTAAACCACTCCTTTTCACTAGATACTACAACGATATCAAGTTCAAAACGTTAAGGGTTTTCATAAAAACCATCCGTTGCCCTCTGCCATTTTAGGAAGCAGAGTACTTAGTATTCGTGCCACATTTGTTGACTGTAGTTAAGGCGTGGTGTACGGTAGCTAAGTGATATCTTCCTACAAAGTATTTGATACGATCGATTAGGACATTCGTATGACTTTGTTGACCATAGTTGAGGGTCATGCGGGTGGGTTTAAATCAATCACGAAATGGCGGGTAGAACTTGACTAGTGCTTATGATTTGTTGACCATAGTTAAGGTCATAAGACACTAGGGGTAAAAATCATATCGGGAATTTCAAGAGTTAAAATTTGCAATGAGATTGCATACCTTCTATTTGATAGTTGGATCCCGATCCCACTATGAGTAAAAGTTACTCCCAGGAGAGTTTTGCACTTTACAAATTAGCTAATCCAGTAGGTGTCTAGAAAGGTGTCAACGGCGTTACGCCTCTAAGAAAACGAGATTTATTTTAATTAGGTCCGTGCGAAAGCACGGAGAACCTCCCTCGGAGTACCGACACTGGCCTGGCCGACCGGTTAGCGAACTTGTAGATTGCAATTAATCCTGGCTAATTTTCTTTTTAAGATTTGAAGGAAAATTTGATAAAAAGCAGTGGGAGACATCGATTAGATAAGATTAATAACCAATCTAATCATGCAAGAGCAATCACTGAGTGTCTTATTTTCTCTCTCCTAATGGCAGATACTTATGACGGGACTTAAGCTTTTATTAGACAAGAATAAACTCACGAGACTGAATTACAAAGATTGGATGAGGAACGTAAATATTGCCCTGACCTATGATAAAGTCGGATACGTCCTGACTACTCCAGCCCCTCCTAGCCCAGGCCCTGATTCTTCAGTTGCGGATAAAGAAATCCGCAAAACATAGGATATAGACTGTGCAGCAGCCAAGTGCCTTGCGCTTGCTTCTATGAACAATAAACATCAGAAGCAGAATGAGAAGATGGATGTACAATCCATCTTTCTCCATACAAAGGAGTTGTATGGAGAGCAATCTTGTACTCTCTGATACGAGACATCTCGAAAGTTATTTCAGATGCGGATAGTTGCTGGCACGTCTGTAGGTGACCATGTATTGAAGATGATTGGACTTATCGAAAAACTTGAGGATCTAGGTTGGACCATGGAGAACGAACAGTATGTTGATATTGTTCTACAGTCCCTTCCCCCTGCCTTTACTCAGTTCATTGTAAATTTCAACATGAACAACATGGAGAAGTCCTTACCTAAACTCCTCAATATGTTGAAGAGTGCAGAGAGCACGCTAAAGGTAGCAAAAACTCCCGCTCTAATTGCTGGACCATCTTCCTCTTCCGTCCTGAAAGCCAAGGCATCCCATCAAGCCGAGAGGAGGAGTGAAAAAGGCACCAGGAAAGGACATGATAGGGGCTGCTGCGACAAGATGAGGGGAATGCTTCCACTGCCACTAGAATGGGCACTGGAGGAGAAACTACGTTGGATACCTGGCCGGCCTCAAGAAGAAGAAGCATGGTGACGCTTCCACTTCAGGTGTGTTTGTAACAAAAAACTATTTTTCAATTAACTCTGCTTCCTGAGTATTAGATACCGGGTCAGGATCTCACATCTGCAATTGTGTGCAGGGGCTGAGAAATAGCAGGTTTTTGAAGAAAGGTGATCACACTCTCCGGGTTGGGAATGGTTCCTCTGTACATGCTACAGCAGTGGGAGAGTATCACCTTGGTTTGCTGTCGGGTTGTATATTGGTTTTGAACCCATGTTATTTTGTACCTTCGATGTTATATAATATTATATCTGTATCGTTGTTGGACAATGCTGGATATAATTTTGTATTACAATATAATGTTATGAACATTAACCTTAATCAAGAGTTGATTGGGTCTGGTACATTAAATAACGGGATATACGTCCTAAACTAGCATACAGTTTTCAATATACAACACACAAACAAAAGAAAGGTTTCAGACATAAATGAAGCTTTCATTTGGCATTGTAGACTTGGTCATATTAACGAAACAAGACTAACCAAGCTATTTAAAGATAGATATTTAAACCCGTTTGAATATAAATTTTATGCGACTTGCCAGTCTTGTATCAAAGGTAAAATGACCAAAACTCCGTTTAGTGGACACGGAGAGAGAGAGCTACTGAACTCTTAGGCTTCATACATAGTGATGTATGTGGACCAATGTCTACACATGCGAGAGGTGGTTTTTCCTACTTCATAACTTCTACTGATGATTTCTCGAGATTCGGACATGTGTTCTTGTTGAAACATAAGTCTGAAGCCTTCGAAAAGTTCGAGTATAAATCTGAAGTAGAAAAACAAACAGGTTTAAGTATCAAGAAACTTCAATCGGATCGAGAAGATGAGTACCTAAGCCCAGAGTTTCTAGATTTCCTAAAAGAGAATGTGATTCTCTTTCAGCTCACTCCTCCGTACACACCACAGCACAACGGTCGAAAAGGAGGAATCGTACCCTATTAGATATGGTACGATCTATGATGAGTGATGCTGAGTTACCAATATCATTCTGGGAGCACGCATTGGAGACTGCGATTTATCTATTGAATAGGGTTCCGACCAAAACCGTGTCTACCACTTCATATGAGATATGGTATGGGAAGAGACCATCTCTTAAAAGAGTTAGGATATGGGGTTGTCCGGCTTATGTGAGAAAGCAAAATCCGGACAAACTCGAGACACGATCGGTTTTGTGTAAATTTGTGGGATATCCAAAACACTCGTATGTATATCTTTTCTACCATAAGGAGCAACAAAAGGTGTTTGTTTCTCAGTATGCCACATTTTTAGAAAATAAATTTTTTACAAATGATACTGATGGCAATGCGGTAGAACTGGAAGAAATTCCAGATACACCAACAATTACCGATGATTTGGTTGAAACTGAGGTTTCAATAGAACCCGACGAACCTCAGCCACTCCGTAGATCTAGTAGGACTTCTCGCCCACCTGATAGATACTACGGTTCTCTAATTGATGGTGATAGAGAAGATTGTATCATGGATGATGATGATCCTACTAGTTTTCAGCAAGCTATCATGAGTGGTGACTCAGTGAAGTGGCTGGATGCCATGAGATCCAAAATGGAATCCATGCACACCAACAAAATATGGACTTTGGAGGTTGCACCTTCTGGAGTAAAACCCATAGGATGCAAATGGATCTTTAAGAGAAAGATCGGTATAGATGGTCAGGTGGAGACCCATAAAGCTAGGCTGGTCGCAAAAGGATTTCGTCAAAGACCAGGCTTGGACTATGATTAAACCTTTTCACCAGTCGCGATGCTCAAATCCATTCAGATCCTGACTATAGCTGCTCACTATGATTATGAGATCTGACAGATGGATGTTAAAATGGCATTTCTAAATGGTGATTTAAAAGAATACGTTTTTATGGATCAGCTAGAAGGTTTCATTGATAGTGGGAGCAGCAAAAAAGCATGCAGGTTGCTTAAATCCATCTATGGATTAAAGCAGGCATCACGGAGTTGGAAAATCTGCTTTGATGATACAATCAAAGAGTTTGATTTTATCAAAAATGTAGATGAACCATATATTTATAAAAGGATTGTAGAGAGTATTGTTACATTCCTCGTATTGTACATGGACGACATTCTCTTGATAGAAAATGATGTTCCTATGCTACAATCGGTCAGACTATTCTTATCGCAGAAGTTCTTCATGAAAGACCTGGGTGATGCCTCATACATTCTGGGGATTAAGATCTATAGAAATAGATCTAAGAAATTATTGGGATTGTCCCAATCGAGATACATTGACACCATACTAAAGAGGTTTAGTATGGAAGATTCCTGTCACGGCCCGAAATTTAGCACGTGACGGCCCTTAAACTACGCTACGTCTCCAGGCGTAATATAATCCAAGTAAGACAAAAACCCAGCAATCTAAACCATCAAAAGTAGTAAGTGATAAGAACATCGTTAAAACTTTTGAAACCTCAAATAAAAATTCTTTAAAGTCCAACTTTATTTCCTTTAAAATTTTGGCAGCATCTCCTTTGTAAAAACTAGCCCCAAAAAGGGTACATATAAAGATATAAGTAAAAGCATCCCCAAACAGGAGCAAATCCACACCTAAAGGCGGAAAACAACCACCACAACAGATATACGACGCCGTAGCGAAGAATAAGACGATATAAATAAAAACTGCATAAAGGACCTCCAAGTCACAAATAATATACAATATTGTCCTTACATCACGTCTCTAAGTCAATACATGAAAGTGGTAGATGGAGAGTACATGGTACAAAGATATACAATGAGCAATATCGGATAACCGCAAAACCCACCTATAGCAAAACTGCACACAGTTAGCCATAGCAGTATCCGCTGCAAAAGATGATACGATAGATGAAAGCCCTGCCTCTGACTGCTCTGAGGGACTACCTGCAAAACACTGTGATACAACGGGGGTGAGTTGCCAACTCGTGAATAGTACATAACATATGCAGGTAATTGCAAGTATACACGTGCTGCGCGAATCTATCACAAGCAAGCTAATAGCAATAAATGGCCATATGTATGCAACGGTCATGAAAGATACTCTATCAGGTACAACTAATATATGAAACAATAATATGGCAATATGTATATGCAAAAATCATGAAAGGTACTCTATCAGGTACAACTAATACATGAAGCAATAATATGGCAATAGGTATATGCAACAGTCATGAAAGGTACTCTATCAGGTACAACTAATACATGAAACAATGCATATAAATAAATGCAGAATATGGGATAAAACATGTCATCCTCACGGAATCCTCATCGTGGTAGGACCAGTGTCCATCAAGACAATCCAAATCCCAAATTGCTCAAATCGGCCCTCGGATCGGCCCTCAGATCGAGTAAAAATAAGAATACTTGCATAGATCTTTATGATGATATATATATATATATAACAGCGTCCCATACCACTGATATATATACTTAGGAGTAAAATATCATGAAAACTAGTGTCCAGTATCGACACATAAATACTCATCTATCAGGCGTCGTCACCACGACTGGCCCTGATATGTACTTATCATACGTTCATCGGAAACCCGAGTGTCCAGCTTCGACACTCGAATTCCCCGTATCCATACGTACATGCTCCGGTCGATATCTCCGCGATCACCGACGAGTCCAAATACTATCACCGGTAGGTATGATTCCCCCACTAACTCATCGCTATCATCTGCGATCTTCTTGTCCCGGGATACCTCCGGGCCCCACCATATACCCGCACACGGCTCGCTCCACTCCTCGCATAGGGTATATATCAGAACCGAGAAATCTCATGGTGGACGCTGAAATATCATATCAAGAGAAACCGGGTTTTTCAAATAATGCATAATTTCATGAAACTATCACGGTCCTCAAATCCAGAAAACATCATGTGAAATCCATATCTCAAATGCGAAAATCCATAAATATAATATATGTAACATAAAACAGTAATATGAGCATATAAAGGAAAAACCGTTATTTAACTGCAACAAGTTATGAACTATATCATGCGGTTCCTAATTTCTCCAAATCCATACAATATCATATAAAGGTGAACATGTAGCTATAGCCAGGTATGCGTTACCATGTCGGTATAGCAAGGTGTATGTGTAAGCATGTAGGTATGTAGGTATACTACCTATCGTATGCGCAATCGCATAAGAATCAATGACTCCACATCAATGACAAAACAATACCACATAGGTATATATAACCCTAGCAAGGTAAGTGAGTGTGCAGGTAAGTATGTGTGCATAAAGTACCTGTAGCTAAGTCTCATATGTGTATATACTTATCACTAATGATGTAATACCATACTGGTGTATGTAAGTATGTATACAAGATGTACATGTAGCTATGTCTCATATGTGTAAGCATGTAGGTATACAGGTATGCTATATGTCATATACACAATGGAATAGGAATCAATGTCTCAATGTCCCTAACCAAAAAATATCATATATGTATGTGTGTTGTGCGTGTCATGGCAATTATCGACGGTGTGTGTTGTATACAATCAGTGCTCGTGCAACATGAGACGTCAATAATGGTGTTGTGTCTCATTAATACTATATCCAAATGCAATAGGTAATTGAGATATGCAACAAGGTATACATGCACAATCAATGTCCATATACTTAATATCAAGAATCATATCATTTAATCTAGCCCAGACGCATAACGCCATGCGGGCGATTCCCTGTAGATGTTAAATCTACTCACTGATGATCCTGAGGCTAAGTAAAGCCAACCGCTCGCTTTCCTTTCTTCGCTGCGTCCGAAGTCCTCGCCAGCGACCCTAGATCATAAAACAACAATATAATGAGTTCATATTAGCAATCGACCAATAACACGTAACCACTACGTTTGACCGACGCACCAACTCCAAACAAACTCTCAAGTGTTCGTCTAGTGGCTAACGCACGTAGCGACACTACGAAACCAACTCAAGAGCAACAGCAACATAAAGACACGAACCGTGTCGGATAACGTAACACGCATAATCGAAATACTAGAAAACAAGTAAAGTGATCCCAGATTTTGCTACACAAACAATTTGTAAAAGTTGCACGTACCACAAGCCCACACAAAACCCCAGAGACTCCCACACCAAAACACCACACCCAACTCCACAGTCTGGCCGCAAATTGCGGCCAGAAGCAATATATTTGCGGCCTCATTTTTGTGGAATGGTCTCAGATTTTTATGGTGGGTTCTAGATCACTACACAAGGTCACTGTGATGGGAACTTTTCCAACAAATACCTGATTTGATAGCAGATCATCTGAGACCCAAAACTACACTAAAAATACGATATTTACCCGAAACTAAATTTTATGCGTTCTAAACCGAAACGAATAAGCTATGCAACACTAAAAAGACCTACTTAACTGATAGATAGAGATCATTACCTAACCATAAAAGCTCAAAAATCCTAGCTTTCCAAGCTCCAAGGCATCCAAGAGGCAAAACAAGGCTTATGAAGTGATTTAGGTGATGTTTAATGAAGTTTGTGATGGTTTTGTGATGGAAATAATAAGGGTTCGGTTGAGAGTGAGAAAAGATGAAGAAAATGATAAAGAGATAGAAAAGATGAGAGAATGAGAGTGTGTGAGTGAGTTAGAGAGAGAGGGGTGAGAATAAAGGTGAGTGCACCAATTGCATTAACTCTTCATTAATGCAAGCCGTGCCTCATCAAGTGAGTCACCATGCCACCTCCTTCCAAACAAATCACAAACAAATATCTCTCCACAAAAATCTAAGGTTAAGGTTAAGCTTTAAACAAAAGCAAGGATTAGGATTAGGATTAGGTTAAGTTATCATGGTCACTAAACAAGATTAACACAAACAAACCCTCACATTAACATGCACACGTGCATGCAATCCATAACAAATAATAATAAATTATTAATTAAATGTTATAAAATGTAAGGAACCCAAATTGGTAAACTTTTTACCAAAAACCCGCATTAACGTCTAATTAACACTAATCGAAATCCTAAGGTGTTACAATTCCAAGCGAGGTAATTTACCCGCTTGTCACAGGATCACCTTCTCTAAAGAGATGTCTCCAAAGACCGATGAGAAGAGGGCTCGCATGAGCATTATACTCTACGCTTCGGCGGTAGGATCTATAATGTACGCGATGTTATGTACTCGCCCAGATGTAGCTTATGCACTGAGTGCAGTAAGCAAGTATCAATCCAATCCAAGGGAGAAACACTGGACTGCTGTGAAGAAAATTCTGAATACTTGAGAAGAACTAAAGAAATGTTCTTGGTGTATGGTAACGGAGATCTCCAAATGGAGGGCTTTACCGACTCCAGCTTCCAGAGCGACAAGGATGATAGTAAGTCCATCTCAGGGTTTGTATTTACCCTAAATGGAAGGGCGGTATGTCGGATGAGTTCCAAGCAAGATACCGTCGCTGACTCCACGATGGAAGCTGAGTTTATTGCTTCTAATGATGCCACAAAAGAAACAGTCTGGATGAGGAAGTTCATTTCTGAACTTCAGGTGGTTCCATCCATTGCTAATCCAATACCTCTGTATTGCAATAACAATGGAGCCATGGCTTTGGCAAAGGAACCGCGGTCCCATCAAAAATCCAGACATATCTTGAGGCGGTATCATCTCATCAGGGAGATAGTGGATCGCCAGGACATCGAGGTACGGAGAGTAGACACGAAAGACAACACAGCAAATCCATTTACCAATGCCATCCCTCAAGTCCAGTTTGAGAAACTGTTCGAGATGTTGGGCATGCGGTACGCCGGCAACTGGTTCTAGTGTAGACAGCGGGTACTTATTGCTCCAACTACATGCCTTATGCAAGTAGGTGATTGTTAGATATGTATGCCCTAGAGGCCTGTATTGTATAGGATGCTAGGCATGCATATGTACAGAAACAATCTTTGCTCGAAATGATAGTATGCTATCTGGTTTATCTTCATCATAACGTGTGATGTGTTGTATTTCATATCTTTATATACATGTTGATGAAACCCTTAGGATTATGCTTGATTGCCAGGATTATGATGTACATCATACTAGTAGGGTCTGGGCAGTCTATAAGCATATCCTTTAATAGTTCCTAGTCGAGGGTATATCGAGACAGGGCATCGATATTACCATAGTAGACTAGTGTATACGTTTCTTGACCCTGGGGGCGATGGTTGATTCAACAACCATTGGTATTTGACATCAAAGATTGTACACATATGCTCATTGGAGAATGGGTACACCGAACAGGACTCGCCGAGAACTCCTAGATGGTATATATACCTATTGTCAGATAGCAGTTCTCTGGTGACACTTGTACATGTTAGTTTGTAGACCCGAGATCGTTATAGTGTCTTGTGTGATTCCCGCTGTGCTTTGATTTCCTCCCTACCACGGCTCTACTGAGTCGTGCAAACAGGTGGATTTTGGGTACAGTCCCGAATCACATGGAGGCAGTGAGCGATAGGAAGGGTTTCGTCTCTCCCGGTATAGGGAGTTGATGCCGCGCTATACTTGATCGGCCATAACAGCAAATCCCTGGCCAGGGTTCTTGAGATTTACTGATAAGAGTTATCAATAGTTTCTCGAACTGTTATGGCCGTAAATCAACGTGACTTATAAAGTTACTGGGGTCTGACATTTACCACCCCTAAACTTCATATGTGACATATCAGACAATGAGACCGGACTGTATGGTAAGTGTTGCTTACAGGCTCGTTAAGGTTGTGATAAGTTCGCTCATCGGCCACTTTTTCGTTATGTACCTGGGTAGCCGTTACGCACAGCTAGTGTCGCTGACGTGCTAGTGGTTAAACCCGCTGTCGGCGTACTGTCGAGTCTTTAGAGTCCCATACAGAGGGTTCCCTGGTTCAGCCAAAAGATGTAGAGGCCGTAAGTTGTTACGGCAGGGTTTCGATCATGTTCGTGTAATTGTTACAGGAATAATGATCGGAAGGATAATACTGGTAGGTTTTGGTTTAAGCCGGATACCGGTATTATATTATTGGATTATTTGTATTCGTATTTTTCGGAATTCGGATACGGGTATACTTATAAGGTATACGATGGAGGGGTATTCTTGTAATTGTTACAAGAATACCTTCTAGAAAGAGACACCTCATAATTACATATTTATTTTGTGAAAATAAATAAATGAGGTGAAATTTAAAAAAGTCTAAGCATGGATGAAGGAATGGCTTGCTTCTTTTTTTATTCATTTGGAGTTACTATTAAAGCATGGTGCAATTTTTTAATGCATGCTTCAATTATTTTCATTTGAGCCATATCATTTTTTCCATGCTTGTTTTTTCCATTCATCACTTTGACATTCTCTCTCCTCATTCTCTCCTTCTTCTTCCTCTTTGCTTTAACCTTCACATGAGTTGTGAATCAAAAACTTAGAGCAAAATTATAATCCAATACTTGATCTCTACATCATCTAAGTGATCACTTCTAGAAATCTTGATCTCTTAGTTAAACTCTTGAGAAGAGTTTGTTGCTTGTTCGATAGCTCTCGGGTGGATCGTCTTGGATCTTGAGGTGGCCGGAGACCGAGATCTTTGTGACCACAAGGAGACTAGGAGTCACATTCAAAAGAAGACCCGAAGGACCGGTCTATTAAGTATAACACTATCTTAGTAGATTAGATCTCTAGATAGTTTTTACTAGTTAAGCTTTAAGCACAAGATCTTGGTTTATGTGGGTGTTGCATGCAAGAAATTTTTGTTTATCGCTTCCGCCTCCTCACAAGTGTTGTGAGAGTGTACAACATCCACTAACAAAGAAGACCCGAAGGACTTGTATCTGAGAGGTAAAAACCACTACATAGTAGTTTAGAATCTCTTTGAGTTTAGTTAGATAAGGTTTATGAATGATCTTGGAAGTTTAGTCGATGTTACTCGTATTAAAATTGTTTTTTGTAAATTCCACCTCTCCACAAACCATGTGGGGGGTGTGACATTGATTTACATGGTATCAGAGCCAGTCAATAAATCTTAACTAACTAGTTAGCACGTATTTAGAACTTCGATCGACAGAAATTATCCAAATTGCATCTCCATTTCTTGCTTGCTGTTCGATTTTTAAAGTTGCTCAAAAAATAATTTCAGTGACCTTAAAATTATGTGCAGGTTTTTCTAGAATCAAGAAAAAATTTGAGCACATGAGCTCCTAATTAGACCGCTATCCGTGGCCAAATAGACCATTTGGTCGTGGATCCGCAGCCTAGTTGGGGCTAAGGTGCTCCAGATTTTTTCTGGGGTTCAGGTTCATGGAAATGTGATTTTTGGTACATTTGGTTTTTGCTCTGATTTGTTTGTGTACTGGTTTGTACATGGGGTAAATACGGAAAGTTTTAATCGATCGAAATTCTAAATTCTTGCTTATCTGTGTTTTTGTTTCTGTGACCGTGAACATTATTGAGCGGTATAACCTGAATGATTGCTATATGTACAATCAGACGGGTGTACAAACATGATTTTCACGTTTATGTTATATGTTGCGTTGTTGTTATGGATAATTTGTCGTGGTGGATGGCCTATTGTGCAATGGTTGTAGTATAGTGTTGATTCATATGTATATTCATTATTGCGGGGCGAGCGTCCGATATGTGGACTGCCGTTTTCGCCGGTTTGAATATTCTTTTATCGGGGTACGGCCGGGTTGAAGTCGATGTCACCGATGTATATATTTTTCTTTTTCTGTACTAGGATTACCTCGCGGAGGAGTGCTCGAATAGCCGGATTCTAGAAGACAGCGGAGCCCCATCTCAGGGTGTTGAGACTGGGATGCCTTACTCTATAATTGGCGGGCTACTCTCCATTAGGAATATGTATGCCCTAGAGGCCAGTATTGTATATTATGGTGCAGCTTGGACATATATAATAAGGACTTTCTTGCTCGACATGATAGTATGCTATCTAATTACTCTTTATCTTAACATGTGCACATGTTTTAGTTTACTATCTCATTGATGCATGTCACGCCCCGCTTCCCAGTGTACGGGAAGAGGACATGACGAGGCTGCTACGTATTTACTCTGAAGTAAATACGCTAAGCGTATCTAAGCAATATAAATATAAATGCACAAGAGACAAGATATAATAAAACATCAACTTTATTTATTCGCATTCTTTTTACAATACATGGAAAAGTAAATACAACTAAATGAAAGCAATGCCTAAAAGTGGCATAACAGAAATGAAAAGTACTGAAATGAAAATGTGTACAATGAAGCTAGAGTTCTGGGTTGTAGGCAAGCTGATCCAAATCCTCACTAGTAGGCTCGATCTCCTGAGTGTCCAGATCACCTGACAACATTCCAAAGAAGAAAGAGAAGGAATGTCGTCAGCGAACAATCGCTCGGTAAGTCCCAAAGATAAAGGATAAGGATAATAGACAGAGAGTAAGAGAGGGAGTATAACTTTTAAAGTTGTAATTAGTGTTAACGCTGTTGTTTGTAACTTGGTACAGAAGGATGCCAGTGTATACGAGAGGAGTCCCTATATGCTAGAGACTAGGGCAAATGGAAGTATAAGGAACCGTTATGCCACGGTACAACAACAACGGAATATAGGTTAGGTGACTTAAATCCTGCAGTCTCGTGCCACTTCTAACACCTTCCGTACCAATCTACCCCTTAAACCCCGCGATGTCTTGTTTGTATTGTTTGTATTGCAACTTGTATTGTCTTGTAATATAGATTGTATAATTGGATGACTTGCCGAAACCATGATATTAGTAAATGGATGTAACTGGAGAATCATGGATGTAACTGGAGAATCATGTAAATGGAATTATATCCATGGTTGGGTTCAGTCAATATAGATTGAATAGTTTGAGCTGATTGATTATATGGATTCATGAATTCATATTGAATTGTAATATTGTAGATTGTACTTGAATCATATTCAAGTTAGATTATTATAATGAGACTCGGTCTGAGTCAGAATAATTAAAAAAGAAATTGAAGTCCTGAATTAGGTTTTGATGTTATCGGTAACCGCTGCATATGGACAGCAGGATTTGTGTCTCTTTCAAAGACGATTACCGTGTTGATAACACTGTTGTTAAGTTGTCTACCTTAAATAGGCAAGCACCCACTTCTCTGGCTCGCTGAGGTTCAAGAGATTGGTCCCGCTTAAACCTATATTTACTAGGGTCCTTAGGGTAATTTATAGAACTTGAAGGGGTTTTATGTAAAAATACTTTTGTATAATTTTCAAAATACATCTCAAGTAATTAATAATCGTCTTTAGAGTTTTCATAAATGTAAATTTTATATATGTGACATCTCTAGTGAATAAGACCTAATTTTCATAATATAGGGTATTTATTTGTAATATTAAACTTGTATGGAATTGCATGGTATTTTCATATAAAGTGATTCTTTTGATATAGAAAAGTTGGAATATTTATATTATATCAAAATTAGATATTTTGGTGAGACATATATATATATATATAAATAATTTAATTTATTATTTTTCTAGAAATATCATTTTCTTAAGATGTTTGTATTTTTAAATCTTTCGAGACCGAATGCTCCTTGCGGAAGTCTGTATCTCGCACTACTAAGCCCGAGAATGTGTGATAATCCGTACATCCAGAACGGGTTCCCCAAAATGCGTTGTAGCGGCGCTTTGCAAAGATTTATTTAAAATATATAATCTTATAGGCAAAGGTTTTAATAGTAAAAGGTATTTAAGTGTAAATTCGTATTCCCGTAATCTATATTCCCGAATGACATCGTGCTATGTTACATATGAATGTTGTGAAGAGCTAGGTCATTACCTCGTGATCTATTTAAAGGTATAGCAAGAAATATGGTATTTAATGTCAAAACTAAACTATATGGTATTTTACTGAAAAAGTACGATAAAATTACAATATAAAATATTTCGCTATGAAACTTGTTCATGATATTTTGTTAATCATTAATAGTCAAGATGTGAGAGTTTAGAGTGGTTGTGTTCAATGAAAATTGCACTTTTTAAAGAAAACCGAATCGGAAGTCGGATTAACTCCGTTTCCATCGGGTTTTAGGAATACGAGTTTTAAGAATAGAATAGAGAAGGGAAAGGTGGGACTTACTGGTTTAGATGTTATAGAAGAGGGAGAGAAAACGGTAGGAGGCGTCGGTGCGTCGTTTCGTCGCCGGGAGCTCCTAGAGTCGTCGTCGGAAGATCGCCGAAGATCCGCCCTTTGCTAACTTCAATTGCACACTAAAATTTCTAGAGAAATTTCTTGAGAGTTTGGACAGAATTGTGAGTGAGGAGGGTGTGCTTAGGGGTGGTATTTATAGGGTAAAGCTAGGATTAGGGTTAGGTGAAGGGGTGTATTGAAAATTGTATTAATTGTAATAAATATAGGGTTTAATAGGATTTTAAAGAGCTCTGGAACTGATCCAAGGAATTTAAGTATGCAGGAGTGATGGGGAAGCCAAGAGGCACGACTTTTATGTTGACGACTCGGCGGTCCGGCTGAGTCGACCGAGTCGCCGGCCGATTCGGGCCGAGTCCGGCCGGGGTCGGTCGCCGTGGGTCCGTCGTGGCTTGGTCTTCCCCCTGGTCCAGTTTGTTTTACATGTGTAGTGGGATTTTTATGAGTTATGCACGTGTAGACCCTTGGACTTCTAAAAATTCAAAATAAAAGAATATTAAAAATAATGTGGGGGACGGGATTTAAACTCTGGTGCTTTGGTTCAGCAGTGCAAAGTATTACCAATGAGTTGCAAGCTCCTTCTTGCTATTAAAAAGCAAAACAATTACTTATAGTACTCACAGAAAATACAAATACCCTAAGTATACATTAATTTTTAAATAAATTTTTGTACACTAAAATTGGAGTTATTACAGTCTACCCTACTTACAAAAATTTCGTCCTCGAAATTTACAACTTTTATTTTAAGGACTAGTTTACAAAGAGGTGAGGATATCTTGCATGCATCTCATCTTCCCTTTTCAAAGTTGATTCTCCTGGAGTGTCTTTTCTCCATATCACTCGAACCAAGTTGATTTCTTTGTTCCGAAGCGACTTCATTTTTCTATCCAGGATCTCTACAGGTTGTTGCTCACAAGATGAGTCAGGCTGTACAGTGAGCTCGGAATGATCGAGAATGCGGCTGGGGTCACTCACATACCTTCTAAGTTGGGATATATAGAGCATATTATGCACTCCTTCCAATGAAGGTGGAAGTGCCAAGCGGTATGCCACTTCACCGACTCATTTGAATATGTCGAACGGTCCAATGTATCTTGGACTTAGCTTACCCCGTTTTCCAAATCGAATCACTCCGCGATTTGGAGATATCTTTAAGAATACGTGGTCTCCTAGCTGGAACTCCAAGTGACGTCGTTTTGCATCAGCCCAGTGCTTCTGTCGATCTTGGGCTATGCGCATTTTTTCTCTGATAGTACGAACCACATCAACAGTTGCTACTATCATCTCAGGTCCAAGAAGTTCCCTATCTCCGATGTCGTCCCAATTTAATGGCGATCGACACTTTCTTCCATATAGCGCTGCAAAAGGTGTCATTCCTATGCTTGCTTGGTAGCTGTTGTTGTATGAAAACTCCACAAGATGTAGGTGATCTTCCCACAATCCTCCGAAGTCTAACATACACGCTCTGAGCATATCCTCCAAGATCTGAATAGTTCGCTCAGACTAACCATCTGTTTGTGGATGATAAGCCATGCTGAAGTTCAGACTTGTTCCCAAGCTTGCTTGCAGACTCAGCCAAAATTGTGATCGAAATCTGGTGTCACGATCGGAGACAATGCAGACCGGTACTCCATGAAGTCTCACAATTTCCTGTATGAGTTCATGGGTATAAGAGGTAGTACATTTTTTTAAGAGTTTAAATCTTAAGTAGATTCTTACCTCCATGTACTTCTTTGCTAATGTCTCAGTTGATTGGCCAACTCGAAATGGGATGAAGTGAGTTTGTGAGTCGATCCACAATAATCCATACCGCATCGTTACCCTTTGTGCTGCGAGGAAGCGCAGTCACAAAATCCATTGTGATGTGTTGCCACTTCCATTCTGGGATTGGTAACGGTTGAAGTAGTCCAGCTGTCCTGTGATGTTCAGCCTTTACTTGCTGACACACCAAGCATTTAGCGACGCTTCTGGCTACTTCACACTTCATTCCATTCCACCAGTAATTCTGACATAGATCTTTGTACATCTTTATACCTCCAGAGTGTACTGAGTAGGGAGATCTGCGAGCTTCTTTCATTAACTCTTTCCGAACAGGACCTTTTGGTACACATAATCTGCTGCCGTATCTCAAAGATCCGTCTTCATGGATGATGAAGCATGTTCTGAGTCCATTCTCCACTTGTTCTCTGATCTTTTGCAACTTCGCATCGCTTTCTTGAACTGCTTTGATCTGATTAACAATAGTAGATTGAACTTGTAAATTCATCAAACTTGAAGCGTTGCCCATGACTACTTCAATCTCCATCTGATACAAGTCCTATTGTAGCTTCCACTGAGTGGTGAGATGCATTGCTAATGGTTGGCGACTAAGAGCATCTGGAACCACATTCACCTTCCCTGGGTGATATTGCAGGTTGATGTCAAAGTCCGCCATGAGTTCTAACCATCGTCTATGCCTCATATTAAGTTCTTTCTGAGTAAACACGTATTTCAGACTCTTGTGATCTGTGTATATGTTCACTCGTTCACCAAGAAGATAATGGCGCCAAATCTTAAGAGCAAAGATGACGACTGCCAATTCCAAATCATGCGTCGGATAATTACGCTCATGAGTCTTCAGCTGTCTTGAAGCATAAGCCACAATCATACCATACTGATGTAGAACACATCCTAATCCCTTACTGGATGCATCACAATGCACTTCAAAACCTCCAGATTGGTCCGATATAACGAGAATAGGCGCTGATGTCAACCTTGACTTGAGTTCTACGAAAGCTTGTTTGCATGCTTCTGACCACAAAAATTCTTCATCTTTACATGTGAGCTTGGTCAGGGGTGTTGCTATCTTAGAAAAGCCTTCAATGAACCTTCTGCAATATCCAGCCGGGCCCAAGAAATTTCAAATGTCCTTCACTGACTTTGGTGTCATCCATTCGCTTATTGCTGAAACTTTCGCTGGATCCACAAAGATTCCTTCACCTGATATGATATGTCCAAGAAAACCAACTTGATTTTGCCAAAACTCGCATTTGCTGTACTTGGCATATAATTGATGTTGTCGTAAAGTTTCCAGGACAATTCGTAGGTGCTCGGCATGCTCTTTCCGACTCTTAGAATACACCAGGATGTCGTCGATGAAGATGACAACAAACCTGTCTAAGTACTCCCGAAAAACTTGATTCATCATGTTCATGAATATTGCTGGTGCGTTGGTCACTCCAAATGGCATCACTAGAAATTCGTAATGACCATAGTGAGTTATGATAGTCGTTTTATGAATATCAGCTTCCTTGACCTTCACCTGATGATAACCTGAACGAAGATCTAATTTAGAGAAAACACAAGATCCACTTAGCTGATCGAATAGATCGTCGATACGCGGAAGTGGATACTTGTTCTTTTTAGTGACTTCGTTCAAGGCTCTATAATCGATGCACATTCTGTATGAACCTTCCTTCTTCTTCACAAGTAGTACAGGTGATCCCCAACTTGAAGTGCTGGGAAGAATCCATCGTTTCGCCAATAATTCGTCCAACTGAGTTCGGACTTCCTTCAAACCATCCGGACTTAATCGATAAGGTGCTTTGATCACCGGTTGTGCTCCTGGTACTAAATCAATGCTGAATTCAAGAGCTCGATCTGTAGGGTTCCTAGGCACACCCATGAGGTTCCACAATAGATCAAACATGCCAAATTCAAAAATTTTCTAGGTGCCAAGTAACCCTAAGCAAGATCGTAACTAGAGGTAAGGCGATAAAGATGCTAGTTAATATCTTAACTAAGAGTGAACGGAAAATACAACCTTTGTAGATCTGGTCCTCCACCTCCATAGCACCGTGACGATGTCCCTTCGCTACGATCATCGGATCCCGGACTCTGGCGATGGTTTCGTCGAAGAAATGATCGGGCTAGGTCGTCGACTTCGATGCCGAAGATGATCTACGTCGAGACAACTCAAGATCAAGCTCCAACTTCACCAAGTCATGAAACTTGTGAAGAAAACACCCTATACTACATCGCAAGTGGTAGAGGATGAAGAAATAGGAAGTGGGTTCACTTTAGAATTAGATTTCTCACTCTTTTTCTCATGTCACCATTGAAGCTAGCAAGCTTTTTTGAAACTTGATGAAGATGATGATGAAGAAAGAATAAAAAGAATTATCTTAAAAAGAAAATCCGAGTTATTCTTATCATAATGCAACCATGGTTGAGTGTAGAGAATAAACTATAGTTAGGTGAATGGTAAGGTTAAGCAAAAGAAACAAAAATGGTCAAAGCTTCTTGAAGCTTCAAGGAAAAAACAAAAGAAGCAACCATTTCTTTTCTTGCTAAAATGAATAAATAAATAAAATAAATGATCAAGAAAAGATAACAAAACCCTAACCAATCACTTAAACATGGTTTAAAGTAAACATACACCCAAGTTTGCATGTATCATCAAACATGATACAATCTAGTGCACAAAACTATATCATATATACAATGTGCACATCAAGTAAGAAAATCCATCTTTAAGTGAACAAATACTAGTTAATGTAAAGTAATATATCTAATATATAATTATACATTAAATCATTAAATCAACACTTGATTTAACGATCCGGTCATATCGCATATGACCGACTAATATCAAGTGTATCAATGTATCGAATCAACACTTGATTCGGTAACGCGGCTATATCACATATAACCTGCCGATGATACAAATCGTGAGAATAGAATAAAGTATCACATACTGGTATTATTCTCGGTCCCGCACATATCTCATATGCGCTCCTATTTCGTTTCGCTTGAGCCAGGAAACCTCTGTGTAGGACTCTAAAGACTCGTCAATACGCCGGCAGCAGATGATGATCATATCAAGCACCCACAAGCCGCAAGCGGTCTGCTAAACGTAACGGCCACCCGGGTATTGAGCGATCAGAAGATCGACGAGCAAGCCCGCTCACACTCATGTGAATCCAACCAGCAACACTTACCGTACAGTCCGGTCTCGTCGTCTGATATGTTGCATATCTTGCCTAGGGGTGGTAAACGTCAGACCCCAATAGCTCGATAAGTCGTGTCAATATGAGGTCTATAACAGTTCGAGAAACTACTGGTAACACTTACCAGTAAATCTCAGCAACCCTGGCCAGGGATTTCCGGTTATAGCCAATCGTACACAGCGCAACATCAACTCCCTATACCGAGAGAGACGAATCCCCTCCTATCGCTCATTGCCTCCATGTGATTCGGGACTATACCCAAAAACCACCGTTTTGCACGCCCTCTTGGACGTGGTAAGGTGGAAATCAAAGCACAGTGGGAATCACACAAGACTTTATGACGATCTCGGGTCTACAGACTAACCTGTACCAGTGTCACCTGAGAACTGCCATCTGACGTAAGGTATAATACCATCAGGGAGTTCTCGGCGAGTCCGTCCAGTGTACCCAGTCTCCACTGAGCACCCGTATATCATCTCTGATGTCAAACACCAATGGATATGGGATCATCCATCGCCCATCTGTATGGGTCGAGAAGGTATACGCTAGTCTACTCTGGTATATCGATGCACCGTCTCGATACACCCACGACTAGGGACCTTGAAGGATGTACTTATGGACTACCATGTCCCCACTAGTATGATCCGCATCATAGTTCAGGTAGTCAAGTACACATCCTAAGGGCTTTACCAACATGTAGCAGAGAGACAATCAGTATACACGTTAAGATAAAGAGCAACCGGATAGCGTACTATCATGTCGAGGAAGAAAGTCCTACCTATATATGTCCCAGCATCCACTACAATATACATCCAATGTACAGTAATGGCCTCTGGGACATACATATAACTAACAATCTCCCACTTGCACTAGGGTCATCTGTAGCAGTGGTTGCAGTATCACATACTCAACCATCCCATAAAAGTCTCTCTTTAGGAAAAGGCCTTTGTGAGTGGATCCGCCGTGTTGTCTTCTGAGTCTACTCTCCTAACCTCGATCACCCTGGAGATCAACTATCTCCATGATCAGGTGATGCTGCCTCAGAATATGTCTGGGTCACTGATGGGACGGGCGTTCCTTAGCATAAGCCACAACTCCATTGTCCCACAATGGGAGGAACTAAGTTCATCTCATGAACAAATATACATCCAGACTGCCTCTTTGGTAGTATCTTAAGTAGCGATGTATCCAGCCTTTATCGTCTAGTTTGCCACAGTATCTAACTTGGAACTCTTCCAACATACCATCCCTTTACTGAAGGTAAAGACAATGCCTGTGACTGACTTTCAGTCGTCCTTATCACCCTGGAACCTTTCCAGTGATTCTCCCCAGGATCAATTGATACCATCTCACTACAACTAGTGAGAATCCTAACTCCAATTAGATCTATCTCATAGATCCAAAACCAGGATTTAGGAGGTATCACTTTGATCCTATGTGGAGAATCATTGTGATAAGCGGAGATTGACCAAGCGTAGCATAGGAAACTGCTTTCTTATCAAGAGTATGTCATCCACGTACTCTACGAGGATCACCACTATACTCCCTACTACCTTTTTGTTTATACAAGGTTCATCTACCATTTTGATGATGTCGAACTCTTTGACTAACACATCAAAACAGACGTTCCAACTCCGTGATGCCTGCTTTATCACATAAAACATCTTGCTCGCGTTTCCGCTGCTCCCACTGTCTACGAGGCCCTCTGGCTGTGTACTTATAGATGCACTCTTCTAAAACATCACTTAGAAAAGCAGTCATGGCACCCAACCGCCAGATATCGTAGTCATGGTATGTAGCTGTGGCAAGTAGGATCTGGATGGACTTAAGCATAGCTACTTAGAAAAGGTTTCATTATAATCCATACCTGGTCAATGATGCAAACTTTTAACAAGTCTAGTTTTGAAAGTCTCAACTTTTCCATGTACACCAAGTAATCTTCTCAAGATATACTTACTCCTGATGGGGATTTAACCCTTCAGATAAAGCAACCAAAGTCCATACTTTGTTGGTGTATAAGGATTCCATCTCAGATCGCTAAGCATCCAGCCATTCTTATAGAGTCCCACTCCTGATGGCCAGCTCGAAACTAGTTGGATCATCATCTCATGATGCAATCCTCGCTCCCACTATCATCGAGATACCGAAGTATCTCTCAGGCGAATGAGGAACCCTACTAGATCGGCGGAGAGGCTGAGGTTCGTCGGGGACTATTGAATCCTTTGGTTCTGTCAAATCATCAGCTGCAGTTTGTATAGCTGGAACCTTTCCAGTTCTACATAACAGACTTTGCCTCGAGCTTGTCCGGATTTTGCTTTTAGACATAGGCCGGACAACCCTAAATCTTAACAAACTTAAGATATGGACTCTTCCCTTTCAATATCACATATGAAGTGGTAGGCAACTGATTTGATTGGAACCCTATTCAATAGGTATGCAGCTTCTCAAGCGCATAACTCCCAAAAAGGAAATAGGAAACTCAGTAGTACTCATCATAGAGCACACCATATCACATAGGGTGCTATTGCTCCGCCCCGATTTACCATCGTGCTATGGTATATACGGAAGAGTAATGCTGAGAGAGAATCTCATTCTCTTTTAGAATAGTCCAGGATTTCCGTGCTCAAGTATTCTCCTCCCTGATCTTATCATAGGACATAATACTTATACCCGTTTTGGTTCTCTACTTCTAACTTATATTCTGTGAATATCTCAAAAGGTTCGGACTTGTGTTTCAACAGGAACATATGTCTGAATCTTGAGAGATTATCAGAGAATGTAATGAAATACAAAGAACCGGTCTTGGCATGTGTAGACAGGGGACTTTCATACATCAGTATGTATCAATCCCAAGAGTTCACTAACTCTTTCTCTGTTTCCAGTAAATAGAGCCATGGTCATCTTATCTCTGTGACATGACTGGCAAGATTCTCAAGATGTAAATTCAAACTGATTTAAATATGCATCTTCAATGCAACTTAAGCTAGTCGGGTCGCATTGATATGACCTAGTCTATAATACCTCAAGAAGGAATCGTTCAATTCTGAACTCTTCCTCTTGTGTGTGTTCCATATACTAAGAACTGTAGTTTAATTTAGAACATCAATGCTTTTAGATAACGTGCCTGAACCGATCAACTTTTGATATAGGAAATGTTCAAAACATTATTCAACAATACAAAATTTTATTATTTCTTTACTGATAAAGAGACTGATATGATTTTGTATATCAGGTTCGGTATCTAATAGCATTTGTTCAGAATCAATGTATTTGGAATACAGGGTGACAGTGACCAACAGACTTGGCTGCAACACTTGCACCATTTTCTGTCTCATGAAACTTATCATCCGTTCTCAGTTCTCTACCTTTCTGTAGCCCTATGTAACAGATTACATATCTGAGATCCTGATCCGGTATCAAATACCCAGGACGTAGAGAATACTGAGAAACGGTTCTTTATAATGAACACACCCGAAGGAGATGCACCATATGCACTTTCTTCATTTGGGCGGCATAGGAATTCAGGTATTCCTCTATTTCCTGCTCTGTCTTATAACAATTATAAGTTGGAGCGGGACCAACGTTCCCCAGCTCAGTAAAACAAACGGGTTCGGTCAAAACATCCGTATTATTATCTTGATTAAGGCGTGACATGGTCGCTACCTGGAGAGAGAGAGAAGAAAACACTCTGCGTATGCTCTTGCAAGATCAGATTGGTTATTTTTTTATCTAATCAGGATGGCTCCCACTGTTTATTATCAAATCTTCCTTCAAACCTTAAAAGGAAAGACTAGCCGGGATTAATTACACGCTACAAGTTCGCCAATCTTTCAGCCAGGCTAGCGTCGGTACTTTGAGGGAGGTTCCCCGTGCTTTCGTACGGACCTAATTACAGTAAACCTCATTTTCCCAGAGGCGTAACCCCGTTGACACCTTTCTAGACACCTACTAGATCGGCTAGTTGTAATGTGTAAAACTCTCCCAGGAGTAACTCTTACTCGCAGTGGGTATCGGGATCCAACTATCTCATAGAAGGTATGCAATCTCATTGCAAATTTCAACACTTGATATTCCCGATAATTTTGCCCCTAACGTGCTATGATCTTGACGAAAGCCAACAAACCATAGCCCGCTAGTCAAGTTCAACCCGTCATTTCTTGATTGAATTAAACCCACCCGTACGACCCTTGACGAAAGCCAACAAAGCCGCACGACTACCCTAATCCAATCGCATCATATGCAGCAGATAAGCAGCATATAGCTACCGCACACTACACCTTGACGAAAGCCAACAAATGTAGCACGAATACTATATACAACTTATCTGAAATGACGGAGGGCTACGACAGGTTTTTAAGAAAACCTATTGCGTAATGAACTTGATATCGTTGTAGAATCAAATGATTTTAAAATGGAGTGTTTTTTAGGTTTTTCTAGTTTTGCTAAAGGGGTCACTCCCGGTGAAGGGATCGTCGGCCCTTTCCTCATCGAATAAGGTGCAGGATATATCAAATATACCGCTGTGCAAAGCCAAAACTATAGAAGCAATCAAAAGACAAACCGAGGGTTGTAGCATCTGCCAGTTATTGCTAAAGGAGTCACTCCCGGTGAAGGGATCTCGGTCCTTTCCTTATCGAATAAGGTGCAGGATGTTCTACAAGGAACACCGCGATGCAAAGCAAGAACTGTAGCTACCTGTTTTTGAAAATTCGATTCCACAACATCTTAGGTTTCTTTTTTGTCATTAATCTCATTAATGAATGTCCCATCATTTAAGTCCACCTAACCATCACAGATAAATATAACGTATACTTATGCCATCTGCATTCGCCTCGATGTCCCGTCTGCACCGTTAGGTTAGGTAACTAACGCCAGAGCGAGGCAGGGCTAGCGCGGGTGTAAAACATAAGCAACGTCTATATAATATATCATATATACTATATACAATATCTATCTGAACACATCACATGATCACATCACAGATAACGCAGCAGAAAATATCATATGAAATATTGAATATACTAGGACGTCCGTGTTTTTAATACGAGCCATTATAAAACACGGATTCTACAGTCGTGATGAATAGCCAATCCCACACCCCTAGACCCCTACGAGAGCAGCAAGCAACCTTACCAATTCTAGGATTAGGAGACCCGGACTCGACTCCTCGAGATGGTCTCCCACTGGACCCTAGAACCCGGTTACTTGTGCTCCCCTCCTTGGGTCTATCTTAATGCGGAAAAGTAAATAATATACAATGGTGACATCATCCGCAACCTGAAAGTGCCCCAATAAAAGAATATTACATACAATTTTTTATGTGAGATGAGTGTGCTTGTGGGTGCTTGATATGATCATCATCTGCTGCCGGCGTATTGACGAGTCTTTAGAGTCCTACACAGAGGTTTCCTGGCTCAAGAGAAACGAAATAGGAGCGCATATGAGATATGTGCGGGACCGAGAATAATACCAGTATGTGATACTGTATTCTATTCTCGCGATTTGTATCATCAGCAGGTTATATGTGATATAGCCGGGTTACCGAATCAAGTGTTGATTCGATACATTGATACACTTGATATTAGTCGGTCATATGCGATATGACCGGATCGTTAAATCAAGTGTTGACTTAATGATTTAATGTATAATTATATATTAGATATATTACTTTACATTAACTAGTTTTTGTTCACTTAAAGATGGATTTTCTCACTTGATGTGCACATTGTATATATGATATAGTTTTGTGCACTAGATTGTATCATGTTTGATGATACATGCAAACTTGGGTGTATGTTTACTTTAAACCATGTTTAAGTGAATGGTTAGGGTTTTGTTATCTTTTCTTGATCATTTATTTTATTTATTTATTCATTTTAGCAAGAAAAGAAATGGTTGCTTCTTTTGTTTTTTCCTTGAAGCTTCAAGAAGCTTTGACCATTTTTGTTTCTTTTGCTTAACCTAACCATTCACCTAACCATAGTTTATTCTCTACACTCAACCATGGTTGCATTATGATAAGAATGACTTGGATTTTCTTTTTAAGATAATTCTTTTTAATCTTTCTTCATCATCATCTTCATCAAGCTTCAAAAAAGCTTGCTAGCTTCAATGGTGACATGAGAAAAAGAGTGAGAAATCCAATTCTAAAGTGAACCCACTTCCTATTTCTTCATCCTCTACCACTTGCCATGTATTATAGGGTGTTTTCTGTTAGTTATATGTATGCCCTAGAGGCCATTACTGTACATAGGATGTATATTGTAGTGGATGATGGGACATATATAGGGAGGACTTTCTTGCTCGACATGATAGTATGCTATCTGGTTACTCTTTACCTTAACGTGTACATTGATTGTCTCTCTGTTACATGTTGGTAAAGCCCTTAGGATGTGTACTTGACTACCTGGACTATGATGCGGATCATACTAGTGGGGACATGGTAGTCCATAAGTACATCCTTCAAAGTCCCTAGTCGTGGGTGTATCGAGACGGGGCATCGATATACCAGAGTAGACTAGCGTATACCTTCTCGACCCATACAGATGGGCGATGGATGATCCCATATCCATTGATGTATGACATCAAAGATGATATACGGGTGCTCAGTGGAGACTGGGTACACTGGACGGACTCGCCGAGAACTCCCAGATGGTATTATACCTTACGTCAGATGGCAGTTCTCTGGTGACACTGGTACAGAGTAGTCTGTTGACCCGAGATCGTCATAGAGTCATGTGTGGTTCCCACTGTGCTTTGATTTCCACCTTACCACATCCAAGAGGGCATGCAAAACGGTGGCTTTTGGTACAGTCCCGAATCACATGGAGGCAATGAGCGATAGGAGGGGATTCGTCTCTCCCGGTATAGGGAGTTGATGTTGCGCTGTGTTCGATTGGCTATAACCGGAAATCCCTGGCCAGGGTTGCTGAGATTTACTGGTAAGTGTTACCAGTAGTTTCTCGAACTGTTATAGACCTCATATCGACACGACTTATCGAGCTATTGGGGTCTGACGTTTACCACCCCTAGGCGAGATATGCGACATATCAGACGATCAGACCGGACTGTACGGTAAGTGTTACTGGTTGGATTCACAGGAGTATGAGCGGGCTTGCTCGTCGATCTTCTGATCGCTCAATACCCGGGTGGCCGTTACGTTTAGCAGACCGCTTGCGGCTTGTGGGTGTTTGATATGATCATCACCTGCTGCCGGCGTATTGACGAGTCTTTAGAGTCCTACACAGAGGTTTCCTGGCTCAAGCGAAACGAAATAGGAGCGCATATGAGATATGTGCGGGACCGAGAATAATGCGTGTATGTGATACCGTATTTCATTCTCGCGATGAATGTATCGAATGGTTGTATGCGATATAACCTAGTTATCGAATCAAGGATTGATTCGATAAGTCGATACATTGAATATTAGTCGGTTATATACGATATGACCGGATCGTTAAATCAAGTGTTGATTTAATGATTTAATGCATAATTATATATTTGATATATTACTTTGCATTAACTAGTATTGGTTCACTTTAAATGACTTTTCTCACTTGCATTGCACAAGTTGTATATGTGATATACTTTTGTGCACTTGATTGTATCATGTTTGATGATACATGTTTACTTGAGTTTGTGTAAAGATTAAACCATGGTTATATGAGTGGTTAGGGTTTTGTTTATTTACTTATTCATTTATTTATTTCTTTTGTTCATTTTGGCAAAAGAAAATGATAAATAGAAATGAAATGGTTGCAAGTTTTGTTTTTTCTTTGAAGCTTCATGAAGCTTTGACTAAGTGACCATTTTGTCTCATGCTTAACCCTAACCACTTCACTTAACCTTAGTTTAGTCTCTACACTTGACCATGGTAATTATTATGATAAGTATTCTTTTTCTTTTCATTTTAAAATAACTTATCATAATATTTCTATCTTCTTCTTCTTCTTCTTCACATGAAGAAAGCTTGCCTCATCAATGGCAAGTGAAGAAATCAAGTGAGAAATCCAAATCTAAAGTGAACCCACCTCCTATTTCTTCATCCTCTACCTCTTGCCAAGTAGTATAGGGTGTTTCCTTCACAAGTTTCTTGACTTGGTGAAGTTGGAGCTTGATCTAGTGATGCCTCGACGTAGATCATCTTCGGCATCGTCGTCGATGACCTAGCCCGCTTTTTCTCCGATGAAGCCGATGCAAGAGTCATGGATTCAATTTGAATAGCGAGGAGACATCATCACGGAGCTATGGAGGTGGAGAACCGGATCTACAAAGGTTGTATTTCCGTTACACTTTAGTTAAGTTGTTAACTAGCTCGTTGTTTCGCCTAAACTTCTAGCCAACGATCCGTATTATGGTTTCTCGGCACCCCTAATTTTTGAAATTGGCATGGTTGATGCCTTGTGAGACCTCATTAGCGTGCCTAGGAACCCTACAGTGGTATCAGAGACTAGCTAGAGCCTTAGGCGATGCGTAGACGAAGTTTGAAACCCGATCGACCCGAAACCCTAACATCAAAGTGCTCTCTGGACTTTTTCTAAAAACTGGGTTTTTTCTTGATTAAAAATGCTTAAAAAATTCAGCAGGGAATTCTAAGAATTACGGTGCAAAATTTTCCCCATGATGTGTTTATTGCGCGGCGGAACCGCGGCAGAAGCCTAGCTTCTGCGGCGGTTCCGCGGCCAATTGATGGGACTTGCCTCCTCTATTTGCACAGTAATTCCTATTTTAATATGCTGAGTTTTCTGGGAATTTTTAATATGCAGTCAACAGTTGAGTATTTTGGGGTTGTATTGGGAATCGCAGATTCGATCGGATTATCAAATTTTGTCTATGTGTTTTTCCGGATAATTTTTGAATATGTTAAAAAGTTCGCCCGGATATAAATACCCAACTTTTCCCCTGTCGGGAAATTTCCAAGTGTTGGATTTTTCCGTGGTTTAAAGACGTTCTAAGTAGTGCAAGTAACGCGATGGACCCTCTAGAAGACAACAAACCTCAACTCGATTATGTGACCGTCTTGAACTGCCCTTTGAACCTTCGGGTTTGGGGCAGTACGGCGTGCCACATGTGAGGCGTTAGCTTGACCCTTCTACGGCTGGACCGTTGGTACTGAGGCATGAACTGGATGTTTTTAAACTTGTTTCATGTGTTGAGCTGTTTCGGGAAAACTTAGGTGTTTGACTGTTCGATCGGAAAGTTTAACATTTTCTATTTTATCTGGAATGGGATACAATAATTGGAATTCACAAGTAGTTATGAGATAACTGAATGAATATTATAAACATAGCACTTTAGTCTCACTTGATCGGTTGCTACGGAATTTTGATGCGATCAAAAGTCCGTCGCAATCACGTAGCGTACGCGGATACTCGCCGGGTAAACTTAATAGATAGCCTCACTCCATAGCCCCGACCAAGTGACTATAGGAGAACCCCGTCGCCGAAAGCGTCCGTTCGGGTGCTCGCGGCAGCGGTGTTCCGCCTTGGTGCACTTCGTCGACGGCATCGGGGGTGCGGCCGTCTACTAAAGTTTGCGACGAGCATTCAATCAGGATGTCGGGAATCTTGTTGAATTGCCCGACTTGATATTGAAAAGTGTTTTCGATAATGAGACTAAAATGCGGGGTTTATAATAGTTAGGCATGCGATATCTAAGGAATTCATTTGATTAGGCATGCGATGTCTATGAAGGTTGCGGATTCCAACTGTTGTAGTTTACACTTTCTTTTCTGTGACCGTAAGTGTAATATGTGATATCGCCGGTTTCGTTGCTATATGTCAACGACAATTGGGATACGCATGTTTACTTACATTGATGACATGTGATGTTATGTGTTGCTGGATATGTTATATTGGATCGTCGTGTTTGAATAGCCGGGGGTTTTTATGTGTGATGAGTGTTTTTCATTTTCATTCATGTAAAAACTTGTATGTAATATTCTTTTATTGGGGCACTTCCAGGTTGCGGATGATGTCACCGTTTGTATATTATTTACTTTTCCGCACTAGAATAGACCCAATGAGGGGAGCACAAGTAACCGGGTTCTGGAGTCCAGTGGGAGACCAACTCGAGGAGTCGAGTCCGGGTCTCCTAACTCTAGAATTGGTCGGGTTGCTTGTCGCTCTCGTAGGGGTCTAGGGGTGTGGGTTTGGCTATTCATCGCGACCGTGGAATCCGTGTTTTATACTGGCTCGTATTGAAAACACGGACGTCCTAGTATATCCAATATTTCATATGTTTCTTCTGCTGCGATATCTGTGATGTGATCATGTGATATGTTCTGTGATGGATACATTATATAGTATATATGATATATTATATAGATGTTGCTTATGTTTTACACCCGCGCTAGCCCTGCCCTGCTCTGCCGTTAGTTACCTAACCTAACGGTGCACGAGGGGACATCGAGGCGAATGCGGATGGCATAAGTGTACGTCGTATTTATCTGTGATGTTTAGGTACTTAAATGATGGGACTTCATTAATGTGATTAATGAAATAAAAGAAACCTAAGATGTTGTAGAATCGAATTTCAAAAATAAAACAGGTAGCTACAGTTCTTGCTTTGCACAGAGGTATATGTGATATATCCTGCACCTTATTCGATGAGGAAAGGACCGAGATCCCTTCACCGGGAGTGACTCCTTTAGCAATAGCTGGCAGATGCTACACACTCGGTTTGTCTTTTGATTGCTTTTAAGAGTTTTGCTTTGCACAGTGATATATATGATATATCCCGCACCTCATTCGACGAGGAAAGGACCGACGATCCCTTCACCGGGAGTGACTCCTTTAGCAAAACTAGAAAAGCCTCAAAAACACTCCATTTCAAAATTCATTTGATTCTACAACGATATCAAGTTCATTACGCAATAGGTTTTCAGAAAAACCTGTCGTAGCCCTCCGTCATTTCAGATAAGTCATGTTTAGTATTCGTGCTGCGCTTGTTGACCTTGTCAAGGCGCAGTGTGCGGTAGCTAACCAGTATTTATCTGCTTATGCATATGATGCAGATTGGGTTAGGGTAGTCGTGCGGCCTTGTTGACCTTGTCAAGGGTCGTGCGGGTGGGTTTGATTCAATCAAGAAATGGTGGGTTGAACTTGACTTGCGGTCTATGGTTTGTTGACCTTGTCAAGGTCATAGATCGTTCGGGGCAAAATATTATCGGGAATTTCATGTGTTGAAATTTGCAATGAGATTGCATACCTTCTATGAGATAGTTGGATCCCGATACCCGCTGTGAGTAATTGTTACTCCTGGGAGAGTTTTACACATTACAATTAGCCGATCAAGTAGGTGTCTAGAAAGGTGTCAACGGGGTTACGCCTCTGGGAAAACGAGGTTTACTGTAATTAGGTTCGTGCGAAAGCACGGGGGACCTCCCTCAAAGTACCGACACTGGCCTGGCTGAAAGATTGGCGAACTTGTAGTGTGTAATTAATCCCGGCTAGTCTTTCCTTTTAGGGTTTGAAGGAAGATTTGATAAAAAGCAGTGGGAGCCATCCTGATTAGATAAAATAATAACCAATCTATTCTTGTAAGAGCGCACGCTGAGTGTTTTTTTCTCTCTCTCTCCAGGTAGCAACCATATCACGCCTTAATCAAGATAATAATATGGATATTGACCGAACCCGCTTGTTATACTGTGCTGGGGAACGTTGGTCCCGCTCCAACTTATAATTGTTATAAGACAGAGCAGGAAATTGGGGATTACCAGAATTCCCGTGCCGCCCAAACGAAGAGAGTGCATGCTGATGCATCATCTTCGGGTGTGTTCATTACAAAGAACTGTTTCTCTATATTCTCTACGTCCTGGGTATGTGATACCAGATCAGGATCCCAGATATGTAATTTGTTACATAGGGCTACAGAAAGGTAGAGAACTGAGAACGGGTGATAAGTTTCTTGAGGCAGAAAACGGGGCAAGAGTTGCAGCCAAGTCTGTTGGTCACTGTCACCCTGTATTAACAATACATTGATTCTGAACAAATGTTATTAGATACCGAACCTGATATACAAAATCATATCAGTCTCTTTAGTAGTAAAGAGAGTATATAATTTTGTAATGTTGGATAATGTTTTGAACATTTCCTATATCAAAAGTTGATCGGTTCAGGCACATTATCTAAAAGCATAAATGTTCTAAATCAAACTACAGTTCTTACTATACAGAACACACACAAGAGGATGAGTTCAGAAACGAACGAATTTTTCTTGAGGTATTGTAGACTAGGTCATATCAATGCGACCTGACTAGCTGAAGTTACATGTAGATGCATATTTAAATCAGTTTGAATTTACATCTTGTGAAACTTTCCATTCATGTCACAAAGATAAAATGACACCAGCTCTGTTTATTGAAAACAGAGAAAGAGTTAGTGAACTCTTGGGATGATACATGTTGATGTATAAAGGTCCCCTGTCTATACATGCCAAGACCGGTTCTTTGTACTTCGTTACATTCTCTAATAATCTCTCAAGATTCAGACATATGTTCCTGTTGAAACACAAGTCCGAACCTTTTGAGATATTCACAGAATATGATTTAGAAGTAGAGAACCAAAATACGGGTATAAGTATTATGTCCTTTGATGAGATCGAGGAGGAGAATACTTGAGCACGGAAATGCTGGATTATTCTAAAGGAGAATGAGATTCTCTCTCAGCATTACTCCTCCGTATACACCATAGCACGATGGTATATCGGGGCGGAGCAATCACACCCTATATGATAAGGTGTGCTCTATGATGAGTACTACTGAGTTACCTATTTCCTTTTTGGGAGTTATGCACTTGAGAAGCTGCATACCTATTGAATAGGGTTCAAATCAAATCAGTTGCCTACCACTTCATATTTGATATGATAAGGAAAGAGCCCATCTCTTAAGTTAGTTAAGATTTGGGGTTGTCCAGCCTACGTCTGAAAAGCAAAATCCGGACAAGCTCGAGGCAAGGTCTGTTATGTAGAACTGGAAATGTTCCAGCTATACAAACTGCAGCTGATGATTTGAAAGAACCAAAGGATTCAGGAGATTCCAACGAACCTCAGCCTCTCCGCCGATCTAGTAGGGTTCCTCACCCACCTGAGAGATATTTCGGTTTCTCTATGACAGTGGGAGCGAGGATTGCATCATGAGATGATGACCCAACTAGTTTTAAGCTGGCCATCAGGAGTAAGACTCTGTAAGAATGGCTGGATGCTTAGAGATCTGAGATGGAATCCTTATACACCAACAAAGTATGGACTTTGGTTGCTATATCTGAAGGGTTAAATCCCCATCAGGAGCAAGTATATCTTGAGAAGATTACTTGGTGTACATGGAAATGTTGAGACTTTCAAAGCTAGACTTATTAAAGGTTTGCATCATTGACCCGGTGTGGATCATGATGAAACCTTTCTAAGGTGCTATGCTTAAGTCCATTCAGATCCTACTTGCCACGGCTTCATACCATGACTACGATATATGGCGGTTGGGTGTCATGACTGCTTTTCTTAAATGATGTTTCAGAAAGGAGAGTCTGTAAGTACACAGTCAGAGGGCTTCGTAGACAGTGGGAGCAGCGGAAACGTGTGCAAGATGCTTTATGTGATAAAGCAGGCATCGCGGAGTTGGAACGTCTGTTTTGATGGATTAGTCAAAGAGTTTGACATCATCAAAATGGTAGATGAACCTTGTATAAACAAAAGGGTAGTAGGGAGTATGGTGGTGATCCTCGTAGAGTACGTGGATGTCATACTCTTGATAAGAAAGGAGTTTCCTATGCTATGCTCGGTCAATCTCCGCTTATCACAAGGATTCTCCATATAGGATCAAAGTGATACCTCCTAAATCCTGGGTTTTGGATCTATGAGATAGATCTAATTGCATGTTAGGATTCTCACTAGTTGTAGTGAGATGGTATCAATCGATCCTGGGGAGAATCACTGGAAGGGTTCCAGAGTGATAAGAACGAATGAAAGTCAGTCGCAGGTATTGTCTTTACCCTCAGTAAAGGGACGGTATGTTGGAAAAGTTCCAAGCTAGATACCGTGGCATACTAGACAATTAAGGCTGGTTACATCGCTACTTAAGATGCTACCAAGGAGGATGTTTGGTAGTTTATTGGTTCATGAGATGAACTACGTTCCAACCATTGTGAGACAATGGAGTTGTGGCTTATGCCAAGGAACGCCGGTCCCATCAGTGATCCAGACAAATTCTAAGGCAGTGTCACCTGATCATGGAGATGGTTGATCTCCAGGGTGATCGAGGTTAGGAGAGTAGACTCAGAGCACAACACGGCGGATCCACTCACAAAGGCCTTTTCCCAGAGAGAGACTTTTAAAGGATGGTTGAGTATGAGATACTACAACCACTGCTATCAGATGGCCCTAGTGCAAGTGGGAGATTGTTAGTTATATGTATGCCCTAGAAGCCATTACTGTACATAGGATGTATATTGTAGTGGATGCTGGGACATATATAGGGAGGACTTTCTTGCTCGACATGATAGTATGCTATCTGGTTACTCTTTACCTTAACGTGTACATTGATTGTCTCTCTGTTACATGTTGGTAAAGCCCTTAGGATGTGTACTTGACTACCTGGACTATGATGCGGATCATACTAGTGGGGACATGGTAGTCCATAAGTACATCCTTCAAAGTCCCTAGTCGTGGGTGTATCGAGACGGGGCATCGATATACCAGAGTAGACTAGCGTATACCTTCTCGACCTATACAGATGGGCGATGGATGATCCCATATCCATTGGTGTATGATATCAGAGATGATATACGGGTGCTCAGTGGAGACTGGGTACACTGGACGGACTCGCCGAGAACTCCCAGATGGTATTATACCTTACGTCAGATGGCAGTTCTCTGGTGACACTGGTACAAAGTAGTCTGTTGACCCGAGATCGTCATAGAGTCTTGTGTGGTTCCCACTGTGCTTTGATTTCCACCTTACCACGTCCAAGAGGGCATGAAAAACGGTGGCTTTTGGGTACAGTCCCGAATCACATGGAGGCAATGAGCGATAGGAGGGATTCGTCTCTCCCGGTATAGGGAGTTGATGTTGCGCTGTGTTCGATTGGCTATAACCGGAAATCCCTGGCCAAGGTTGCTGAGATTTACTGGTAAGTGTTACCAGTAGTTTCTCGAACTGTTATAGACCTCATATCGACACGACTTATCGAGCTATTGGGGTCTGACGTTTACCACCCCTAGGCGAGATATGCGACATATCAGACGATCAGACCGGACTGTACGGTAAGTGTTACTGGTTGGATTCACAGGAGTATGAGCGGGCTTGCTCGTCGATCTTCTGATCGCTCAATACCCGGGTGGCCGTTACGTTTAGCAGACCGCTTGCGGCTTGTGGGTGTTTGATATGATCATCACCTGCTGCCGGCGTATTGACGAGTCTTTAGAGTCCTACACAGAGGTTTCCTGGCTCAAGCGAAACGAAATAGGAGCGCATATGAGATATGTGCGGGACCGAGAATAATGCGTGTATGTGATACCGTATTTCATTCTCGCGATGAATTTATCGAATGGTTGTATGCGATATAACCTAGTTATCGAATCAAGGATTGATTCGATAAGTCGATACATTGAATATTAGTCGGTTATATGCGATATGACCGGATCGTTAAATCAAGTGTTGATTTAATGATTTAATGCATAATTATATATTTGATATATTATTTTGCATTAACTAGTATTGGTTCACTTTAAATGACTTTTCTTACTTGCATTGCACAAGTTGTATATGTGATATACTTTTGTGCACTTGATTGTATCATGTTTGATGATACATGTTTACTTGAGTTTGTGTAAAGATTAAACCATGGTTATATGAGTGGTTAGGGTTTTGTTTATTTACTTATTCATTTATTTATTTCTTTTGTTCATTTTGGCAAAAGAAAATGATAAATAGAAATGAAATGGTTGCAAGTTTTGTTTTTTCTTTGAAGCTTCATGAAGCTTTGACTAAGTGACCATTTTGTCTCATGCTTAACTCTAACCACTTCACTTAACCTTAATTTAGTCTCTACACTTGACCATGGTAATTATTATGATAAGTATTCTTTTTCTTTTCATTTTAAAATAACTTATCATAATATTTCTATCTTCTTCTTCTTCTTCTTCACATGAAGAAAGCTTGCCTCATCAATGGCAAGTGAAGAAATCAAGTGAGAAATCCAAAACTAAAGTGAACCCACCTCCTATTTCTTCATCCTCTACCTCTTGCCATGTAGTATAGGGTGTTTCCTTCACAAGTTTCTTGACTTGGTGAAGTTGGAGCTTGATCTAGTGATGCCTCGACGTAGATCATCTTCGGCATCGTCGTCGATGACCTAGCCCGCTTTTTCTCCGATAAAGCCGATGCAAGAGTCATGGATTCGATTTGAACAGCGAGGAGACATCATCACGGAGCTATGGAGGTGGAGAACCGGATCTACAAAGGTTGTATTTCCGTAACACTTTAGTTAAGTTGTTAACTAGCTCGTTGTTTCGCCTAAACTTCTAGCCAACGATCCGTATTAGGGTTTCTCGGCACCCCTAATTTTTGAAATTGGCATGGTTGATGCCTTGTGAGACCTCATTAGCATGCCTAGGAACCCTACATTTTCTTCACAAGTTTCATGACTTGGTGAAGTTGGAGCTTGATCTTGAGTTGTCTCGACGTAGATCATCTTCGGCATCGAAGTCGACAACCAAGCCCGATCATTTCTTCGACGAAACCATCGCCAGAGTCCGGGATCCGATGATCGCAGTGAAGGGACATCATCACGGAGCAATGGAGGTGGAGGACCGGATCTCAAAGGTTGTATTTTCCGTTCACTCTTAGTTAAGATGTTAACTAGCATCTTTATCGCCTTACCTCTAGTTACGATCTTGCTTAGGGTTACTTGGCACCTAGAAAATTTTTGAATTTGGCATGTTTGATCTGTTGTGGAACCTCATGGGTGTGCCTAGGAACCCTATAGTGGTATTAGAGCACATTGGGAATCACACAAGACTCTATGACGATCTCGGGTCTACAGACTAACCTGTACCAGTGTCACCTGAGAACTGCCATCTAACGTAAGGTATAATACCATCTGGGAGTTCTCGGCGAGTCCGTCCAGTGTACCCAGTCTCCACTGAGCACCCGTATATCATCTCTGATGTCAAACACCAATGGATATGGGATCATCCATCGCCCATCTGTATGGGTCGAGAAGGTATACGCTAGTCTACTCTGGTATATCGATGCCCCGTCTCGATACACCCACGACTAGGGACCTTGAAGGATGTACTTATGGACTACCATATCCCCACTAGTATGATCTGCATCATAGTTCAGGTAGTCAAGTACACATCCTAAGGGCTTTACCAACATGTAGCAGAGAAACAATCAGTGTACACGTTAAGATAAAGAGCAACCAGATAGCGTACTATCATGTCGAGCAAGAAAGTCCTACCTATATATATCCCAGCATCCACTACAATATACATCCAATGTACAGTAATGGCCTTGTTCCCCTCCGAAAGACGGCGCACAGGACCGCGATGTCCTGACGCTGAGATTCGGGGCAGATGCTATTTAGTTTTATCCGTCTACCTCTCCGAAGATGCCAAGTTAATTTATGGCACCGTGTATCGAAGGTTTAAACGGATGCGGCCGATGTAGCAGACTTTTTCAGATTCCCCCTCGTTTGAGGGGTTTTTGATTGTGGGGACGCTCTTCCCTGCAGACGCAAGCCCGTGCTGTTAATTACGCTACCGCATCGCAGTAACCACTTTCTCCTTCTCCAGAATTTCACTTCGTGTCATGTGTGTTCATTTTGTTCGTCGTTGCCCGTGGATTGTATACGGAGACTGGGTAATGCCGTCGCCCGTAGGACGTGGATTAGTCCAAATCCGTATTTACTTAGATTTGGGTTTGGTGTTTTTCGTTTAAGGATGCATTAGTCGCGTTGCGGCTAAGATCAACTTAAACGTTCGTTAAGAATACGTTAGTCCTGTTTTAGACTAGGATCAACTTAACGTAGTGATTAATTTAATTGTATGGCCATCAGGGCTCGTCACCTCTCTGACGTCGTTGAAGGATTACAACGACATGTATCAGAGGAGCTCGGAGATGTACCCTTGTACCAGAGTTGATTGGGAGTTTTATAATCCATTTGAATGTTTAAGGATACGTTAGCCGTGTTTGGGGCTAAGATCACCTTAAACGTTTGTTAAGGATACGTTAGTCCAGTTTGAGACTAAGATCGACTTAACGGGACCGTTTAGATCCGACAAAAGAGCATTTGGGCTCTATTGTGCCAGTTTAGGGACGTGGTGGTCCGATATTAGTTTAGGGACGTTTCGGTCCGATGTTAGTTTTGGGACGTTTCGGTCCGATATTAGTTTATGGACGTTTCGGTCCATTATTAGTTTAGGGACGTTTCGGTCCGATGTTAGTTTAGGGACGTTTCGGTCCGATATTAGTTTAGGGACGTTTCGATCCGATATTAGTTTAGGGACGTTTCGGTCCGATGTTAGTTTAGGGACGTTTCGGTCCGGTATTGGGTGTGTGGCCGTTGGGACCCGTCACCTCTTTGACGTCGTTGAGGAATTACAACGATGGATGTCAAAGGAGTTCGGAGATGTACCCTCGTACCGGATGTAGATTGATTTAGGAGAGCCATTTTGCTCAGCCAATTTAATTTAAGGACTTATGGCCACGATTGGGCTAAGTCCAGTAAAAAAAATGTCCAACATTATTTTTGCATTTCCTTTTATTTTTATTTGGGCTTTGCCCAGAAAAGATGAAGGGCATCAATTTGTTTTGGGCTCTGTTCTTTATGAATGATGCAGAGCATCAATTTTATTTGGGCTCAGCCCTTTTATTGCTTTTGGCCTGCTAGGTCTTTTTGATTTGGGCCTGGCCTTTTAAGTAATGCATTGCATTTGTGCAAAGCACCAAGAATATTTTAGATTCAAGGAAAGGAGTGCAGAGCACTTTTTAATTTCTTGATCTAAGTTTAGATCAAAGAAAAGAAAGAAATCTTTTCTTTCTTTCTGTCTCAGAGAACCAGAGGTTCATAGCAAGTGCAAGGCACTATTATTTTTATTTATTTATTTATTTATTTATTGAAGATCACTGATCTTGTTTTTTAGATCAATGATCTATTCTTTAAGAAAATTTTCTCTTATCTCAAAGGTTTTTACCTTCTTTTTTTTTATTCTCAAGGAGTTCTCAAAAGTTCTCTTCCTTCTTCTTCTTTTTTTTTTTAAAACCAGATCCTCCCTTTGAAATGAGGTTTGGGGTCCTTTTTATAGGGCTCAAGAATTAGTTAAATTCGTTCAATAAATCTTTTCCTGAGTGATTTGGGGAATTTTCCCCACCGTTGGATCTTTGATCCAAAGGCCCCTGTTTTACAGAAGAAATCTTCTTGTTTAAACAAGAACAGAAAAAAAATATCCTTAAATCTTCATTCTGTTGTTGCGCAACTCACCAGCGCGTGACACGTGTCGCGCAGTGAAGCGCTTGCGCAACAGCGCTTGCGCAACTGCGCAGACACGTGTCGCGCAGTGAAGCGCTTGCGCAACTGCGCAGACACGTGTCGCGCAGCGGTGCGCTTGCGCAGTTGTGCTTGCGCAACTGAGCAGACACGTGTCGCGCTGCCGTGCGCTTGCGCAGTTGTGCTTGCGCAACTGCGCAGACACGTGTCGCGCAGCCGTGCGCTTGCGCAGTTGAACGTTGCTTATGTTTTTTAAAGAGCCTTGCTCTGATTGGACGTACTGCCTTGGGCGTTGTGCTGCCGTGTCAACTTCTGACACGTGGCGCGTTGCGCGCAGCGCACGGGAACTGAAGCGTTGCTTCAAAATTTGAATTTTCAAAATTCAAGCAGAGCCTTGCTCTGATTGGGGGAACAAATGCCCCCCCCCCCACCGTTGCGCTCACGTGGCGCGCACGTGAGTGCAGCGGTGGCAAGACCCCGACCGTTGGATCATTGAGGTCAGGTGAAGAGACGCAGGCGTCTATAAATAGGACCCTTGGTCCTTTAGAAAATTCTTTACCAGTTCAAGAATTTTGACTCAGAGCCTTGCTCTTGCTTAAGAATTTTCAGAGCCTTGCTCTTGATTTTTTTCAAGAACTCCAGAGTTCATTACTTAGGATCACCCTAGGTAAAAATTTAGATTAATTTAAATTAAATTTAATTAACAGAGCCTTGCTCTTATAGATCTTTGATCTAAAGAAAACCCCTTTGGGGTTTCTTCAACAGAGCCTTGCTCTCATAGATCTCTGATCTAAAGAAAACCCCTTTGGGGTTTCATCAATAGAGCCTTGCTCTCAAAGATTTAAAGAGATCTTGTTCCTGGGTTTTAACCCATGAACAGAGCCTTGCTCATAGATCAAATGTAGATCTCCACCCCCTATTTTTATATATATATATATAAATAAAAAAATGGAGAACTCCTAAAAGTTTCCCTGGATCTTTAAGATCCCAAAATTTTTCTTTTAATCCTTAAGGGTTATGGTTATCATTACTATTACAGAGCTAGGCTCTTTTTTAAGAAGTTTTATTCTTTTGAGACCAGAGTTTGACAAATGTCACTCTGTGACAGAGCTTTGCTCTAAAAGAGGAGGTTTTCTCCTTGTCTCTAGGGGTTTCCCCCAATGAGGATATTCTCTTGGGGGTCTTTTTCATTAACTGACAGTCTCATCCAATGATGGGACTGTCTTATCAAATGATGCGCCGTCATCTAGATTTTGTGGGTCCCCTTTGGTCCCCTACCCACTGCATTGTAGTATGATGTAGGACTTTGAAATGTGAAGCATTGGAACACTAGCGGTTATATTTTTTTTTCTTTTTCTACAGGAAACATGTCTGAAGATTTGTCTTTCCCTTTCGTTCGCTCAGAAGGAGGGTTCCCACATTCGCCAGTGGACCGGGTGGTGTTCGCCTTGATTAAAGATCACGATCCTGAGTGCAAGAGACTTCACCTGTGGGGAAGGTGGTACAGCCAAATCATCCAAGGCCGTCGCAGCTTCAGCTCCGCTTCGCCCTCTGAGCCCATAGCTACGATCCCTTATGCGGACAAGCCCCCGGTGGAGTATGCCTGGAGGTTAAAAATTGGAATTCCGACGACCTCCTTCAGCCTGCAATCGGTGCCATTCCGGTGCAGCCGCCGCCGGCTATAGATATCTTGGGGAGACGAATCTGTCAGGGTGAAGCACGCCCTTGGGGACAGGCTTATAACATTGGATTGATCCCACGGCCGCTTGCCGGATATTTGCAATGGGCCCGTTACATTTTGGCGACGAAGAGGGCTCTCCTGACGACGATTGGTTTATACTCGGCTGTCTACGTCTCGCTTTTCGAGTATCCCTCTCCTCCGACGTGGTGGATAAAGGCCTTCATCGAACAATGGAATATCCCCACCCATACCTTCCTGACAGCGGATAGGGAAGTCTCCATCTCTCTGGAGGAGTTTGCTGAGATTTCAGGTCTGCCAATGAGGGGAGAACACTACGAGGAGCTGCTTCCTCCTGACGAGTATGTCTTCGCCACCAAGCAGCTTGTATTTGACTTAACTCCGGAAAATGCCATTCAGCATCAGCACCCGGGCTTGGTGAAGGTGTTGGAGATTTATGAGGAACTCCATTTGGAATCGGGCGACCGGGGCGTCAGTTTCACGGATTTCATTGCTCGTTTTATCCGCCCGGAGTTCCTATCAGAGCAGGGCGAGAAGTTCGCTCAGCTTGCTGACCCCTTTGGTTTCGGCTTGGACCGCCGACCTTCATCGGAAAATGACCAGCGGGATTTTTATTTCCCCGGCACTGCCAGCGTCCCTTTCTCAGAGATCGCCGTTCCTGGCATGGACGAGGAGACTTTTTTCATAGGGTTCTTGGGTCTATGGCTATGCAGCTTCGCGCTTCCCATGCACCCACGCCTCATGCGGTCCTCTGTCTTTTACCCGGCGCATCGAATGGCGGCTGGTTTACAGTTATCAGTAGGGATCGCCGGGCTGGCTTACCTCTATAATAGACTTAGCATAGCGGCGGATGCTAATGAGCCTGGGGTACAGCCTGCTAACTTCCCGATGCACTACTTCACTTCTTGGATGGAGCTGCATGTGCGAGGGGTGTTTGGTGCCCATAAGACTCCTCCGTTTTTTGAGAAATACAGACTCCCAAGAATCATGCGGTTGGTCGGGGCTTCAATTGTGGTTGCACCTCCGCGGGAGTCTAGGGGACTGCTCCTGCGTTCACATCTAGTCGGAGCGAAGACCTCTTTTATGGATAAGGTCATCACCATAGGCTCCGAGACCACTAAGTCAGTAGTGTCGCTGCGTGATGACTTTAAGGGCGGGGTTTCTGTACTGAAGGCTCGGGAAATCCTTCACCTTTACTCCATTCGGCCGGGCTACCTAGTATTTAGGCAGAATGAGACGGCTCTCTTTATGAGGTATAACCCACATCGATTTGCCCGACAATCGAGTTACAATCAAGGGATCCCGATGGAAGCCTTTCTGGAAACACCCGCGGCCAACCAAGGGGGAATAAGAAATGCTATGCATCATTTCACCCGGCTCAATACAGGCTCTTATTTTTTTATCAGTGAGCCTAGCTGTGCCCCCAAAATAATCCATCCGTATGTAGCCTGGTATGCACATGCTATGGGCCCAATCATTTTAATGGAGAAACGCCTGCTGGTTGACCGTAGGGGTGCGCCTCCTGGTGGTGATCGCAAGGCTCCCTTGCAGCCAAGGCTCCCGGTCGTCCCTCCGCTAAAAGAGGCTGGAGTCGCTCGACCGCGCGTGTTGAGCCCCCCGCGGGGATTGCCACTGCCTACTACGGTGGATGCACCGCCAGCGCCCCGTGCTCCCACGAAGACGGTTAATGTGGAATCACCAGGGTCCGGCGCAGGAGCAGAGATCGGGACCCGCCGCCCTAAAGTGGCTGCCAAGCGCAAATCCGCTCCGGGTGGGTCTAAAGCTGGTGGACTGCAGAAGAAGAAGAAGTCCGCTCTTTCCCTCGATGCGATCCTCAGCTTAAAGCCTGCGGCTCCTCCCGCCGAGGCCATATGTGAATACGGCAGCAATGAGGGTTTCGTGGTAGATCCTGCGGACACCAATCTGGCTGCCGCCATTGCAGCTTCGGAGCGATCGGCTAGGCTCGAAGCGATGCTAAGCAAACTCGCTGAGTCCGGTAATCATCAGACGCTTCATTTGTCATTTTATTGCACCTTGTATTATTATCTTTAACTAACATTTGCTCCATTTTCAACAGGTGTCTCTACTGAAGAGGCTATTGCTGCCTCCCTGAAAACCTTCCAGGAG
Organism: Agapanthus africanus; assembly: GCA_030015575.1. NCBI lineage: Eukaryota > Viridiplantae > Streptophyta > Magnoliopsida > Asparagales > Amaryllidaceae > Agapanthus > Agapanthus africanus. Next base: position 437,783,919 of record CM057338.1, read on the forward strand.
GAGGAGGAGAAGCGTGCCCTAGCAGGCGCTGGTATGTTTCACCCCTTTCTCTTTTATAAGGAAAGTTTGTTGTCTTTTTATGATGGTCAACCTAACCTTCTTTCGTTTCTTAGCAGGGGTTATATCAGTTGATGCGGGGATCCTTCCCGAGCCTGTTACTGAAGTCCCGGCTTCATCGAAGTTGCCACAAGAGCCTCGGCTTGACAAAACGACGAGGGATGCCCTGAAAACCTTAGAGGCTTCCCTATTCACGGACGAGGACACCTCAATTAGGGAAGCTCTAGTGGCATCCGTCTCAACGGCTCGGGAGGAGCGGAAGCGGTTGAGACGCGAAGCAAAGGCGCATAGAGCTGCTTTGGCCGCGGGAGCGGGTCCCAGTACCATTCCTCGCGCTGACACTCCTTCTGAAGAGGCCCCTGTCGCCGTGTCTACTGCTTATAGGCAAGTGGCGCGTGCGGCCCGAAGTGCAAACAATAAATCCCCTTCAGGTAGCATCTCTTTCAGAACCTTGTTGTAAGAATTATTATAAAGCCATTGGCTCATATGCATTCCATCTTGCAGGACCAAGTCCGACTGAGGGGGAGGCGGAGACCGTTGAACCCAGGGAAACGGCGGAAGCAGTGCCTGCCGAACCTGAGCCGACGGTGAGGCGGTCATTGGGGCCACGGGACCTGAAACAGAGGTTGAGGAATCCGCCGCCGAGAGGGTCATTGATACCGCTCCTGACGTGGCGGTAGATGAGATGATTGTCTTAACCGAGGCGAAGGCGGTAGAGGGCGAAGCGCTCGAGGCTGGAGACCTCGCGGTGACGGTGGACGAGACAACCGTGACCGCAGAAACCGAGGGAGTATCGGGTGAGGCGGCGACGATTCCTGAGAAGGAGCGAACCGCTCTTTCCCAGGAATCTGGTAATACTCCGATCATAGCCCTCCCCGCGTATGGTTCCTTGCCGTCTCCCGGGCTCGCGAGCACAACAACGGTTCCCATCGAGTCGGGTGATGAGGCTACGGGCGGTGGTCTCATGTCGATGGATGAGGGGATTGCTTCAGTTTCTGCTGGTAGCTCGTCGGGTAAATTTTTGAGTCACCAGCGTTCCCCCTTTTTTCTATATATCTTGCGATCTCTTCTAACAAGCTTGTCTTTGCAGGTGCGGCCAGTGCCGATGCTCCATTGCTCGAAGGGGCACCGTCGACTACTGCTTTGGCGGTGGTCACCTCTCCGCCTTCCCTTGTACCATCACGGATGTTGGAAGGTATGGATTCACGACTCATGCATTAATCTTTCAAAAATGTAGCTTTGCACTAACGTTATACCATTGTGCCTTTGCAGGAGTGCTCTTCGATCATTTATATCAAGTGTTGCTCCCACACTTCTCTTTCCCATCCGAACTCGCTTCTCCCTCTGGTGGCGCCGGTGAGTATACTTTCACTATAATATCTTTATTTACCTCCTTTTTTCTAGCAATGGGATAATTTCTGACTTTTCCTTTTCTCTATTGCAGTGCCACAAATCGAAGGAGGGGATGCAAGACCTGCCGTGCTACCTGCCCTTCCGGCTTTGCCGTCCGTTGCAGCTGGTATAGTAAATTTCCTTTTTTGGTAACCCTTCAACATCTTCTGAACCATCGTTTAACCATGTTTTGTTTTGCTGCTATTGTTCCGGCTCCGGTCCCCTTTGAGGCTCGCGTCCTTTCACCGGCAGGCCCTTTCTTGAGACGTCCATCTTCAAAGGGTGTTGTGATGAGTTTGGGCATGCTGAGCGGGTACATTGAAGAGCTCAATGTGGACGCTCTCCCTTCTGCCGTAGATTTTGCCGCGGAGGTTAACCCGATGTTGGCGGCGCTCGTAAATTTTCATAACGAAGGCGTCGTCGAATCTTGGGTTAACCACTGCAGGGGAATCGAGGCTTATCTATATCGGCTGGAGTCGACGCGCCCTTCTCCCGAAGTTTTAGCCCTGAGCACCCAACGCACAACTTGGCTCGAGCAAAGCACTTCGCACTTCCGCCACTTGGAACAAGAAGCAGCTTCAAGACTAAGGGAATGCCAAAAGACCTCGAACGAAACGGCCCATCTGCGCGCTGAGGTTGAGGCGAATGCTGCCCAAGTGAAGACTATCTTCGAGGGTCTCTTGGAGCGTATCTCCCATGGGCTAAACTTGAAGCGGAAGCTTGACGTAGCTGAACGCAATATCCCAAGTCGGGAAGCTGCCTATCAGGCCGTCAGGGAGCAGCTTGCGTCGGTCTTGCAGCAGCGAGCCCAAGTGGAGGCAGAGCTGGCGGTGGTAGCCGATCGAGAGAAGACGTGGAAGGAAGTATGCGAGCAATTGCTAAATCTATGCAAGACGCTTCCTTCCCAGTAATTTCTCCTTGTATCATTTGTACTTGTAAAATATATGTATATATATCTTTTTTATTCTTTAGTACAATGTATCCTGTACCCAGTCAATATTCATGAATAAAAGATACACATTTTTGTAACGTCCTGTGTCATTTCTTCACCTTTTTCATTCTTTTCAGCATGACATATTTAATGCACCTTATTGATAGATAACTTCATTTCTCCCAGAGATAACGATGGCCTAGACTGCAGGTTCAGATCTGCCGCCTAGGACTTTTCAACTCTATGAGCCGTGAGGGTCTCGTAGAGACTTTTCTTCCTACGAATCGAGAGGATCTCGTAGGCGGGCTTTTCTCCTTAGGAATCGCGAGGATTCCTAAGTGTGGTTTTCTCTTACAAGTCGTAAGGCTCCTGCAAGAGTTTTTTCTTTCTCACGAGTCGAAGGGACCCATAAGCGGTTGTTTCCCTCCTTATCGAAACTCGATTTTAAAGAGTGAGTCCCGCGTATAGTATGCAAGAAACCAATTTAGATCGACTTGTAGGGTCCCACTGTTCAGGAAGCAAGTTCTCCTACCTCTGATGCCTGAGGCTTCATTTTGCAGACCAAGAAGCAAGTTCAATTTGTTGAAGAAATCCCTTTTCTGAAAGATTTGGCGGGATTTCCCCCACCATCGGATCTTTGATCTAGGGGCTTCTGTTTTACAGAAGATAATAACCGAAAAGATTTCTTCAGAACCTTTTTGTTTAGCGCGAATGCTCCAGGGTATGACGCGTGTTGCACAGCACACAGTGCAGCGCAACTGCGCTAGCACATCTACGCCGACACGTGTCATGCAGCGCACGACGCATACGCCGCTGAAGCGTTGCTTCCCTTGGTTTTGCTTGAAATAGAGCTTTGCTTTGGCTGGGTACGCTGCTTTGGGGTGCTGTGCTGATGCGTTTGCGCCGGACACATGGCGTGTAGCGTGCAGCGCAACGCAACTGCGCTAGCGCTTCCGTGCTGAAGCGTCGCTTCTTCAAGACAGAGCTTTGTTCTGATCGGGGAAGGATGAAGCGACGCTTCATCTCCTGTCTCGAAATTCGAACGGAAATTCGCTCCAATTAGGGTAAACTGCCGTGACGACTCTTGGGAGTCAAAGAGGCACTTGAGGCCTATAAATAGGACCTTTGGTCCCCTCCAGATACTTATCATCTTCCAGATTTCCATTTTTGAAGACTTCAGAGCTTTGTTCTTGCCTTTAAGAACTCCGGTGCCTTGCCCCTTTTTTTAAAGTTTTTTAGAAGAACTTCAGGTAAAATCGATTCTTAGATCAATCTTAAATAGCAGAGCTCTCGTCTAGTGGGTTTCATCTTTGAACATAGTTTTGCTCTCTAGGAATTTAGTCATCCATGTATATTATTGCTTTTCTATTGTTGATCTTCCTGTAATATTTTCTCCAGGCATAATGGCGGCGGTGCATCTATACAGTCTGCATGAGTTCATTACCTACGATGATATCCGCGCTCAGGGTCGTCAACAAAACCAGGAGTTTACAGACGCTGAATGTGCAGAAGTTATGGGTCGTCTGAACGCAAGCGGTGGTTGGCTGTTGCCTCGTCGTTCGGCTCTTTTGAAAGTCGTGCTGGGAGCAATATGGAGGGCACTTCCGGGTCTTCACGAGGCCCTACCACTCAATGCACTGGATGATGCCGAGGACAAGGTGCATTCAGTGCACCTGACAGGGCTGATCTCGAAGAAACGACGTAACGACCTCATTGACATCCTGCATCAAGTGTTTCAGCAGACGACGATCATTGCTGCTTATCAAAGGCCGGAAGGGCTTGCCGATGATATCGACACCGAGGAGCGCGAGAGACTGCGCATAAGAATAATTAGAAATGCCAGAAGAACTCTGGATGGCCTTACTTTTGATTTCCTCAATCCGTGTCCCGGATCCGAGGTTATACCGTTGTAATAATTCGAACAATGTTTCTTATTCATTATTCTTATGCTTGTAAAAACTCTTAGCGGTATGAATGAAAACCCTACCCTTTTCTATTTCAGCTTGTCTTATTTCTCGTCCTGAGTCTTCTGTCCATGCATAAATGAATGCGTCACGCATGCCAGATCAAATGTAGAACGGATATTCTTTCTGTCATCTTCTTTCTTTTAATGTCAGTAGGCTGTCTTAATAACCATGGTTGATGGATGTCTAAAACGAGTATTCCGACTTCCTCAGGAAATAGCGATGGCTTAGGCCGCAGGTTCGGGTTTACCGCCTAAGACTTTTCAATTCTATGAGCCGTGAGGGTCTCATAGAGGCTTTTCTCCCTACGGATCGAGAGGATCTCATAGGTGGATTTTCTCCTTAGGAATCGTGAGGATTCCTAAGTGTGGTTTTCTCTTACAAGTCGTAGGGATCTTGTAAGAGAATTTTCCCTCTTACGAGTCGAGAGAATTCGTAAGCGGTTGTTTCCCTCCTCGTCGAAATTCGACTTCGGAGAGTGAGACCCGTGAGTAGTACGCAAGAGACCATTTTGGATTGACTTGCAGGGCCCCATTGCTCAAGAAGCAAGTTTTTCAATCCTTGCTGTCTGAGACTTCTTCTTAAAAATTGAGACGAATCGGGAATTTGCTCGCGGAGAGGGTGATGGCTCTGCGAGTTGACATGAGTTAAGAGGCTCTCATCACGGAGTGTTTGTATCCGTGAGTCGAGGAGTTTGCTAGGGATTATTTGTTTCCCGAGCGCCAAGGATTATTTGTTTCCTTGGGATTTGAAACGAGTCGAGGATTCCTACGAAGGCACTGGTGGCTCTGCGGGTCGACGCGGATCAGGAGGCTCTCGTCAAGGAGTGTTTGTATCCGTGAGTCGAGGAGTTTTGCTAGGGATTATTTGTTTCCCAAGCACCAAGGATTATTTGTTTCCTTGGGGTTTGAAACGAGTCGAGGATTCCTACGGAGGCACTGATGGCTCTGCGGGTCGACGCGGATCAGGAGGCTCTCGTCAAGGAGTGTTTGTATCCGTGAGTCGAGGAGTTTTGCTAGGGATTATTTGTTTCCCAAGCACCAAGGATTATTTGTTTCCTTGGGGTTTGAAACGAGTCGAGGATTCCTACGGAGGCACTGGTGGCTCTGCGGGTCGACGCGGATCAGGAGGCTCTCGTCAAGGAGTGTTTGTATTCGTGAGTCGAGGAGTTTTGCTAGGGATTATTTGTTTCCCAAGCACCAAGGATTATTTGTTTCCTTGGGGTTTGAAACGAGTCGAGGATTCCTACGGAGGCACTGGTGGCTCTGCGGGTCGACGCGAATCAGGAGGCTCTCGTCAAGGAGTGTTTGTATCCGTGAGTCGAGGAGTTTTGCTAAACACACTGGCTTCTTCGGTTGAAATGAACCGTCGAGGTTTGGCTTCGTCGTCTGACGGAGTCTGTTGGGAAAGTATGGTTCCCTCTTTGTTTACGCCCTTGGATTGTATACAGGGATCGATGTGATCTTAACTGTAGGGCCAAAATTTTATCATCATTATTTTTTTTTGTTTTATTTCCGCGATGCTCTATCATTTCAGCTTTTATATCGCGAAGGTCGCGATCGCCCAATCATTTCGGCTATTTTTCGCGGTGCCCAATCATTTCGGCTGTTTATTTTATTTCCACTCGCTGCTTTTTATTGCGAGTTGCCCAATCATTTCGGCTATTTCTTCATGCATATATTTTTACTTGCTGCTTTTTTTTATTGCAAGTTGCCCCATCATTTCGGCTATTTCGTATGCATGTACGGTCTACTGGCTTTTCGCCGTGAACCTGAACTTGGACACTAATTTTGGCATCAGCACCGTTACAACTGGGATGTTGCCAGGAGCGAATCATCATTTGCTTCTGTCATTGTCGAACAAAGGAGGCTTAGCGACCAGGGTTAGGGTCCTGTCAACTAAGGCTTTTGACTTTATGAGCCGTAAGGGTCTCACAAAGCTATTTCTCCCTATAAGTCGTCAGGATCTTATAGGTGTATTTTCTCCTTAGGAATCGTGAGGGTTCCTAAGTGTTTTGTTCCTCTGTAAGTCGTAAGGATCCTACAGGAGGGTTTTCTCTTTGCAAATCGAGAGGATTTACAAGGGTTATGCGAACATATCCCCAGTCACGGATGGACCTTGGTTAGGGAAATGTTTATTCGCGCCCATGGATTGTATACAAGGGTCAGTATTGAGCCACTTATAGGGCAATATCGAAAGTTGTGGGGGTTGCTTAAGCACAGGTTTAGATCTCTGTAACTTAAGACTTTCAAACCTTACGAGCCGTGAGGGTCCCATAAGAGCGTTCTCCTTACGAGTCGTGAGGATCTCGCAAGTGTATTTTCTCCTTAGGAACCGTGGGGATCCCTAAGTGTGTTGCTCCCTTATGAGTCGTAAGGATCTCACGCGGGTGGTTTCTCCTTACAAGGTCGAGAGGATCTTGTAAGTGTTCTTTAACGAGGTTGCGCCCTTTCAGGTTTTCACAAACACTCGCCGGTAGTCCTGCTGTTTTTACTCACGGAGCCCTTTCGGGTTTTCATCCGTGCCCATTTTGCTTATGGACATACCATTTTTTTTTATTCTTTTTATTTCCTTTTTCTCTTTTTTTTTTTACGAGGTCGCGCCCTTTCGGGTTTTCACGAACACTCGCCGGTAGCCCTGCTGTTTTTACTCACAGAGCCCTTTCGGGTTTTCATCCGTGCCCCTTTTTGCTTATGGACATACCGTTTTTATTTTATTTTATTTTTATATATTTTTTATATCTCGTCAGTCTAAAGATGCTGCGGTAGTAGTTTAAAGACGTTTCGGTCTGCTATTAGTTTAAGGACATTTCGGTCCGCTGTTAGTTTAAGGACATTTCGGTCCGCTATTGAGAAGCTGGCTACTGCTTATACAGTTTGAGCTTAGGAAGATAGCGAGCGGACATAATCGTCGTCATCTATCGTTGACCTAGGCTGTGGCTCATTAAGCGTAGTATTTCTTTAGGAAGCGACCGTTTATTGGTCTGAAAGGCCTTTCACCGTGCATGTCCATGAGTAGATAGGCCCCACCCTGGTAAACTTTATCTATGATGTACGGGCCTTCATAGTTCGGCTCAAATTTTCCCCGCTTGGCGCGATTGGGGATCATAGGCCTTTTGATCACTAGCACGAGTTCGCCTTGGTGGAATGTCCTCGGTCGGGTCAATCTTTCGTATGAGCACATCATCTTTGCTTTATAGGCCTCCAGATTTTGTTGCGCTATGAGCCGTGTTTCTTCAAGGGCGTCAAGCTCCTCAAGCCGAAGATGAGCATTTTCTTCGTCCGTCAGCTCGTAATGGACTGCCACTCGTAGAGAGGGTAACTCTACCTCAAGAGGGAGTACTGCTTCCGTACCGAACACCAACGCGTATGGCGTTGTGTTTGTAGCTGTCTTGAACGTGGTTCGATACGCCCAAAGAGCTTCTTGCAGTCTTTCATGCCAGTCTTTCTTATTTCGGGACACTGTTTTCTTTATAATTTTCGTCAAGGTCTTGTTGAAGGCTTCGGCGAGACCGTTAGCTCGTGGATTATAGACTGAGGAATATCTCCAATCTATGTTATGCTGCTGTGCGAAGCGGCTGATTTTATGACTTCGGTAGGCTGGCCCGTTATCGGAGATGATCCGCCTCGGAGTTCCAAACCGATATATGATGTGCGTTTTGAAGAAATGGAGGATATTCTCCGTCTTCACTTCTCTCAATGGTACTGCTTCTGCCCACTTAGAGAAGTAGTCAGTCGTTGCTAGGATGAAACGATGTCCTTTAGACGATGCTGGTTCGATGGGGCCGACTATATCAGTCCCCCACATTTCGAATGGCCAGCTAGCTACCATCGGATGCAACGGATTTGGGTGCTGGTGGATGAAGTCCCCATGAATCTGGCATAAGTGACATTGCTTCGCATATTCGATGCAGTCTTGAATCATCGTGGGCCAGTAATAGCCCATCCGTTTGATCTTCAACTTCATCTTTGGACCTGCTTGGTGAGAACCGCAGATTCCGTCATGAACTTCCTGAACGACTCTTTCCGATTCGTCTGGTCCTAAACATCTCAGCCACAGAGAATCGAATGACCTCTTGTATAGAGTATCATTGACGAAGGCGAAAGACAGAGCTCGTTTTATGAGTTGATGTCTTGCGGACGCATCTTCGGGCATTTGGTGGGACTTGAAGTAGTCTATAAAGACTTCCCTCCAATCCTCAACCTTCTCATGTTCTTTTATTTGCAAGGTCGCTTGTTCAGTCACTCCCTTCTCTTCGGGTGATTCCGAAGGTATTTCTGCGGGGGCGAGCACCTGACGACTTTGTACCATGATTCTAACGTCATCGAGGTTCTCGTCAGCCATTTCTTTAGCAAGTTTGGCCAACGCGTCCGCTTTGCTGTTATCCGCGCGTGGTATGCTCTCCAAAGTATAGGAGGGAATTCGGGTTAGCAGTTGTTGCACCTTTTCACCGTATTTTACCAATTCCGGTTTGCATGTTTGGTAATCGCCGTTTACTTGACTAACGACCAGTTGCGAATCTCCGTATATGAGGAGGTTTTCAATTCCCATGTCAATGGCGATCTCGAGGCCTGCTATCAGAGCTTCGTATTCGGCTTCGTTGTTTGTCCTCGGTTCCGTCAGGGAGAACGCGTAGCGCATTATCCCTCCTTGTGGAGTTATAAAGATGAGTCCTACCCCCGATTTGATTATAGGGGTACTTTGTTTGCGCTTCTTCACGGAAGATGCTCCGTCAAAATAAAGCTCCCATCGGGTATTATCACCATCGATCGCATCAAACGCATGTTCGTCTGGAAGATCGCAGTTTAAAGGAGAGTCGGCTGGTATTGGGTGCTCAGCAAGGAAGTCGGCGATGGCCTGGCCTTTTACTGCTTTGAGTGGTCGATATGCTATCGAGAACTCCATTAAGAGCAGGGCCCATTTAGCGAGTCGTCCTGTCAATATGGCCTTTGACATTAGATATTTGAGAGGGTCCACCTTTGAAATGAGATAGACTTCATGCGCTAATGCATAATGTCTAAGCTTTGTTATTGCGAAGATCAACGCCAGGCAGTGTTTTTCAATAGGGGAGTAATTGCTTTCTGCCCCCAGCAGCACTCGACTTAAATAGTAAAGTGCTCTTTCTTTCCCCTGGTCATTCTCTTGTGCCCATAATGCGCCCAAAGAACCTTCAAGGGCGGCCGTGTAAAGAATGAGAGGCTTTCCCTTCACTGGAGCAGCCAACACTGGAGGGTTTTGCAGGTACTGTTTGATCTCGTCTAGTGCGCCTTGGCACTTTTGATCCCAGACGAACGGGGTTCCCTTCTTCATCAAGTGGCTGTAAGGGCGGCACTTTCCTGAGAGGTTGGCTATAAATCGCCGTATGTACGCGAGCTTCCCTTGGAGAGACCGCAGCTGTTTGAGAGTTCTCGGCGGAGGCATTCCCATGATTGCCTTGATCTTGGACGGATCTATCTCGATACCTCGGTGTCGAACGGCGAATCCCAGGAATTTGCCCGAGGAAACCCCGAATGCACACTTCAGAGGGTTCATCTTCAAGTTGTATTGTCGAAGACGTTGAAATACGGTCTTCAGATGCTCGAGATGTTCCTCATATGATTTGCTTTTAACAACGAGGTCGTCGATATAGTACTCAACAATTTCGTGTATAAGGTTATCGAAAATCTTCGTCATGGCCCTTTGGTAGGTTGCACCGGCGTTCTTTAAACCGAAGGGCATTACCTTGTAACAGAATATTCCCAAAGGAGTCCGGAAAGCCGTATGTTTCTGGTCTTCAGGGTGCACTTTTATTTGATTATATCCTGATGAGCCGTCCATGAATGAGAAAATCTCATGCGTGGACGTATTGTCTATCATTAGTTCGGTGACTGGTACTGGGAAATCATCCTTCGGGCAGGCTTTGTTGAGATCCCGAAAGTCCACGCATATGCGCACCGTACCATTTTTCTTCATCACTGGGACGATATTAGCAATCCATTCAGGGTATTGAACCTCTTGGATAAAGCCGGAGTCTATCAGCTTTTTGACTTCCGCGTTGATGCTCATTTCGAGCTCAAGCCGCATTCTTCTCGGCGCTTGTTTGACCGGCTTGACACTCGGGGATATTGCCAGTCTATGTACAGCAACTTCTGGATCAAGTCCCGGCATCTCGGAATAGTTCCATGCGAAGCAATCTTTATGCTGTACAAGGACGTCCTTTAACGCAGCCACCTTTTCCTCGGACAGCAGCTCGCTGACGAATGTCGGTCGCGGATCGTTTATCGTCCCCAACTCAATTTTCTTGAGGTTATCCGCAGTGGTATGTATGCCGTCCTCCAGTTCTTTCGGAGCTGGGGGAAATTCTGAGATCACCTCATCATTGTTGTTTTCGAAGCACCAGGGAAGGCTGTCCACATTCTCGGACTCCTCTTTTAATATCGTTATCATACGACAGGTGCGAATTTTCTGCCAATCCCAATGTGGAGCTGGTTCTTCTTTCATGGCCTTAGGCTCGTGCTTTTGTGGTGGTGCTACCCTCCAGTTGTTGGACAGAGCAAATTTACCAAGCTGATATTGATCTTCGACCCAATTCTTGAAGGTGAAGCAATCTTCAAGAGGATGACCTACTACTCGATGGTAAGAGCAATAGTCCGGGTGTGAGGCTTCGCCTGCTTGTTCGGGGTGCTTGGACTCCGGCAATGTAAGCATTTGATGTTTTAGAGCAAGCTCAAATATCTTCCTTGTTTTGTTCCGAGGAAAAGAGTATGCTCGACTCATTTTCTTCATGAGGGCTAAGTCAATAACGCTCGACTCTCGGATACGTGGTTTCTTAGCTCTGCCTTGTGGTTGTTGAGCCTCTTTTCTGCCCTCTGACTTGTTTTTGCTTTCGCGTCGAACCTTTTTTGTAGCAGGTTGAGCAGCCTTTCTATCCTTCACGGCCTGTCGGAGAAGGCGTTGCGTCTTGGCTTTCTCATAGATGGCCGTCTCGCGATTGTGGTCATCTCGGACTTTTTGACCAGCTTCCCTTATAAGCCTGTCCATTTGTTCTTCAAATGATGGACCGGGCACTTTTTCATCAGGAACTTTTACTGGCTTAGGATTAGCGTCCTCCCATTGAGCGTCCGCATCTTCATCGAAGTCATACATGACATAACAGCTATTTACTAGCTCTCGTTTCTTTAGCCGGATGTACCCAAGCCCTTTTGTTTCCATTCTCCCGTTAGGCAGTTTGCGTTGGGTCCCGGGAACATTCCAGACCCTGTCATAGAATTTAGCCTCTCTAACGGTCTGTCTGAAGGATATCCCTTGGCGTTTCAGCAGTTTCTTCAAACCTTCGGTATAATATCTGGGAAGACGGATATGCTGAAGCCTGTCGAGCGGGGGATCCACGCCATGCCAAACTTCTTTTTCCACCTTGTTTTCTTTAGAACGGTAGAATAGGATTGCCTTCTCGCCTTCCCGTCCGGGAGGGATATAAAATGTCTGCAATTCTTCTACACTGTTGGTGTTGAGTGCATCCAGTTCTTTGTAATGTTCAAGCTGTACCATGGTTATCTGCAGACTTCGCTCTTCATCAGCGGAAGCCCGTATTGAAGGATGAGCAGAGAATACGACATGGACCTCATCCTCCGAATCACTACCAAAGACCAATGTAGGAGTGGACGGTCCTGGCTTGTTATGTCGGGGCGGACCCGAATAAACGATCTCCTCTTCTTCCTCGGTATCACTGCCGAAGACAGGGATGGTGGCGTTAGTTTTATTTTTCGGCTTGTGACACTTCTCCGTGTCTTCGAAATCCGGCAAGAAGTATTTGGCATCTTCGTATTTGCGGACCTCGTTCACAGAGAACGGGTTCAGTTCTCCCGTCACGGTATACTCGAAACCATCCTTAAAATACTTCATACACTGATGTTGTGTAGAAGGGATGATGTTGTACTCGTGTAACCATGGTCGGCCGAGCAAAGCGTTGTAGCATGTCTTGGCATATATGACGTGGAACTTAATGTCCGTGACGAGTAATCCGAAGCGTAGCGTCAGTATCACAGATCCAAGAGTCTTTGACGATTGGGAGTCGAACCCGGATATGGTGATCTTGTCCCGAGCAAGGTGCTGGACGCTCATGCAGATTTCCTTCAACACCCGCACGTTGAGTAGGTTAACAGACGACCCGTTATCGATCAGAATTTTGCCTATCTTTATATCATGGCAGTATCCCGAAACGTAGAGAGGGCGATTGTGTTCGCACGTCCCAAGTAGAAGGTCTTCATCGCCAAAAGTAACATCAGCCGTGTGCACTTCCTCTAATTCATCCTTCATCTTTTCCTCGGCCAGGCATGCTTGGAATTGTTCCGGGTCTTGGAGCGCCTTAATCAACGAATCTCTCGCCTCTTTTGATAGTAAAAGGGCGTCAAGAATGCTGAGCTGTGAGGGCAACTTCCTCAGATGTGCTAAGACGTTGTAATCCGCCTTATTCTTCTTTGGTGGGTCTTTGGCAGCTAGCTCTTCCACCACTCGGTCATCGAGAGTAATATCCTCAGAGACCTTTTCTTTCCCTTTATCTTTTCTGTTCAAGGGTTCGAAGTTCTTTTCAGGCAGCGTCCGATTTCGCAGCCGGATATTTTCGCAGACCTTCGGTTCTTCTTCTTTTCCTGAAGCGGACTCTTTAAAGAGAGGGGCAAGTTCTAGCTCTTCATCAGAATCACTCCCGAATGTAGGCACTTGTGATCCACCGGCGTTAATCATGCAACAACCACTGCTAGTTTTATCAAGCACTTTGATCATTCCGTTCTGCTCTAGGCGGGCTTTGCGCTTTACCCGCTTAAACTGTTGCCGGTGAGTAACATATCCTTGCCACCACTTACCGAAAGCTTTGCACTCTTCGGTGGGATGCGACACCTTCCGATGGTACAAGCAATAGGAGGGGTGGTTTTCCATTTCACCCGTAATGTTTTTCTTGGAGGGTGGTAGCTTTATACCCATCGACACAGCCTTAGCGAATCTCTTCTTTATCTTGAACTTGATTTTATCTGTGGTGGGTGTATTTTGTTCTAGCGGGAGTACCGCAATTCTTTCGTCAAGGCGCTGGCGTTTGGCCCTTTCGAATATAACCGCTTCGTTATCCCGATCAGCTTTGCCCTTTAAGAACGCCTGATTTAGGAATGCATCAATCGCTTCATCCGACGGCTCCAGGATTTTTAGTGCAGGCTCTGCCCCCAGCTTTTCAGCGCGAGGAGTCTCCTCATCGCTTGTGGACAAATGGGAAATCACATGGCAACTTGCCACATGTTCTTCAGATTCATTTGACGAACTACCTCCCTCATCTTCTGCTTGGAAGACGTGGTTGAGGAACTCTTGCAATGTAACGGGAGTCCACGCCTTCTGGTTGTACTCTTCCAGCGCGTCAATTTGCTTTTGCAAGTCCGTGCGCCTATCGCTAGGCTTCACCGGTTTCTTGGCCTTCTTCTTTTTCTTCGAAGACTTTGACGAATGGCTACTAGTGCTTGAACCCCCATCATTGGTCTTTGGAGTTGGACGTGGCTTTAACATCCCCTCAACGACCTGCGGTTCCAATGGGCTTTTCCACTTGATCGCCGGACATGTCCGAAGATCATTTAGCATTCTCTTCGTTTTTGAAGATAATACAACCTCCCACGGAGTTTCTTCAATGACAGAGCATGTTGCCCCCGGCGTATTCGTCCCTTTAGAGGTGTGGGGCTGCGGGGGATTCACCTTCCATTTGTCAGATAACGCAAATTTTCCCTGTCTATACTGGTTTTCAAGCCAATTTTTGAAAACGTAGCAGTCCTCAATCGGATGGCCTAGCACTCGATGATAGGGGCAGTAATTAGGTTCGTTGACATCACTTGGTTGCAACGGACGTTTTGGATCTGGCAGATTTATGAGTCTGTTGCGTAATGCCACCTCGAATAACCTCTTCGTTTTATCGCGGGGAAAGGAATAAGGACGTCCCATCCTATCCTCAAGGGGTACGTAAGGGCGCGTATTGTTTGGACGAGCAACCGGCTTCAAGTCGTTCGGTTGTTGTTGAGCATTAGCGACAATGATCGCTTTTCCCTTTCCTTTGTCAGTTCGGGAATCTGGCTTTGTGAGAGGGGGTTTATGACCCATCTGGTCCATTTGCGCTAGTTTGTCAATCAAAGCCTGGAAGGAAGTCGTCTTGAAAAACATCATAAACTGTGAGATGGTTGCCTGTGGATCAAGGGTTCCAACAAACATTCCCACCGCAGGGGCTTCTTCTATGCGCTGCTCACACTTTGACCATAGATTACGCCACCGTATAGCGTACTGAACCCATGTCTCGCCGGGTTTTACCCTAGCGTTAATCAGTGCCGTCATCGGGGTACGTTCACTGGCACTTGCAAAGCGTTGGGTAAACAGCAGCTCCATCTCCGCGAAGGTTTTAATAGAATCATTAGGGAGTTCAGAGTACCACTCGAACGCCGTATCTGATAGACTTCCGACAAACTGGCGGAGCAAAAGCTTGTCATCGCCGCCGGTGTTACCGCAAAGCGCCCTGAACTGGGCGACATGCTGATGGGGATTGCCAGTCCCTTTGTAGACATGAAACTTAGGAATTGTGTAACCCGGCGGGTACTTGATTTGGTCATACCAGCCTGGATATGGCCGCCCCGTTTTTACGACGTGGCCGGCTGCTTCGGCCGCATGATGAACCTTTATTTGCTGGGCTATGTATTCGTCCAGATCAGTCTTAGAGATTGTATCCTCTTTAGCTGTTAATAGAGCGGGCTGCGGATTCAACGTCTCTCCCTTATCATCTCCAAGGACGATTAGGGGTTCTTCAGCGGGAGGATCTTGTTGTATCATCATCCCTATCATATCCTGGAAGAGGAGGCCCATACGCTGTATGTTGGCCGCTTGTTCAGCAGCCTCTTTGTCCCTCTTTTCCAGTACTCGGCGAAGGAACTCGGCGTCAGTCTCTTCCTCCTGGCGCTCATCTAAGGACGTCTCAGGGTTCTCTTTTGGCTCTGTGAGTGCAGCCATTGTGGTCATCATCTCCTGGAGCTTTTGTTGCTGCTCCTGAGCCTTGGTCACTGATCGGGTGAGCGGTCGGTGACCCGTAGAAGTACGGCTTTCTTCCTTTCCAGAAGCCATATAAACCGTATGAACAATTATGCCCCCTGACTTGGGGCGTTTAGGTTCACCGCTTTTAAATTTTGCCGCTGACGCGGGAGCTTTCTCTGGCCTCCTTCTTTTGTGGGCCATCGAGGTTAAAGGAGCCGTTGGAGTGGGCATCCTAGCAACTGTCACCCCCTGCTGTTTAATGGGGCAGTTTTTGTTATTTTCCACCTTCGCCTTTTTCTGGTGACACAAGTGGTCTGGATCGATCACGAAGCCTTGAACCCTCCGCCATACTTTATAAACTTTTGAAGATAGCCGTTGAGGGGGCTGTTCTTGTTTTGTTTCTGGAACTCTCTCCGCAGGTGGAGGAGATCTTTTCAAGGTAGCGGTTGGAGAGTTCTTACGCACTCTCCTCAGTAGTTCAAAGCTGTTCCCAGTTGGAACAGCAGCGTTGACTTCCACCATTGGAGCGGGTGGAGTTATCCCTGAGGGGGAGTTGCCCCCTGCTTTCCTCACTCGTCGCCAATGGCGACGTCACGCACGACGAGTCGTTGGGACTGGCTCGAAAATCGAGATGGTTTCTTGTTGCCCCCTGTTTGAGCGTGGGGTAACTGCCGATGTCAGCCTGTCGAAGACTGATGCCTTTTGACCAGCTGGGAGAGGAGTGGGAACCGTCAATCTTGTGAAGACCGACTCTCTGATGGGAGAAGCCACTTTAACGACTTCCGAAGCAGCGGCCGTTGCCCTCTTTGGGACGGCCACTTTATAGTTCTAACCTAGCCTGGTGAAAACGGAGGCTGTCGGTTTAGTAGCGGGCGACCCGTTGACAGGGGCTGTCGGAACAGTGAGCCGGTTGAAGACCGACTTTTTACCCACTTCCGGTGCAGGTATTGGTGCAGAAAAGCTTGCAGGTGGGATCATAGTCCCGAATAACAAGCCGGTGGTGGCTTGGGTCACTTGGTCTACCGGCAGAGTAAGGAAGGAAGCCGCTTGGGGCCCATATGCTACACCTCCTGGTGAGGTGGAGCGTCCGTTGCAGCGGCATTTCGAGCAGTTGGTACAGCTAGAGGCCATTGAATCTTGAATTCTGCGCCAGGTAAAAGACCAAATCTTAGTAACTTGAAATTCGAAGACAACCATTTAATGAACCGCGATTGGTTCGCGAAGACGACACACGAAGTGTGGAGAGGAAAGAGGAAGAGGTCCCACCGGGCGTACCGGAATCTGTTCCCCTCCGAAAGACGGCGCACAGGACCGCGATGTCCTGACGCTGAGATTCGGGGCAGATGCTATTTGGTTTTATCCGTCTACCTCTCCGAAGACGCCAAGTTAATTTATGGCACCGTGTATCGAAGGTTTAAACGGATGCGGCCGATGTAGCAGACTTTTTCAGATTCCCCCTCGTTTGAGGGGTTTTTGATTGTGGGGACGCTCTTCCCAGCAGACGCAAGCCCCTGCAGTTAATTACGCTACCGCATCGCAGTAACCACTTTCTCCTTCTCCAGAATTTCACTTCGTGTCATGTGTGTTCATTTTGTTCGTGGTTGCCCGTGGATTGTATACGGAGACTGGGTAATGCCGTCGCCCGTAGGACATGGATTAGTCCAAATCCGTATTTACTTAGATTTGGGTTTGGTGTTTTTCGTTTAAGGATGCATTAGTCGCGTTGCGGCTAAGATCAATTTAAACGTTCGTTAAGAATACGTTAGTCCTGTTTTAGACTAGGATCAACTTAACGTAGTGATTAATTTAATTGTATGGCCATCAGGGCTCGTCACCTCTCTGACGTCGTTGAAGGATTACAACGACATGTATCAGAGGAGCTCGGAGATGTACCCTCGTACCAGAGTTGATTGGGAGTTTTATAATCCATTTGAATGTTTAAGGATACGTTAGCCGTGTTTGGGGCTAAGATCACCTTAAACGTTTGTTAAGGATACGTTAGTCCAGTTTGAGACTAAGATCGACTTAACGGGACCGTTTAGATCCGACAAAAGAGCATTTGGGCTCTATTGTGCCAGTTTAGGGACGTGGTGGTCCGATATTAGTTTAGGAACGTTTCAGTCCGATATTAGTTTTGGGGACGTTTCGGTCCGATATTAGTTTAGGGACGTTTCGGTCCGATATTAGTTTATGGACGTTTCGGTCCATTATTAGTTTAGGGACGTTTCGGTCCGATGTTAGTTTAGGGACGTTTCGGTCCGATATTAGTTTATGAACGTTTCGGTCCATTATTAGTTTAGGGACGTTTCGGTCCGATGTTAGTTTAGGGACGTTTCGGTCCGGTATTGGGTGTGTGGCCGTTGGGACCCGTCACCTCTTTGACGTCGTTGAGGAATTACAACGATGGATGTCAAAGGAGTTCGGAGATGTACCCTCGTACCGGATGTAGATTGATTTAGGAGAGCCATTTTGCTCAGCCAATTTAATTTAAGGACTTATGGCCACGATTGGGCTAAGTCCAGTAAAAAAAATGTCCAACATTACTTTTGCATTTCCTTTTATTTTTATTTGGGCTTTGCCCAGAAAAGATGAAGGGCATCAATTTGTTTTGGGCTCTGTTCTTTATGAATGATGCAGAGCATCAATTTTATTTGGGCTCAGCCCTTTTATTGCTTTTGGCCTGCTAGGTCTTTTTGATTTGGGCCTGGCCATTCAAGTAATGCATTGCATTTGTGCAAAGCACCAAGAATCTTTTAGATTCAAGGAAAGGAGTGCAGAGCACTTTTTAATTTCTTGATCTAAGTTTAGATCAAAGAAAAGAAAGAAATCTTTTCTTTCTTTCTGTCTCAGAGAACCAGAGGTTCATAGCAAGTGCAAGGCACTATTATTTTTATTTATTTATTTATTTATTGAAGATCACTGATCTTGTTTTTTAGATCAATGATCTATTCTTTAAGAAAATTTTCTCTTATCTCAAAGGTTTTTACCTTCTTTTTTTTTTATTCTCAAGGAGTTCTCAAAAGTTCTCTTCCTTCTTCTTCTTTTTTTTTTAAAACCAGATCCTCCCTTTGAAATGAGGTTTGGGGTCCTTTTTATAGTGCTCAAGAATTAGTTAAATTCGTTCAATAAATCTTTTCCTGAGTGATTTGGGGAATTTTCCCCACCGTTGGATCTTTGATCCAAAGGCCCCTGTTTTACAGAAGAAATCTTCTTGTTTAAACAAGAACAGAAAAAAAATATCCTTAAATCTTCATTCTGTTGTTGCGCAACTCACCAGCGCGTGACACGTGTCGCGCAGTGAAGCGCTTGCGCAACAGCGCGGACACGTGTCGCGCAGTGAAGCGCTTGCGCAACTGCGCAAACACGTGTCGCGCAGCCGTGCGCTTGCGCAGTTGTGCTTGCGCAACTGCGCAGACACGTGTCGCGCTGCCGTGCGTTTGCGCAACTGCGCAGACACGTGTCGCGCAGCCGTGCGCTTGCGCAGTTGAACGTTGCTTATGGTTTTTAAAGAGCCTTGCTCTGATTGGACGTACTGCCTTGGGCGTTGTGCTGCCGTGTCAACTTCTGACACGTGGCGCGTTGCGCGCAGCGCACGGGAACTGAAGCGTTGCTTCAAAATTTGAATTTTCAAAATTCAAGCAGAGCCTTGCTCTGATTGGGGGAACAGGCCTCTAGGGCATACATATAACTAACATGATCGGGAGGCAAACCTGATATATCGTCAGGAAACACATCATCGAACTCTCGAACCACTTCTGGCTTTGATTCTTCCTCTGCTTGAGTTGCTGCAATCATTGCTTCCCTTGGCTTCGCTTTGTATATACTTAGCTCCAGGGTACGGTCTCCACTTTTGAAATAGAAAACCGGATGGTCTGGAATCACAAATACTACCCTCCTTTGACGACAGTCGATGGTAGCATAAAAGGTTCCGAACCAATCCATACCTAGAACCACATCAAAGTTCGGTATGTCCAGCACTTTGAAGTCAGCATAGAATTCTCTGTTGCAGACGACTACTGGATACAAGCTGTATCCCATTGTTGCCTTTAGAACGCCATTTCCTGAACTGACATTCCAGCTGGATACAAGCGGTGTGACCGGAATCGCATGAGTTCGGACGAACCGTTGCGACATAAGCAGTGAAATGCTCTAGTATCGAAGAGTGCTAGTGCAAAAAGTGAGGCTACTAATATTGTACCTTAGGTATGTGGGATATGATTTAGGTATAGGGAAAAGTATGTAGATAAGTAGCAAAACTGAAAGAAAGGTTAAGAAGAAAAGAGTTACCAGTGATAACTTGGCCAGTGGCCTCAGCTTCTTCCACGGTCATCGTGAAAGCCTGGCACCATGGTGCATTCCTCCTATCCTGAGGAGCATTCCTCAGAATGTTCCTTTGAGCTTGATGGAACTGACGAGGAGGAGGTGTAGCTTGTGGTCCTCTAGGTGGTGGAGCAGGTAGTGCAAGTCTTGGAGCAGGTGCCTGAATGGCTGGTCGCTGCTGGTAATTGATCGCTGGCCTGGGTGCAGCAACTGGGTTTTGTCTTTGGGGACAAGACCCAATATCATGAGCAACTGAGCCGCAGACTAAGCAAAGACGGTTGGCTCGCCGACAGTCTTTCATCATATGTCCAGTTCTCTTGCAGTAGGTACAAAAGGCTGGGCTGGGCCTGTTGTTTGGTACTCTGGATCTCCTTGGCATAAAAGGTGGCCTTGACGAGGCTCCTCCTTGTAAGTCCACGGTAGCGCCCCGGCCGTCTAACAGACGTCAAATGCGGAACAAAAACTTTGACAACTGGCGCTATTGCGTACTATAACCCGGATCTGCCATTAAAGCTAAACCAACAAATTACAAAGCAGGTAGAAATGTTATACCGAATGATCCGAGTCTTTTGGTCTTCAACCATCATCCCACGCTTGTTGTGGCTGCTCCGATCTCCTCGATCTCCAGTCTTCTCGTCCAGGTGGCACCACGTCGACGGATCTTTAAACGGGCTCCCGCCTCTGAACCGAGGCAACTCGGTCGTCAAGTTTGCTAAAAGAGACGACCAAGATGATATAGAGAATGAGTAGAACACTTTGTCTAGTTGCGTCCAAAGCTATGGACGAACGGTTAATGAAGTTGCCTTTTGGATCGGGTGAAAAGAGAAACCGATCACATCTAATTTCTATGCACCAAAACTTATATCTTTTCAAAACATCAACCTCTATCTTAGCCAAGAGGGGGCCGGCCATATATGTAGAGCAGGGGTGAGTGTAGGAGGAGGGAGAGGGTAACCATAAGATAAAGATCAAGAGAAAATATCAAAGGCTTTACAAAAATGCATTAATGGAAAGAATGACTCATAACCTTAGTCAGCCTTTCATTAAATGCAACCAATGAAACAACAACACCACTCTTACCTAGTCACCTCTTCTAGAAACTTCTAGAACCTTCCACACTCATCTCAAGAAAAGATAAATCCGTATTTGCCCGAATGTTAAATACGGCTGATAGAAAACTGGAAACTGGCAACTTCCAAAAGTGATCCCGAAACGAATTTCAGGATAACCCCGTAATGGTATAAACATACCCGCATTTGTATTACGACCGAATACAAATACATCTGAGACAAAGATGTTATATCTACACAGTATAATACTCGGATCCGGCTTAAACCAAAGCCGACCAGTATTATCTGCCCGAAAAATGACACGTGCGAAAATGCACGTGCATTTTCCGAACCCTGTCATAAAACTATACGGCCTCTACAACGTTTCGCCCGAACTTGGGAAACGGTCTGTGGGGGACTCTAATGACTCATCAACACACTGGCACTGGGTATAACCTCTAGCACGTCAGAGGTACAAGCTGTACGTAACGGTTGCCTATGTATTGATTGGAAGGGAAGCTGACGAGCGAACTCATCCATAAACCCTACTGAGCCTGACAGTGACAATGTATATATAGTCCGGTCCGTTCGTCTAAAAAGTATCACATATCAAGTCTAGGGGGGTGGATAAAGTTAGACCCCTGCGATAAATCGTGTCGGCATAAAGCCCATCACCATCTGAGAAACTACTGATCCAAATCAGTAATTCTCCACTATCTCGGCCGAGGATTTCTAGTGATGGCCACCCGTGCACTGTGCGATATCAACCCCCAATACCGGGAGAGACGAATCCCCGACGATCCGCTCACTGCCTCCATGTGGTTCGGGACTGTACCCAACTAAAACCTGTTTGCACAACTCCTTTGAGCGTAGTAGGGTATTAATCTAAGCACGGTGGAAACTCACATGAGACAAATGACGATCTCAGGTCGACAAACTAACCTGTACACATGTCACCAGGGAACTGCTATCTGACGATATGTATAATACCAACTAGCATGTTCCCGGCGAGTCCTGTCCGGTGTACTCATAACCCAATGAGCACCTGTATACATCTTAGGTGATCCAACTGACACCAGTGGCTTGTGAGACCGGCCACCGCCCCTCGTCGGGGTCTCGACTGTATACACTAGTCTACTCTGGAGTATCGATGCCCTGTCTCGAAACTCCCACGACTAGGGACACTTTAAGAATGTACTTACAGACCCCAGCTCCCACGTATATGATCGCCATCATACTGCTGGTAGTCAAGCAAAAATCCTATGGGCTCTATCATCATGCAATAGTGAAGTAAAGCATGTATACGGTGATAAAAACAAACCAGATAGCATACTATCATCTTTAGCAAGACCGTCATATCGGTATAGGTCCTGCCTCAATCATTGCAATCACGTACATGCGATCCAATAATTGACTTTGAGGGCACTATCTCCAACAATCTCCCACTTGCACTTAAGGCTAATTATTGCGATGTCGCATACTCACAGCCCGTGTGATATCGAACATCCAACTCCTCTACTAATCAGTTTCATAAAGCTAATTTGTAAAACTCTTGTGTTCGAGAAATAGCCTCAGTGAGTGGATCCGCCCTGATGTTTCTTTCTATATCTCTCTAAATCTCAAATTCGCGGAGAAAGCCATCTCCCGAATCGAGTAATACCTGTCTTAGAATATGTCAGAATATCTGATGGGACCTAGTTCATAAATGAACTCTAAATCCAAACTTCTTAGACTTTATTGATAACTGAACCTAATCAGTATCCAGCACCATGCCTCCCACAGTATCCTCTTGGACCACCTGTCCATAATGCTGTCCTTCGCCAGAGGGAAAACTATAACTCTGACAATCACTCAGTCATATATGTCACCTCTGAAGCCTGGAATGATAACCGTCTCCCGAAGGAGGCTGACGTCATCAAATCCGTAGAACAAGCACTCATGTTCTAAAACTGCTTCCTTATGTTTCTTCAGGATTGGATTAATATAAACTTATCGCATTTAGTGCAAAAATAACATCTGGTGTAGTACTTGACATCTCACGATTGACTCAATTGCCTAAGCAGGTGATCTGTCAATCATGCACATCCCTCTCCCCTTTAGTCTCTAAGACACCTTTAGAGAGGGTGACTCCATCACCTGCAGGTACACCACCATGCCAGGAGTCATCTATTCTAAAAACTATTAGAATACTGTCACAGTACCCACATTGGGAAACTACCCAAATCCAGATCTAAAACTATAGATCTAGAAACTAGAATGTCTGATATTATATCCATGTCCTGTCTGGAGAAACAACTGTGTGACGACCACAGTACAACCGATCGTAGTATAGGAATTTTACTTCCTACTCTGTGTATGTCATCCAATTACCAGGACATCACACCCTACTACCTTCTTAACAGATCCATCCTCTATTCTGATGAAGTCAAAGCCATGACTGTTACATCAAAATTAGATGATCTTATCTCCGCTATATCTGCTCAAGCCTTTAAATAGACATAAGCTACTTGTCCACTATGCTTCCGCTGCTCCCACTGACTATGACAACCCTCTGGCAGAATAATATCTACGTATACTTCTAAAGCTAGTTTAGAACGACGTCATACTTATCCTCTTGCCGGGTCTCATAGTCTAGAACAACAGTAGTGTCAAGTCTGAGTAAACAAGAACCTCCCTGTCACCGTCCTTGAGGCTACCGGAGTACCTCTCGGGTGTCTGAGGTTACCCACCATGTCTGCGGAGTGGCTATTGGAATGTCAAACCAGATTGAATATATATAGGTCCTATTAAATTTTCCGTAATCGTTTGCGGTTCTGGAATCACTTCCAGTTCTACCATACACCCACTACTGTTTTCTGAAAAAATCCATTTTAATAAAACTGTGGCGAGTCAAGAGCAATATCACTATTGATCTTCCAGATGGTAGAAATGTCAACCTTCGTCAAAGCCAGGGTCAACCCACAAACTGCCATTACAGAAACGTGCCTTGAGTTATCCAGTGCCTGGTTTTAAGCATAAGCTGGACAATTCCCCGTATCTTAACATCGTTAAGATATGAACCATTCTATATACAATATAGAAAAAGATGCACTAATTTAATTGGAACCAGATTCAAACCATGCAGCTGTCTCCAGTGCATATCAATTTAATGGAGAGAGGCTACTCGGCATTACTCAACTTAGGAATCCATCCAATTATGAGTAACCTAAAAGAGAAATAAGTTTCTCAAAACCATTACTATCAACTGAATACCAATCATAAGAATTTACATCTTCGATTTCTTTGAAGAATCCCGATACTTGCGATACCTGGTTCTCTACTTTATTCTTATACCCACAACTTCTCAAAACTTAGACATTATATTTCTACGAAACACTTGTCTAGAAACTAGAGAAGTCATAAGTAAACAGAACATAGTACGAGGACCTACCCCTTTGTCCTGACGGACACTGGACAACATACAATACTCTGTACAAGTCCGCTGAGTTTAAATAACTCAACAACCTGTGCATCGTAAGTTAAAAACTGTACCCAGGCGATTTCCTCAAATATCACCAATTACAACGAATTCCGATATAATGAGGATGATCACCAAATTCCCAATAACTTACTCCCACTCATCATCTGTAAAAACCATACAGATATGAGAATGAAACCTGGTAAATACATACCCTGGAGTAAGTATCTAATCGGGAAACCAGTTTTCCTTTTAACAATGCGCAGTAAAACTGAAACATTAAAATGTCTCATAGGGGTATCCTGGTATTCCTAGTAATGCCTCTTCCATAATCTAATTCATGACTTAAACCGTATATTTCATCTGCCATCTCTCCAAATCCCTTTATTTGTCTTTAGTCGTTACCTTCTATACACCTTCGTTTAGGCTAAATGGTTTTCTTCCTTCCCTACCGTTCGGCACCATCCTATGGTTTGGAAGAAAACTATCCAGTAAGCATAATAGGTGTACTCTCCT
The DNA here is from genome assembly GCA_030015575.1 of Agapanthus africanus. Classification (NCBI taxonomy): domain Eukaryota; kingdom Viridiplantae; phylum Streptophyta; class Magnoliopsida; order Asparagales; family Amaryllidaceae; genus Agapanthus; species Agapanthus africanus. Next base: position 437,808,627 of record CM057338.1, read on the forward strand.
AATCCTAGGAGTACTCGTAACTTGAGAGAAAGTGATGATAAAAGACAACTGAATAATACCTTATTCTTTTAAAGGTGGAATAGGAGTGGCGATGAAGTACACGGTTTGGTCGTGAATGATAACAGTCGCAATTTACTTTGCCCTCTTTCGAATCCCTTTATTTTGTCTTTACATTTTACCTTATGTACACGCTACTTAGGCTAATTGGTTTTCTTCATTCCCTACCTTTCGGCACCAGCCTATGGTTTAGAATAAGACTATCCAATAAGCGTAATAGCTGTACTCTCCTAAACTAAGGAGCCCACGCAACCTGAGAGAAGGTGATAATAAAAGACAACTGAATAAACCAATTCTATTTCTCCTGAACCTGGATCTATCCTCGAAGAAGTCCCTTCGAGTTCGTATATAACCATACGATGGATCTATCCAATGGAAATGGATGTCCGTAGTAATATGGGGTGTTCTGAGAAATACAAAGGGTAAAAGAAGGAGTGGCAATGACTTATGCAACTCAGACAATCCAAAAGTCAGTATTTTAAGAAGGTTCGGTCAACTTGGTCACTGAGTCATAGTCTAGGGTCGGTCAATGGTCGCTGCCAGAGAGAGAGGGAAAAGAAACACTCTGCGTGCACTCTGACCTAGATCAGAATGGTTATCACTTTATCTAACCAGTAAACCTCCCACTGTAATCTCAAATTCTCCTCCAAACCTGAAAGAAGAATTAGTCGGGATCACCCGAAAAGTAAACTAACTCATCAGTGAGAATCGGGATCCAACTATCATCGCATGATAACTTGATGGAAGCCACTCAAGTTATCACACTCCAGAAGGTATGCGCATGCCTGGCAAGTTTCCTGTATGTTTGAAACTCCCGATGTGATTTTTGCCCCATACTCTTATGACCTTGATGAAGGTCAACAAATCATAAGTCACATGTCAAGTTCTACCTGTCATTGTCCAGGTTGATTTGAACCCACCCGTACAAGCCCTTGATGAAGGTCAACAAGGCTATACGACTGTCCCAAACCAATACATCTATCTATGCAACAAATGAATACCCAGCAGCTACCAAACACTATGCCTTGACGAAGGTCAACAAACATAGCTTGAATACTACTGACCATCCATAAGAAATGACGGAGAGCTACGGCTAGTTTTTGGCGAAAAACCTTTAACGTAATGAACTTGATCTCGTTGAAGGGACCTGATAGCATTTTATAAAATATAGTAACGAAAACGTTTTGCTAAATAGGTCACTCCCGGTGAAGGGATCTCGGCTCTTTCCTCGTGGAATGAGGTGCAGGATATTCCAACTGAATACCACGATGCAAAGCAACTTGTAATCGACTATATTGAAGTTATTACCCTGACGCAAACTTCTGCCCAAGGGGTCTCTCCCGGTGAAGGGATATCAGCCCCTGTCTCGTCGAATGAGGTGCAGAATATTCCAACTGAATATCACTATGCAAAACAAAAGGAAATATCTTTGTAATAACACCTTTTAAAATTTGTTCCAACAACATCAAATATAAGTTTGTTTTATCCCTGCATTGATAAGAATCAATGCAGTCCCATCAATCAATCATACCAGAAAAGAACGAAAATAAAATGTACGTATATGCCATCCGCATTTGTCACTGGGTCCCATCATCACCCGTTAGGTTACTTAACTAACGACAGAGCGAGGGCTGGACTAGCGCGGGTGTAAAACATATACAACATCTAATAGTATATATACCAATATACAATAATTGCTCCAGGCGTGATAATATGCAACATTACAGAAAAGTAATAAGCATCACAGAACAATACAGATAATCTGGAATCCCCGGGTTTCACAGAGCCGCTACTGAAACCCGACGTTCCTCTCGTCGTGTGGATAGCCTGTGCAATGAAACCTAGACCCCTATGGGTGCGGCAAGTTACCCGCCAAAACCTGAAGCAAGGTAGTCCCCACAGCATAGTGAATGGAACACCCGGCACTTCACGGAATCCGGTAAATTGAGCACCCCTCCTTGGGTCAATCTGTACCCACTACGAGTGCGGCGAATAGTCTGCCAATTCTAGATTGAGGCCCCTCTGCCTCTCAAAACCATGAGATACGGACCCGTTGCCCTCCAGAACCCGGCTTATCCATACACTCCGTCGCGGGATAAACCTAGTACAGAAATAAAAATATGTACAACGGGTATATCGACCTCAACCCGGTCGTGCCCTAAAAAAATATTATACAAACAGGCAGTGACGGCTGTCCACATGTTGGGCGCTCGCCCTACAATATCAAATGTACAAATAAATCCAAACTGCACTATCATTGCACCCTACTATCCACCACGACAAATCCGCAACATCACAGCACAACACAGAACATCAACGCGAATGTCACGTTCGCAAACCCGTCTAAAAGAACTATAGCAATCAGACGCGGTTTACCGATCAAATGACATTCCCGGTCGGAAATATAATGTAAATACTGCATACTAACAAATTTAAAATTTCGATCGACCAAATTTCCCGAAGTGGGCCCCACGTACATCTGTTGTACAATAACAAAATCTGGGCCCAAAAGAATTATACCAAAAACCACAATTTCCAAAATTAAGCTCTCTGGGAAAAATTGATGCACTGTTCCCACTAAAGCGCCGCAGATCCGCGGTGCTCTTGTGGGATCACGTGCCCAACTTTTTCCAGTATGCTTATAAAACCCTGCACAACTTTCTGTGATATGAAAAATAATTTTTGTACCTGATTTAAAATCGACAGAAACTGTGAACTGGAAAAAATGTAGTTTTCGAAATTCGGTTCGATCGATATTTTAAACGCGTTAGCACAAATTAGTAAAGCTTAATGGTGAGGCTCTGATACCACTGTAAGTCCACGGTAGCGCCCCGGCCGTCTAACAGACGCCAAATGCGGAACAAAAACTTTTACAACTGGTGCTATCGCGTACTATAATCCGGATCTGCCATTAAAACTAAACTAACAAATTACAAAGTGGGTAGAAATGTTATACCGAACGATCCGAGTCTTTCGGTCTTCAATCATCATCCCACGCTTGTTGCGGCTGCTCCGATCTCCAGTGTTCTCGTCCAGGTGGCACCATGTCGACGGATCTTTAAATGGGCTCCCGCCTCTGAACCGAGGCAACTCGGTCGTCAAGTTTGCTAAAAGAGACGACCAAGATGATGTAGAGAATGAGTAGAACACTTTGTCTCGTTGCGTCCAAAATTATGGACGAACGGTTAATGAAGTTGCCTTTTGGATCGGGTGAAAATAGAAACCGAACACATCTAATTTCTATGCACCAAAACTTATATCTTTTCAAAACAATAACCTCTATCTTAGCCAAAAGGGGGCCGGCCATATATATAGAGGAGGGGTGAGTGTAGGAGGAGGGAGAGGGTAACCATAAGATAAAGATCAAGAGAAAATATCAAAGGCTTTACAAAAATGCATTAATGGAAAGAATGACTCATAACCTTAGTCATCCTTTCATTAAATGCAACCAATGAAACAACAACACCACTCTTACCTAGTCACCTCTTCTAGAAACTTCTAGAACCTTCCACACTCATCTCAAGAAAAAATAAATCCGTATTTGACCGAATATTAAATACGGCTGATAGAAAACTGGAAACTGGTAACTTCCAAAAGTGATCCCGAAACGAATTTCAGGATAACCCCATAATGGTATAAACATACCCGCATTTGTATTACGACCGAATACAAATGCATCTGAAACAAAGATATTATATCTACACAGTATAATACTCGGATCCGGCTTAAACCAAAGCCGACCAGTATTATCTGCCCGAAAAATGACACGTGCGAAAACGCACGTGCATTTTCCGAACCCTGCCATAAAACCATACGGCCTCTACAACGTTTCGCCCGAACTTGAGAAACGGTCTATGGGGGACTCTAATGACTCATCAACACACTGGCACTGGGTATAACCTTTAGCACGTCAGAGGTACAAGCTGTACGTAACGGTTGCCTATGTATTGATTGGAAGGGAAGCTGACGAGCGAACTCATCCATAAACCCTACTGAGCCTGATAGTGACAATGTATATACAGTCTGGTCCGTTCGTCTAAAGAGTATCGCATATCAAGTCTAGGGGGTGGATAAAGTCAGACCCCTAATAACGTGATAAATCGTGTCGGCATGAAGCCCATCACCATCTGAGAAACTACTGATCCAAATCAGTAATTCTCCACTACCTCGGCCGAGGATTTCTAGTGATGGCCACCCGTACACTGTGCGATATCAACCCCCAATACCGGGAGAGACGAATCCCCGACGATCCGCTCACTGCCTCCATGTGGCTCGGGACTGTACCCAACTAAAACATGTTTGCACAACTCCTTTGAGCGTGGTAGGGTAGTAATCTAAGCACAGTGGGAACTCACACGAGACAAATGACGATCTCAGGTCGACAAACTAACCTGTACACATGTCACCAAGGAACTGCTATCTGACGATATGTATAATACCAACTAGCATATTCCCGGCGAGTCCTGTCCGGTGTACTCATAACCCAATGAGCACCTGTATACATCTTAGGTGATCCAACTGACACCAGTGGCTTATGAGACCGGCCACCATCCCTCGTTGGGGTCTCGACTGTATACACTAGTCTACTCTGGAGTATCGATGCCCTGTCTCGAAACTCCCACGACTAGGGACACTTTAAGGATGTGCTTACAGACCCCAGCTCCCACGTATATGATCGCCATCATACTGCTGGTAGTCAAGCAAGAATCCTATGGGCTCTATCATCATGCAATAGTGAACTAAAGCATGTATACGATGATAAAGACAAACCAGATAGCATACTATCATCTTAAGCAAGACTGTCATATCGGTATAGGTCATGCCTCAATCATTGCAATCACGTACATGCGATCCAATAATTGACTTTGAGGGCACTATCTCCAACACTCCTGTCATCTGGTTGACAGGGCGCTTAATTCCTGCAGACTGAGGTCTGCCCCTCGCCTTTACCATTGCCTTATAACGGCGTGCAGCTTTCAGAGCCGATTCATGAGTTGGAAAATCTCCTGTGGCCAGTGCAACCTGGATCTCCAAATCCAAACCTTGTTGAAATCGACGGGCTCTGATCTCATCCGTCGGTATCAGGTGTGCCGCAAATCTGTTAAAGGATTGTGTTAGCTGTGTAGTATGTGATATTTTAAAAATTCGAATTATTGAGACATATCTTACCGACTAAGCATGGTGAACTCAGCGTCATATTCATCTACTGACTTGGTCTACATCGAACCTTGTTGCAGATAAATAAACTGTTATTCCATGTCGAACCTGGCAGTCTCAGGGAAGTACTTTGCATCGAACATGTCGCGGAAAGTCTTCCATTCGATGGGTTGTTCAAGAAGGCTTTCTTCCTCCTTCCACCAATTCCGTGTATTATCCGTGAGCTGCAGTTTCGCAACACAGACCCAAGCTCCCTCTGGCACTTGTGCCGCTGCCAGATCATCTTCGATACTCTGAGCCCATTCCTCAGCTTCCAGTGGGCTTTCCTTTCCTGAGAACTGTTTGGGGTGCAAAGCCCTGAATTGCTTCACCCCAGGTGCTTCTGCCTCGGGACTGTTCATTAAAAGAGCGGTCTGCTGCTGTTGTCCCTCGAAGAGGCTGCGGATTGCCTCAAGCAGAACCGTCTGCTCATTGAGCGGAGTAGGGACGGAAGGTGTGATTGGTAGTGGAGGTGGAGTGTTGTTGAAGTTGGTGCTTGTGTTGTTTGGGGAATCCATAACCTTGAAAGAAAATTTAGGTTATGACAGATTCAAAATATATGAAATGATAAGATTCAAGGAACATGAATTGTAAAGAATATTTTAGTTGTTGGTTCTTGTGTTATATTGCTTAGGTTGTTCACGCAGAGCAGAACTGCATGGTAGAGTTCCATACAGCTCGGACCTGCATGGGCCACCAACAAAACCTATCACGCCCCGCTTCCCAGTGTACGGGCAGAGGACGTGACGAGACTGCTACGTATTTACTCTGAAGCAAATACGCTAAGCGTATCTAAGCAATATAAATATAAATGCGCAAAAGACAATATATAATAAAACAGCAACTTTATTTATTCACATTCTTTTTACAATACATGGAAAAGTAAATACAACTAAATGAAAGCAATGCCTAAACAGTGGCATAACAGAAATGAAAAATACTGAAATAAAAATGTGTACAATGAAGCTAGAGCTCTGGGTCGTAGGCAAGCTGATCCAAATCCTCACTAGTAGGCTCGATCTCCTGACTGTCCAGATCACCTGACAACATTCCAAAAAAGAAAGAGAAGGAATGTCGTCAGCGAACAATCTCTCGGTAAGTCCCAAAGATAAAAGATAAGGATAATAGACAGAGAGTAAGAGAGGGAGTATAACTTTTAAAGTTGTAATTAGTGTTAACGCTGTTGTTTGTAGCTTGGTACAGAAGGATGCCAGTGTATACGAGATGAGTCTCTATATGCTAGAGACTAAGGCAAATAGAAGTACAAGGAACTGTTATGCCATGGTACAACAACGGAATATAGGTTAGGTGTCTTAAATCTTGCCGTCTCGTGCCACTTCTAATATCTTCCGTACCAATCTACCCCTTAAACCCCGCGATGTCTTGTTTGTATTGTTTGTATTGCAACTTGCATTGTCTTGTAATATAGATTGTATAATTGGATGACTTGCCGAAACCATGATATCAGTAAATGGATGTAACTGGAGAATCATGGATGTAACTGGAGAATCATGTAAATGGAATTATATCCATAGTTCGGTTCAGTCAATATAGATTGAATAGTTTGAGCTGATTGATTATATGGATTCATGGATTCATATTGAATTGTAATATTGTAGATTGTACTTGAATCATATTCAAGTTAGATTATTATAATGAGACCCGGTCTGAGTCAGAACAATTAAAAAAGAAATTAAAGTCCTAAATTAGGTTTTGATGTTAGCGGTAACCGCTGCACATGGGCGGCAGGATTTGTGTCTTTTTCAAAGATGATTACCGTGTTGATAATACCGTTGTTAAGTTGTCTTCCTTAAATAGGCAAGCACCCACTTCTCCGGCTCCCTGAGGTTCAAGAGATTGGTCCCGCTTAAACCTATATTTACTAGGGTCCTTAGGGTAATTTATAGAACTTGAAGGGGGTTTATGTAAAAATACTTTTGTATAATTTTCAAAATACACCTCAAGTATTTAATTATCGTTTTTAGAGTTTTCATAGATGTAAATTTTATATATGTGACATCTCTAGTAAATAAGACCTAATTTTCATAATATAGGGTATTTATCTGTAATATTGAACTTGTATGGAATTGCATGGTATTTTCATGTAAAGTGATTCTTTTGATTTAGAAAAGTTGGTATATTTATATTATATCAAAATTAGATATTTTGGTGATATATATAATTTAATTTATTATTTTTCTAGAAATCTCATTTTCTTAAGATGTTTGTATTTTTAAATCTTTCGAGACCGAATGCTCCTTGTGGAAGTCTGCATCTCGCACTACTAAGCCCAAGGATGTGCGATAATCTGCACCATCCAGAACGGGTTCTCCAAAATGGGTTGTAGCGGCGCTTTGCAAAGATTTATTTAAAATACATAATCTTATAGAAAAAGGTTTTAATAGTAAAAAGTATTTAAGTGTAAATTCGTATTCCCGTAATCTATATTCCCGAAAGATATTGTGCTATGCTGCGTATGAGTGTTGTGAAGAGGTAGGTCATTACCTCGTGATCTATTTAAAGGTATAGCAAGAAATATGGTGTTTAATGTCAAAACTAAACTATATGGTATTTTGCTGAAAAAGTACGATAAAAATTATAATATGAAATATTTCGCTATGAAATTTGTTCATGATGTTTTTTTAATCATTAATAGTCAAGATGTGAGAGATTGGAGTGGTTGTGTTTAATGAAAATTGCACTTTTTAAAAAAAACCGAATTGGAAGTCTGATTAACTCCGCTTCCGTCGGGTTTTAGGAATACGAGTTTTAAGAATAGAATAGAAAAGGGGAAGGTGGGACTTATTGGTTTAGAGGTTATAGAAGAGGAAGAGGAAACGGTAGGAGGCACCGGTGCGTCGTTTCGTCGCCGGGAGCTCCTAGAGTCGTCGTCGGAAGATCGCCGAAGTTCCGCCCTTTGCTAACTTCAATTGCACACTAAAATTTCTAGAGGAATTTTTTGAGAGTTTGGACAGAATTGTGAGTGAGGAGGGTGTGTTTAGGAGTGGTATTTATTGGGTAAATCTAGGGTTAGGGTTAGGTGAAGGGGTGTATTGAAAATTGTATTAATTTATAATAAAAATAGGGTTTAATGGGATTTTAAAGAGCTCTGGAATTGATTCAAGGAATTTAAGTATGCAGGAGTGATGGGGAGGCCAAGAGGGACAACTTTTGTGTTGCCGACTCGGCGATCCGGCCGAGTCGACCGAGTCGCCGTCCGATTCGGGCCGAGTCCGGCCGGGGTCGGTTGCCATGGGTCTGTCGTGGCTTGGTCTCCCCCCTGGTCCAGTTTGTTTTACATGTGTAGTGGAGTTTTTACGATTTATACACGTGTAGACCCTTGTGCTTCTAAAAATTCAAAATAAAACAATATTAAAAATAATGTAGGGGATGAAATTTGAACTCTGGTGCTTTGGTTCAGCAGTGCAAGATATTACCAATGAGCTACAAGCTCCTTCTTGCTATTAAAAAGCAAAACAATTAGTTATAGTACTCACAAGAAATGCAAATACCCCAAGTATACATTAATTTTTAAACAAATTTTTGTAAACTAAAATTGGAGTTGTTATAATACATGTTGATAAAGCCCTTAGGTTGTTGGCTTGAATACCAGGACTATGATGAAGATCATGGTAGTAGGGCTTGTATTGTCCGCAAGCACATCCTTTAATAGTTTCTAGTCGAGGGAGTATCGAGATAGGGAATAGAGACGATTTCATTCTCTTTTCTTTCTATACGCAATTCAATCGCTGACGACGTCTCTCTGAATTCCAGAGTAGACTAGTGTGTACATTTCTTGACCCTGTATGGGGCGATGGTTGATCCCATAACCATTGGTGTTTGACATCAAAGATTGTACACAGGTGCTTATTAGAAAATGGATACACCGAATAGAACTCGCCGAGAACTCCTAGATGGTACCATACCTATCGTCAGACAGCAGTTCTCTTGTGACACTTGTACAGATTAGTCTATAGACCCGAGATCATCATAGAGTCTTGTGTGGTTCCCACTGTGCTTTGATTTCCTCCCTACCACGGCTCAAAAGAGTCGTGCAAATAGGTGGATTTTGGGTAATGTCCCGAGTCGCATGGAGGCAGTGAGCGATATGAGAGGTTTCGTTTCTCCCGGTATTGGGAGTTGATATTGCGATATGCTCGATTGGCTATAACAGCAAGTCCCTGGCCAGGGCTGATGAGATTTACTGATAAGTGTTATCAATAGTTTCTCGAAAGGTTATAGGCCACATACCGGCATGACTTATCAAGTTATTGGGGTCTGACGATACCACCTTCCAGGCTCGATATGCGTCATATCAGACGAAGAGACCGGACTGTACGATAAGTGTTGCTTATAGGCTCTACGGCAGTTTAGACAAGTTTTCTTGTTGATCTTATATTCGTTCAATACCTGGGTAGCCGTTACGTCCAGCTAGTACCGTTGACAGTATGTGGGTATCTGATGTGATCATTACCCACTGCTGACGTATAGATGAGTCTTTAGAGTCCACATAGAGGTTTCCTAGCTCAAGCGAAACGAAGTAGGGCACATATGGAGATATGTGCGGAAACTTGATTAAAGACGTGTATATGATACCGTATTTTAATCTAGCGATATTTGATATCATCCGAGTTATATATGATATAACCGGATTATTGAATCAAGTGTTGATTCAATGATTTGATTTATATATGTTTATATTTTGATATTAGCCGGATTATATATGATATAACTGGATTATTGAATCAAGTGTTGGTTTAATAATTATATATATATATATATATTAACTAATATTAAATATTAGCCGGTTATATGTGATATAACCGGATTATTGAACCAAGTGTTGATTTAATAATTTGACACACACACATATATTTGATATTAGCCGGGTTATATATGATATAACTGGATTATTGAATCAAGTGTTGATTAAATAATTTGATATATATTTATATATTTGATATATATATATATATATATATATATATATATATATATATGTATGTATGTATGTATGTATGTATTTATATTGTATCATGGTTGATGATAAAAGGAACTAGGATGTGTGAGAATCACATTGAGAAATGAGATATTGATGAACATTTTTGAATTAAAAGAACAGAAGAATGAGTCATAGTTTTGAATGCTTGGAGAAGCCATGACTCATCTTCTATTCTTATTTTATTCTTAGATATTTATCAATCTCATTCTAATCTCAACTCTTATCCTCATGGTTCAAAACTCATCCAAGTTCATCATCATCTTTCTCTCCTTACTACTTTTTCTAGGGTTGAGAAAAAGAAAAGAAAAGATATAATTTTAGTGAACAAAATTCATACTTCATCAACCTACACTACTCTAGCCTTTAATATAGGTTGTTAACTTCACTAATACCTTGATTAGTGAAATGTGAGCTTAAGTAAGAGCTGTCTCAAAGTGAATCATCTTTGATAACGCAGACAACAAGCATGCTCGATCCTTTCATCAAGTGGAGTCAAAGAAGAGTTCTAGGGACTATTACTTAGAGCTTTAGAAGTGAAGGATTAGACTATAAAGGTTGTAGACTCTCTTCACTTAGTTTAGAATATTACTTGCTTACTACAAAGCCCTAATTCTATAGTTCGATTTAGTATACTTAGACCTCTAAAATTTTAAAATTGCATACTTAATGCTCATAAAAATATAGTAGATGTGCTAAGACATACTTTTATGGTATCAGAGCCAAGCCTGAGACTTAGGCGATGTCTAGACGACGTTAAAGTGTTCGATCGACTATTCAAACACCGTATTTTACTAGTTTCTTTACATTTTTTTAAACGTTGATATTTTCACAATTAAAAATTCTCAGAAAATCATGCAGGGTGTTATCTGGAGCCACAAGAAATACGAGAGCCTAACTCCTCTAAGTGGCCATGGAACCGCCGCCTAGACCATGTCTTAGCCGCAGTTCTGCTACCCACTTGAGGAATTAGACTCTTTTCTCTTCAGTTGCTTTATTTTGACATTTTTTATTTTTTGGATATTTTTTTAGTGAGGCTCAAATTGTTGAGGTCTCTGTGAATTGTTGTTGTTTTAAACATCGATCGAAATATTTAAGATCGTCCAGATTTCTTTGGATATGCGATACAATTTTTGGAATCTGCATTGATTAGTTTTGCGAAAACTAGTTAATGATTTGTAAATCTCGCATTTTAGTCTCAAATGATGGATTACCATGGAGTTTGGATTTGGATCGAAACTTCGTCGTAATCTCGTACCGTACGCGAATACTCGCCGGGAGACACTAGTAGACAGCCACACCCCATTCCCCCGACCAAGTGACTATAGGAGAACCCCGTGGTCAAGAGCATCTACTCGGGTGCTCGCGGCCACGGTGTTCCGCCCAAGTGCACTTCGTTGACGGCCTCGGGGGTGCGGCCATCTACTAAAGTTCTCGACGAGCCTTCGAATCATTAATCAGGAATCTTGTTGGATTGCTTGGCTTAATTTTTGAAAAGTTTTTTCAATTTGAGACTTAAATGCAAGGTTTATAGAGTTAGGCATGAAATTCGGAGTATGTGATAATCCGGGTTTATGATGTCTAAAATGATGCGGATTCTAATTATTGTAGTTTTCATTTCTTTTGTGCGACCGTAAGTGTAATATGTGGCAGTATTCCCGATCTCGTTGCTATACTAAAACGACATTAGGGATATGCATATTTACTTACGTTAGTGACATGTGATGTTATTGTGATACTATCGATATGTTATATTGGATCGTCGTGATTGAATAGCCGGAGGGTTTTACGTGAGATGAGAGTTTTTCAATTTTCATTCATATAAATATTTGTATGTAATATTCTTTTATTGGGACACTTCCGGGTTGAGGTTGTTATCTCCATTTGATGTATATTATTTAATTTACCGCATTAGGATAGACCCAAGGCGGGGAGCATAAGTAACTGGGTTCTAGAGTCCAATGGGAGGCCATCTCGAGGAGTCGAGATCGGTCGCCTAACTCTAGAATTGGCAGGATTGCTTGCCGCTCTCGTAGGGGTCTAAGGGTGTGGGCTTGGCTATTCATCACGACTGTGGAATCCGTGTTTTTCATTACTGGCTTAATCTAAAACACGAACCTCCTAGTATATCCTTTATTTCATATATCTTCTTCTGCTGTTTCTGTGATGTGATGTGATCATATAACTCCATGAGAATAATGCTACTTATATATATACATATGATATATTAGTGGACACTATATATGTTTTGCATCCGTGCTAGTCCTGACCCCGCCCTGCCGTAAGTTATGTAACCTTACGGTGAAAACCCGAGTCCCTGTGGCGAATGCAGATGGCATATATGTGTGTTTTATTTTCGTTTCTTCTGTGATGTTTAGGAAACATAATTGATGGGAATTCATTAATAAGATTAATGATAAGAAAAGAAACCTAAAAGATGTTGTAGAATCAAATTTTTCAAAAAGGCAGCTCTAGTTCTTGCTTTGCATAGCGGTATTCCATTATGAATATCCAGCCCCTCATTCGATGAGGAAAGAGCCTAGATACCTTCACTGGGAACGACCTCTTTAGTAAAACTAGCATATGCTACCACCCACTCGGTTTGTTTTGAAAACTACTCGATTTTAAAGCGGAGCTTAAACCACTCCTTTTCAAATTACTAGATTCTACAACGATATCAAGTTCATTACGTTAAAGGTTTTCTTCAAAATCAGCCATAACCCTCCGTCATTTTAGATATATAGTATTTAGTATTCGTGTTGTATTTGTTGACCTCCGTCAAGGCACAGTGTACGGTAACTGGGTAATATTTAACAGTGGCATGTTGATGCGATCGGTAGGGGCAGTTACACAGCCTTATTGACCTCCGTTAAGGGTCTGTGTGGGTGGGTTCGAATCGATCAAGAAATGACGGGTTGAACTTGACTAGCGGTCTATGGTTTGTTGACCTCCGTCAAGGTCATAGGTCGTTAGGGGTAAAAAAAGATGTCAGGAATTTCAAGTGTTGAAATTTGCAATGAGATTGCATACCTTCTATGTGATAGTTGGATCCTGATACCCACTGCGAGTAAGTGTTACTCCTGGGAGAGTTTTCCACTTTACAATTAGCTAATCCATTAGGTGTTTAAGAAAGGTGTTAACGGGGTTATGCCCCTGCGGAAACGAGGTTATTTAATTAGTTCCATGCGAAAGAACGGGGAGACTCTCTCGGAGTACCAACACCTGCCTGGTTGACCGATTAGCGAACTTATAGGGTGTAATTAATCCCGGCTAATCTTACCTTTTAGGGTTTGAAGGAAGATTTGATAAAAACAATGGGAGCCATCCTGATTAGATAAGATAATAACCAGTCTAATCTTGCAAGAGCGCACGCTAAAATGTTTTCTTCTCTCTCTCCAGGTAGAGACCATGTCACGCCTTAATTAGGATAATAATACGGATGTATTGACCGAACCCGCTTATTATACTGGGCTGGGAAACGTTGGTTTCGCCTATCTTATGACAACAGTCATGAGTCTGGGCAAAAGATAGGGGAATGCAAGGATTTCCACGCAACCCGAATGAAGAAAGAGAGTTCTGATGCATCTTCTTCGGGTGTGTTAGTTATTGAGAACTGTTTCTTAGTCTGCTCTACGTCCTAGGTATTAGATATCGGATCAGGATCCCATATTTGTAATCTGTTATAAGGGTTAAAGAGAAGTAGAGAACTGGGAAAAGGTGAATGGAGCAATTATTGCTGCCAAAGCTGTCGGCGAATATCACCTAGTATTGCCAAATGGTAATACATTAATTTTGAATGAATGTTACTTCGTACCATCGATGATGTGCAATATTATATCCGTTTCTTTATTAGATAAAGAGGGATATAATTTTGCATTAGAGAAAAATGTTATGAACATTTTCCTAAATCAAGTGTTGATTGGGTTTGGTACATTGTGTAATGGTATATACGTTTTAAATCAAAATACAGTTTTAAATATACAGAACACATATAAGAGAAAAAGTTCAGAAATGAACGAAGTCTTCTTATGGCATTGTAGACTTGGTCATATCAATACGACCAGACTAGCTTAGTTGCATAAAAATGGATATTTGAATCCATTCGAATTTACATCTTATGAAACTTGTCAGTCATGTCTGAAAGGAAAGATGACCAAAACTTCGTTTACGGGACACGGAGAAAGATCTACTGAACTCTTGGGACTGATACATGGTGATGTATGCGGTCCTATGTCTACAAATGCCAGGAATGGTTCCTCGTACTTCATTACATTCAACGATGATCTCTCAAGATTCGGACATGTATTCCTGTTGAAACACAAATCAGAAGTTTTTGAGAAATTCAAGAAATATAAGAGCGAAGTAGAGAAGCAGACGGGTAAAAATATTAAAATCCTTTGATCTGATCGAGGAGGTGAATACTTAAGCACGGAATTATGAGATCATTTAAAAGAGAATGTGATTCTCTCTCAGCTTACTCCTCTGTATACACCACAGCACAATAGAGTATCGGAGTAGAGGAATCACACCCTATTAGATATGGTGCACTCTATGATGAGTGTTGCTGAGTTACCTATTTCCTTTTGGAGTTATGCACTTGAGACAGCTGCATACTTATTGAATAGGGTTCCTACCAAATCTGCGCCTACCACTCTATATGAGATATGGGAGGGGAAGAGACCATATCTTAATTTCATTAAGATATGGGGTTGTCCGGCATATGTTAAAAAGCAAAATCCGGATAAGCTCGAGGCAAGGTCTGTTCTATGTAAATTTGTTGGATATCCCAAACATTCACGAGGGTATATCTTCTACCACATCGAGGAATAAAATGTGTTTGTTGCTCAACATACCATCTTTTTAGAAAAAGAATTTCTTGTAAAAGAAATTAGTGGTAATGAGGTAGAGCTGGAAGAAGTTCCAGATACACAAACTGCAGTAAAAGATTTGGTAGAACCAGAGGATTCAATGGTCCCAGACGAACCTCAGCCACTGCGCAGATCTAGTAGGGTTTCTCACCTATCTGAGAGATACTACGGTTTTTTTATAGACCGTGGGAGAAAGGATTGCATTATGGAAGATGACGGCCCAACTAGTTTCGAGCAGGACATCACAAGTGGGGACTCTGTGAAATGGATGGATGCTATGTGATCTGAGATGGAATCCATGTACACCAATAATGTATAGACTTTGAAAGTTGCTCCTAAAGGGGTAAAACCCATTGGGAGCAAGTGGATCTTTAAGAAGAAAATTGGTGTCGATGGAAAAGTTGAGACCTTCAAAGCTAGACTTATAGAAAAAGGTTTTCGTCAACGACCCGGTGTCGATTATAATGAGACCTTTTCTCCAGTGGCGATGTTTAAGTCCATCAGGATCCTACTTGCTATTGCTGCATACTATGACTATGAAATCTGGCAGATGGATATCAAGACCGCTTTTCAAAATGGTGATTTAAAATAGAGCGTGTATATGACATAGCCAGAGGGCTTCGTAGACAGTAGAAGCAGCGGAAAGGTGTGCAAGCTGCTTAAATCAATTTACGGATTAAAGAATGCGTCGCGGAGCTGGACTGTTTTGATGTAGCAGTCAAAGAGTTTGACATCATCAAAAATGTAGATGAACCATATATATATATATATATATATATATATATATATATAAAGGTTGTAGAGAGTAAGGTTGTCTTCCTCGTATTGTACGTGGATGACATACTCTTGATAGGAAATGATGTTCCTATGTTACACTCGATCAAACTCTTCCTATCACAAAAGTTCTCCATGAAAGATCTAGGTGATGCCTCCTATATCTTGGAGATAAAGATCTATAGAAATAGATATAAAAGAATGTTGGGATTGTTCTAATCCAGGTACATAGACACAGTACTAAAGAGGTTTAGTATGGAAGATTCTAAGCATGGTAATTTACCCGCTTGTTCAGAAATCACTCTCTCCAAAGAGATGTCTCCCAGGATTGATTTGGAGAAGGCTCGCATGAACGTGATACCCTATACTTCTGCAGTTGGGTCTATCATGTACGCGATATTATGCACCAGACCAGATGTAGCTTACGCACTTAGTGTGGTAAGTAGGTATCAATCAGACCCAGGGAGAAGCACTGGATAGCTATGAAGAACATTATTAAGTACTTAAGAAGGACTAAAGAGATGTTCTTGGTGTATGGTAATAGAGAACTCTAAGTGGATTTCTTTACCGATTTGAGCTTCCAGAGTGATAAAGACGACAACAACTCTGTCTCAGGCTTTGTATTCACCCTCAATGGAAGGGCGGTATGTTGGAAGAGTTCCAAGAAAGATACGGTTGCAAACTTGAAGATGGAGGCTGAATACATCGCTGCTAACGATGCTGCCAAAGGGGCTGTCTGGATGAAAAAGTTCATTGCTGAACTTGGTGTGGTTCCATCCATTGAAAATCTAATACCCTTGTATTGTGATAACAATGGAGTTGTGGGTTTGGCCAAGGAACCTCGGTCCCATCAGCGATCCAGACATATTCTGAGGCGGTATCACCAGATATAGTTTACGCACTTAGTGCTGGGAGATCGAGGTCAGGAGAGTAGACACGAAGGACAACACGGCGGATCCACTCACGAAGGCCCTCCCCCAGACACAGTTTGAGAGAATTTTTGGTATGTTGGGTATGCGATACTATAAAAACTGGCTTTAGTGCAAGTTGGATATTGTTAGGAATATATATGCCCAAGAGGCCATTATTGTATATTATAGTGGATGCTTGGACATATATTTAGAGGACTTTCTTGCTCGACATGATAGTATGCTATCTGATTGCTCTTTATCTTAACATGTGCACTTGTTTTAGTTTACTATCTCATTGATACATGTTGATAAAGCCTTTAGGATGTTGGCTTGAATACCAGGACTATGATGCAGATCATACTAGTAGGGCTTGCATTGTCCGCAAGCACATCCTTTAATAGTTTCTAGTCGAGGGAGTATCGAGATAGGGCATAGATATTCCAGAGTAGACTAGTATGTACGTTTCTTGATCCTGTATGGGGCGATGGTTGATCCCATAACCATTGGTGTTTGAAATCAAAGATTGTACACAGGTGCTCATTGGAGAATGGGTACACTGAATAGGACTCGCCGAGAACTCCTAGATGGTACCAAACCTATCGTCAGATAGCAGTTCTCTGGTGACACTTGTATAAGTTAGTCTGTAGACCCGAGATCGTCATAGAGCCTTGTGTGGTTCCCACCGTGCTTTGATTTCCTCCCTACCACGGCTCAAAGGATTCGTGTAAACAGGTGGATTTTGGGTACAGTCCCAAGTCACATGGAGGCAATGAGCGATAGTTGGGGTTTCGTCTCTTCCGGTATTGGGAGTTGATGTTGTGCTATGCTCGATTGGTTATAACAGCAAGTACTTGGCCTGGGCTAATGTGATTTACTGATAAATGTTATCAATAGTTTCTCGAAAGGTTATAGGCCACACATCGGCAAGACTTATCAAGTTATTGGAGTCTAACGATACCACCCCCCAGACTCGATATGCGACATATCAGACGAAGAGACCGGACTGTACGATAAGTGTTGCTTATAGGCTCTACGGTAGTTTGGACAAGTTTTCTTGTTGATCTTCTATTCGTTCAATACCTGGGTAGCCGTTATGTTCAGCTAGTACCGCTGACGGCATGTGGGTATCTGATGTGATCATTACCTACTGCTGGCGTATTGATGAGTCTTTAGAGTCTCACATAGAGGTTTCCTAGCTCAAGCGAAATGAAGTAGGGCACGTATGGAGATATGTACAGAAGCTTGATTAAATACGTATATATGATACCGTATTCTAATCAAGCGATATTTGATATCAGCCGGGTTATATATGATATAACCGGATTATTGAATCAAGTGTTGATTCAATAATTTGATTTATATATATGTTTATATATTTGATATTAGCCGGATTATATATGATATAACCGGATTATTGAATCAAGTGTTGGTTTAATAATTTGATATATATATATATATATTAACTAATATTAAATATTAGCCGGTTATATATGATATAACCGGATTATTGAATCAAGTGTTGATTTAATAATTTGATATACATATATATATTTGATATTAGCCGGGTCATATATGATATAACCGGATTATTGAATCAAGTGTTGATTTAATAATTTTATATATAAATATATATATATATATAAAAACCAATATTAAGCTCACTTAAGATTTTCTTCTCTTTATATATGTGTGTCTGTGTGTGTGTGTGTGTATTTATATTGTATCATGGTTGATGATATAAGGAACTAGGATGTGTGAGAATCACATTGAGAAATGAGATAATGATAAACATTTTTGAATTAAAATAATGGGAGAGTGAGTCATAGTTTTGGATGCTTGGAGAAGTCATGACTCATCTTCTATTATTCTTTTATTCTTAGATATTTATCAATCTCATTCTAATCTCAACTCTTATCCTCATGGTTCAAAACTCATCTAAGTTCATCATCTTCTTTCTCTCCTCACTACTTTTTCTAAGGTTGAGAAAAAGAAAAGAAAAAAGATAATTTTAGCGAGCAAAATTCTTATTTCATCAACCTACACTACTCTAGCCCATTATTATAGGTTGTTAACTTTACTAATATTTTGATTAGTGAAGCGTGAGCTTGAGTGAGAGTTGCCTCAAGGTGGATCATTTTCGACAACGAAGACAACAAGCAAGCTCGATCTTTTCATCAAGTGGAGTCAAAGAAGAGATCTAGGGACTATTATTTGGAGGTTTAGAAGTGAAGGACTAGACTACAAAGGTTGTAAACTCTCTTCACTTAGTTTAGAACATTGCTTGCTTACTACAAAACCCTAATTCTCTAGTTCAATTATTGTTTAGTATAGTTAGACCTCTAAAATTTAAAATTGCATAATTAATGCTCATAGAAACATAGTAGAGTTGTTAAAACATAATTTCACTCGCCGCACTCGTAGGGGGTACAGGATGACCCACGATGGGGTGCATAAGTTACTGGATTCCGTGAAGTGCTGGGTGGCCCATTCACTTTGTTGATTGGGGTTGCCCCGCTTCCGGGATTGGCGGGTGGCCCACCCTCGTAGGGGTCTAGGTTTTCATTGCACAGGCTATTTACACGGCAGGGAACATCGAGTTTCATTTATGGATTAAATGAAACTCGGGGCTCCAAAATTATCCGCTATTCTTGTTGCTTGTTAGTTTTCTGTGATGTTGCTTATCATGCCTGTGATGGACATATATATATCTATATATATATATATATATATATATATATCTATATATATATATATATATATATGTATATATGTATATGTATATGTATATGTATGTATGTATAAATAAACGTTGTATATGTTTTTCATCCGCGCTAGTCCACCCCGCGCTCTGCCGTTAGTTAAGTAACCTAACGGTGCATGACGGGGCTCCGTGGCGAATGCGGATGGCATATACGTACATTCTATTTTCGTTCTTTTTGTGGTGTGATAAGGTTAATTGATGGGACTACATTAATATTGATTAATGCAAAGTAATAAACCTAAAATATGACACTGTTGGAACAATTACAAAACCACTCGGTTTTCTTCAAATACAACCATTTAAAAGCAGAGCTTAAACCACTCCTTTTCAAAAGCTATTCGGTTCCTTCGACCATATCAGGTTTATTACGTTAACGGTTTTCACCAAAACCAGCCGTAGCCCTCCGTTATTTCAGATAGATATCTACTAGTATTCATGCTATGTGTTTTGACATTCACCAAGGCATAGTGTTTGGTAGCTAGTTGGTGCTTATCTATAGTATAGATAGATGCAGTAATATAGGGCAGAAGTACAGCTTTTTTGACCTTCGTCAAGGGCTTATATGAATTGGTCTAGATTAATCTGGACAATGATGGAGTGAACTTGACTTGCGACTTATAATGTTTTGACCTTTGTCAAGGTTATAAACGCTCGGGGCAAAAACCACATCAGGAGTTTCAAACATATATGAAACTTGATAGTGTTGCATGCCTTCTGGAGTGTGGTAGTTTTGGTCGGCTTCCTTCAAAATTATCACACAATGATAGTTGGGTCCCGATCCTACTGTGAGTATCCACTACTCTTCGGGAGAATTTTTCATATTGTAATTAGCTAATCAAGTAGGTGCCTAGAAAGGTGTTAACGGGGCTACGCTGTAACAACCCTAAAACTTTTGTACAAATTTTTTTTTGTAAAGTACAGAAAGGAATAACTTAGCCTGAGCACAAGTTATAAATTTAAATTGCTTTTGAACTGTAAGAAAGCACTTGTAGCTCATTGGTAAAGCCTTGCACTGCTGTAACATAGCCCCAGTGTTCAAATCCCGCCAGCCACAAAATATTTTTATTGATTTTTCTTTTAAACTTTTAGAAACTCAAAAGTTTGCACATGCACTGCACGTAAAATAAAAAGTCACAAAGTAAACAAACAAGTGGAAATTGATATTTAGACAGACATGGGCGCATCAATCCCAACCCCAACCAACCGGATTGGACCGGCAAGATGAGAAGTTTGGCCGGCGCCGCCGGTTTGGTAGGAAGGAAATGCTACAATTTTTTTACCCTAACGCCTGTTGGCCTACCCCATTAATTCTAGACTGTTTGTTTTCCCTGCAGTTATCTAAAGAATTAAAAATCACATTTTTAATCCATTTTAATGCACATTTTAAATTCTTAATTCATTACCCTAATTTTCCCTATAAATACAACCCTACATTTTGGCCCTCCTCATTCAGAATTACATTACCAAAACTCTCTAAAATTCCTAAGTCCAAGAACTTGTACAAGTGAAGTTAGCTTAAAACCAAGTTCCGGCGACGTTTCAGGACAAATCCGGCGAAGAAACGACTCCCCGACTATTCCATAAGCTTCCTCTACCTCTGCTCTTTCTTTCTAATCTGTAAGTCCCACTTTCCCTCTTCTCCTTCTATTAAAACAAATTTCATTTTCAAAACTAGTCGGAAGCGGAGTTAATCCGACTTCCGTTTCTAATTTAACTAAAAACACCATTTATCTTAATAACAAATTTAAAATATTTTTGTATATTGTTTAGAAATCATAAAAAAACACATTAGAACAAGTTTCATTTCAAAATAATATGTATTGCAACTTCTATTTCAGTTTTACAGTAAAATACCATCATGTTTACATACGACATAGCTTATTCATTTTGATCGTATTAACTTTAGAACCATCATGTTTACATACGACATTGCTTATTCATTTTGATCGTATTAACTTTAGAAAAATCATGAGATAATGACCTACCTCATCCCAACACACATTCTTGACATAGCATGATGACTTTTGGAACATTAAATTGTGGGAATTTACAAGTTTACAGTAAAATACCATAAACTTTTAAAAATCGTTTTCTTTAAAAGTGTATTATTTAATTCCTTGCAAATGCGCCTCTATAACCCATTTTGCGGAACCCCGATTTGGATGGTGCGGGTTATCGCACGTCCTCGGACCTAGTAGAGCGAGATGTAGATCTCCTCACGGAGTATCCGATCTCGATGGAATTTTTAATGCAATTTTTAAGAAAAATGAGATTTCTACTTAATAAATAAAATTTATTTTTACTATATAAATATATGAATATTATCAAAATACATAATTTAAATATATTATATATATTCCATGTTTTTCTAAATCAAAAGAATCACAAATTTCATGAAATTACTATTACAAATCAATACAATTTCAATATTACACTATAATACCATATATTATTCAAGTTAGGTTTATATCCACTAGAATATTTCATTTTATAAAAAATTACAACTATGAAAACCAAAAAGACGATAATTAAATACTTGAGGTGTATTTTGAAAATATATCAAAACTATTTTTCATAAAACCCCTCAAGTTATACTAATTTACAATAAAGACCCTAGTAAACATAGGTTAAAGCGAGACCAGTTCTCTTGAGCCTCAGGGAGCCGAAGAATTTGGGTGCTTGCCTATCTAAGGTAGCCAAACCAAAAACAATATTATCAACACGGTAATTGTCTTGGAAAAAGACACAAATCCTGCCGTCCATGTGCAGCAGTTACCAATAACATCAAAACTAATTCAGGACTTCAATTCGTTGTAAAGTGTCTAACTCAGGCAGAGTCTCAGTCTAATATGAAATCAATCTATCCTTGAATATGAATCAAGTATAACTCCATTTCAACATGAATCCATTTATACCAGAATTCAATCCATATCAACATAACTCGACTAAACCGAACCATGGATATATTCTGATTACATGACTATCCATTTATATCCATTCCGTTTACATGATATCATGGTTTCAGTATGTCATACATTTATTAAACAAAACAATACAAATCAATAAAAAAAATACATTATGGGTTTTTAAAGGGGTAGACTGGCACAAAATGTGTTAAAGGTGGCACGGGATGGTCATTAAAAGACGTAACTATACATCCATTGCCGTTATTCCGTGGTTTTATCGGCGGAGCCTTGTACTACAGGTTACCATAGTCCACGGTGTAAATTGGACTCCTCTCGTATACACTGGCATATTCTGTACCAAGCTACAATCAACTGCATTAACATAACAAACTCACAATACACCTGTTATATTCTCATATCTGTATTCTCATCTGTTCATTCTTACCTATCTTTGGGAATTACTGAGCGATTGTTCGCTGACGACATTCCTATTTCTCTTCTTTCTTCGGAATGTTGTCAGGAAGACCCGACTCTGAGGAGTTCAAGACCAGCCAGGAGCACTTAGAGCAGACCGCTGAGAAGCACGACCTTTAGGCTTTACTTGTACTTACTTTTCTTTCAGTTCATGACATTGTCTAGGCATTGCTTTCCATTCTTGTACTTACATTTTCAGTTGTATTGTAAAGAAATATTTAATAAATAATTGTTCGTTTACACTTCATGTTTTCTTGTGTATATTTACATTATATTGCTTAGTTATGCTTAGCGTGTTTACTTCTGAGTAAATACGTAGCGGGCCTCGTCACGTCTCCTTACCCATACATTGGGAAGTGGGGCGTGACATACGCCTATAGGAAAACGAGGTTATTTAATTAGGTCCGTGCGAAAGCACGGGGAACATCCCTTCGAAGTACCAACACTGGCCTGGCTGAAAGATAAGCAAACTTGTAGGGTGTGATTAATCCTGACTAATTCTCCTTTTAGGGTTTGAAGGAGAATTCGAGAAAACAGTGGGAGCCATTTTGTTTAGATAAACCAATCCAAACTTGTAAGAACATATGCTGAGTGTTTTTTTCTCTCTCTCCTCATTGCAGCGACCATGACGGGACTTAAGCTTATATTATATAAAAATAAACTCGCTGGGGCAAAATATAAAGACTGGCTGAGGAACGTCCATATGGCCTTTACATATGATAAGGTTGCATACGTCCTCAAAGAGAAAGCCCCTCTTTTTCAGGTCCAGAATCCTTGGTTGCGAACATTGAGGTCTGTAAGACCTGAGATCTTGATTGTGCAAAAGCCAAGTTCCTCGTGCTGGCCTTCATGGATAATGAACATCAGAGGTGGCACGAGAAGATGGACCTTGCTTCCATCTTCCTTTATACCAAAGATTTATATGGAGAGCAATCTCGTATCGCAAGATACGAGACCTCGAAGAAATTGTTTTAAGCGGGGGTTGGCTATCGGATCATCTGTTAGGGACCATATTCTAAAGATGATTACTCTCATTGAAGAGCTCGCGGACCTAGGAACTACGTTGGAGAATGAGTTGTATATTGACTTGATTCTATAGTCCCTTCTCTCCACCTATGCCTAATTCATATTGAATTTCAATATGAAAAAGCTGGAAGTTTCACTTTCTGAGCTCTTCAACATGCTGAGGGTGGCAGATGGCTCCTTGAAGAAATCCAAGGAAATACTCGCTCTGTTTATTGGGAAATCTTCTTCTGCTAGATCCAAGGCTAAGGCTAAGGGGAAGAAGAATAAGGCCTCCAACAAACTGAGAGAAGGTGTGCAGAAGGTACAGAGAAAAGAAAAAGAAAAGTACGGGGGGAGAGGGCAGCCACAAAGGAAGAATATTTCTACTGTCAGAAAAAGGGACATTGGAAGAAGGATTGCCGGGCTTTAAAAGCCAAGAATCAGGACACGAAGCAAGTTGTGGTTTTGGCTTTAGGTGTGTTTGTGATTGAAAACCGTTTCTCTATAAACTCCACTTCCTGGGTATTGGATACCGGATCAGGATCTCATATATGTAATTCTTTGCAGGCGCTGAGAAGCCGTAGAGTTTTGAGGATAGGTGATATGACCCTTAGGGTTAGCAACGGAACCAGTGTGGATGCTATTGCAGTAGAAGAATATCACCTAGGATTGGTGAGCGGAAATATTTTGTTATTACGTAACTGCTTTCGTGTACCCAGTATGATGTGTAATATTATATCTGTATCTTTGTTATCAAATGAAGGATATAATTTTGCACTTGAAAGCAATGTCATAAACATTCACCTAAATTATGAAATGGTTGGGTCGGGTACACTTAATAACGGAATATACATTCTCAATCAATATCAAGTTTTCAACGTCCAAAACACACTGAAAAGAAAGGCTTCAGAATCAAACCAAGCATTCTTATGGCATTGTTGACTTAGCCATATCAATGAAACACGACTGACTAAGTTACATAAAGAAGGATACTTGGATCCATTTGAGTATCAATCATATGAAAATTTTCAATCATGTATCAAAGGAAAAATGACAAAAACACCGTTCACTGGACACGGAGAAAGAGCTACTGAGCTCCTAGGACTCATACACAGTGACGTATGTGGGCCAATGTCTACCCATGCAAGAAGTGGCTATTCCTACTTCATTACTTTCACCGATGATTTTTCGAGGTATGGACATGTATTCTTGATAAAATATAAATCCGAAGCCTTTGAGAATTCCAGAAGTATAAGAATGAAGCGGAAAAGAAAACCGGCAAAAGTATCAAGATACTCCGATCTGATCGGGGTGGTGAATACTTAAGTGCCGAGTTCCTGGAATATTGAAAAGAGAATGGGATTCTCTCTCAGCTTACTCCTTATACACACCTCAACACAACAGTGTATGAGAAAGACGGAATCGCACCCTACTTGAAATGGCGCGTTCCATGATGAGTAATGCTGAGTTGCTGCTATTCTTCTAGGATTATGCACTAGAATATGTTGCATACCTATTGAATAAAGTTCCAACTGAAAGATTACGCTAGTGCCCCGACCAACTTCTGTGGCCAAATGCGGAACAAATTTTTTTCTAACGATTAGAACATGGCACTAGAATAACTTTTAACCCGGATCTTTACCATAAACCTAATTAGCTAAATAAAGAGAGCTATTTGCTATGATGAAGAAATCTCACCAAACGAACCAAGTCCTTCGGTGTTCTTTCTTCATCTTTAGTTCCAAGTGGCCACCTTGAACATGCTTGATCTTCTTTGTTGGCTCCTTTGGTTCTCCGCGATCGATCTTGCTCTCCGATCCTCCTTTGTCGTAAATGATCCACCCGAGGGATATTATCCATGGCTCTAGCTCCTCATAATATGTCAAGTGGAGCAACTAGAGAACTTGGGTTGCTAAACCAAGTAATCTAGGATGTAGTGTGAATATCTAAGTGTTTCCTATCTCTTTATTGCCTCTTCACTTGTTTCTCAACTCATGAGAATGGTAGTGAAGGGGAAAATGATGAAAGTGGAGGAAGCTCAAGAGGAGGGAAGAGATGAAGAAAAATGGGAGCTCAAGAAAATAATGAAGCATACATGTGAGAGAAATTCAACACAAAGGTTTTGTGTATGAATTCTTTCAATAAACAAGTGTAGCCATGCTTCAATAGTAATCACAAATGAATAAAGAATTCATTTGTGAACTATTGAAGCCATGCCACTCACCATGCCTCCTTCTCCTTAATTTCCACCTCATTTCCATTTATCAATAAATGGAAAAGTCCATGATGAGGTGTCCACCTTTTAGAAGGTAATCTGTAATAAAATACGGATTACAGTCTGTTGTATATACATACATGCATTCGGATAAAAACACGAATGCCTAAAGAGATAGAATAACATGAAGAACGTAATACTAGAATATTCATATCGAAATACATATATGTAAACTATTAAATCAATACCTGATTTAATAATCCGACTCAAACCCGAGCCGGCTAGTATTACCAACTGTCCGATCGAAAGTCCGAGTACAAAGTACATCAATCGATCGAGACCCTGCACGTATCCAATACGGCTACTACATCATTTCGCTTGAACCAGGGAAATCCTCTGTGTGGAACTCTAAAGACTCGACAGTACGCCGGCAGTAAGTTACTGGATAAATCCATAACCACAAGCACGTCAGCGGCGCTAGCTGTACGTAACGGCTACCCAGGTACCTGTCGAAAAGGAAAGCCGACGAGCAAACTCATACGGATCCCTACTGATCATATCTGTGGCAATCTCCGTACAGTCCGATCTCTTCGTCTGAGAGTGTCACATACCGGGTTTAGGGGGTGGTAAACGTCAGACCCTGATAACCTGTTAATTCGTGCCGATGCGGCTCAGGACCAATTTTGGAAACAACTGATTAGCCTATCAGTAAATCCCAACTGCCTTGACCAAGGTCTTATGGTCCTAACCAATCAAACACAGTACGATATCGACTCCCAATACCGGGAGAGACAAATCCCCGACAATCGCTAACTGCCTCCATGTGGCTCGGGACTGTACCCAACCAAAACATGTTTGCACGACTCGGTAGAGCCGTGGTAGGGTAGTGATCAAAGCACAGTGGGAACTCACACGAGACAAATGACGATCTCAGGTCTCAAGATTAACCTGTACTCATGTCACCTGAGAACTTCCATCTGACAATGGGTATAGTACCATCTGGAATTTCTCGGCGAGTCCGTCCGGTGTACTCACCCCAAGTGAGCACCTGTATACGATCTTAGGTCTAAAGACCAATGGTTGCAGGACCAAACCATCACCTCTCGTTGGGGTCTAGAAACGTATACACCAGTCTACTCCGGAATATCGATGCCCAGTCTCGATACTCGCACGACTATGGACCATTTAAGGATATGCATACCGACTACCCAGCTCCCATAAGTATGATCGCCATTACAACGCGGGTAGTCTAGCAATGATCCAACGGGCTTTATAAACATGTATAAAAGATATGTAATAGTAGGTAAAATATGTACATGTTAAGATAAAGACAAACCAGATAACATACTATCATATCGAGCAAGACTTTTATGTACATATATATGTCCAAGCATCCATATGTATACATATACAATAATGGCCTCTAAGGCGTACATATCCAACAATCTCCCACTAGCACTAAGGCCATATATTGGCGTACTGAGTATCCAACGTCTGCTCTAGGGCCAGCTGTTGGCGTACCGCATACCCAATATCTCAAAAAGTATCTCGAACTGTGCTTGAGGAAAGGCCTTGGTGAATGGATCCGCAGTGTTGTCTTTTGTATCCACTCACCGGACCTCGATCTCCTGGCGATCTATGATATCCCTGATCAGGTGATACCGCCTTAAGATGTTCCTGGATTTCTGATGAAACTGTGGTTCCTTCGCTAAACCTATAGCCCCATTGTTATTGTAATACAAAGGTATTGGGTCAACAATAGACGGAACTACCTGAAGTTCACTAATGAACTTCTTCATCCAGATAGCCTCTCTAACTACTTTCTTTCTTTTTTTACTTAAGTATCTGGTCTATGAACGAACCACTATCTTTGTGACGTATCTAGGCTATAAAATTTAACATCTCTTATTTAGCATTCACGTCTTACATAGCTTTGTATATGAGGCTGCAAACTTCGATATCTTATATCACAGAAGATCCTATGTTTCGTTTTGGAACACTTGACAATATTTTATCGCCAATGCACTCACACATGTCGTATTTTTACAATGTAAATTTCTACTTGTACATGACAACTGTAATCTCAGTTGAATTTCCATGTCAAACTAAACCATAAGAATCTTTTGTAACTTGGTTATGGACCTACTTCATCATTTTGACCCAACCATTATTTTTGCCCTGGAATAAATAGGAGATGGAAACATCATGTCACAAGACATAGTACTTAGCACCTAAGCATAGCAAATGCACCTCCATGTGCCCCTAACCCTAAATTTGGGACTACAAAGATACCCCCACTTACCCCACAAAAAACACAGAGCTAGCACCAACTCCAATGTTAATAACTGCATTAAAAGAATCGGTAACCTATATTTAACCATGCATGAACATAAAGTCACTCACCTTACATTGGGCATTGGTGCTTCATTTGACAAAACATAGAACCTTGTTCACACATGAGATATGAATGAAAAGATATTGTTTCTTTCATTAAAAAGAATATTAAACACACAAGAAAACAAAGATGATTGAGAAAAAAACATGAAGAAATTAATTAGAGAAGGAGGGGATGAGGATGAGAGAGGGTCAGTTTGGTCACGAGTGGGATGTGAATGCTCTCAGCACACAATGTGGCCTTGTGGAAAAAAAATTCTTAGAAAAGGTCAGCTCGATGCTTTCTCCTTTTAATTTATTTTATTAAAGATAGAGAGATGCTTTTTAGGTCCCTAATGACATGAGCTTCTTCAGCATATTCGATATCTTTTTGAGTGTCAAGTGCTCTGCTCGTTTCATTATTCATTTAAATGTTTTATCTATTAAGTTCGCTACATACTGAAATCGTTCCTATTCTTCAAAATAGAGAATGAAGTATTGACTGCGAACTTATTATTTAGTTGGTTTTGGTTGATATGTGTATTATTTATACAACTAGCCTTTAAGAATTTTTTTTGGAAATACAATTAGAAAATTGATGGAGGTCTTGATCTCCTACAGATGTTGTCTTCCGTTGATCTGTCGCGAGCGTTGATGAATGGCTGAGATCGGATTTGAGGGTTGCCTCCTGAAGCGTGTGGATCTCAGTGGGCTCGGTTTGGGATGAGGCCGAGCTACCTGCATGGAAGTCCCGGGATGGTTGTACCACCGTGGACCCTCCGACGATCAAGTTAGTCGAGGTGTTTGGGCAGAGTAACGGCCTATTGAATCAGAATCCCTTTACCTGAGTCGTCTGAGAGGGGGTTTATATAGTGGCAGTCATAGGCTGACGGGTGCGAGATTTACACCGGTCGTTATGCCCTTGGAGTCATGCCCGCGCGAATGGCGGGATCCTCCATTAATAACGAGATACGTCAGTTAATGGGAGAGCGCGATGGCGTGGAATGCGGGATCGTGGGGCGGCGGATATTTCGCGTATGGCGAGATTCGCGGAGCCATGGCAGGGACGCCTGTGATTTGTGTTCTGGGTCGGTCGGTGAGACCGAGGAAGCTGAGCTCGGCGGGAGGCTCGGGGACGAGTGGGAGGCCGAGAAAGCTTGGTTCTGTGATAGCGGTGGCGTGCTAGGAGGGCTGAGGGAGCTCAGCATGCAGGAGGGCTCGGAGGCGAGCCAATGGTTATTTGTAAGACGAGCATAAGAGTGGTCTGGAAGGCCACCGAAGGTCGGGAACATCCTCGGGAGGAAGGCTCGGGTTACGTCTTCAATATACCGTTCTTACTCCTTTCTCGTAAGCCTTGGGATACGTCATCAGCCACGTGTCGTGATCTGGGGAGTTCTCAGTATTGAGCATCATCATTAGCCCCCCACTCTCGTCCCGATCTATTTATGGGTCGGATCGAGAGTGGTCTGATCGGTCACCCGGGCTAAGTTCTTAGTTGAAGATATCGTCGGCACGGATTCTCGAGCAGTTAGTCGTATTTTTTTATGACGTCGGTGTTCATATCAGAAAATTGCATTCTAATACCGTTCATTCATTATCTAATTGTTGTATTTATCGGTATTATTGACCAGTGTCTGCTCAGTATTACAGATTACAGGTATCCATGACAAAATACTGGAAATGCATCCAACAGCGCGGATATATCACTTGAGGGAAGACACTGCGACCAGAAACGCTAACCGACCGATACTTCAGGAGTTCCTTTATGCAACAAGTTGTGTACACATTTTTTTCTAAATGGTCCAACACAACAAGTGTGTACACAAGACTTTTAAGCACATGTGGATATGATTTTATATGCAATCAAGGATATGATTTTATATGCAATCATCAAGGATATGATTTTATATGAAATCAAGGATATGATTTTATATGCATATGATATTATATGCATTCAAGACTAAAAAGCATGTGTTCAAATCAAAGGCAATCAAACAAATCAGCATGAGCCATAATGGGGCAGATATGAATATTTCTTTCTGAGCCTATAAATAGAGACCAGAGGGAAGAGGAAAGGGTAGCTTTTTCTTTAGTTCTATCTTAGAATTCTTGTAATTTTTCTTTTCATTCTTGAGCTCTTGCCCCTTTGTCTTGACCTTGCAACTTCTCATTTAGAACTTGCAAGCTTAAGGCTTAGGTTCTTGACTTCAAGATCTCTTGTAACAAGTTTGTTCTTCAATAAAAGTTCGTATTTTTCTTACATGTCTTGTTCCACTTTACATAATTTCAATTGTGAAATTCATGCTTTGCTTTGATCTTGCAACCTCTTAAGTGAGCTTGCAACCTTAAAGCTTGGTATTCGGATTTCACACGTTGCCGGGGATTGAACACTGGGAGATAAAACGCTTGAACTCATCGGTTCTTTTTTCCTCTTTATTTCATTGCATGTTTTTATGTATCTTCTCTTTTCTTTCTTGTTAATTTGTAAATATGTGTGAGTAATTTTTCACTTGTTAAGGGTGTAATATGTTAGATCGTATTCGAAGATTTTCTTTGTCCAAACTTTAAAACCTAAAACTTGCCTATTGAAACTTCGTGCAAATCACCCGCAACTCCGCTCACTAGGCATCCTATCCTACCCCGATAGTGATGATTCCTAATCATGACCGGATTGCCCGTGGTTTGCCGAAGGCTAAAATCAAGAGATAACAACGGAAGGACAAGGGACAAGGAAAACGGATTTAGCGAAATACCGCAAATACCGTATTTCAAATTCCCTAATCCGCGTTGTTACCTATTGCTTTAGTATCAATACCAAGTCGGGGCTATAAGGAATTGGCAAACATCACCTTCATACAATCTAACTTATTACTACCCTTAACAAGTCCTTTTTATTCATATCTTTGTTACGACAATTAGTTAACCAACAAATCAAAACACGGTATTAACTCGTTAAAACAAGATATAAAAACTTACCATCTCCCTGCGGACGACCCGTATTCATCGCGGATCGCTACAAACGACACCGTTTTGATTGCGGTAATTTCAAAACTCTTTTTAAACACGACACGGTTAGATCGTGACAATCAAATGGCGCCGTTGCCGGGGAGACGGTAACGCTTTTTATACTTGTAGTTTCGGGTTAAATTTGTGCATATTCTGTATAAAACTAACTTCTAACACATTCAAACAAATAACCATTCTTTTTTAAACCAACCACAAACACAAATAAAATTCTTTTCTTCTCTGGATTTGAATTCTGCTAACACTCTGATTTTCTTAATTATTTGTGTTCAGAATTGTGGTTGTTAATATTGCTTTTTGGCTCAAATATCCGTATTTTTCCAACATATGCAGATTTGACGGATTTTGAGCAGCGATCATACGGAACAAAGGGGCATTTTCAAGTGCAAAGGAGGGTGAACACTCAGTGCCAAAGATCCGGGTAGTTAGACCCGCGCAAGCGAACCATTCGACCACTCGGAGGCAATATCAACACGAGTTTCTGAAACTCGTGCTTTTTGGTACGTATTTTTCTAAACTTCCCCTCTCAAACCCGACGCTCCAATATTCTTGTCTTTGCAGGATTCTTAGCAAAAATCGCCGCAAAAAGCCAAAAAAAAAACTAACCGTATTTGTTGCAGCGCCGCATTAAAAGTAAAAAAACGATAACTGATTGCTTGAAAACAAAACTTGGTTGAATTTTGCGCATTGCATCATTTAATACGGACTTAAGGGGCTCTAACAC
Organism: Agapanthus africanus; assembly: GCA_030015575.1. Lineage (NCBI taxonomy): Eukaryota > Viridiplantae > Streptophyta > Magnoliopsida > Asparagales > Amaryllidaceae > Agapanthus > Agapanthus africanus. Next base: position 437,840,914 of record CM057338.1, read on the forward strand.
CAATCCAGATTGGGTGGGGATTTCATCACCCTTCCCAGGACCCCAAAAATCACTAAAGCATATGCATTGTCCATTGTAAATTAAAAAATACTAGACTTCAGCCCTAAGGACTTCGCGCTCATTAGGAGAAGATAAACCGTGTTTAGAAGCTCGCTTAACGGTATATTGTTTACGGGGTGTCTAGGAAAGTGTTAGAGGCGCAACCGCCGAAAGAGAAAGGGTTACTTAATTAAGGAACTTCGCGAAAGCGTTGGACAACCTCCCCTTTTCTCTGCACTTACCTGGCCTTGTGATCAGTGTATTTTTAAGCCCGTTTCTCGACACTGTTTAACTTCGACAATCAAGTTCAGGAGCAGGTCTAGTAGACCTAGGTTACCCTAGATCTAGGTATGATTGTGCATATCTTGTTTGTGATTGCTTAAGCCGTATATCCGTACATATTTCTGTAAATCTCCTTCTAAAAAAAAAATGAAAAATCAAAAACTTTTATAAAAAAAAAAAACTTGCCCTTTGTCGCCAAATCCATTTTTCACCCATCACCCATCGCCTTTCTCCATTGACGTTTTCTTACCCTCACCTTCTCCGCTTTGACTATACTAAACTCGTTTAGTGTATGTCCGCTTGGACTCGGGACACTAGCGCCCGTCTAGTCCGCGTTACGTTAGTCGCTACCGACTACGCGATCGACTCCGAAGTCGATACTCCTTCCACTCCTCTTTCACCCCTACCTTTGCCGGCCAACTCCGACGTTGACCGGAATTCTGTTCATACTTCTTCACCTTCACCTTCACCTTCGCTATCACCAACCTCTTTTTCCGCGATGTCGGGATTCAATCCGAACATCTCTTTGACCACCTCTGGATTGGCTCCACCTCCTACGGAGACCAATATCCCACCACCTCCGTCTGTTGTACCGCCGCAGCGAATCGTGCTCCAGGATCGTTTCTACCCCACCCGTTCTGCACTTCCCACCTGCCTTTCTCTTCCTCCGGCCAATGGGGACAACTTTGAAATTAAGCCCCATTTCATCAACATGCTTCCACGTTTTCATGGGCTTGAATCTGAAGATGCCTATATCTTCATCAACAAATTTCAAAACGTCTGTGCCATGATGAAAACCACCCAGCTGTCGGACGATGCTATACGTCTATGGGTCATTCCGTTCACTCTATGCGATCTCGCTGAAAAATGGCTGTATAGCACCGCTTCCCATTCCATAACCAGTTGGGATGAGTTTGTTAAAGCGTTTCTCAAAAAGTTTTATCCAAATCACAAAACTGCAAGGATTCGCAATGAAATCAATCAATTCTCCCAGCTTCCTTCTGAACCCTTCTGGAAGTGCTTTGACCGGTACAAAGACCTTCTTGTTCAGTGTCCTCACCACGGTATAGAGAAATGGCAACTTTGCCAAACCTTATACGAGGGCCTGAACCCAGCAACGAAGCAGTTGTTGGAAACCATCTGTCAGGGCCACTTCCTATCCAAATCTGACGAGAAAGCATGGCAATTCTTTGACGACCTTGCGGAGCAAACGCTACAGTGGGAGAGCACGAGACCGACGACTTCTTCTTCTTCTACCTCCACTTCTACCGGTCAGTCTAGGGTAGGAATTCATCAACTTGACGTCTCTATTACAATGAAAGCTGAAATGGCTGCAATAACTAGAAAGCTTGAAGCGATAGAGAGCAAATTTTCTTCTCCTGCTCCTAGCCCTGTTCTTCCACTTCGTACCATCTGCGCTTGTTGTTCCGATCCCTCTCATTTAACCGAAGAGTGTCCTTACAATTTTCCATCTCAAGGACAGGATCAGGTTAATGCTGCATTTCAGCAAAGACCAAGGAATGATCCGTACTCTTCCACGTACAATCCCGGTTGGAGGAACCACCCCAATTTCGCCTGGAATCAGAATCAGAATCAATTCCAAAGGCCCCCTCCACCGCAACAACAAGCGCAACAACAAACTCAACATCAATATCAGCAGCCCTTCCAACCCCAGCCTTTCCAAAACCAGACGAACAACTTTGCACCCAACAACTCTTTTCCACCAAACAACTTTGTTCCGTCAAACAACGATAAGGTTTCCTCGCTCGAGCGAAGTCTGGAGGCGTTTGTTAAACAATCGACTCAATCCACCGCCAACATCCAGTCTTCGATTCAATCTTTAGTGCAACACACTGCCGCACACGGGCAAAGCATCAAGACCATCGAGGCCCAGATTGCACAGCTGAACGCGGCCTTAAGCGAGCGAGAGAAAGGGAAGCTCCCGTCTTAGCCACTTCCAAATCCCGGTCACCCACATAATGCACATATTGCTCTTGAACAACAAAACCATAATGTGAGTGCCGTGACTACACTGAGATCGGGGAGGATGCTGCAAAACAACATTGGCACACGGATCAACGATGACACCCCGGCCGCTTCTTCTTCTTCTTCTTCTCCTTCTTCTTCTTCATCTTCTGAGCCTATTCTCCGTTCTTCACAAGGCTCTCCTTCCTCTTCTTTTATGAACGAACCCACTTCTCACTCCACGAAAACACCTATTCTGGGATCCGGTCCAACTCCACAATCTCCTCCTCCAGCATTAGACTCAACCAATTTTCAAAATGTTCCATTTCCAAACCGGTTGAGATCTAATAAACAAAATCCTCAAATGGAGAAGATTCTGGAGTTATTTAAGCAAGTTAACATTAACATTCCTCTTTTAGATGCTGTCCAACAAGTCCCGTCTTACGCGAAAATCTTAAAGGACTTGTGCACGAAAAAGAGGAAATCTCAGGTACCCAAGAAAGTTTTCTTGGCTAGTGCTGTGAGTGATGCCCTTACCCAATCTTTACCACAAAAACGGAAGGACCCTGGCTGTCCTACGATTTCAATTACCATTGGGGATAAGAACATCAACCGCGCACTATTAGATCTTGGTGCCAGTGTTAACTTGCTTCCGTATTCAGTATACGAGCAATTAGGCGTCGGAGAGCTGAAACCCGCGCACTGCACTCTCCAAATGGCCGACCGATCGATCACCCATCCTAGGGGTGAGCTAGAGGATGTGTTGATAAGAGTCGGGGACTTCATATTCCCCGTTGACTTCATTGTATTAGATACACAGCCTGTAGCTAACCCCCGGAATCAAATTCCGGTGATACTCGGTCGCCCATTTCTCGCAACCTCAAATGCTGTGATCAATTGTCGCAATGGTTCGATGAACCTCTCTTTTGGAAATATGACGATTGAACTCAACATTTTTAGGTTGGGGAATCAGCCCGCCGAACCTAATGCTCATATACTGGACGTCTGCTCGATCCAGGAGATCACCCCGGAAGAGTGTGAATTCGAGGAGTTTCTGTTTGAACGCGATAACCTCGACGCCACTAGTGCGTTTCTCTTCGAACCTGCTGCTGCTTCCGCGCCCGACTACGACTACGAGTGTTTTACGTTCTCACATGATCTTAGCCGCTCACAACCCGAGTTTGAATCTTTTGACTTTCCGGATGAGTTACCTGAACCATCCAACTCGGTAGCTTACGCTCGTTTTGAACCTTTGATGGAATCCTTTGAGTTCGAGACCTTTTCTCCAATCCAGCCTTCAATCATTTCACCTCCAATTCTCGAACTCAAGCCTTTGTCGTCTCACCTTAAGTACGCTTACTTAGGTGAGAACGAGACCCTCCCGGTTATCATTTCGGCTTCTCTTGCTCCCGAGCAAGAGAAAGCCCTTCTTTCGGTCTTACACGGCAATAGGCAAGCTTTTGGCTGGTCCATGGCGGACATCAAGGGGATTAGTCCCCTGATCGTTGAGCATCATATTCATCTGATTGATGATGCCAAACCAGCCCGGGATCCACAAAGACGTCTCAATCCAGTCATGAAGGAGGCTGTGAAGAAGGAGATCGTCAAATGTCTGGATAGTGGTATCATTTACCCTATCTCCGATAGCCAGTGGGTTAGCCCCATTCATGTTGTCCCCAAGAAGTCGGGCATCACGGTCATAACCAACGAGGCGAACGAGTTAATCCCTACTCGCACCCAAACTGGGTGGCGAGTATGCATTGATTACCGAAAACTCAACGCCGCAACGCGGAAAGACCACTTTCCGCTACCTTTTATTGACCAGATGCTCGAATGATTGGCCGGACATGAGTACTATTGCTTTCTTGATGGCTACTCTGGCTATAATCAAATTCCCATCGCCGAAAAAGACCAGGACAAGACTACTTTCACTTGTCCTTTCGGCACGTTTGCATATCGTCGCATGCCCTTTGGGTTATGCAATGCGCCCGCTACCTTCCAGCGGTGTATGATGAGAATATTCTCAGACATGGTGGAGAAATTCTTGGAGATCTTCATGGACGACTTCTCCATCTTTGGCGATTCCTTTGACGAGTGTCTGCTGCATCTCGACGCTGTCCTTACCAGATGTAAGGACAAGAATCTCACTTTGAACTGGGAGAAATGCCACTTCATGGTGCTCGAAGGTATTGTCTTAGGACATATCATCTCGCAGAAAGGCATTGAGGTAGACAAAGCAAAGATTGAGGTCATTTCCAATCTTCCTCCTCCCCGATGCGTCCGAGATATCCGAGCCTTCCTTGGCCACGCCGGTTTCTATAGACGGTTTATCAAGGACTTTAGCAAGATTGCTAGGCCCTTGACTCTTCTACTGGCCAAGGAAACGCCATTCGACTTCAGCCCGAGCTGTGTGGCTGCTTTTGAATCATTGAAACACTCACTCACTTCTGCTCCCGTTCTCTCTTTCCTTGACTGGACGCACCCATTCGAGATTATGTGCGATGCATCCGACTCTGCCATCGGTGCTGTCCTTGGACAACACATCAACAAGATGCCGCACGTAATCTATTACACTAGCCGAACCCTGAACGACGCCCAACTCAATTATACAACAACTGAGAAGGAATTCTTGGCTGTTGTATTTGCTTTAGAGAAGTTCAGGCCCTACCTCATCGGCTCTCCAGTCATTGTTTACACTGATCATTCTGCTCTGCGCCATCTTTTTGCGAAGAAAGATGCCAAATCTCGGCTTATACGTTGGATCCTCTTGCTTCAAGAGTTTGACCTTGTCATTAAGGACAAACGAGGATGTGAAAACGTCGTTGCCGACCATCTCTCACGACTTCCTTCTTCGCCGTCGCTTCAAATCCCGATCAATGACGTTTTCCCGGATGAACAACTCTTGACAATATCTCGCGAACCTTGGTTCGCAGATATTGTGAACTATTTGGCCACAGGGTTACTACCAACCGAATGGTCAAGTCAGGACAGACTTCGCTTTTTATCCCAAGTAAAACATTTTTACTAGGACGAACCCTATCTGTTCAAGTACTGTCCTGACCAGATTATTCGTAGGTGTGTCCCTGATGAGGAATTCAAGAGTGTGCTGTCATTTTGCCACGATCAAGCGTGTGGCGGGCATTTTGGCCCCAGAAAGACAGCTGAGAAGATCTTGCAATGTGGTTTCTACTGGCCACAACTCTTCAAAGACGCTCATGACTATTGCAAGACTTGCTCCCGGTGCCAACATATGGGCCGGATATCCCGGAGAAACGAGATGCCGCTCCAACCAATCTTGGTTGTGGAGATTTTCGACGTGTGGGGGATAGATTTCATGGGGCCGTTTCCCAGCTCTTTCGGGAACTTGTACATCCTTCTAGCTGTTGATTACGTCTCTAAGTGGGTCGAGGCTGTGCCCAGCCGGACTAACGACAACAAGGTTGTCGTTAGGTTCTTTAAAGAAAACATTTTCTCCCGTTTTGGGCACCCCCGAGCGATCATTAGCGACAATGGAAGTCATTTCTGCAATAAGACTTTCGAGGCCTTAATGCGGAAGTATTCCATTAATCATAAGCTATCCATGCCCTATCACCCTCAAACCTGTGGTCAAGCCGAAGTCTCAAATCGGCAGATCAAGCAGATACTGGAGAAGACGGTTTCCAAGAACCGTAAGGATTGGTCGCTGAAACTAACTGATGCCCTTTGGGCTTTTCGCACTGCTTATAAGACCGACCTTGGCATGTCTCCCTATCGGCTTGTATACGGAAAAGCTTGCCACCTCCCTGTCGAAATAGAGCATCGCGCATTTTGGGCGATAAAAGAGCTGAATCTATCTCTCGAAGATGCGGGCAACCATCGGAAGCTGCAACTGAACGAACTGAGCGAGCTTAGGGATGAGGCTTACGATAACGCGGTTGTCGTTAAGAATAGAACGAAGGTGTTTCACGATAAACACCTTTTGCGCAAAACCTTCGTACCTGGTCAGCAGGTACTACTTTACGACACCAGACTTCATTTCCATCCAGGAAAGCTCCGATCTCGCTGGAAAGGGCCGTATTTTGTGCGGAATGTGTATCCGCAGGGCGCTGTGGATTTGGAAAATCCAAAGGAAGGTTCATTTTTCAAAGTGAACGGACATCGACTAAAACCGTACCTTAGCGCCGAACCAACAGAGGAGCTCCTATTTTTACAGGAGCCGGTTTACCCTGCCTGATTTTCCTCTGCCCACCTCCAAACTTCGGTTATCCAGCCAAGAACAGTGGACACTGTTCCAAATAAGTTTGGGGGTATGTATAAAGCCTTTTGTATATATTTGTGAATATTCTTTTCCATTCTTTTTCTTTTTCTTTTCTTTACAAACAAAAACAAATAAAAATTGTGTATCGCTAACCGACAATTTTTGACCCTTCAAATGAACTCTTCATGCAATGACAGTGAGGACACTGTTCAGTTTAAGTTTGGGGGTACGCTCGGTACGCATTTCTTACCTTCGCATTCATATGTATATTTTGCATCTGCATATTAAAATCCATAAAATCCATAAAAATCTGAAAATTTTCTAAAAACATAAAAACTTTTCTGTCAAGTTAGCTAGTGGGAGGACTCTGATTCAACATTTCGACGGTTTTGTTTGATAAAATAAGAATAACTAAATCTTATGTTTAGATTTTGAAAACCTGAAAAAATAACTCTCCTTTGAAGTTAACTATAGCTGATATACGTCTTTACATCACACTACACGTGTCGTGAGTTTTTGGGAATTAGATAATAAGTCTTTTATGTCGAAAAACTTTTAAATGGATCAATGATTTTCTGAGGATCAAATAGATTTGTTCTGAAATAAGTAGTGTCAAGAATAGTTTATGAAGTAAAGCGAATATGAAGGAATGTTATTGATGCCGTAATTGGAACTAAGTCTGAAAAATAACCCATCTGAAACTTGATTGGAATGATTACACACCAAACCCACTAAACACGTCTTTTATCCAAAAAATAATTGAACTGCCGGTTATATCTCCGTTCGTATTAAATCATCTGATTTTCACGCCAAACTGTCTTTTGTTTTTGGACCTGGGTAACTTGAGTAATTAAGTCCGCCGGGGTGTTTCTACACCTAATGCCCTAAAACCAACTGGTGTGGGTGCATTGGCCCAAAGCTCGCTAAGAAGCCTAGAAAATCCAGATTAAAACAAAGTCAAGCAAGTGTTCTCTCCGAGTTAAAATTCCTAACGGTTCTTTGTGTGAGAATAATCTTGATAAAAGACAGGCTTTTTTAAAAAAAATTTAGCGGAGATATGAAGGTTTTATTCTATGATAAAGACTATTGCACGATTCACAGAGGTGTGTATGAAATGAAAACAAGGAAAGGGTGGAGTGAAAAATAAGACCTAGTTTCCTGTTAAGGAAGATAGAAATTCTGAAGTTGAAACTTTTTACTGGAAAACGAAGCTTGAAAAAAATTGCTTAACTCTTTATAAAACTTATGTGATCCTTTTAAAATTTTTATCCGGGCTTAATTGTGTGATATGATGACTTTATTCGACCTTTCGGGAACTTAACGACACTATTTGCACTGCACGTGAAGACATATAAAAGCTGTAGTTAAACAAGAAGCGAGGTGTGAAAAATAAAGGGTCGATAGTCTAGACCTAGGATAATAGAATTGTTATTTTCTGAAACAAAACTTTAGGGTTTGAATCTTAGTTATTTTACAAAACTAGCTTGACCGGATTTTGTGGATAGTATCCGCTGAAAACCCTCAGGAGACAACACTCCTCCTACTAGGGACACCTAGAGGTTTAACGGCTTGTTGCACTTGCTCAGTGCAATCGCGTTCCCTGCGAAAGTGAGGTTAGGAAATTTTTTGTGAATAAATTGGTTTTGCTCGGGACGAGCAATAGATAAGTTTGGGGGTATTTGTTCATATCAGAAAATTGCATTCTAATACCGTTCATTCATTATCTAATTGTTGTATTTATCGGTATTATTGACCAGTGTCTGCTCAGTATTACAGATTACAGGTATCCATGACAAAATACTGGAAATGCATCCAACAGCGCGGATATATCACTTGAGGGAAGACACTGCGACCAGAAACGCTAACCGACCGATACTTCAGGAGATCCTTTATGCAACAAGTTGTGTACACATTTTTTTCTAAATGGTCCAACACAACAAGTGTGTACACAAGACTTTTAAGCACATGTGGATATGATTTTATATGCAATCAAGGATATGATTTTATATGCAATCATCAAGGATATGATTTTATATGAAATCAAGGATATGATTTTATATGCATATGATATTATATGCATTCAAGACTAAAAAGCATGTGTTCAAATCAAAGGCAATCAAACAAATCAGCATGAGCCATAATGGGGCAGATATGAATATTTCTTTCTGAGCCTATAAATAGAGACCAGAGGGAAGAGGAAAGGGTAGCTTTTTCTTTAGTTCTATCTTAGAATTCTTGTAATTTTTCTTTTCATTCTTGAGCTCTTGCCCCTTTGTCTTGACCTTGCAACTTCTCATTTAGAACTTGCAAGCTTAAGGCTTAGGTTCTTGACTTCAAGATCTCTTGTAACAAGTTTGTTCTTCAATAAAAGTTCGTATTTTTCTTACATGTCTTGTTCCACTTTACATAATTTCAATTGTGAAATTCATGCTTTGCTTTGATCTTGCAACCTCTTAAGTGAGCTTGCAACCTTAAAACTTGGTATTCGGATTTCACACGTTGCCGGGGATTGAACACTGGGAGATAAAACGCTTGAACTCATCGGTTCTTTTTTCCTCTTTATTTCATTGCATGTTTTTATGTATCTTCTCTTTTCTTTCTTGTTAATTTGTAAATATGTGTGAGTAATTTTTTCACTTGTTAAGGGTGTAATATGTTAGATCGTATTCGAAGATTTTCTTTGTCCAAACTTTAAAACCTAAAACTTGCCTATTGAAACTTCGTGCAAATCACCTGCAACTCCGCTCACTAGGCATCCTATCCTACCCCGATAGTGATGATTCCTAATCATGACCGGATTGCCCGTGGTTTGCCGAAGGCTAAAATCAAGAGATAACAACGGAAGGACAAGGGACAAGGAAAACGGATTTAGCGAAATACCGCAAATACCGTATTTCAAGTTCCCTAATCCGCGTTGTTACCTATTGCTTTAGTATCAATACCAAGTCGGGGCTATAAGGAATTGGCAAATATCACCTTCATACAATCTAACTTATTACTACCCTTAACAAGTCCTTTTTATTCATATCTTTGTTACGACAATTAGTTAACCAACAAATCAAAACACGGTATTAACTCGTTAAAACAAGATATAAAAACTTACCATCTCCCTACGGACGACCCGTATTCATCGCGGATCGCTACAAGCGACACCGTTTTGATTGCGGTAATTTCAAAACTCTTTTTAAACACGACACGGTTAGATCGTGACAATCAGTCGGCGGATCAAAGAAGAGATCGTGAATTAAAGGGGAAGCGCCAATTCGATCTTACGTTCGTTGAGGCGCCGGCCACGTGCCCGACGCTGGTCAGCTGACATGATGGGCCGCCGGTGTCCTTTGCATTTGAGGGGACGCGTCCAATGCCCGTGAGACACGTGGAATGCTGATGGCTGTCGAACGCGAAGCGTTGTTTTGGCGGGAAACGATCGGCGTTGTTAGATGCACTTGCCAAATGCTATAAATAGAGGTGGGATCCCCCCAAGGTCCACACTTCGCTATAATTTCCTCATCGCTGCGTGTGTTAGCTCGGCACTCTTCGCTTTAGGTCGGATTTCTCGCTCCTTTTCCTCGGAGGACTCCTTCCTTTGCTCAGGTTAGATGTCTTCTTCTAGGGAGTCTGTTGAGATAGTTGAGGTAGAGTCTAGAAAGTCTTCTGCTGCTTCTTCCTCTGCCTCATCTGAGTCGGATTCCCCCCGGTGAGTTAGGGTTAGACATGCTTCCCTGGGCCGCACGACGGGGACGGTCCCCCAAGCGCGTATGAAGAGTGCTCATGACGCGCCTTCTCTCCTGAGTAATATGGATGAGCTCACCACAATCCGGGCTCGTTTCCACATTCCCCCTGGCTACTCGCTTCGCTTGGTCGGGGAAGGAGAGAGGGCAAACCAGGTGCGGGCAAGGAGATTGCTTTGTACCTGGATGCCTTTTGGGCTGGAATGCGTCTGCCTTCTCCCCCGAGGTAAGTGCGGCGCTGCACTGTTTTCAACTAGCTCCGGGCCAATTAGTGCCGAACTCATGGAGGATTCTCCTCGGGTTCCTGGTCCGGTTGAGACTACAAGAAATCCCCTTCAGACTGATCATTTTCTTTTCTTCCTTCTGCTATAAAAATCATCCCGGCACCCGTAAGGACAAGCCGAGCTGGGTATATGTTTCCTTTAGAAAACACAGGGGAGGGCTGCCGGGTCGGGGGTCGTAGCAGTTCCTTCCTCCATCCATGAGTGGAAGGAGAAATTCTTATTTGTCGGTCCGCTCGAGGGTGAGGATTGGCCTATGCCTGTTCAGTGGCACAGGGCCTACTGCCCGCGGGTGAGGCAGTCGTCCAATCCCGAAACAAGGGCAGTGTCGGCATAGGAGCCCATCCAACGGGCCGATGTATTGCTTTCCGAGTAGGCCCTCAATTGGGCGGGGCTCAGTCGCGCTCAGTTTGTGGGTAAGTTAGGAGCCACGCGACCTGTTTAGACTCACATATTCTTCTTCTATTCTTTCTGGTATCGCTAACTCCCTTTGTGTATTTTTATCCTTTGCAGAGCCAATGGACAAACAAAATTTCTGGTATCGCTAACTCCCTTTGTGTATTTTTCTCCTTTCCAGAGCCGAAGGGATGCGTCCAACGCCCGTGAGACATGTGGAATGTTGATGGCCGTCGAACGCGAAGCGTTGTTTTGGCGGGAAACGACCGGCGCTGTTAGATGCGCTTGCCAAATGCTATAAATAGAGGTGGGATCTCCCCAAGGTCCACACCTCGCTATAATTTCCTCATCGCTGCGTGTGTTAGCTCGGCGCTCTTCGCTTTAGGTCGGATTTCTCGCTCCTTTTCCTCGGAGGACTCTTTCCTTTACTCAGGTTAGATGTCTTCTTCTGGGGAGTCTGTTGAGATAGTTGAGGTAGAGTCTAGAAAGACTTCTGCTACTTCTTCCTCTGCCTCATCTGAGTCGGATTCCCCCCGGTGAGTTAGGGTTAGACATGCTTCCCTGGGCCGCGCGACGGGGACGGTCCCCCAAGCACGTATGAAGAGTGCTCGTGACGCGCCTTCTCTCCTGAGTAATATGGATGAGCTCACCACAATCCGGGCTCGTTTCCACATTCCCCCTGGCTACTCGCTTCGCTTGGTCGGGGAAGGAGAGAGGGCAGACTAGGTGCGGGCAAGGAGATTGCTTTGTACCTGGATGCCTTTTGGGCTGGAATGCGTCTGCCCTTCTCCCCCGAGGTAAGTGCGGCGCTGCACTGTTTTCAACTAGCCCCGGGCCAATTAGTGCCGAACTCGTGGAGGATTCTCCTCGGGTTCCTGGTCCGGTTGAGACTTCAAGAAATCCCCTTCAACCTGACCATTTTCTTTTCTTCCTTCTGCTATAAAAATCATCCCGGCACCCGTAAGGACAAGCCGAGCTGGGTATATGTTTCCTTTAGAAAACACAGGGGAGGGGCTGCCGGGTCGGGGGTCGTAGCAGTTCCTTCCTCCATCCATGAGTAGAAGGAGAAATTCTTATTTGTCGGTCCGCTCGAGGGTGAGGATTGGCCTATGCCTGTTCAGTGGTACAGGGCCTACTGCCCGCGGGTGAGGCAGTCGTCCAATCCCGAAACGAGGGCAGTGTCGGCATAGGAGCCCATCCAACGGGCCGATGTATTGCTTTCCAAGCAGGCCCTCAATTGGGCGGGGCTCAGCTCCGCTCAGTTTATGGGTAAGTTAGGAGCCTACGCGACCTGTTTAGACTCACATATTCTTCTTTTATTCTTTCTGGTATCGCTAACTCCCTTTGTGTATTTTTCTCCTTTGCAGAGCCGATGGACAAACAAAATTTCTAGCTGCGATGGCTGAGAAGAAGGGAAGGAAGGCTGGAGGCGCCGGCTCGTCGTGCCCCGCTTCGAGCCCGGCCCCGTCGGCGGCCGCTTCGGCTAGGCGTTCCACTACGCCCCGGGCTCCGGAGACCAGCTACGGGGAGAGCCGCAAACACGCTCGGGAGCAGGACCCCCGGGTTGTGGAGGTGGCGGATGAGGCCGACCCTCCTATGGCCCCCCTCAAGCGGCGCAAGAGGACGGTGTCCCGAGCCCTGTCTTCCCCGATCTTCGTTCAGGAGGTGACTTCGGGGCTTTCTGTCGTTGATAGCTTGCTCTCGGAGATGGAGCAGTCGGCTGGGGGAAGAATTCCCTTGGGGACCCTCAAGGCCCAAATCGCGGCCATAGCTCAGGAAGCCGTGCAGGTTAGTGTCCGCCTCCCATTCGGGTTTTCATTAAGCCTTTTTGTTTGCAGGATCGGATACCTTTTTAACCCCTCCTTTTGTTTTCCTCATGTCCTCCAGCACTGTACCCTCATCGCCAACATGGAGCACAAGGAAATCGCCCTGGCACTACAGATAGCGGGCGCGTCTTCCTCGCGGGAAGAGAGCCTGAGCCGGAAGCTGCGTCAGGCGAGGGAGTGGATCGCCACCCTCAAAGACCAGGTGGCTGCCGAGGAGGGGGTGAACGCCAACTGCCGGGAGTCCATCCAAGCTTTGATAGAGTCCAACAAGGTCGTTGAGGCTAAGTTGGAGGATGCCAGGGTGCTCACCCCCACTCTGAAGAAGACGCGGGACACCCTAAAAAGGGAAAACGAGGCGGTGAAGGAAGGAATGAGGCGTGCCGACCTCCGGGCTGCAAAGGCGGTGGAGAGCTACAAGACGTCGGATAAATTCTACGCCGGCCTCACTGACGCCTCGGCCCTCGTCTGGCATGAAGCCCTCGACGCCGTCAAGGCGTTGATGCCGGAGTTTCCCGACGGTGAGCTCCGACTCGAGTACCCCCTCGAGGGTGAGATGCAGGGGGATGCCGTCAGAAGCGCCGCCGGGGGGAAGGCCCCTGGTGGGGGTGTTGGGGATAAGGCGATCACCCCGGCTCCCAATGCCGAAGCTCCTTCTATGGGCGTCGACCCTCAAGCTGCCACCTCGGATCCCGACGCTGCCGCGAAGCACGTCGAGGCCCTTCCCAGCCCCGAGGCCTGAATCTCCCTGCCTTCTTTTTTATATTTATTTTGTTTTTTTTTCTTCTTGGAATTTGTAAGCCTTCGGGCGATTTTGTAAGGCTGAGGAGCCCACAATACCTTTGTAAAGACTCCCGAGTTGTGAAGAAAGCCCTTTTGCAGAAATTTTTGTGGCAATGTTTCCATTTTGCGAAAATGTCTTCATTTTGCTCACCCGATGAGCGCTAGGTCGGCGACCGATCCTTTAGTTGGCGATCGTGCGTTGGGTTAAACCCAATTATTTTTCAAGTGTACAAAGACCGGTGTAAGGTCGGCGTCCTTATGGCCCCGAAGTCGAGGTGGCGATCGCTTGCTGAGGGTATGTCGGTTGGCACCTTAGAATGAGCCAGACGAGAACCTAGTTCAGATTGGTCGGTGTTTGCCGAGGTGAAGGGCTTCTAATCCTTATTATAGATGGGTAAGAAGTTACCCACTAAGGATGGACGATCAGGGAAACTGCCCGGTGGCCTTTTGACGAGGGCTTCGATCCTTGGCGTCGGTGGGTAGTAAACTACCAGCCATGGATGGTTCGAGCAATGAAGCTGCTCGGTGACCTCTTGACGAGGGCTTTGATCCTTAGCATAGATGGGTAAGAAGTTACCCACTAAGGAAGGACTGAGCAGGGAAGCTACCCGATGGCCTCTTGACGAGAGTTTTGATCCTTGCGTAGACGGGTAAGAAGTTACCCACTAAGGATGGACCGAGCAGGGAAGATGGTCGGTGGCCTCTTGACGAGGGCTTCAATCCTTGGCGTCGGTGGGTAGCAAACTACCAGCCATGTATGGTCTGAGCAGTGAAGCTACTCGGTAACCTCTTGACGAGGGCTTTGATCCTTAGTGTAGATGGGTAAGAAGTTACCCACTAAGGATAGACCGAGCAGGGAAGTTGCTCGGTAGCCTCTTGATGAGGGCTTCGATCCTTGGCGTCGGTGGGCAGTAAACTACCAGCCATGGATAGTCCGAGCAGTGAAGCTGCTCGATGGCCTCTTGACGAGGGCTTTGATCCTTAGCGTAAACGGGTAAGAAGTTACCCACTAAGGATGGACCAAGCAGAGAAGCTGCCCGGTGGCCTCTTTACGAGGGCTTTGATCCTTAACGTAGATGGGTAAGAAGTTACCCACTAAGGATGGACCGAGCAGGGAAGCTTCCCGGCGGCCTCTTGACGAGGGCTTCGATCCTTGGCGTCGATGGGTAGTAAACTACCAGCCATAGATGGTCCGAGCAGTGAAGCTGCTCGGTGTCCTCTTGATGAGGGCTTTGATCCTTAGCACAGATGGGTATGAGCTACCCACTAAGGATAGACCGAGTAGGGAAGCTGCTCGGTTTTGCGAGGCTCCGCCCGACCTTCATAGATGTGTGAATATCGAGAAGAGTGACCGTCGCAGGCGGCACGCGGCAGAAACGCATAGGTGAGGCGAGGCGTTCCAAGATCCGCGTCGTTCCGACTTCGATTCGCCAAGAAATACGGGATACCCGCCACGTGGCGGTATAGTATTGGAAGAATTGAGCGAATCCCAGGATTCGCGCCCATGCGGCGCAAATTTGGGCCCTTGGGGATTCTGTGGAGGCTATAAATAGAGAAGGAGATAGGTTTGTTTCAGCATTGCTTTTCTGAGATGGCCAGGCGTATTTACGCGATTGAAGAGATCGTCAATCCCGATGATCTCTACCTGTACGACCATTCCATTTTCGAGGAGAGGTACCGGGGTGTGGTCCAGCGCATCGAGGACCACATCGGTCGTCTTCTTCCTCGTCGGTCGTCCCTCCTCCAATTACTGATGTACGCAATCTGGAGGAGATCCCCGGGTTTGTACAACCCCCTCTCCAAAGAGTTGCTGGACGAGGCGCTCGATAAGATGCATACGATCTATGTGCTTGGCCTCATCTCGAAGAGCGGGCATGACCGATCTTTGGCCCTTATTTTGGAGTGCTTCCAAAAGAGACAGATCGCGAGCCAGGGCTCGACAGATGGAGGACCCGGTGTTTCCGTGGCATCCCGAGTTTGTGGGCAACATCAGCGGGAGCGGGATGAAGAGGCAAGGGCTCGTCTGGCGGAGATCTCCAGAGAGTATCACCAGTAGTGCTTCCTTTACCCCGTTCCCCCTCTTTTGTAATTTCAATTTTTATGTAAGGCTGAGGAGCCCATAATACCTTTTGATAAATAAATAAAGTTCCCCTTTTTGCGATGTTCTATTGTTTCCTTTTGTATTCTGGGTGCATTTGAGTATTTTTACGAAACGAAATCCGTGAGCTTTGAGCCGAGGAAGAGGGAAACACATAGGGGAAATTCCTTCTTCTTATTAAAACTTAGAAAAATTTACATTGCTTTGTCAAAGAAGAAACATGTATCCATAGATATACTTTCAAAGGTACAACTTGAGCTTTTCGGCGTTGTAAGGCCATGGAAATTTGCGACCCGCAGCGTCTTGTAAGCGATAGGCCCCGCTGGGCAAGATTTCAGAGACGAGGAACGGGCCGTCCCACTTCGGAGAAAACTTATTCAATTTGCCCTGATCAACAAACTCGTTCCGCCTTAGGAACAAATCTCCGGTTTTGAAGGCGCGATGCTTGACTCATGCGTTGTAGTAGCGGGCAGTCTGTTGTTGGTAAGCGGAAGCTCTGATCTGTACCCGGTTCCGCTTCTCCAACAAGATGTCCAAATTAGTCCGGAGGGCCGAGGTGTTTGTTTCGTCGTCGAAGTGCTCGCCCCTGTAACTGGGTAGCCCGATCTCTGCTGGGACCATCTCCTCGGTGTCATAGCAGAGACTGAAGGAGGTCTTTCCAGTGGGGGTCTTCTTCGATGTGCGCAAGGCCCATAAGACCCGGGGTAATTCGTTGACCCAACTGCCCTATCATCCCTCCAGGAGAGCTCGAAGACCTTGAATGATGTCCCGGTTAGCGACTTCGGCCTGCCCGTTGCACTGGGGGTGCGCGACCGTGGCGAACTTCATCAATATATGGTATTTGCTGCAGAACCCTTTAACTCTTTCGTTTTCGAAATTCGTCCCATGGTCGGTGATGATACACCTCGGGATCCTGAACCAGAATATTATGTTGTTCTGCAGGAACTTGATGGTTGTGGTGGCGTCTGGTTTTCTGATGGGGACGGCCTCGATCCACTTCGTAAAGTAGTCCACCGCAACAAGGATATATTTGTACCCGCCCATACCAGTAGGGAATTGGCTTATCATGTCCATTCCTCACTGGGAAAACGGCCAGGGGGAGGTTAGGGTCGTTAACTCGGTAGCCGGAAAGCGGGGTATGCTGCCATGGAGTTGGCAGCTCTTGCACTTTCTGACGAGCTTCTGAGCGTCCTGATAGATGGGCGACCAATAATACCCTTGGAGGAGTGTCTTCTGGGCTAAGGTGTGGGCCCCTTGATGTGCTCCGCCGACCCCTTCATGAACCTCGCGGAGGACATAGTCAGCTTCGTGGGGATCGACGCACTGAAACAGGGGTTGAGTGAAGGATTTCTTGTAGAGGTTCCCTTTGCTCCAGACGAAATGGCGGGCTCTGGCTCAGAGGCGGCGGTCTTCTTCTCGATCTTCTGGGAGCGTACCCTCCTTCAAGAATTCCATGAGAGGCTTCCTTTAATCCCGGACTTCTTCCCGGGCCGTGTAAACTTGGAGTGGTGTCGCTCTGTCTTCCACGCTGGGTCGTGGCAGGACCTCGAAGAGGATATTTTGCTTGTTGTTGGCCGTGTAGGAGGAAGCTAGCTTGCTCAGGGCGTCGGCCTGGGCGTTCAGGTGCCGGGGGATCTGCTCCACTTGAACTTCGTCGAAGTCCTTCCATAGTCTTCTTACCTCGGCTAAATATTTCACCATCAGAGGTTCCCGCGCCTCGAAACGACCGGTCACTTAGCCTACAACTAGGGCGGAGTCACTGCGGATTCGGATAGTTTTCAGCCCCACTCCGGAGGCGATCTGCAGTCCAGCGAGCAAACCCTCGTACTCCGCGGCGTTGTTTGTGGCTTTGAACCCGAGCTTTAAGGAATACTACATCTCTGCCTCGTTCGGGCCCCGAATGGTGAGGTCGGCACCACATCCTTCCTCGGTTGATGACCCGTCGATGTAAATGACCCAGTCGGGAATGGAGTTGGGCCCCTCTTTGATCGAAGGTTGAGATCCGAGGGCCGGCATCGACACCGCCTCTTGTTGGGGATAGTGCATTCGACGATAAAATCGGCCAAGACTCGTGCCTTGATAGCCTGCCTCGGGCGGTACTTGATGTCAAATTAGGACAACTCCTACCTCCACTTCTCCAAACGACCAGAAGACTCGGGGGAGGCAAGAATAGCCCCTAAAGGGCGCTCGGTGAGAACGAGGATGGTGTGTGCCTGAAAGTAGTGTCGTAGTTTCCTTGAGGCCACTATAAGCGCCAGGACAATCTTCTCTATGGCCGGGTATCTTATTTCCGCATCCTTAAAGATGTGGCTTACGTATTAGACCGGCCTCTGGACTCCTTCGACCTCTCGGACGAGCACTGAGCCTGCAGCTTGATCGAACATCGCTAGATATAGCGATAACTCGTCTCCTTCAACTGGTCGGGTGAGAGGTGGGGGAGTCGCTAGGTGCATTTTCAATTATTCGAAAGCGATCTGATACTCCTCCGACCATTCGAACCTTAAGATCTTTCTCAGGGCTTTAAAGAATGGGAGGCACTTTTTCCCGGATCTTGACATGAAACGACAGAGGGCGGCTACCCTCCCCGTGAGCTGCATGATTTCGACGTTGGTCTTTGGCGCGGCCATGTTGAGGATGGCGCTGATTTTCTTCGGATTAGCCTCAATTCCTCGGTGGGTAACGATGAATCTGAGGAACTTTCCACTAGTGACCCCGAACGTGCACTTGGCGGGATTCGGCTTCATTTTGTATTTGCAGAGGACGTCGAAAGTCTCGCCAAGATCTTTGGCGTTCTCCTCCGACAAGGTCAATTTTACGAGCATGTCGTCGACGTAAACCTCCATGTTCCTCCCGATCTGTGGTTTGAACATCCTGTTAACCAAGCGTTGGTATGTAGCCCCGGCGTTTTTGAGGCCGAAGGGCATCACTTTATAGCAGTATACCCCCCGGTCCGTTGTGAATACGGTGAGTTCTTCGTCTGCCGGATTCATACGGATCTGGTTGTAGACGGAGAAAACATCCATGAAGCTGAGTAACTCGTGGTCTGCCGAGCTGTCAACGAGCTGATCTATCCTAGGAAGGGGATACTTGTCTTTCGGGCAGGCCTTCTTGAGATCGGTGAAGTCGACGCACATGCGCCACTTCCCATTCGCCTTTTTAACCATTACCACATTCGCCAGCCATTCTGAGTAGGCCACGTTTCGAATGAAGTTGGCTACGAGCAACCTGTCAATTTCGTCCTCGATCGCCTTTTGTCTGATCGGAGCTAAACTTCATTTCTTTTGCCTGATGGGTCGGACTGGGGCATAGATGTCGCTGTTGACCCTCAGAAATCCTCCGTGCCTTCAAGGTCATCGCCTCGCTCCTCGGGCATAGATGTCGCTGTGAAGCAAATTTTTGCGATTTGCTGGTTCCCGTAGGTCCGGTCTATTCCACCTTGGTCGAGTGGAAACTTGATCGCGAGGTGGTAGGTCGATATCTGGGCCTGGAGGGAGTTTAGCGTCGGGCGTCCCAGGAGGATATTGTAGGCCGATGGAATTCTGGCGATAATGAACTCCACAGGCACGGTACGTGTACAGCCTGCCTCCCCGATGTTAAGTAGGAGGGTGACCACTCCTTCCGCCAGGATGGAGTGGTTAGTAAACCCTGACAGGATGTGGGCGGTTGGCCTCAGGTCCGACGGGCTAAGCCCCATACATAGGAAGCCGTCATAGAAGAGGATGTCCGCCGAGCTCCCCGAGTCGACCAGTATCCTCTGAACCTCGTAGTGGTGGACCCGTGATGTAATCATAAAGGGGTCGTTGTGAGGCAAGGATATCCCGTGGAGATCCTCGTCGGTAAAGGTGATGGGCTCGGCTGCTTTGGTCCTCTTCATGGGTTGGCTGCTTGTCCCTTCGACCGGCAGGAGGCATCGAATATCACCGGCCCCAGGCACACCCCCCGCTGATATGACCATGATTTATCTGATCGTCAATTCGCCGAGAGGGAGACGGTGCTCTTGCTCTCAGTCTGCTTGTCGCTTTTCCCGCAAGTATTTCTCTAGGTGCCCCGAGAGAATTAACTCCTCGATGTAGTCTCAGAGCTGTTTGTAGTTCTCGGTGGGGTGTCCTTGCGACCTATGTAAGGCGCGGTAGGGGCCTCGTGTCCGTTTGGCCGCCCTATTGTTGACCGGGGGGAGTTTGAAGAATCTCTCGCCCTTCGCCTCCTCCAACAGCTCTGTCTGGGAGATGTTGAGCGGGATATACTCCTGGAACTTCGGGGAATATGGCTTTGGCCGGTCAATCTTCTTTTTCTCTTCTCTGGCTCTCTTCTTTTGTTCGGCCTGGTCGGTCCGGGGTAGGTTCGCGTTCACCTCGGACTCGAGCTGGATCTCTCGTTCGGTCCAGGCTTTTACCTCGGCCATGGTTTTAGGTTGCGCTAATGCAAAGGAGCGGAGCCACTCCTTGTGCCTAAGACCCGACCTGAGGGCCGTGATGACCGTCTCGTCCCGGTGCTCTGGGACTTCAAGAAGAGCGTTGTAGAAGCGGGTGGCGTATCCCTAGAAAGATTCCTTGTCCCCGCTCTTTATAGTGAAGAGGTGGTCGACGGTCCGCTTCTGCCGTCTGTTCCCGACGAAATGGCCGAGGAATTGATCGGCCGGCTCATCGAAGGTAGAGATGGAGCATGGCGTGAGTCCTCAGAACCAATCTCGTCCAGTGCAGATGAGAGTAGCAGGGAAAGCTCGGCATTGGGCGGCATCAGAGTTGTCCTGGAAGCGCATCCCCGCCGTGAACGCGTCCAAGTGGTCTTTCGGGTCGGACTTTCCGTCGAAGAGGGACACCTTTGGAGGCTTGTTCCTGGAGGAGACGCGAACAGCGAGGAGCTCTTCGGTGAAGGGCTTCGTGAGCGAGTCGGCGGCATATCTAATCCAATCGCTTGAAGGGCGACTCTCCCGATGTATACCCTCGATCCTCTTTTCGAGGACATGGAGTTGGTCGTGGTATCCCGAGGATTCGGCATACTCGGAGTGATGGCCCCCTACTGGTGGCCTGCGCCTGGCCGTGGTTCCGGTTCCGTTCTATGAGGTTCCTCAGGTCCCCTAGCGAGGTTGTCCTCGAGCTACCGTGGTGAGTCCTGTCCGCGCGACCCTGTTGAAGGAGAGGGCGCCGGCCATGCCTGGGAGCAAGCGAGCTGACCGACACCTCCTCAGGAGGGACAGGAGTGCGATGGGCCTCAGGGCAGGGTGCTCTTTCATAAGACCTCAGCGTGGAGCTGTGAGGCGCCCAGCGGGTTATTGAATTGGTCGCCACGGGGGATCTGTGGCTGCCGGAAATAGCGAGGCGCTGTTCAGTCGTGTCAGCGTGGACAGTGTCTTCTCCCCCTCTGTGGAGGTCCCGGTCTCGAGGGGGAGAGGCGACCTGGGGGGCTCGTCCCGTCGTTTGGACATGGACGAGGGCATCCACGATAGACGCGAGCCTGTCGATTCAGGAAGATAGGGCGTGAACGACATTTGGGGGAGGAGATGATCCGTCCGCGCCCCCGTTGTGAGGAGGGCGGCGGCTAGTGCTTGGATCGTCGCGGTGATCACTCATCATGAATTCGAGATCGGAAGATCAACTTTTGTTGAGTGGAACTTTCGAAGTTCCCACAGACGGCGCCAACTGATGGAGGTCTTGATCTCCTTTAGATGTTGTCTTCCGTTGATCTGTCACGAGCGTTGATGAATGACTGAGATTGGATTTAAGGGTTACCTTCTGAAGCGTGTGGATCTCAGTGGGCTTGGTTTGGGGTGAGGCCGAGCTACCTACAAGGAAGTCCTGAGATGGTTGTACCACCGTGGACCCTCCGACGATCAAGTTAGTCGAGGTGTTTGGGCAGAGTAGCGGCCTATTGGATCAGAATCCCTTTACCTGAGTCGTCTGAGAGGGGTTTATATAGTGGCAGCCATGGGCTGGCGGGTGCGAGATTTACGCCGGTCGTTACGTCTCTGGAGTCACGCCTGCGTGAATGGCGAGATCCTCCATTAATAACGAGATAAGCTCGTTAACGGGGGAGCACGATGGCATGGAACGCGGGATAGTGGGGCGGCGGATATCTCGCGTATGGCGAGATTCGCGGAGCCATGGCGGGGACGCCTGTGATCTGTGCTCTGGGTCGGTCGGTGAGACCGAGGAAGCTGAGCTCGGCGGGAGGCTCGGGGTCGAGCGGGAGGCCGAGGAAGCTTGGTTCTGTGATAGCTCGGTGGTGTGCTAGGAGGGCTGAGGGAGCTCAGCGTGCAGGATGGCTCAGAGGCGAGTCAATTGTTATTTGTAAGACGAGCATAGGAGTGGTCTGGAAGGCCACCGAAGGTCGGGAACATCCTCGGAAAGAAGGCCCGGAGTACGCCTTCAATGTACCGTTCTTACTCCTTTCTCGTAAGCCTTGGGACGCGTCATCTGCCACGTGTCGTGATCTGGGGAGTTCTCAGTATTGAGCATCATAAAAAATGTCGGCTTGATTATTTACATTCGTACATAAGTTTTTTCCTGCAGCTTATACCGTATCCTTTTTACTGACAAAATGCTTAAGATGCTATATTTGCTTAAGGTCGTTACTGACATCATTCATGTTCTTCACGGAAAGAGAGAAAGAGCGCTTTGGTTAGTTTTTCCTTGATATGTATATGGCTTGCCACTAGGCTTCGAGAATTGATTATTAGTAACTATTTTAACGAAATATTACAATTGTCGGCCACGGTTGTTGCACGATAGCTCGAGTGAGACATTTTACCGTAAATTTAATATTTATGTATTCGATAAGAAAATATCTATACATATGGAAAGCTGCAATGTTTTCTTTTAATTTGGCTAACATCCGATCAATGCGAATCTAACCATTATACTTATCATGGAAGAGTATTTATTATTAAAAACTGTTAAATTTTTTTGTGTTGCATGTGTCTATCAAAAAATCAGTATTCTTAATTTAGAAAAGGTCTTCCGTGCAACCTTAAATTTTAAGGTTTTGAAAAATTTAGAATTTGAAAATATCTTTATGATAATAATGAAATTTGATTATCTAATTCCACCCAATCAACATGGCAATCACATGCCAAAAAAATAAATAAATCTTGGTTGAAAAGAAAATTGAAGTAACACAAGTCCGTCTTTTATGATAGATTTTTCGATCAGACAGAGCACAAAAGCATCACATTGTTAGATGAACCTAACCCACACAAAAAATAAAATGAAAATAAAAATCAATCAGCGGCCATCGTTACCCAAATTCATATCAAGCCAATCATTCATTTAAATAATGAAACCATAGTCATTTATTAACGTATAAATAGAATACTAATTATTAAATGCTAGATTTGGTGCATGGCCTTAAGCTGTGCCCGCGGCGCATTTTAACGAGAGACGTTCATATAAATAAAATACTAATTATTACATGCTAGATTTGGTGCATGGCCTTAAGCTGTGCTCGCGGCGCATTGTAACGAGAGACGTTGAGATTTTTGTGCGTGCACAAAGCGTGGTGATGAGTTTGCAACAACTGAGACCAATATTTTATTATTATTATTACTGTTATTACTGGCTTGAGTAAAAAAAAGAAAAATAACCTAATGATTTTAAAAAATAGTCTTTTTTGGAGCGGAAATTTCGAAGAAAAACGTTGCGGTTACGAATAGGCACGCCGACTGGTCAGTGAGTCTCGTCTACCGCCATTTAAACACGAGAGGCACACAGGACGCTGTGTGGGACCAAGCTTCTAGCCAATGGGAGGACGACACGTCAGCTTCACCGTGGATTTTGAATGCATGGAATATGACAGCAGGTGGCTGAGAGTGGTGGTTAAGAGTGGTAATTGATGGATCATGTGGCGGGTTAAACGCAAAATTGCAGCTCTCAGATGATTTAAAATTTTCTTTCTTCTTCTGCTTATATGGAGGTCAGGATTGTGTGGATTTTGATGTATGGAACTAGGACAACACGTTGTGGCTACCAATTAACTCTCAGATGATTTAAAATTCCTTTCTTTATCTTATTCTTCTTCTCGGGAAAGGAGATAAAAGCTAAACTGTAACTCTCAAATGATTTAAAATTTCTTTTCCCCTTCTTCTTCTTTTTTGGCGGTTAGAAAACCAAAATAGAGTATCTTGAACCGCGATTTAAAAATGTTTCGAGGGTTTTCCTAACCCGGCCTAAAAAAACATACCGGAGTTTGAAAATTTTCAAACCACTTGCTTTTTCAAACCATATTTTAAATACAAAAATGCATGGTTTCAAGGCTATGCTGTCAAAACGACCCTAACAAAACCACGGTTTGCATACAAACAGATTACAGTTTTGTTTTGACTTAAACAAAACCGAGGTTTGGACCTTGTTGCCAAACCAAGCCTCATTGATTAATGATTAGTATTGATTTAAAGTGAACACACTAAGCTTAAAAATTTTGCCGGACAGCAAAAAAACCCAGCTCGCTCTAGACATGGTCGTGAATGATTTTTTCGCCCTCGAAGTCTTCACATGTAACGCGTCTTTTATTGTCATCGTTGATTACAGATTCACTACTTTTCAATTATAATATACGCGTTTACCCCGTTCCAACCGGTTTTTATTTAAGAAAAGCTAAAATTGAATTGAAGACCATCCAATTTGAATGGTAAATACGTTGGAGGTGTCACCCAAATGCATAATTACGCCAGCATAAAATCTTATATAAATTTAAATTCTTATATGTTTTTTTAATGAAAGGGATTTTGAGGGGAAAAAAGGAAAACTCCCACCTCACCCCACTATTCTCTCTCCATCTCCTCTGTCCTTCAATTCCATTCCATTCACCCCAACACTGTTTGTCTCTCTCTCTCTCTCTGAAATCTTGCTCTCTAGAGAATTTTTTCCCTTAAGGAAAAAAAAGCCTTCTTTTTTCCTCAAAATTTGAGAGAAATTGCCTTATTTTTTTATAGAAAGAGAAAGAGAGTTTTTGAATCTTCAGATGCTCTCCGATTATTCCTTTCTCTGGATCTTTTGAGGCTGTAGGTATCCCTCTACTGAATTTGATCATTTCACAGTTTTTTTCTTCAATTTTTTTCAGTTGTCATATTGTAAGATCAGTAATATGGTGATTGCTGTTAGAAATTTTGTGTCTATTTTTGAGGTTCAGTGAAAACCGAGCTTTGATGATTGTTTTTTTGGGTTTTGATGATGGTGTTTGTGATGGATTCAGCTTCGATGTTCGTTTTTTTACTGTTTCCATATGATCAGAAGCTGAGAGTTTTATGATCGGGACCTGTTAGTGGTAAATTAGGATCAGATTGTCTAAATTTTAAGCCCTTTTCAGTTCTTATAGATTCCGTCGAAATTATGCCTTTGAATTTGTGTGTGAAAGGCTACTGACTGAATTTGTTTGTATAATATGTAGTGCTGATTACAGATTACTCCTGCTGTTTGGGATTATTGCAACAACTGTATAGAAAATATTTTTTTCCTCCTTGATTGAATTAGATGACTCTGTAAGCACACAGACGAGAACTTTGTGGAGTGAACTAATGTGAAAATTAGATCGACATGTTGCAAATGCTTCAATGGAATTTTCAGCTACCCTGAAAGATGCTAATCCCTCCCAATGATATACTAGTTCGAGTCATGTATCTCTTTTGTCAGTAACTAATTTGTTAGACATTAAAAAGCGACTAACTTTGCCTTTTCTTTCTATACGATAGAACTGTATAAACAAGTAGATGCACATTTCATGATTTATCAAGTGGTATACACAGTTGGGAAAGCATCTTTTCTTTTTTCACAGTCGTATACCTGAGAGTTGCTGATGAGGTATCTTGTGAAGGTTGTCTGAGTAGTTCAGAGCATGCAGAAATCATATTCTGATTTTAAAATGAGCGCATTTCGCAATTCTCCACTAAAGATCGAAAGTCACCTGACTTTACTTGAGTGGATGAATGCCAAACATGTCTGTGCACTTTGCTTAGATTCAGACTCGTTTTTTCTACTGTGAAAAAAGAATAACGGAAGCATGATTACTTTAGCAACATGGCTTTAACATGCTAGTATGAGGAGCGACATGAAGTCTCAATTTGCGATTGGAACCACAATGAAGCTTCAGTATGCAAGCAGGAGCAACGGCGAACTTGTTTGCTAAACTGTTGAATTAAAACATAGCTCTCGCAGTCGTAGTAGAACGCACCAGGCATCTTCTTCTGCAAGGGAAGCAAGGCCGAATTCCCAAATCAATAAACAACACATATGCATGCACAACCGATTCACATACACAGATTTTATATCTTTTAGCAACAACATCATTGCCGTTGTCCAAGCCTATTTTAATTATTGGAGCCAGCAATGTGCCAATGCTTTGGATCAGAAAGGCTTCATGGTATGTGATCGGAGTTTTACCATTGATTGTCAACCCAAATCAGCCTGTGATTGAAAATTTTCTAATCAAGGGAAATAGTAATAAAAGTGGCTTACTATAGAACCCGGTAGACTAATTGGTGGTTAGAAAATGTACCTACACGGTTATGTAGTTTAGATAATCACAAGTAAAAATCAACCCTCAATTGTTTTTTTGCCGTTTGTTTGATCTTTAGTCACACCATTGATGTTTGTGCTCATGCTTTGTATATTTTTCTGTCCTTGAACCACCAATGTATTGTTATCGCTAGCAGTCACCTAAGGCTCCTAGTTGATGTCTCCTAGATGTTTTTTCATGTTTGCGGCCTCGGGCCTAGGCACGTGCCTATATGAAGAGCTCCCTACTTTTAACTGAGGGTCTGGTTAGTATAAATGAAAAGAAATGGTCTAACAAGACACTGTTCCTTGCACATTTTGTTGGTGAACGAGTTTCCACCATTTGTATTTTTAGGAATTAGAAGGGTATTGCTTTGAATCGATTCGTCATCAAACATTATCCAAACTGGTAATACTCCGAATTGGGTTGTATTTTGACAAGAATAGTTTAGAAGTTTGATAACCGCAGATGATACGCCATTACATTATATCAATAACTGATTATTCCTTTTTCCAATTCCTTCCTTTCAATCAACACAAACAAGGGAAGGAATTCAAGGAATGAATTTGCATTTACTTATCGTTTTCCTGACATGAATTATTAAGAACAAACAACATTTTTCATTTCCTAAAACTTACCACCAATGGAGTTTGGAACGTGTGAGATGTCTATCTTCCATTACATGTAAACAAACAACTCTTAGACGATCACTTATTAATATTTAGATAATTTCCCTTCTAACATAGATATATATGTATTGTTTTCTTTTATTTCGTTAGTAACATTTTTGTTTATTTCTAATGGTTTGAGCATAAACTCCAAGATTCTAGTTGCTTTTTAATGTATTATTTAGCCTGATCAGCTGTAAGCAAAAAAGACGAAGATTCAAGCAGATATGCTGGTGACATACGGACACCATTGCTAGTATTTCTTATTAATAGCGTGTCATGAATGAATCTTGCTAATGATTATCGAAGATGCCAGTAGGATGCTCCATCAATTAAATCATGTATCATGTCGTGGTTCAATGAAACTAATGGTTTGGTAATTTTCGTATAAATCTATTAGTTCCATTAATGTAGTTTAATTGTTGCGTTGCTCACTATCCTGCTACCACACACACCTGTGGTATGTAATTTGGATAAAGCTGAACTAACAGGCTTTCGGTTGTTCGCTAGAATCGTTGATATTGTTTCACATCAGTTATTTCTTATTGAGGTGGATATGATTGTTAGCACATTAGGTTGAAGCCTTTTTAATTATTAGAGATGAATAGCATTAGTGGAAAATTGGGTTAAACCTATTGCTTATTAGAGACTATGATGATCTTTCCTCAATCCTGTATCATCAATTTGGATTGATCGATTGCGATTTTTGTGGCTTGTTATTGGAAGAACCAGATGGTTAATCTTCAACATGAATATAGATGTACAGTTAGGTTGTTATTTGTCATGCTATCTGTTCTATGGTATTTATTGTGCTATCTGCAAGCTCCTCAAACTGTAAAAACACCAACACAAACAAGACCTTAACTGTTCTTTTGTTAGTTTTGAAAGCTGATTAGCATATATCTTGTTTCTTGACTAACATTTTCTGCTTTTGCTCTGTGCATGGTGTATAGGTTCAAGCTGGGAAATCGGAAAGAAAACATACTCATGAACAAATTTTATTAAAGCATTCTTGGGCGTCCTATTCCAAAAATCTAAGAGGAAGTTTCAAATGCAAGGACAAAGGAGTTCCGTTGAATCCTTGCCCGAAACTCTGGAGTTCGACCACAGGTCTAGTTCAAGCACCGCTAGTATGGAGCAGGACCTTTATTGGGGTAGCATGCTTCTTCCTCAAGAAGAGACCCATAATCTACCAAACTTTCTCCTATCTCCTAACGATACCAATATGTCTTTCGTAAATATGTCCACCGAAGACAGTTCTAGCTTGAATATATGGAATTCAGGTGGTCCGAGCTCTGCGGAACATTCAATAGACCAGGGAAACAATGATGAAACCAAAATGGAGCTTGGATGGCCCACTTCTCCCCTAGGTAGCAGATCAATGGAAGCCGATAATATTCTGTCTCTTGAAGATGTGGGCATCAATCTCAATGCTGCTCAAATTGATGAGGATCAGTCATTTTCGTTTCCGGCAAGTTCCAACTTAAACAATGCACCACAAGATCCAGAAAGCAATGCATCGGGGTTGTTTTCTCATCCTTATGTTCTGAGCTCCTCAGGGCATGAGCATGGCCCATCTTCCTCAAATCCCCATGTTGGGTTTATTTCAGGAGATTACGATGATAGACCCGGGAGTTCCTTAGATGGCAGAAGATTAGCCTGCAAGAGAAAGAACATCGAGGGACTTCCAGGACAATCTTCAGCAAGCGGAAGCACAAACTTTCCCGCTTCTGTTAGAACTAATGCTAGTGCTGGTACATATATTAATAGCACATCCAGTTATACGCCTGGGGCAAGTTCTTCTGCAGAACAATTGAATCCAAGATCTAGCACCATAGCCCAAGGTTTGCCTCAAAACAGTTATCCTGCAGCAAGTTTAGCTCGGAACGCTGAAAGTTCTCCGAGAAATTTTCGACTGCGAATAAATCCTGCACGTCAACATGATATCTACCCTCCTAATTTATCTTCCTCAGGAGACACCGCACGAAATTCTAGTATTTGGTTGCCCAACGAGCCATCTCCTAATCTAATTCCATTTAATAATCAGAGAGTAGAACCTAGGCCAGTACCTGCCAACTCAAGCTCGCAAACTCGGCCATATATACCAGTTATTCCTGCTTTGCCTCGACCTGGGAACCTTTACCAATGGAATGGAGCTCCCAATTCAAGACACAGCAATTCATCGATCTCTGTAAATTCAGTGGAGACATTGACAGCTATCAGAGAGGACATAATTGCAAGAAACACCCCAAGAAATGATATTTCAGTGCCGCCTTTGCTAGCTCCGACAACAGAAGTCAGAAATTTGTCTCAGGACTCAGCAAATTGGAACGTAACCGCTCCATCTTCAAGAGCAGGCACAAGTTCTGTTGTCCATCCATCAGGGGGCCCACCATTAATGCCCCATCAAAACTCTAGTACCCAATTTTCTGGCTTGGCAGAGGCTGTTCGTAGAACTTTACTTGCAGCTGATTTTAGGGGTCAAAGTAGTAATCTTCTCTTGCAGCGGTCTGGTCAATCTTCCACCTCACAAGAGGTAGGCCATCAATCTGGACTTGTTTCCCGTGGAAACGCGCAATCACACATAAGGTCAGCACTTTTACTTGATAGACAAAGTGATGGTGTTCCCTTGTCAATGAGGAGCCTAGCTGTTAGAGAAGGAAGAAGCAGGGTGATATCAGAGGTATGTTATGTGAAAATCCTCGTTTATAAAGATATTTTTCGCAATCATATTTCTTACTCATAGAATGTTATTCTGTGCTGAAAGTAGTACTATATGTTTTCAAAAACCTTTGTGTGACAAATCACACATGCTTTGAAGATTGAATGGTCACTTTGTAATAACCTTGTAGGAAACTACTGACCTACCATCGATTAATCACTTACATATATTGGTCCTAAAACCAATCCACCTCCGACCCAAGAATAAGGTTATTTGTACATTATCTAGATTATAAATTTTTAAGGCAACAGATATTGAAGCCGTGGAGGGTTTAGGTCAGGTATAGGTCCAGATCTCTCTAACCTCTTGTTTTTCTTGTTGAAACTAGACCAAGAGGTGCCAGGTTTTCTCGTATGAAACTTTCAAGATCGACCTCCACTGCAATCTGATCCACTGTAGGGGATGCAAGATGTGTACTAGCAGATTTGTCTTTTGTCATGTTCCTTCTTACCCGACCAACTAAAACCTTGAATCCATTTGAAGCTATTTACTACTAAATTGATTGTGAGGCTGTAACTATAACTTCCTCATATAGATTTTTGTACCACTATTTAGTTCCACGTTGTTGGGCAAATGTTCTGTAATGAACTAAGTTGTACACTTGTGTTGTTCTCTATAATAGATCGTTTTTCCCTCTTTCTTCAAGATTCTATTTTTCTATTCCAGGAGAGGTTAGAAGATGATTCCAAGTGTCCGTTAGGATGATTGGTTCTGTTTAAGAGAGGGTTGATGTTTGGTTGGTGGTAGGTCATAAAACTTGATCCAATCAAAAAATTTAATGGAGCCTTGTCCACCATAGAGGCCCCATTTTGACAAGAAATGACGATGATAATGATAATTTTGCATCTTAAGAGTCACCAAATACTCCACAGGTATTTCTGTTACCCTCCTCTTTAGAGTCCCGAATTTGGCGTTTTTCTCAGTTGAACTTTCCCCACAATGCCTTGCAAATGCAAGCCGTCCTGCTAGGACACAATAGACATGGTCTACCTGTAAGTTGTTGTGGCCTTATGGCCCAATAGATCATACCCGACCCGATTTCTCGCGTCTGTTTGGGATTTCCTCGTTCGTGAGCGAGTCAAACGCAGAGATGGAGGGATCGTGGGAATCGTCTCGGTAAGAAAAATCTAGACAGTTTTGGGAGCGTAGGGCAGAGGGAGGGGCCTATATATGGCAAGGAGACCATCTCCTCAAATGCATCGATTATAATCGACATCCTCTTCACCGAAGCCCCAAATAAAAAATCCCATCTTTTTCTTCAATGCTATCAGAGCACGGGACGAAATCGATCATCGATCCACGATCTTGATCCTTCTTCAGCGGTCTTCCACTCACTTCTTCTCTTTGATCCATCGATCTAGCCTCGATCAAACGCTTACGGCCTAAATTCGAGTCCTAGCTTATTACCCCGACTGCTCTGACGAACTCGACCCCTTCTCCAATGAAATCAACCCCATCTCCGACGAACTCGATCTCATCTCGACCCCATCTCCGATCCTTCTTCTTTGGCACGCATTTTTTGTGGGCTTGGTATTCCCAGTTCCTTAAACTACAGGTAATATTTTCTTTTGATCTCATAGTTTTGTCAAAACATATTTTTTTTTATAAAAATGATGGCTCATTCATCTACTGGAATAGTGAGATAACTCATTTGTTATGTTATATCGTCTTTGACACTTGGACTTTAGTGGATATGTTATGCTTGGAGAATAATATAGGAGAGCTGTGAGAATTTTCTTCTGCCTACTGATTTTACTTTTGTTGGTATTGATCGTATTTCTTTTTGCTATTGAACCTTTGGTTTTGTTAAATTATCTTGTACTTGTCAATTTAAATCAGACTCTTAGCGACCTTGACATTTTTTTATTATTCATGCTTATAGATCTATCATGCTTCATGTTATATAATATGTTCATGTTTCATGTTATGATCAATTTTTGCTAGATCTGTTACCTTATGCCTATGTTAATTTAAATTAGTTGCCAATTTTTTACTAGCTCATCTATAATTATTGCCTGTCTGTTAGTATCAAATTTTTTTTACCTTCTCATACAAAGTTTTGATTGCCTAGTAATATCAAATATTTTTGCCGTAAGTATCATTTTTTTAATAAGTTACAATTTTTAGACTGGCAATTAATTCTACCTGATTATTAGTAAAAAATGTAGATCAAAGTTTTTTGTTGCTTACATATTGTAATTTTTGTAATTTTGAGATTAACCATTTTTGCATGCTATCCATTAATATAGCTTTTAGATAAATTAGTTTAACAGGGTGTAATTATTTTGCATGCTGCTTGATATTTTTCGATCAATTAGATATTGCATATTAATTTTTTAAAATTTAATTTCATGCTTAAATTGTTTAATAGTTTGTGTATAATTTTTTTAAATATTTTTTTGCAACAATTTTTTTATCAACCTATATTCATTTCTTTTTAAACTGTGTACTTAATCCACATGGCTAGTAAATCATTGCTTCTGAACTGGCAAAAATAGAATGTCTTATTGGTATTAACTACGACATGTGGCATAGAAAGATTAAATATGGGCTAATTTATGACAAATCTAGATAGTGTTTTTGAAATCATTGTTCTAACTCTCAATGATCATTCCACTGACATTCAGAAAAGAGAGTTTGATCAGTGGCAACTCAATGACAAAAACGCTAAAAGTCTGATGCTTATGTTTATGGAAGAGGTCTTATTAAAGTATTTGAAAACTATAATACTGCAAAAGATATGTGGCATGCAATTAAGAAAAAATATGACACCACTTCTGAGGTGAACATACAACTTTTAATGCATAAATTTAATTCATGCCGCATGCAAGGAAGTGCATGCAAGAAGGTGACAATGTCACTGAACATGTGAACAAAATTATCATCATAGCTAAGGACCTAGCTTCTGCAGGATCAGAAATTCCTGAAAAACTGCAAGTGGCAACTATCTTAAATAGTTTGCCAGTTTCATTAGATATGGCTGCCACAATCCTTAGAATGAATGGAACCATTAAGCACATTACTGACTTACCAGCCCAGTTAGCAATGGAACAAGACCTACTAGCCAGGAGGAGAGGTTCAGATGTGAACCTTGTGCAATAGGCAGAAATAAATGCTTTGCAGTATCGGAAGACGCAAGGAACACAAAAGGGTCATCGCATCAGACCATCCAAGTCATCCTTCAAAGGACCTAGTCAGCAGCACGCTCACAGTAAGAAAGGACCTCCTGAAGTCTGTTATATCTGTAGGAAGTTTGGCCACTTCAAAGTCAACTGTCCACAGGCTAAGAATAAGGGCTATTCCAAACTTCCAGAACAAGGAGGATCCGGCAAGCGAGAGTTTATTGGCGTAATCAAGTGCAATGCTGCAACCGATGCTGTTGTATGGTGGATCGACTCAGGAGCGACCCGACATATTGCAAATGCGAAGGAAGGGATCGTCAACTTTCAGTAGCTTGAAAAAGGAGAACAGAGGATCTACATGGGGAACAATACATATCTGGACGTAGAAGGTATTGGTTCATACAGATTGGACCTTGGGGACAACATTATGGTTCTTAAGGATGTGTTTTATGCATCTGACATAAGACGAAATTTGATCTCTGTTCCCGCCTTACTGAAAAAGGGTCTTGAAGTTAGGTTTTACAACAATATGGATTCTATTGGGAAAGACGAGAAAGTTTTTGTTATGGGCAAGTTTGTGCCCGAACATGATTTATTTTGTCTCTCTGTTATAAAACCTGATTCTTGTAATAAGAATTCTGATTTGAATTATTCCTTATGTCTTTTATCTGATTTTGATCTTTGGCATATGAGATTAGGACATCCTGGTAGATCACATAATTTAGATGGACTTGTTACCAAATCTGAGACATTATCCTGTGAACATTGCTAGACTGGGAAAATGACTAGAGAGTCATTCCCGGAAGGTCAAAGGGCAAGTGAACTTTTAGAGTTAGTTCACTCTGACATTTGTGGACCATTAAGTGTAAAGACGCGTAGTAACAAGGAATATTTTATAAGCTTTATGACTATTCCAAGTTTAGTTTTGTATATCTTTTAAACAGTAAATCAGAAGCATTTGAATATTTTAAAAGATATAAGACAAAAATAGAAAGAAAATTTAGAAGTTACATTAAGGTTTTAAGAACTGATATGGGTGGAGAATTCAACTCAAAAGAATTTGATGACTGCTGTATTCAGTACGACATTAAGTGACAAACTATTATGCCTTATATGCCATAACAAAACGGTATGGCTGAAAGAAAAATAGTACATTGATGAACACAATAAGATGTATGTTGTCTCATTCTGGTCTCCAAGGATTTTTGGGGAGAAGCAATATTGGCTGCAAATTATGTTTTGAATAGAATTTCCACAAAATCAGTCGAGTCAACACCGTATGAGATTTAGAATGGGCACAAACCCAATTTGAGTCATTTAAGAAAATGGGGTTGTGTAGCACATGTGTTCATTCTATATCAGGTTAGAAATAAGCTGGATCTAAAAACCTTGAAGTATGATTCATATGTTATTCTGAAAGATCCAAGAGATATGGGTTCATCCATGAAGAAAAAGGGGTTATTGAAAGTAGAGATACTATTTTTCTAGAAAATCTAGAGGAAAAGGAACAAGTTGAAGAGGATGTATCACATCCAAACTTGATGTTCCCAGAGATGACCTGGATATAGTGGATGGAGTTAATCATCCAATTATGGAAGATGAACCTTTAAATAAGAATATACCTATAGAAAATCAATCAGCTGAACCTGTTCAACCTGCAAACGTTAGTGGCAACAAAAGACCTAGAACAACACTTGCATGGATGGATGACTGCCATCTATATTCATGTGAACAATCTTGTTTCTCGGTAGATATTGATGTGGATGAGCAAGCCGATTCTCTGAATTATGAGGATGCGATGAACACACATGAATCAGAACAATGGCTGGAAGCTTGAAAAAAGAGCTGGACTCAATAGAGAGAAACAATGTGTGGGAGTTAGGTGACATACCAGAAGATAGGAAGTCCATAAGATGCAAATGGGTGTTGAAGAAGAAATATCGAGCGGATGGGTCTGTTGATACATTTAAGGCCCGATTAGTTGCCAAAGGTTTTACTCAAAAGGCAGGTATTGATTATCGGGAAACTTACTCTCCAATGGCGATTGTTGTCTTGACTTGGAACTTTTCCAATGGATGTCAAAACTGCATTCCTCAATGGAGAGTTGAATAAAGTTATATATATGAGACAACATGGGGGATTTCCGGTCGAAAGACAGGAAAATAAGGTATATAATTGAAAAGGTTGGTTTTAAAATAGTCATACAGACAACGGTATCTCAAATTTCACAATACTATTATCCAACTTGGTTTCGTTGCGAACAAATTGGATAACTGTGTATATGTCTTGAAGAGTGTTTTTTTAATATTATCCTTGTACGTGGATGATATTTTGCTCGCTGGAAATGACATAAGTGTTGAACAAGATCAAATCAGCACTTAGTGATATGGGAGATGCATCCTATGTTCTTAGTATACAGATCTTTAGGGATAGAAAGTCTAGAATGTTAAGTTTGAACCAAGGAAGGTATTTGCACACAATACTAAAAAAATTTGGGATGCAGAATTGCAATCCGGCATCTACACCATTGGTTATGGGAAATTGGCTGTGTAAAGACCAATGTCCTGGAAAAGGACAGAAACCGCCTAATGCCCCATATGTTCAAGCTGTTGGAAGCTTGCTGTATGACATGCTATGTACTAGACCAGACTTGGCATACCCGGTGAGTCTAATTAGTAGATACCAAAGTAATCCTGGTCCAGCACATTGGGAAGTTATTAAGAGAATTTTAAAGTATCTAAAGGGTACTTAGTGTGCACCATAAGTTGGTTTATGAAGCAAACTCGCTTGAAATTCTTGGTTACTCGGATGTTGATTTTGGAGGAGATAAAGATGACTGAAAATTCACTTCGGGACATTTGTTCATCTTTGGAGGTGCAGTTGTTTCTTGAGTAGTAAGAAATAAGGGTGTGTAGCAAGGTACACATAAGAAACTGAGTATATAGCCTGTAGTATGACCGAGAGGACTTCAATCTCAATTTGGTGGATGGACCAATTGAGATTTACTGCAATAATCATGCAGCTATCAACTTGATTCACAGTGGTGCAAATAGTTCGAAAGAAAGACATACTAAAGTACAATATCACTATATTCGTGATATAGTGGAAAAAGAAATCAAAGTAACTTACATTCCTACCAGCGACATGATTGCTGATCCCTTGACGAAGGGCATTTCAGCAGAAATGTTCATCAAACATGTTGGTTTGATATGACTTAGAAATGTCTAAGTCGAATAACGAAAAGAGACAACCATGGATAATGGTTGTACTCGGTTTTCACGAAGAGTGAAAAGTGCACATATCTCACAAAGAGTGAGTATGTATAATTACATCTTGAGTCACATCTCACGAACAGTAGGAGTATGCTCGGAAAGCATTTGGCCATGTCGGCCAAGTGGGAGATGGTCTACCACTCTGACCAGTTGCGAGATAGCTTTGCGTTTGTCAAAAGGTTTATATGATTGCACAAAACCCTCACATGAAGATCAACAATGAGTAATAGATGCCGCCTAAGGATAAGTCTTTCATCTTCCTTGCAACCATTTCATATACAATTTCTTTTTTCTGATTTTTGCTTTTTATCTTGTCGTTTTCTTTTGCTATTTTTATTTGTCAATGTAGAGTGTTTTTCGTCACCCTATTGAGATATGAATGTGTGTCGTTTGTCAGGCATATACAAATTCCCCTGCTTAGGATAGGCTGTGTTTATTGATTGCGAGGATCCAAATCTCCGGCAGCCGCGTACAAAACTGCCGTTAATTACCCCTCGCTTTTGGAATGGGAGAATTTCTGATTAACGGGTCAAATAGATCGTGTGAAACTTAATGTGCAGTATGTGCGTGTTATGTTTGGGAACAAGTTTGAGGGTGCTTCGGGCATATCGAGGGCCTCACAGAGCTTTTACGGGGGTTGCTACCCGGATAGCGGGCTGAGAGTCAAGGAGCTAACAGCCTCCCTTGCGGAGTGTGGGGCGGCATCCCGTTAGAATTTTTTTTACGGGAGGTGTTTTGAGTGCGTTATGAGCTCCGAAAAAAGAATGGGAGAAAGGAAGAAGTGGAACAAGCGCTAAAGGGGCATTGGTGCATGTGTAAGGGGGGTTGGCGCTTGTGGATGGGCGCCCACGAGTGGGTTGGCGCTTGCAAAAAGGGAAGCTTAAGCTTCGAGATAAGGAACTTAAGTTCCAGGTAGCTGGACGCTGGCGCACCAGAAAGCTTAAGCTTTGGATATAAGGAACTTAAGTTCCAGGGCATCCACCGTGTAACACCATAGTACGTTTATACAATATAATTTGGTGTTTTAAATCTTGCTTTAAAATTCTTTTATTCTTGTTGCTATTAGGTTGCGAATGATTCAAATAGTAGTGGTTGTTATCCGAACCGACCTGCATGTTTAAAACCCGACATGGTGCAAGGTTATATCCAATATTTACTAACACGGTGTATCTACGTGAATCTAATACTATATATACTTTATATATGTTTAAATTTTTACATATCTATATATAGTACAAGTTATGTATAAATAATATGTTTTTGCTACCTGACTTTGCATGGCATATCACTTCCTATCCGATTGTTGCTCTTATCTATAATGTTCATATCCTAAAATATAGATAACAAAATATTTAGAAATCTTTACGTATATTTACTTAAATTTTATTGGGGTATATGTATCTAATAATATATTGTTGCATTATGGTTAAAATCCTTACGTATGTATTTTATATTGAAAAACAATATTTTTGACTAAATTCGGGTAATATTTGGAGTGATTTGGTATTATTTGTAAAATCCTATATAATATATATAATATATTCCTTAATATATTCTTATACCCTATATATATACACATATAACTGTGATATATTATATTATTAATAATATAATATATCAATATCTTGTTTATTGAATCATGTTTACCGTTACTAATCCCCTTCAGTGTTTTTGGTTTCAGAATCATGGCGGATAGAGATTTGCGGTCATACTAAAGGCGTGTAGATAACGCCGCATTACTTGGAGTTGTACGTGGTATGTTAGAAAGCCAGAAGCGTCAAACTGAGCTGAATCAGCGGCAGACCGAGACTTTCCAAGAGGGTCTGAGGACGGTCCAGCAGTCTGTTGTTATAGCAGCTGAAAGGGCAGCGGCTCCCAGGCCAACACGGCGTAAGGGCACCATGGCAGACTTTAGGAAGCTCGGTCCGTCCATATTTACAGGGTTGAAGGAGCCATTACCAGCGGAGCAGTGGCTAGTTAATACAGAGAACCTGCTCGTTGCCGTGTAGATTTTAGATGAGAAAAGGGTGGATGTAGTATGCATCCAATTGGTAGATTATGCTCGCGAGTGGTGGCTTGTAGAGAAGACATGTTTGACCAAGCTGATCAGCTGGGCGACTTTTTCGTGAAGTTTCTTGGAGAAGTTCTGTCCACAATCTGCTCGGAAGGAAATGAAGGAGAAGTTCATTAGCTTGAAGCAGAATGTCGGATCCGTTGATACACATACGGTTGAGTGGACCCGACTCAATCGATTTGTGGGGCCCTTGGTTTCTAATGAGGCAGATAGGGCAAGACGGTTTATGCGCAGTTTGGATGTGGAGATTCAGAGACACATCATATCGTTGGGATTGACCACTTTCTCCCAAGCTCTCAAGACAGCTAGGGAGCAGCAGAGTTTATCGGTAAAAGTAAAGGGCAATATACAGCAAGATGTTGTAGTGCGGAAGACTACGTTTACACCAAACAGAGTTCCTGTATGTAGAGGCATTCCGGTAAACAAACGAGGGACTGTACTTATGAAGAAACCTTTTGTATCAGATCAAAAAATGGCTGCAATTTGTGCCTTTTGTCGTCTACCCGGACACACGCAGAAAGAGTGTTGAAGGAGGCTCGGACTTTGTTTAGTTTGTGGATCAACTGACCATACCATTAATGCATGCCCTTCGAAGCTACGATGGAGAGACGATATTCAAAAACCACCATAGAAGCAGACTTATGGGTAGAAGCAGATCACTCAGAGGCCTAATCAGAGACGGGCCTTCACCTTGACGGCTGAGGAGGCCAAGGCGTCAGACGATGTTTCAAGTATCCTACTTTATAATTTTCCCGCATTGGTATTATTCGATTCTGATGCATCCCATTGCTTTATGTCGTCCGAGTTTATTAGTGCACACTCTATCCCACACATGGTCCTGCTTAGTTGCTGGGATATGCATACTCGGAATGGGAGAATTATATCTAGAAGTGAGTGCAAGGATTGCTCGATTGTTATTTGCGG
The DNA here is from genome assembly GCA_030015575.1 of Agapanthus africanus. Classification (NCBI taxonomy): domain Eukaryota; kingdom Viridiplantae; phylum Streptophyta; class Magnoliopsida; order Asparagales; family Amaryllidaceae; genus Agapanthus; species Agapanthus africanus. The sequence continues at coordinate 437,879,816 of CM057338.1, forward strand.
GCGGGAGTAATTCGCGGGTTTCTTGGTGATTGATACTCGCACCTATGATGTTGTCTTGGGAATGGATTTTCTTGGCATTTCCACGCTCACATTGATTGTAGGGCCAAAGTGATTTTCCAAATTCCCGGACATTCGGAGTTCATATTCTTGAGAGGTAGCAGATCTGTTGGGCCAGTCGAATTTAGGGTTAGGTCGACAAGTGTTGTTCTTTCGTCGATGGAAGTAAACAAGGAAGAAACACCAGCAGTAGTTCGAGATTTTATGGACGTGTTCGAGGACATCTCGGATTTACTGCCAAAACGAGCTGTGGAGTTCGCAATTGATCTTTTTCTTGGAACAACGCCGATTTCAAAGGCTTATTATCCAATGGCACCGGTGGAACTGGAAGTGGTAAACAAACAAGTTACCGAATTATTGGAGAATGGTTGGATTCGCAGCAGCGGTTCACATGGTGAGCTCCGGTTCTTCTAGTCAAGAAGAAAGATGGCACGCGGAGAATGTGCATCGATTATCGAGATTAAATTGGGTGACTATTAAAAATAAGTACCCAATCCTTTGCATATGAGAATTATTCGATCAACTCAGTGGCACGAGAGTATTCTCGAAATTGGATTTGCGATCTGGATATCATCAAGTTCGGGTGAAAGTAGAAGATTTGCAAGACGGCGTTCCGAATTCGATACGGGCATTACGAGTACTTAGTGATGCCATTTGGAGTTGCTAGCGCACCGGCAATATTTATGGACTTGATGAACCGAATCTTTTTACCATATCTGGATTAGTTCGTAGTAGTGTTCATTGATGATATTCTGGTCTATTCGAGAAGTAAAGAACATGAAAAACACTTGAGGAACGCACTGCAAACGTTGAGACAAGAAAAGTAATATGCTAAGATGAGCAAGTGCGAGTTTTGGTTCGAAGAAGTGAAGTTCTTGGATCATGTAGTACCTGGAGATGGAATTGCAGTTGATCCCGAAAAGATTGCAGCTATTTACGATTGGCCGATTCCAAAGAATATGGGGAGGGGAGATTAGAACTTTCCTTGGGCTTGCTGGGTATTATAGGAGATTTGTGGAGAACTTCGCTTGAATAGCATAACCATTGACCAAGCTAACACGAAAGGAAGTACTATTCGTATGGACTGAAAAGTGTGCGTCAGCTTTTGAAGCGCTGAAGCGTAGATTGACCACCGCTCCTATTCTGACAATGCCAGATGGTTTCGGAAGACTAGTTAATCACAGCGACTCATCTGGAAAAGGCTTGGGATATGTTCTAATGCAGCGTGTGAAGGTCATTAGCATATGCGTCGAGACAATTGAAAACTCATGACAAGAACTACCCGACTCATGATTTGGAGCTAACAACAGTGATTTTTGCTCTAAAGATTTGGAGACACTACTTATTGGACGAATGGATATAAGTACTTATCGATCACAAGAGTCTAAAGTATGTGTTCACACAGAAGGAGCTCAACAGGAGGCAACGTAGATGGTTAGAGTTGATGGCTGACTATGATCTTGACCGAAAAGTTAATGTAGTGTCGGACGCTTTAAGTCGATTGCTAGTGATATGGATGTTGATTGCACAAAAGGAGATTATAACCGATCTTCAGATGTTTGAGTTGGAGATTGTACTACCAGATTCTTCTGGACAGTTGATACAGTTGCAAATACAGTCATCCTTGATTGATAACATTAAGGCGGCACAGTCGCACGATCCAAAATTGTAGAAGTTTCGAGGACAAGTGGAAGCAGGATTTCGAACAGATCTGTTGATTCATAAAGATGGCTCGTTAAGATATGGAAGTCGTTTATGTGTGCCTAAAGGAGATGTTCGTGAAGAAGTCATGAAGGACGCTTATAATTCCGCATATTCAGTATATCCGGGAGGCACAAAGATATATCGAGATTGCGACAACATTTTGGTGGGAAGGCATGAAAGGAGAGATTGCTCGCTACGTATCGAAGTGCTTGGTGTGTCAGCAAATCAAGTCTGAACATCAAAGGATAGCTGGTTTGCAACCACTTCCGATTCCTCAATGGAAGTGAGAACATATAAGCATGGATTTCGTGACAGCCTTACCACGGAGTCCAAAGAGCAATAACGCAGTTTGGATGATTGTTAATCAATTGACCAATGCAGCTCATTTCATATCATTTCGGGTTAGTCAGTCGACGGAGGTTTTGACAGAGTGGTACATGCAGGAGATTGTGAGATTGCATTGAGTACCCGTGGGTATCGTTTCTAATCGTGATACTCGGTTTCTATTACACTTTTGGAGGAGTTTACAAAAAAGTTTGGGAACTCGCTTAAAGTTTAGCACGGTCTATCATCTTCAGACAGTTGGCCAGTGTGAAAATACAATCCAAACTCTTGAAGATATATTGAGAGCATGCATGTTAGACTTCAAGTGTTCGTGGGAGGATCATTTACACTTAGTAGAGTTTTCATACAATAACAGTTTTCAGGCGACTATACAGACGGCTCCATTCGAAGCATTGTATGGTCGTAAGTGTCGCTTATCTGTCTGTTGGGACGCTATTGGAGAAAGAAGATTGTTGGGACCGGATCTGATTGTGCAAACTGTGGAGAAAGTTAACTTGATCCGTAATCATATGAAGGTGGCATAGGATCGACAGAAAAGTTAAGCTGATACTGGAAGAAGACCTTTGGAGTTCGCTGTTGGTGCTATTGTGTTCTTGAAGATATCACCGACTAGAGGAGTAATCTGATTTGGTAGTCAAGGCAAGCTTAGTTCTCGATTCGTGGGGCCTTTCGGTATCATCGAGCGTGTTGGAGAGGTAGTTTATCGATTGATTTTACCACCATCCTTGGCGGGTGTTCATGACGTGTTTCATGTATCTCAACTCCGTAAGTATGTTCGAGATGAGACACACGTCCTAGATCACTCGGAACTGATAGTAAGAGAAGATTTAACTTATGAAGAGCGATCAATGACTATTGTGGATCGACGAGAAAATGTTCTCAAGAATAAAGTAATCCCTCTAGTACTCGTTTCGTGGGAAAATCGTTCACATGGAGAATCTACTTGGGAACCTGAATACGAGATTCGACAGAAGTTTCCACATCTCTTTTTTTAGATCCGTATCTTGTCTTTTTCCTGTTCCGTGAATTTTGAGGACGAAATTCCTTTGTAGTTGGGTATAATGTAACACCCTCGTGCATTTATACAAATATAATTTGGTGTTTTAAATCTTGCTTTAAAATTCTTTTATTTTTATTGCTATTGGGTTGCGAATGTTTCAAGTAGTAGTGGTGGTCGTAATCTGAACCGACCCACATGTTTAAAACCCGACATGGTGCAAGGTTATATCCAATTTTACTAACACGATGTATCTACGTGAATCTAGTACTATATATACTTTATATATGTTTAAATCTTTACATATCCGTTTATAGTACAAGTTATGTATAAATAATCTTTTTGCTACCTAACTTTGCATGGCATATCACCTTATGTCTGATTGTTGCTCTTATCTATTATGTTCATATCCTAAAATATAGATAACAAAATATTTAGAAATCTTTATGTATATCTACTTAAATTTTATTGGGGGTATATGTATCTAATAATAGATTGTTACATTATGGTTAAAATCCTTACATATGTATTTTATATTGAAAAACTATATTTTTGACTAAATTTGGGTAAATATTTGGAGTGATATGGTATTATTTGTAAAATTCTATATAATATATATAATATTCCTTAATATATTCTTATACCCAATATATATACATATAACTGTGATATATTATATTATTAATAAAATTATTTTTATAAACTCTCTCTGTCTTCCTCGTCTTCATCTCTCTCTTCACATCTTTCTCCTCACTGAAACCCTAGCCGCGACCCTCGGATCCTACGCCTCCTCAAAACACCCGAGAACCCATCCTTTTTCACTGTGCCTTTTCCTTCGAGCACCAAACCATCCACACCTATGGTGCATCCTTCTTCTCCTCACGTCGCCTACAACCCAAAAAACCCGAGCTTTCAACCACCTCCTCTGCTCGAACGAGTGCCATCAACATACCAAAACTGAGCACCCAACTCGTCACCATCGACCCTGCCTTCACCTTGTCGTCGTCTCCATCTCTTCTCTCGAGCCGAGCACCTAAGTCAAGACCCCGACCCGAGCCCAACTTTAGAGCTGAGGCACCATACAAAGGATCCAAGCTTCAATCGGTTACATCGTGTTGTGTTTCACATCGTTCCGTTTCCATAATCATCGACTCGAGGCAACGATACTTGTTTTTACATGCTAGTTACGACAAGATTAGGTTTTGTTATAATATTATCGTAAACTACGGTGAATATCTATATTATAATATTTAGGAACATCAGTGGTCTATAATATGTAATGTTTTACAGTAGTATCACAGAATAAGGGGCACATCAAATAGTTGATACATCATAGCTTAGTTCGAGTAAACCACTGTAGGCATTGCATATAATGTTAGCTTGAATATGGTTTAAATTTTAATTAAGCAGACTATAATGTATAAATTATATAAATGTTAATGCACATAGATAGTGTCTTATATTATTATTGTTACATTAAAGTTTAACAGATATTGATAAATTTCTATCTTGTTGATATTCCATTCTGATAAGCTATATATGTGATATCTAATGACACCACAAAAAAAATTGTATATTATATTAAATTGTTATATACTAGAATACATCCTACTTTTTTCCTAAATTAAATGAAAAAAACTGCAAGTTAAAAAAAATTGTATGCTAATATAAAGTTTTGCCTGGCCGGTGTACTAACATTACTGCATGTTTTACTCACTAGTGTTTGTGCGCTGTATAATATTATAATAGCTGTGAATCTTTATTGACAAAAATATAAATGACTATTTAATACCTTGACACTATATATATATATTCTGTGCGCCTTGCAAATTAATATAAGTTGCTCATTGTAATATAAGATATCATGTGCATGATTAATGAATACCACCTTTTACTGATATTGATTTGTTTGGTTATTGTTATTCATTCAATCATGATATTCATGATAATTCTAGTACGTTGATTGTTTACTTGCACTTATACTAGGTGTTCATTAATTATCATGTCAGTACATACTTACCATATAATATTTACCAATGCAAACAACTACTGATATTGATTTGATTTACTGGGTTGTCCTGATTGACCTGACTTGTTGTCTTACTAAACAAGACCTATACACGCTTGTTCCTGTGTTGGCATTAGGTAGATATTATTTTTATACCTGACATATACTTGGAACCTAGAGGAAAATAGGAAATCAATAATGAAATCTGACTTGTAACTCAACAGTTCGATACTTTTCAGAGACCGATCAATCGATACGGGCTTCGGGCCCGGGAATGATGATGCTGACATCATTCGTCTGTACACGATACCCTGTTTTTTACTGCTTAGCGGCGCGTCTTGGATTCAACCTCGAGGGTCTTGACCGTGGTCCCGAGCACGCACGGGATACTATTGAGTTACATCGACGATTCCATTAATTGATTTCAAAGACTTGTAGAATAGATAACCTGAAAGCACAGACTTTAGAACGCACATGACATATCTATGGCTCACTGCTTTACATACGTGTTTATTATTTACTCATGTTTTTTTCTAGCATCATGTTCTAGTTATTACTATTATTTTGATATTTATGACGCACTGACGTCTGGATTTTGTATGGCCCAGTTTCCTTGACCTTGTCGCAGGAAGATCAGGAGTATTTTGACAAGCAAGCCGGGCAGTGAGGAGCTTGATAATTAGTTTTAGAGATACTTAGTTTATTTTATTTCCGTAGTTTAAATTTACCGATGTGATCCCATAAGGGACGAGATTAAGATATTATTCTTTATTGGATCTTTATTCATTCCGCTATATACATTTCTCGACTTTTATTTACTGTGGCAGATGGACATGTATTAGTTAGATTTTATTTACTATTCTTGATATCTAATTGATAGGCGTAATGCGACCATGGAGGGATTTTTTTCTGGCCATAGCTAGCATGATTGACTCTCACGTGCCGTATTCATGTATTTTTGGAAAGTGGTGCGTGACACACCGGCACTGGCGCTTTAGCGCCCCCGTTAGGATTTCGGAACTTAAGCTCTACGGGTTTGACATAGGAGCTTTGACGCCTGCGCCTATATTCCGGAACTTAAGTTCCAAGGGGTTTTGGCGCATTCGCCAAGATTCCGGAACATAAGTTCCAGGGGGTTTTCTCCAAGGGGAGCACCCAAAGGGGCTCCCTTCGATGGGGTCACCCCCGTCCCCCTAATCTAGTCCAAAAGCTCTCTTGATCTTAAATCTTCGGATTTTTGAATCTTGATGATGAAAAGGTGCCCTTTTTCCTTTCCTCAAGTCTTGGATTTTATCAAAAATGGGTTTTTGGAGATGGATTCTCATTTCTTCTCTCTTTGGATCTTTTGCAAAAATCTCTCTTTTTTGGGATTTGATGGAGGATTCACTCTCCTTTCGGTGGGTTTATGGTAAAATCTATTTAGTTTTTGGAAAAAGAGGTTAATCTCTAAATTTAATTGAAAAAAAATGAAGAGGAAGAACCTTGGAGAGAGGAGAGCCACAAAACTCTAGAAAGATTAAGAGAATGAAAGTTATTAATTTTCTTATTATATTTGCCTTTTATAGACTACATATTTTACATATAGCCCTCTGGGCTTTATAAAATGGCACTTGTGCCTTCCCCATGATATGTGCTCTTTTCTTTTTGCACATAAGCTACGGGTTTTTACAAAATTGGCTTCTTGCCAATTTTCCTCACATTTATTCATTAAAATTATTTATTACATAATTTTTTTCTTGGCATGGGGAGACCGGCCTTTTCATGTTTGGGCTCGACTTGGGCATGGGCCTACATGGTCTGGGCTTAGGCCCGTTTGCTTGGGTCGAGCTTGAGCCCATTTGACTTCGTTTCGGGGTTGGGCCCACTTGTTCGCGGTTTGACTTTGACTTTTGGTCAATGGGGTGTAAATTTTGACCTCAACAAAGCGCCTCCAAACAATGAATGCACGTTGTTGCGTATATTAATCGTGTGCATTAAATTGATGGATCTCCTTTCTGGAAGAGCTTAATTCCGAGGGCCCGGAGCATAATTCCGAGGGCGCGGAGCATGATTCTTTGGTGGAGCATGATTCCGAGATGCAGAACATTGTTCCGGCAGCGGAGCATCATTATAAGAGTGGAGAATAATTCCGAGGGAATTCCGGAAGAGCTTAATTCCGAGGGCCCGGAGCATAATTCCGAGGGCGCGGAGCATGATTCTTTGGTGGAGCATGATTCCGAGATGCAGAACATTGTTCCGGCAGCGGAGCATCATTATAAGAGTGGAGAATAATTCCGAGGGAATTCCGGGAGCGGAGCATGATTCCGGGATGGAGCATGATTCCAAGACGCGGAATACAATTCTGGGGACGGAGCATCATTCATGGGGTGGAGCATAATTCCGAGGGAGCGGAGCGTGATTCCTTGGTGGAGCATAATTCCAAGATGTGGATCCTTGGTGGAAACCCACCGTTGCCGGTCCTAAGTCCGGATGGAGCATATGATTCCTTGATGAAGAGCAGAGTTTCGAGAAGCAGAACAGAATTCCGGGATGCGGAGCGTAATTCAGGGATGCGGAGCGTAATTCCAGGAGAAAGATATATTCTGAGACGAGGTATAATTTCGACACAGGGTTTCGGGTGGAAGTATAATTCCAAAGCGGAACATGTATATTCTAAGACAGAGCAAAATTCCGACGCAGGGTTTCGGGACGAAGCATGGTTTTGATGCGGGGGCAGACAGTTGGTTGACCTGATTGATTTGGTTTGATTTAGGAGTCTCATGTCCATCCAGCGGGACTTTTGAGCTTGGGAGCACCGTCAGGTGGGATTTTGATTTGATTTGTTTGATTCTTGCCCAGTTTGGCGGGACTTTTGAACTTGAGTTGAAATTTGAATTGTAATTAGATGTGATTCTGGTTTTGGAATCTGGGTTTTGGTTAGGCATCAACATCGCTACACTGGAATATGGTACCAGGAGCGACTCATTTGCCTTTGCCCGATGGCTTATGAGGCAGGTTTAGGTTCCTGTTATCTAAGACTTTTCAATTTCATGAGTCGTAAAGGTCTCATAAAAAGTATTTCTCCCTACGAGTCGAATTGATCTCGTAGGTGTATTTTTCTCCTTGGGAGTCGTGAGGACTCCAAGTGTTCTTTTCCCTTACAAGTCTTAAGAATCTTACAAAGGTGTTTTTCTTACGAGTCGTGAAGATCTCGTAAGTGTCGTTCTCCTCATGTATCGTGAGAACACATGAGTAAGTCTTCTCAACTGGAGCATAATTCCAGGAGCGAAGACTAGCCGCAGGGCTGGTGATTGCGGCGGGACATGGGTGTGATGGGGATTATTTGAGCCTGTGAATTGTATACGGTAGTCAATTTAGGGACTGGCCGTAGGACTGGAAGAATTTAGGGAATTTGGATTTTGGTTGGTATCAACATCGCTAACACCGAAGTATGGTTTTAGGAGCAAATCATCATTTGTCATTGGAGAATTTGAATTTTTTTACCGCGATTGCTATATCGTTTCAACTTTTCTTATCACGAAGGTCGCGATTGCCCTATTATTTCGGCTATTCATTCGCGATTGCCCCATCATTTCGGTTTTTCATTTTTATTTTTACTCGTTGATTTTTAATGTGAGCTGCCCCATAATTTCGGTTTTTTATTTATTTATACATATTTTTTCCTTCCAGTTTAACTTCTTAGGGTCGAGGTTGTGTGCTTTTTCAAGCTTCTTACGCTTTGATTTTGGCAAAGCTGAATCGATGGCCGTAACTTGATGGTTTGCCAGCGCATCAGAGGACAGTGAGGTTTTCTCAACCTTCTATTGGTTTTCCACCCAGTCTTTAAACATGTAACAGTTCTCGATAGCATAACTCACCATCCTATGATATGGGCAGTATATGAGATTGTCAGTCATATTTGTTTCATGTAGTCTTTTTGGAATTGGCAACTGCAGACTGTGAGTTCAGGTGTTCTCGAATATTTTGCGAACATCGTCCCTCCTGAAGGAGTAGATTTTCCCTCTATCAGAATCGGCGTTTTTCCCGATACCGGTCTTTAAGGCCGATTAGTTTTGGTTTACTTGTCGTTTGCTTACCCTGGTCAGTACGCGCATTGAAGGGGCTGGATGCTGATTGTAGTCGAATTTCACAAAGATGCTCTGCTCTTGGGCTTGAGAGAAATCTGTTGGCTGTTTCATGATGTCAATCCCTGGTCTGTGAACCGAACTTTGATTCTGTTGCCATTGCATTTGCGTGACTTGGGTCGTGAGATTCGCCATAACGTTCGTCAGATCGTCGACTTTGAAACGGACCTTGGCCAACTTCTCGTCCCCGTCTTGGAGCTGTTTCTGATGCCATTAGAATAATGCATGTTCTACGGTCCCGGGTATGATAACCGCTTTATCCTTACTGCCTGTACTTGATTCCTCAGGAACCATGGGCTCTTTCGTTTAATAGCCTGAGCATGCTCTTCATTATCTGGACCGAGCCGGTGTTGGATAGCAACAACCACGTCATTGTCATGGCTATGAAGCGTAGGAAGACTTGTTCTTCCGGGATCCACCATGTAGGTCTTATGGATTGTGTACGCGTCCACTGCCTCCTCATTAGTAATATTGTTTGTTGGGCTTTGACTTGTTTCTTTGGTCCGCTCCTTTCAGAAAGGAGTAGACGACTGAGAACAGTAGGTTCCCAAAGAGCTTCGGACTCTATTTGTATGAAATTGGCGGTCACAACTTGATTGTTTACTAACACGCCTTTGGAGAGTTTTATTTCTCTGGCCTTGTATTGTTCTCAACCCAATCTTTAAAGACAAAGCAGTTCTCAATGGTATGACTTGCCACTCTGTGATAGGGGCAGTATTTGGGGTCGTCAGTCATATTCTCTTCTTGCGGTCTTTTTGATTCTGACAACTGTAGATCGTTTTTTAGAGCGTCATTAAATATCTTATGGACTTTGTCCGTTTTGAAGAAATAGATCTTGTCTAGCTTCTCTTTCAGGGGCGATTTCCTCCCCTTTCCAACACTGGCTTTCGAGATTCGTTGACATTAGGCCCGTATGTCCCTTGCTTATTTCGGTCAAGCGAAGTGTTAAAAGATTCAGTATCGTCTGAATTTCCGTCTTTGCGATTATCGTCCTTTCGGTTCCTCCATGATCTACTGCTAATTTGGGGGTTCGAGGTGGACTCTTGCCTTGAGCGTTCCAACATTTGGACCTTCCTGTTAAGTGCATAGAAACATAACTATCCAATTGTTGAGATTCCCGACGAGGAGGCTGACAGATTGGTCCTGCTTCATCGGCGGTTCGCATTTGATGGTGAGTGCGCCATCGAGCTATAAAGTCTATGTTGTTTTCGTTTTTCGCCGGCTTGGTCCTCACAATGTCAGCAATAGAGATGTCGCTGACACTCATGAATCTTTACCGAAACTTGAGCCGTAAGCTGCATCACGACGTTCGCCAAGTAGTCAATCTTGGAGTAAAATTTGCTCTCTTTATCTTTACTCATGAGCTGTTTTCGAAGCTCTTGAAGCAACTCCTGCTCTGCGGTCCTGGGACGGAAAGTCGGCTCTTCTTCACTGTCTGAGCTTGATTTCATATGGACTAAGGGGTCTTTCTGCCTATTGGCCTCATCGAGAGGTTTTCATCATCCTGCGGAGGCGGCTGATCTTGGAAAGTGACAACCACATTCAAGTCAGATTAGGCTTGGGATGCGGTGACCCTATTCTTGCTCTTGCTGCGAAGGTTGTCGCTAGGATGCGTGCCCGCCATATAGACCATGCGGATCACATTCGGTCATCTTCTTATCACTGGCAGCTGATTTCGTGGACCATTGTCATGGCCCTTCCGCTTTGAGAAAGCTCAATCGACTAAATACGGTTGACTTGACCGGGTTCTTTAGTGGCGCTAGCGCTTCTTTCTTGGTTTTTCCCCGTCGCTTATGCGCGGCACAAAGCGCCTGATAGACTCTTGAAGAGACAGCATCATGCTTTCTATGTTGGGGTTTGGACACGTCTCTTTGTAGCATCGTTCGGATCGCTGTCTTCTTAATTTTGGCTGTCATGGTATTTTTCTGAACCCACTTCAGGGTTTGAAGGAATTGTTGACTTTCACAGCCGACTCGGCTGTCGTTGCAGGGTAACCCTGATCTTGGAACCTCACAAAATTCCACTTGGCCGGAGCCCTGACCCTTTTGTTGGCTCTATATCTGAGGTGCTTTTGTTTCAACTTTTCTGTCTTGAGAGGTTGCCGGGCATCTGGCTTTTTAGAAGCCGCCGTAGACCGATTGACAGAGTCCAGAGAATACGTCCGATCGTGCAATTGTCAAGGGCAGCGTCCGAGCTTGCTTGAGACGCTTTGTAGCTTTATTGGTGTTGATGGCCTTGCCCCCCAGCTGGAACAGTGGAGAGCCGTTCGAATATAGATTTGCGCTTGGGCTGGGATGCTTTGGCGATCACAATGTTTGGCCTCCTTCCCCTTGAGGTTGGTTTGGCCGTTTGGTTTGCCAGGGCCTCCGCCAGATGAGCGCTTCCGGCAGGGTACATGACGGAACCAAATTGAAGGGACGATTCCTCCCATAGGCGGCTGAGACTTGCAGGGGAATCACGTGAGCATTAACCTTGATCACGTACGGGATCGGAGTCGCCTTAGAGATCGAATTGGTCCTTGGAGACATTCTCGTCGAGTTTGAAAGTTGCGATCGGAAAGCTATTATCCTGCACAAAGAAGCACGACTTCAGTACAAGCAATTGATATATATGTTGATTGAGTTTGCATGAACGTTTAATCCGAAATATGTGAGGAGAGAAAAGGTCCCACCGGGCGTGGCAGAATCTGTAGAGTGTTTTTCGTCACTCTATTGAGATAGGAATGCAAGTCGCTCGTCAGGCATATACAGATTCCCTCTGTTTAGGGTAGGCTGGGGTTATTGAATGTGGGGATCCAAATCTCTGGTAGTCGCGGACAAAACTGCCGTTAATTACCCGCCGCTTTTGGAACGGGGGAAGCTCCGATTAACAGGTCAAACAGATCATGTGAAACTCAATGTGCAGGAAGTGTTGTGTTTGAGAACAAGTTTGAGGGTGCTTCGGGCATATCGGGGGCCTCACAGAGCTTTTATGGGGGTTTCGTTATTCGGGTAGCGGGCTGGGTGTCGAGGGGGCTAGCAGCCCCGTTATGGGGTGTGAGACAAGCGTCCTGTCAGAATTTTTTTACGGGAGGTGTTTTGAGTGCGTTGTGAGCTCCGAAAAAAGAATGGGAGAAGGGCAGAAGTGGAACATGTGCCAAAGGGGCATCGACGCATGTGTAAAGGGGGTTGGCGCTTATGGATGGATGTCGCGAGTGGACTGGCGCTTGCAAAAAGGGAAGCTTAAGCTTCGGGATAAAAAACTTAAGTTCCAGGTAGCTGGGCATTGGCACACCAGGAAGCTTAAGCTTCGCATACCGGGAACTTAAGTTCCAAGAAACCCGCCGGCGCTTTGGTGCCCGCTCTAGGATTTAGGAACTTAAGTTCCAGGGGTTTAGCGCTCGCCTGCTCCAAGATTCCGGAACTTAAGTTCCAGGGGGTTTTCCTTAAGGGAAGCACCTAAAAGGGCTCCTTTTGATGGGGTCACCCCCGTCCTTCTCCTAATTTGGTCCAAAAGCTCTCTTGATTTTTAAATTTTCGGATTTTTGAATCTTGATGATGAAAAGGGGCCCTTTTTCCCTTTTTCACGTCTTGGATTTTGTCAAAAATGAGTTTTTGGAGATGGGTTCTTCCTTTTCTCTCTTTCGATCTTGAGGAAGGAGAGATGCAAAAATCTCTTCTTTTTGGGGATTTGATGGAGGGATTCACTCTCCTTTCGATGGGTTTATGGCTAAAATCTATTTAGTTTTTGGAAAAATAGAAGTTAACCTCTAGATTTAATTGAAAAAAAAGATGAAAGAGGAAGAACTTTGTAGAGAGAGAAGAGAGTCACAAAACTCTAGAAAGATTGAGAGAATGAAAGTTATTGATTTTCTCATCATGTTTACCTTTTATAGGTTACACATTTTACATACAACTCTCTGGGCTTTATAAAATGGCACTTGTGTCTTTTCCATGGCATGTGCTCTTTTCTTTTAGCACATAAGCCACGAGCTTTTACAAAATTGGCTTCTTGCCCATTTTCCTCGCATTTATTCATGAAAATTACATTAAAATTGTTTATTATATAATTTTCTTGTTGGCATGCGGGAGGCCGGCCTCTTAACGTTTGGGCCCGACTTGGGCATGTGCCGGCTTGAGCCTGCTTGGTTGGGTCGGGCTTGAGCCCACTTGACTTCGTTTCGGGCTTGGGCCCGCTTATTCGCGGTTTGATTTTGACTTTGACTTTTGGTCAATGGGGTGTAAATTTTGACCCCAACAGTAAGAACGAAAAACGTCTTGTATAATTGTTACAAATTATTTATAATCTTGGTGTCCAACCTAAATAGTTCGTACTCAATTGAAGTTTTCATTTATATGTTTCTTACATCATTTAGTTTGTTTCCTTGTTGGCTGAAGTAATGCATGCACACAGACTTTTTCATTTTTGTTTTCTTTTTTAACTTCATGCATTTCCTCTTTTGCAGATTAGGAATGCATTGGATCTCATGCGCAGGGGAGAAGCTTTACGATTTGAGGTCAGCTTTCCAGTTATTTCTCTCTGCAAGATACCGTTACAGAATTTCTTAGTTTTACTTAAAGTGTGAGTCATCTATTAAGTCTGATTTCTAAATAAGCGATTGAATGGACGGGGGTTGTACAAGAAATGACTTTCCTATGCCCATTTTTTGTCATGAAGAAAATCTGTGTCTTGCATGGCCTGTTCATTGTTCAACTAGAGGTTAGTCTGGATTAAGGACTTAAATTTTTGGCTTATTTCCAGAATACTACCAGCCTTGGGCTTTTTGGCAACTAACTGCCAAAAGTTCTCCAAAATTACGAAAAAACTACCATGACTAGCGGTAAGGGTGGACAATATTAAATGGCCTTTTTTGTCTTTGACATTAATTAAGTTAATAACAGCGGCAGCTAGGGTATGGCCATGAGTTCCAGCATGGCCATGGGTTTGAGCGGCGTGGAGCTTGGGTTCGAGGGCATGGCCATGGGATAGAGTGAGGAGGAGCAACAGCTAAGGCATTGGTTGGAGGGAGGAGGTTGGGGGTTGGCTTTGAACAAGAACGTGTGGCTCGGGCATGGATCTGCGCAAAATGGAGCATCACGTAGGGCATGGCTTCAAGGGAGCAACAGTGGCTAGGCCATGGGTTCGAGGGATTTGAAGGAGGAAGAAGAAGATGATGGGAAGAAGGGTATTTGCGGATTTTAAAAAAAAATTAAAAAAGAAAACTATTTTGGGGGTTAACAGCGGCACCGTTAGTCATGGCAGTTTTTCGTTATTTACTTATCTTTGGGTAGTTTGTTGCCAAATGCCCAAACTTTTTGGTAGTTTTTTTGGAAATTAGACTACATTTTATTTGGTATTGAAGCGTGAACATTAGGGTGTTATATAATAACTTTATGGTTTCTCACTAAAAGATTGACATGAATTAATCATGACTTGAATCCTCAGGCAACAATGCATGGGGGAATTGCCGACGGTTTGTAGATTTACTTTTATTCAAAAAAACTTACTAAGACTGTTCTGGGTCACACATGATGGTATTAAGGTTCTGTTCTTGTTTGTTTAGATATAAAACTATGTTTCTCAACCGTCGTCATAACTCCAAAGCCTTGATGTAGTGGCAGTGGCATTTAAGATTGGGATGAAAGCATCCTAGGTTCGAATGCCACCGAGTGCATATTCAAAATGTTCTTAAAAATAAATATCGTTGTGCAATTAAAAGGCACTCCTTGCGCAGCTGTGCTGCATGATAGAATATGAAAAATACATCTCTCAACTCTCATCATTACTTCATAGTTTTGGTGCATTACTTCATAGTTTTGGTGCAGTGGCAGACATATCAGAGTTCTGGTTTCGCTTTCATACATGTAAGGTTTTGAAATGAACCGTGTTAAGTTGCTGCTTTAAGCTGATGGTATTTCTCTTCATCTTAGCTAGCTAACTACCTGGTAAAAAATCAACAATGATTAATCCGTTTCCAGCATAAAGATCATTATTTTTTGCGAATTTATTACATATGAGCACAGACATAGCAAGGATCTTGATGCTTGGGGCCTTAAGGCTCAATAGTTATCTATTGGTTATGAGTTGGCTAAATTACACTTAAATATCCTTAACTATCGCTGTTTTTCACTGAAGACTTTGGTTTTATTACACTAAACTCCCTTAAAACTTTGGATTCAAGGGAGCGTATGTTTCCCACTTAAATACCCTTAAACATAACCGTTTTAACTATAAATTTTTTTTAGATGGTTAAAAACATCGATAGTTAACGTTATTTTAGTGTAATGCTGCCTATAGGTTGTATCTACATTTGAGACATTTTGTTGTATGGAGTCTGACTTCTTCGGGTTGCTGTCATCCAGGATGTAATTATGCTTGACCACCATGCATTTCAAGGGGTAGCAGACCTGCATGATAGGCACAGAGACATGCGGCTTGACGTGGATAACATGTCTTACGAGGTGAAGTGCATGGGCTAATATTTTCATGATAGTGGTCGGCAATCTTTTGTGCCTTTGGATCATGGAACTCAAATTTACCACTGATTGCAGGAATTATTGGCCTTGGAAGAGCGCATTGGAAATGTGAGCACAGGACTAGGTGAGGAAACAATTTTGAAGTGTCTCAAAGAGCGGAAACATTTCGCCATTGGAGTGCGAGCAACAGTCGAGACTGAACCGTGCTGCATCTGTCAGGTAAAAATCACTAATATGATCCCTTTCCATTTGTGCTTCTCTCTCCTTGCATATCCCTACCACACATCCAATGCGCTTCTAATAGATTTATATTAACGTAAATCAACAAAACACCACTGAACTTTTCCTATATTTCATAGTTACACCATCACTCTTGCACGTCAAAATAAGTTCGCTGAAAAACATAGAAGGCACTATCCAGAAGTTGCGTTAAACACCACTCCTGCGGCGGTATTTGTAGTTTTCAGAGTTCAATGGTGTTCTGTAATCCTTCTTCCACCACCGCCGCCGCCACTACCATCAAAGCCTTTTCTCTTGAAAAGTGGCTGCCCATAAAAGAGTTTCACAATCTTTTTGCTACCAAAAATATACTCTTTTTTTTAGTTAGTGCCAAATTGATGATTGAGAAATCTATGAACAATAGAGGGGCTTTCCATAATTACATATGACCGATTGGCATTTTCAAGTTCTCCTCGAGCGGGGAAAAATCTAGTAGAAGTGAAAAGTGATAGATTTTCTGTAACACACGCTCACATACGACTGATCCGAACTTCTATTTCTATAAGATAAGATTACGATCATATGTGAAAAAAATGCAAATTCTCTTTTCTGTCAGTTTTTCTTTTTCTAAAAAAATCGTGTTTGTTCGCTTATCGCAGGAAGAATACATAGAAGGCGAGGATCTCGGCGCACTCGACTGTGGGCACGACTTCCACACACCCTGCATCAAACAATGGCTAATGCAGAAGAACTTGTGCCCCATTTGCAAAACAACTGCTCTAGCCACATGAAGGGCGAATCGAAATATTGGTGGAAGAAAAAAGATTACCTTTATTGGCTTTATTTATTTATTTTCTGCAAAATTTTGCCTGCTGTTCTATGAATTTGCACCTGGCGCTAAAATATTTGGATGTAGAAAATTTAGTTTCCTGTCGGTAATATTTATGCCAGACATATCCAAGATATGTTGTTTCTTTAGATATTGATAAATCCATTTTATGATGAATATAAGTAGCGTGACTACTAAATTCTGAAATTATGATGATTTTACTTTGAGATTCGATCACATACATGGTCTAGCGAAGCAATATATTCCAAAATTCCAATATAT
This sequence comes from Agapanthus africanus, assembly GCA_030015575.1. Lineage (NCBI taxonomy): Eukaryota > Viridiplantae > Streptophyta > Magnoliopsida > Asparagales > Amaryllidaceae > Agapanthus > Agapanthus africanus. The sequence goes on from CM057338.1 coordinate 437,896,836, forward strand.
TCCAAAATTCCAAAATTAACGGCTCTCAGCATTTTTTTTAATCCTGTGTCAGATGGTTTCAAAATTGATGGCTTTTTATTTTTTGACAATTGAGTATTTTGATTTATGGTCAAACAGCTTGCAAAATCATATTTGTTGCATGCCTAGGCTTTAGCTAGACCGTATAATAAGCATGCGCTGCATGGGTCTTCGAACCAAAAGATGTAAAATTTGACACTTTCAATGTCAGAAGAATTTTTTTCTGCGGTAGCTTAGATTTTGTTTTCTTAAGCTTTCTGTGCTAACATACCTTAAATCGCTACTATTTTAATGTTAGAAGGAGGGGGTTTACAAATTGAAATCGAAATCGCCAAACCCGTGGCAAACAAAATTCTTATAATTTTTTAAAGAAAATTTAATTTTAAGAACCATAATCAACTTTTGAAATCTTTCAAAATCTTAGAACTCCTAAACAATTAAATTAAAGAAATAACAATTCTCTTAATTTTTTGATATTTTTTCTTATTAAATTAATTAAGTGAATCACTCGTGCCAAAAATCTAAGTAGCATGAATGCCCTGACCTTGAACTCTATTGCAATTAAATATTAGTGTTGAGTCAAGATCTTAGTTACTCCCTCAGATTGACATTACTTGTCCCTGCACCTATGACACTTGAGAACTTTGAAAAGTTATTCTCTTCTTAATAAGTGAGCAAGAGAGAAAAATACTAGTATTATGAAACTACATAATGGCGCTAGATCTTGCACTATATTTAGACTGTTTTTTTTTGATACGAGCCCTTTTGGGGTCAAATTGTCGATCTTTCACTTTGGAGAACAAGGTTTTACCACACGAGCTACGACATTTGGTATATCTAAAATTCATTGGTATCCAAAGTATAGAATAAAATAGGTTGGACAAATAATTCGAGAGAAATAATTGAAAAAATGGATTTGGTATTGTGAAGCAAAGGGAGTATTTTTTGGGTTTGTTCTAAATTGAACCTTTTAAAACCTTCACTGTTAAATACAACCCCTAAAACTTATTATTTTTAGACTTAAATTCATAAAAAAAAATTATCCCGTTTCAACAAAATATCAAAAACTGTTAAAATTACAAGAATCTGCCATGCTTTGAAAGTCTTATGGTAGCTTCTTGTAATTTTTGCTACTGTGGCATATTGGTTATGACAGTTTTTCATAGTTTTTAAAAGTTTTATAGTAGTTTCTCGTAGTTTTTGTAAGTTTTGTGGTAGTTTCTTATACATTTAAAAATATTTGCTAGTTTGTTGCCACAAGGGTAAAGTTTTTGGCAATTTTTGGATTTAAGCCATATTTCTAAATACAACCCTAAAACTTCTTGGTTGATCAAATAGGAGCTTTTGTGAGTTTAACCTGAGTTTATGTTTGGGTTGTGACTAATTTAGATTAGGATTCAAGAGATACATCCTGATATACCACTTATTTTCTCAAATAAACTTCTTAACTCTTCAAAACATAGAGAGTTTTCCTACTTTTTTCAAAACCTTGATCATTTCCTTTGAAATGAACCACTTCTTCGTGGTGATGATGCACTCTCTCAAGCCTACATGCTCATATAAGCTGTCGAAAATCTCTAGCTCTAACCTTATCTGTGGATTAATGGTATGTTTTTTAATATATAGATTGTGTTGTTATTTGATATTATATGGTTTTTTATGGTCCTTTAACCGCATTTAAGTTAATTTATTTAAATTTTGATTTCACTTAATATCATGTCTAGGGTTATTTCCCTCTCATTTATACAATCTAATTTTGTCCTTTGATTTCTCTCATGTCTAGTGTTTTTTCTCTATTGCTTTCTCTTAGGATTAATCTCCATGTTTTTCCTTTGATTCAGGAACCATAATATTTATACTTTTATTTTTCCAATTCATGCAATTTAACTATTCCAAAAGCATTGGATGGAAGGGGCAAATATATCATTTTAACCTTCTATTACCTATTAGTAATGGTTTGATTGATGAAAGTTAATCATAGGAGATTTTTTGGTTTAGCTATAAGTTCTAGGGGTAAACCTTAATTTTTCCCCTCTTATAAATATGAGCCTCATATACAGAAATCATATACCGCACATCCTCCAATAAGCTTGCAAAAATATAAATCTCAAGTCTTCATCTTTTCCCTCAGCAAATAAGTGCTCAAGGTAGAAATAAAAGAGAAATACTTCTCTTTTCCTCTATTAAAAAACTTTTGCTTTTAGACATAAGCCTTTACTTCTTTTCAAATCCATTGATCCGCTATAAAAAATCAAATGATAGTAGGATACGTCCCTCGTTCATAAAGTTTATACTGTTGCAAGAGATCGGTTCTAAGATCTATGAAAATAAGATGCGCATCATAAAACGTATATACATGACTTGGAAATAGATAAAAATAAAAGTTTTTGCTTCTTGACCAAAGCCTTTACTTTATGTAAAAGGGTGTACCCCATATAGGGCGCATTTGATAAAATTGTCAAAATAGACATGCACACATGTAAAAATTGACTTTTCATAAAGACACGTATAAACATGCGTACTTATCAAAAACGGTCTTCTCATGCATGCGCATATAAGCATGCGCAATTGTCAAATATGACTTTCACACACAGGCGCTCAATAAATATGCGTATTTGTGATTTTCGAACCAAAAGATAGGTACGCACCACGTGATATGCACGTGTACAACCCCCATGATTGATAACAAGTGCGCAACTATGTGATATGCATGTGCGCAACCCCCATGACTGATAACAAGTGCGTATCATGTGATATGCACGTGCGCAGCCCCCGACTATGAACAAGTGCGCAACCACGTGATATGCACATGTGCATCCTCTTTAAAGAAGTTACATGTAAATGTGCACTTCAAATATACATGCGCACTTGGACCAGCAAGTTGTTGCATGAACACTTAGTTAAAATAAATTAAGTATGGAAGTTTATGCTTATGATATGTGATCCTATGATCAAATAGACAATTTTAAGTTGATCTTAATCTAAAAGAAAATTAATGATTCTTAATTCATGATATTTAAGTTGATCTTAATCATATATACGACTAAAGATTCTCAACACATATTTCCTAAATTGATTTTAGTCTCATATAAAACTAATGATCCTTAGTTCTAATATATTTCCATCCCTCATATATGGGATTTGGTTTAAGGGTACCCCCTTCCAGACCTTTGATATACGGCATTGTAATCCTCAGCGTCTTCAGAGAGGTGGCAGGTCCCAATAACCAATGACTCCTTCTTCGTTTTGACTTGACGAAAGATATGAAATTTCATCAAGACAGGAAATGTCTTAACCGCATATGTGCATCCCATATTGATGCGAACCCCATACAGACTGCGCACTATTAGAACAAAAAACAACGAGCATGCATATATGTATATGTATACCTTTGAAGGAAATATAAATGCCTTCAAATTGAATCGCACCCTAATATTGGGCACATTCATATGTTACCATATTTCACTTCACCACGTAATATATACACGTGCGTGCAAGCAGAAAGGTGGACCGTAATGTCCTTAAACTAATATGTTGTTCTGCGGTCTATTTCTATACTGACTACCGTATACTATCTATGATATAGAAGCATATGCTTCATATGTGATCACATGATCAGTTGAGCCCATATGCTCACTGTTACATAAGTTGATTTTAGTTTCATATACGACTAATGATCTCAAATACCATATCATCTAACTTGATCTTAGTCTCATATACGACTAACGATTCTTAACCATATCTTCTAAGTTGATCTTAGTCTCATATAAGACCAACGATCCTTAGACATATATCCCTTAAACTAATGGACCTCATTTATATGAGATATGTGTTATAAGTTCACCCCAAATCTATTGTATACGGATTTGGATTAATCCGCTGTTAGTGATATATGCCCTAGAGGCCATTATTGTATCATACTGGATTGTATATTACATATTGGAAGCTTGGGATATTCACAGTTATAATAACAGCCTTGCTCAAAATGGTAGTATGCTACTTGGTTTGATTCTACCTCAATATGTGTATATGTTTCTTTTAACGTATCGCTAATACACATTGATAGAGCCCTTATGATCTTTGCTTGACTACCAGCGTTGTGATGACAGTCATATTAGTGGAGGCTGGGTAGTCTATAAGCACATCCTTATACAGGTCTCTAGTCGTAAGATTATTGAGACGGGGCATCGATACTCCATAGTAGACTAGTGTATACGCTTCTCATCCCAGCAGGGGAGATGGTCTGTCCCACAACCATTAGTACGTCGTACTGGAGATAGTATGCAGGTGCTCATGGGGTTATGAGTTACACTGGACAGGACTCGTGGGGAACTACTGGTTGGTATTATACCTATCGTCAGGTAGCAGTTCCCAGGTGACATGAGTACAATTTAGTCTGTTGACTTGACATCACTATTCGTCTCGATTGTGTTCCCATTGTACTTAGATCACTACCATACCACGGCTCTAATGAGTCGTGGAAACAGGTAGTGGTTGGGTGCAGTCCCAAAGCACTGGGAGGCAGTAGTGGTTAGATAGGATTTGTCTCTCCCGGTATGGGGGTTGATATCGCGCTGTACTCGGAAAGCCATTACATAAAGTTCCTGGCCAGGGCAAGCGAGATTTACTGGTAGGCACTCAAGTAGTTTCTCAAGGTGTTTTGGGCTCTACCCCTGGCATGACTTATTGCGCTATTAGGGGTCTGACGGTTATCGTCCTCTAGGTCCGATATGCGATACTCTTAGACGAACAGACCGGACTGTACGGAGATTGTCACAGATAAGCTCAGTAGGAGTTCGGATGAGTTTGCTCATTGGCTTTCTTATCGACAGATACCTGGGTAGCCGTTACGTGCAGTTAGTACCGCTGACGTGCTTGTAGTTAAACCCATTTGCCGGCGTACTGTCGAGTCTTTAGAGTTCCACACAGAGGGTTTCCCTGCATCGGGCAAAAGATGTAGAGGCTGTACGGTTTTACGGTAGGGTTTCGATCGCATACGTGTACTTATACACGTATGATGTTCAGGCGGATAATACTAGTGGGCTTTGGTTTAAGCCAGATCCTAGTATTATATTCTTAGATTATTTTAGTCTCTTTGTATTCGTATTTTTCGGAATACGGATACGGGTATATATATACGGTGATGTGTATTCTTGTAATTTACTCAAGAGTGCTTCTAGAAAAAAACACCTCATTTCTTGTATAATCATTTAGATTAAATGGTTATGAGGTGGAGGTATGAGGTGTGGATTTTCATTAAATGAAGCATGGCTACTTGGTGACTCAGGGGGTGACTCATCTTGTGATTATTGAAGCATGCTTGATATTTTCATTATGAATTATTGTATGCTTCATTCATCACAAGACTTAGCTATTCTTCATTCCATTATTATCTTCAACACTCTCTCTCCTCAAGCTTTCTTCTTCTTCTTTAACCCTAAAAGTCTCATGTGTTGAGAAACCTAGGATATTTTGAGAAAAATCAATACATCATCACTCTCTACATCCTCTAGGCTATCTTGTTTAGCGAATTAGGTATCCTAGTTACCTCGGTTTAGAGGTATGAGCTCAAAGTACACACTCTCGGATGGATCATCTTTGACGCGAGGAGTCCGATGATCAAGCGCGATCCGTACACTCTTCAAGGAGTTCAAGATGAGGAGGAGTACAAGAACCGAATGACTTAATACTGGGAGGTATAACTTGTAAGTGATATGTATGCCCTAGAGGCCATTATTATATGATATAGTGGATGCTTGGACATATATATGGAGGACTTTCTTGCTCGACATGATAGTATACTACATGATAGTATGCTATCTGGTTGTCTTTTATCTTAATATGTTCACTGGTATTATTATACCATCTCTCATATACATGTTGATAAAGCCCTTAGGATGTTAGCTTGACTACCAGGACTATGATGCGGATCATACTACTAAGATTTGGGTAGTCCATAAGCACATCCTTCAATTGTTCCTAGTTGAGAGAATATCGAGACAGGGCATCGATATTCCAGAGTAGACTAGTGTGTACGTTTCTTGACCCTGTATGGGGCGATGGTTGATCCTATATCCATTGGTGTTTGACATTAAAGATTGTACACATATACTCATTAGAGAATGGGTACACCGAATAGGACTTGCCGAGAACTCCTAGATGGTACTATACCTATCGTCAGATTACAGTTCTTTGGTGACACTTGTACAGGTTAGTCTGTAGATCCGAGATCGTCATAGAGTCTTGTATGGTTCTCACCGTGCTTTGATTTCCTTCCTACCACGGCTCAAAGGAGTCGTGCAAATAGGTGGATTTTGGGTACAGTCCCGAGTCACATGGAGGCAATGAGCGATAGGAGGGGTTTCGTTTCTTCCGGTATAGGGAGTTGATGTTGCGCTATACTCGATTGGCTATAAAAGGAAGTCTCTGGATAGGGTTGTTGATGAGATTTACTGGCAAGTGTTATCAGTAGTTTCTCGTACCGTTATAGGCTATACATCGGCATGACTTATCAAGTTATTGGGGTTTGACGATTCTACCCCCAGACTCGATATGCGACATATCAGAAGAAGAGACCGGACTGTACGGCAAGTGTTACATATAGGCTTCATGGGAGTTTGGACAAGCTTGCTTGTTGATCTTCTATTCGCTCAATACCTCGGTAGCCGTTACGTCCAGCTAGTACCACTGACGGCCTGTGGGTAACTGATGTGATCATCACCAACTGCTGGCGTATTGACGAGTTTTTAGAGTCCCATATAGAAGTTTCCTGGTTTAAGCGAAATGAAGTAGGGTACATATGCTGATATGTGCGGGGGCCTGATTAAATACGAGTATGTGATATCGTATTCTAATCTGGCGGTTATTTGATATCAGTTAGGTTATATGTGATATAACCGGATTATTGAATCAAGTATTGATTTGATAATGTGATATACAGATAAATGATATTAGTCGGTTCTATATGATATAACCGGATTATTAAATCAAGTGTTGATTTAATAATATGATATATATATATATATATTCATATTTGATATAATTATATATTAACTAATATTAATAGCTCACTAATTATTTGCTTTTCTTTATATATATATATATATAAGCATGGTTGATTTTCTATTTATTGGAAATGGAAATGATTAGGTGGAAAATGAGAAACATGGGTGAAGCATGTGTTTCCTGATTAAAAAATCAGAAATTACCTTAATGAGGTATCACGTGTTCACACGTGACCAATGGTCACGTGATGACACGTGATGGTTAAGACCGCATCAAACAGAAACAAAAACAAAATGCTGAAAAATGACTCAATTGGGGGTCACGTGCTCACACGTGACCAAGGGGCACGTGCCAACACGTGACAGGCTTTGAAAGCCTTACAGCTTAATAGAATTTAATTCTAAAAATCAGAAAATACCTCAACGAGGTGTCACGTGCTCACACGTGACCAATGGTCACGTGTTGACACGTGATGGTTAAAACAACAACATAAACAAGCGACTGTTAAAGGGCTCAATTGGGGGTCACGTGCCAACACGTGACCAAGGGTCACGTGCCAACACGTGACAGACTTTGAAAGCCTTACAGCTTAAAAGAATTTAATTCTAAAAATCAGAAAATACCCCAACGAGGGTCACGTGCTCCCACGTGACCGAGGGTCACGTGCCAGCCCGTGCCAGGCTCTGAAATCCTTACAGTTTAATTGAATTAAGATTCTGGATTTCTCTAAAAATCTTTCCAAGTGGGAAAGGATTAAGGAGAACCGTTGGATTAAAAATCCAGGGGTGATTAAATATCACCAATTTATGGAAAAATCTTAGACAAGGAAAGATTTCCCTAAATCTCACCAGAAATAACAAACGGAATATCTTTGGATTAAAAATCCAACGGTGAATAAAATTCACTTAATAATCTAAAGGCTCATATTGATTATGAAAACAAACAAAATCTTTCAATGAAAGAATTGCTAAACAAATTGATTCTTTTCCTTCTCCTATAAATAGGAGCCAAGAGGAAGAATTGAGGATAGAATTTGGAGGGGAGAGAGAGCCTTGGAATCTTGAAATTTCAGAAAGAAAAGAAAGGAGAATTTAATTCTCTACAAAGAAAAACCCTAGGTGAGAAAAGAAAGGGGATCAAAACTTCAAATAGAGAATTTAATTCTCAAAATCTAAGAGTTTAACTCTTCTACAAAAGAACTTAGTTCTTCTTCTGGTTGACAATCTGCACAGAGCACATCTCCCCATAAGTTGAGAATTTAATTCTTATCGGGTTGAGATCCTGCCATGCAGATCCAAAACTTAGAGGGGGAATTGAGTTTAGAGAATTTAATTCTCCCAAAACAAAGCTAAGGTTTAACCCTATATGAGAATTTAATTCTCCTATAATTACAAGAATTTAATTCCTTCAAGATGGACAGAACTAGGGTTTAACCCTATATAAGAATTTAATTCTCCTAGAATTCATAGGAATTTAATTCCTCCTAAAAAATGAAATTAGGGTTTCACCCTATACAAGAATTTAATTCTTTTACATATATGGGAATTCAATTCCTTTAAAAGAAATTAGGGTTTAACCCTACATAAGAATTTAATTCTTCCACAAACATAGGAATTTAATTCCTCCAAAATCATAATTAGGGTTTAACCCTACAGAGAATTTAATAAAGAGACTAAAGAGATCTCTATGCATGCAAAGAACTTGGGTCACGTGTCCCCACGTGACCCCTGAAAAGATCCCCACAAATGAGAAGAAATTAGCTTTGAGGCAATGCCTCACGTGCTCCCACGTGACCCTCATTGATGGCTATGAAAAGTGTTTAACACTTGTTTACAGAACAAGACAAAGGGGATCTGGCCCTACTTTTTGATGCTTTCACGTGCTCCCACGTGACCTCTTCCTCTTCTAGTGTTTAACACTAATCTGACAATTTTTCCAGTGTTTAACACTGTGATCTTTTAGTGTTTAACACTAATTTGAGAATCACATTTCTAATGTTTAACACTAATTTGATAATCTTATTTCCAGTGTTTAACACTGTTATTCTTTAGTATTTAACACTAGCTTTAGCCAAATTGGCTAATTTTCTAGAGGCAAAGCCTCCCCTTCAATTGAATCTCAAAATTGAGTAGAAACTTAAAGGTATAATGCTTAATCCTCATCCAAAGACCCAAATGTTATCAAAGCCCTCAAACTCTTGTTTATCATTGCTAAATAATGTGGGCTTGAGCCCAGACAAATGTCTAATGGTCCAACAAAGGGCCAATACTTCAAAATTGGACTTAGCCCAAGTTGGCCATAAGTCCTCAATTCAGACTCAACTGAGCCAATGTGCTCATAATTTAATTAATTGGTCTTAGTTCCAAACTGGATTATAGATCATTTAATCCACCTTGTTTCAAGGGTACATCTCTTCACTCCTTTGATATTTGTCGTTGTAATTCCTCAACGTCTTCAAAAAGGTGACGGATCCCGACAGCTATACATTTCATCGGACTGTGGGGTCCTTAAGCCCACGGACTATGATGTCCTTAAGCTCGACCGTGATGGCTTAAAACTAACAATGGACTGTGGAGTCCTTACGCCCACGGACTATGATGTCCTTAACCTCGACCGTAATGTCTTAAAACTAGCAACGGACTGTGGAATCCTTAAATCCACGGACTATGATGTCCTTAACCTCGACCGCTATGTCTTAAAACTAACAATGGACCGTGGAGTCCTTAAATCCACGGACTATGATGTCCTTAACCTCGACCGTGATGTCTTTAAACTAACATTGGACCGTAATGTCCTTAAACTAATTATAGACCGCAATGTCACTAAACTAAACAATAGAGCCCAATTGCTCTCTTGTTGGATCTATACGATCCCGTCAAGTTGATCTTAGTCTAAAATGAGACTAACGTATCCTTAACTAACGTTTAAGTTGATCTTAGTCTCAAATGAGGCTAACGTATCCTTAAACCCAACCCCCCAAATCCAAATCTAAGAAAGATACGGATTTGGACTAGTCCACGCCCTACGGGCGACAACATAACTTAGTCTCCGTATACAATCCACGGAAAACCAAAAACAAAACAAACACACACGACACGAAGTGACCATTTGGAGAAGGAGAAAGTGGTTACCGCGATGCGGTAGCGTAATTAACTGCAGGGGCTTGCACCTGCAGGGAAGAGCGTCCCCACAATCAAAAACCCCTCAAGCGAGGGGGAATCTGACGAAGTCTGCTACATCGGCCGCATCCGTTTAAACCTTCGATATATGGCGCCATAAATCAACTTTGCATCTTCGGAGAGGTGGACGGATAGCACCAATTAGTATCTGCCCCGAATCTCAGGCAAGACGTCAGTCTTGCGCCGTCTTTCGGAGGGGAACAGATTCTGGCACGCCCGGTGGGACCTTTTCCTCTTTCCACTCCACACTTCGTGTGTCGTGTTCGCGAATGAATCGCGGTTTGATATGGTTGCCCTTAGGTTCGAGGTACTAAGATTTGGCGTTTTGCTTGGTGTAGAAAGCAAAGGATCAATGGCGTTCACCTGCTCAAAGTGTTCCACATGCAACTGCAACTCACGTCCCGCCTCAACTAGAGGTATATCTTATAGGCCCCAGACGGCTTCCCTGTTCACGATGCCGGTGGAACAGGTCACCCAAGCCACCACAGGATTGTTTTTCGGGACTATGCTCCCGCCAACGAGCTTCATCGCTCCTGTGCCAACACCGGAAGCTCCCAAGAAGTCGGTCTTCGATTGGCTTACAGCTACTGCGGCCCCTCTCAATGGGTCGTCTAGCACCAACACCTCGGTCTTCGCCAGATTGGGCAAAAGTTCATGTGGGCCCGTGAGGAAGCCTGCAATCCCGGAGAAGGTTGTTCCGAAGAAGATAGCCATCCCTATCCCTGAAGTCGTCAAGGCAGCTTCCCCTACCAAAGGGTCAGTTTTTACAAGATTGGCTGTTCCGGTTCCCACTACGGTTCCTGTCCCTACTAAGAAGTCTGTTTTCGACCGATTGGATACTGCTTCTCAACGGATATCATTCTTCAATAGGCTGACGCCAGCAGCAGCCCTTCATCTGGACAGGGGGAAAGACAAAACCATCACCAAACCAACACCAACGGCTCGAAACGCTCGACGTCGCCACTGGCGCCGAGTAAGGAAGGCCCGGGGTAACTCCCCCTCTGGGCTAACTCCACCAGCTCCAACGGTGGAAGTTAATGCTGCTGTTCCAACCGGGAATATGTTTGAGCTGCTAGACGAGGTGCGTAGGAACTCTCCTACCGCCATACTGAAAAGATCTCCCCCTCCGGTGGAGAATGTTACAGAAATGAAGTTGGAGCAGTCCCCTCAACGGATGTCTTCCAAAGTTTACAAAATCTGGCGAAAAGTCTGAGAATCAATAATGGATCAAGACTATTCCCGCCGGCAGAAGAAGCTGAAGGTCTTACAGGAAGAGAACCGTCCTATTAAGCCACAGAAGGTGACAATCACCTGGGTGCCAGCTGTAATGGCCCCCGCAACGTCGATCACTCAGAAGAGAGGGAGGCCGGAGAAAATCCCCATGTCTGCGACAAATGTCAAAGGCACTGAGCCCAAACGCCTTAAGTCTGGGGGCATAGTGGTGCATACCGTTTATATGGCATCCGGGAAAGAGGATAGCCGCGCTTCTACGGGCCACCGACCACTCACCCAATCCCTCACCAGAGCTCAGGAACAACAACAGCAGAAGCTTCAGGAGATGCTGACTGCGATGGCCGCACTCACCGGACCAAAAGAAAGCCCAGAAACATCCTCGGAGCAGCGTCATGAACAAGAAACTGATGCTGACTTCCTTCGTTGAGTCCTCGAAAAGAAGGACAAAGAAGCCGCAGAGCAAGCGGCTAACATAAAGCGAATGACACTTCTCTTCCAAGACATGGTCGGGATGATGTTGCAGCCGGATCCTCCAGCCGAAGACCCTCCGATCATTATTGAAGACGACAAAGGGGAAACGTCGAATCCTCCTCCGGCTCTTTCAGCAGCCAAAGAGGAAACTATCTCCAAGGCCACCCTGGATGACTATATTGCCCAGCAAATAAGAGTTCACCAGGCAAATGAAGCGGCCGACCAAGTTGTTAAAACTGGGCGACCGTATCCAGGCTGGTATGATCAGATAAAGTACCCGCCGGGCTACACGATCCCTAAATTCCACGTATACAAAGGGACAGGTAATCCGCACCAACATGTCGCTCAATTCAGGGCTCTTTGTGGCAACACCAGGGGCGATGATAAACTTTTGCTCCGTCAATTCGTCGGCAGCTTGTCGGAGACTGCATTTGAGTGGTACTCCGATCTTCCAAACGACTCCGTCAAAACTTTCGCAGAGATGGAGTTGTTATTCACCCAGCGATTCGCGAGTGCCAGCGAACGCACCCCAATAACGGTGTTGATCAACGCAAGGGTGAAGCCGGGAGAAACTTGTGTTCAATACGCAATCCGATGGCGAAATCTGTGGTCGAAGTGCGAACAATGCATCGAAGAAGCACCAGCGGTAGGCATGTTCATGGGCACCCTGGACCCTCATGCAACTATTTCACGATTCATGATGTTCTTCAAACCGACCACATTCCAAGCTTTAATCAATAAGCTGGCCCAGATGGATCAGATGGGTCACAGACCGTCTCCTCCGAAGCCGGAGCCGCGAAACGAAAAAGGTAAAGGGAAGGCGACCTTCGTTGCGACTACTCAACAGCATCCCAGTACTCCAAAACTAACGGATCAACTGGAAGAGAGACGGCGCTATTATAACGAGAAAATGAAGCATCCATACTCATTCCCACGAGACAAAACGAGGAGACTATTCGAGCTGGCAATGTGCAACATGCTTATCAATCTGCCGAATCCAAAGCGACCATTGCAACCCGGTGAAGTGAATAATCTCAATTATTGTCCTTACCACCAAACGGTAAGCCATCCAATTGAAGATTACTTCGTCTTTAAGGGATGGATCGAGGACCAGTACCAGCAAGGCAAGTTTGCGCTGTCTGAGAAGTGGAAAGTAAGCCTACCACAACCACACTCTCCTAAGAAGATGGACACACCGGGGGCAATGTGCTCTTTTGTTGAAGAAGCTCTATGGGAGGTGGCTCTTTCGGCTAAAACCAAAAGGATGTTGAATGATCTCCAAACATGCCCGGCGATCAGGTGGAAAAATCCGCTAGAACCCCAGATCATTGAAGGAATGCTGAAGCCACGCCTAACTCCAAAGATTGGTGGTGATAGCCAAAGTGTTCACATCCAGCCGTCAAAACCTTCGAAAAAGAAGAAGAAATCCAAGAAGCCCGTGAAGCTTGGAGACAAGCGCACGGACCTACAAAAGAAGATCGACGCGCTGGAAGAGTATAACCAGAAGGCGCGGACTCCAATCATGCTTCAAGAGTTTCTCAGCCACGTCCTTGAGGACGGAAATGATGGAGAAGGCTCATCAGATGGATCTGAGGATTACGTAGCAAGTTGTCATGTGGTCTCTCACTCATTGATAGACGATGAAGAGGCTCCTTGCACCAAGAGACTGGGGGCAGGTCCCAAGCCGGAACTTCTATGGCCATCAGACAAAATGATCGACGCCTTCCTGAGTGAGATTCATCTGAAAAGTAAAGCCGATCGGGAGCGTGAGATGGCCATATTTGAAAAGGCCAAATGCCGACGACTGGACGAAAGAGTCGAGACATTCCTTCCGAATCAAGGGGCATACGTCGTGAATAAAAACGAGATCAAGACGAGGAAAAGGTTTGCGAAAGCAATATCAGTGGGAATGAAGCTACCACCCTCCGAAAGAAGTACTCTTGGTGAAGCCGAAATGTGTCCGAGCTATTGTTTATATCATCAGAAGATTGCGCACCCCACTGAGGAATGCAATGCTTTTAAAAGATGGTGGCGGGGATATGTTGCTCACCGGCAACATTTTAAGCGGACAAAACGCAAAACTCGTCGGGAGCAGAGAAGTACGACCGAGGAGCGTAAAAGAACTACCGGCAACTGTCGCACAGTCAACGCCAGAGGATCACAGGTTCTCACCTTCGGGAGCGACTCCGACGAGGAAATGGCTCTTGGCCCTCTCTTTAAAGAATCCCCCTTGGGGAAAGAGGAAGAACCGAAGGCCTGTGAAAATATTCAGCTGCACAATCTTACGCTTCTAGAAAAGAATCTCGGACCTACGAACAGAAAAGATAAGGGAAAAGAAAAGGTCTTTGAGGATATTGCCCTAGATGACCAAGTCATGAAAGAGCTGACTGCCAAGGACTCGCCAAAGAAAAGTAAGGTGGACTACAATGTTCTGGCGCACTTGAGGAAGTTACCCTCACAGCTCAGTATTCTCGACGCCCTTTTACTATCAAAAGAAGCAAGAGATTCATTGGTCAAAGCGCTACAAGAGCCAGGACAATTTCAAGCTTTTCTCGCCGAAGAAAAGATGAAGGACGAGCTGGAAGAAGTGCACACAGCCGATATCACCTTCGGCGATGAAGATCTTCTCCTCGGGACGTGCGAGCACAACCGTCCCCTTTATGTCTCCGGATACTGTCACGATATAAAGATAGGCAAAATTCTGGTTGACAATGGGTCTTTCGTCAATCTCCTTAACGTGAGAGTACTGAAGGAAATCTGCATGAGCGTTCAGCACCACGCTCGTGATAAAATTACCATCTCTGGTTTCGACTCCCAGTCGTCACGGACTCTTGGGTCTGTGATACTGACGCTGCGCTTCGGGCTACTCATCATGGATATTAAATTTCACGTCATTGACGCCAAGACCTGCTACAACGCTTTGCTCGGCCGGCCCTGGTTACACGAGTACAACATTATTCCTTCTACACAGCACCAATGTATGAAGTATTTCAAGGATGGCCTCGAGTATACTGTGACAGGGGAGTTGAACCCTTTCTCCGTGAACGAAGTCCGAAAATACGAAGATGCAAAATACTTCTTGCCAGATTTTGAGGATACGGAGAGATGTCACCAACCGAAGAACAAAGCTATCACCACTATTCCAGTCTTCGGAAGTGATACCGAGGGAGAAGAAGAGATAGTTTATTCAGGGCCGCCTCGACGTAACAACCCGGGACCGTCCGCCCCCATGTTGATCTTCGGCAGCGACTCGGAAGACGAGGTTAATGCTGTATTCTCCGCTCGACCGTCAATACAAGCTTTCGCTGGCGATAATCAGAGTCTACAAATTATCATGGTTCCGCGGGAGCATTACAAAGAGCTCGATGCACTTAAAGCTCATAATGTACAAGAACTGCAGACATTTTACGTCCCTCCCAGGCGAGAAGGTGAACAGGCAATCCTATTCTACCTATCTGGAGAAACCAAAGTGGAGAAAGAAATTTGGCATGGCGCCGATTCTACGCTCGACAGGCTCCAGCCCATCCGTCTGCCTAGATATTACTCGGAAGGCTTGAGAAGGCTATTAAAGCGCCAAGGGGTACCTTTCAAACAAACCATTCGACAAGCTCGGTTCTACAACAGGAATTTGGGATGTCCCTGGAACTCAGCGCAGGTTGCCCAACAGGAGAATGGAAACGCTAGGGCTTGGGTATGTGAAATCCGGGAAACGGGAGCGAGTCCATGGTAGCTACGTCATATATGACTTCGATGAAGAAGAGGACGCCCTGTCAGAAAACGCTGACCCCAAACCAAAACGAGATCCTGCGATCAAAATGTCGAGTCCGTCATTTGAAGAACGAATGGACAAGCTTATCAGGGAAGCGGGTCAAAAGATCCGGGATGACCATAACCGTGAAATGACCATTTACGAAAAAGCCAGGACGCAGCGTCTCCTTCAATAGGTCACAGAAAATGAAAATGCTCTTCCCTGTCAACCCGTTGTGCAAAAGGCCCGACGCAGAGGCAGAAACAAACCAAAAAGCGGGAAAGGCGTTCAACAACGACAAAGTGGGTCCAAGAAGCCACGCGATCAGGAGCCAAGCAATCCGGATTCATCCATTATGAAGAAGATGAGTCGAGCATACTCTTTTCCTCAGAGCAAAACACGGAAGATACTTGATCTCGCCATAAGACATCAAATGATCATACTTCCGGAATCCAAGCACCCCGAGCAAGACAACGAGATCTCTCACCCAGACTATTGCTCTTATCACTGAGCAATAGGACACCCTCTCGAAGACTGCTTCACCTTCAAGAATTGGGTCGAAAATCAATATCAGCAAGGCCGGTTCGCTCTATCCAGTAGTTGGAGGATAAATCTGTCACAGAAGCATGAACCAAAAGCCGCGCATAAAGCAAGAGTAGAACCAGATCAACATCGGTCATGGAAGCGAGCTCGCACTTGTCATATGATAACACTATCAAAAGAAGAGCCTGAGGATAGGGGTGACCTCCCCTGGTGCTTCGAAAACAACGATGACGAGATGATCTCAGAGTTTCCACCGGCGCCAAAAGAGCTGGAAGATGGAATACATACCACTGTGGATAACCTCAAGAAAATTGATTTGGGGACGGCAGAAGACCCACGACCGACATTCGTCAGTGAGCTGCTATCTGAAGAAAGGGTGGCTGCGCTAAAAGACGTGCTTATGCAGCATAAAGATTGCTTCGCATGGAATTATTCCGAAATGCCAGGACTAGATCCAGAGATTGCTGTCCACAAATTGGCAATATCTCCGGACGTCAAGCCAATCAAACAAGCACCAAGAAGAATGCGGCTCGAGCTTGAGATGAGTATCAACGCCGAGGTCAAGAAGCTGATCGACTCTGGCTTCATCCAAGAGGTGCAGTATCCTGACTGGATCGCCAACATCGTCCCGGTGATGAAGAAAAATAGGACAGTGCGCATATGTGTGGACTTTTGGGATCTCAATAAAGCCTGCCCGAAAGACGACTTCCCAGTGCCAGTCACTGAGCTGATGATAGATAACACGTCCACTCACGAAGTTTTCTCCTTTATGGACGGCTCATCGGGATATAATCAGATAAAGATGCATCCCGAGGACTAGAAGCACACTGCTTTCTGTTAGTTATATGTATGCCCTAGAGGCCATTACTGTACATACGATGTATATTGTAGTGGATGCTTGGACATATATAAGGAGGACTTTCTTGCTCGACATGATAGTACGCTATCTGGTTACTCTTTATCTTAACATGTACTCTGATTGTCTTTATATTACATGTTGATAAAGCCCTTAGGATATGTACTCGACTACTGGGACTATGATGAGATCATACTAGTGAGGTCACGGTAGTCGACGAGTACATCCTATAACTGTTCCTAGTCGAGGGTGTATCGAGACAGGGCAACGATACACCAGAGTAGACTGGCGTATACGCATCTTGACCCATATGATGGGAGATGGATGATCCCATATCCATCGGTGTTTGACATCAAGGATGGTGTACGGGTGCTCAGTAGAGACTGGGTACACTGTACGGACTCGCCGAGAACTCCCAGATGGTATTATACCTCACGTCAGACGGCAGTTCTCTGGTGACACTGGTATAGGTTAGTCTGTAGACCCGAGATCGTCATAGAGTCTTGTGTGATTCCCACTGTGCTTTGATTTCCATCATACCACGTCCAAGAGGGCGTGCAAAAAGGTGGCTTTTGGGTACAGTCCCGAATCACATGAAGGCAATGAGCGATAGGAGGGGATTCGTCTCTCCCGGTATAGGGAGTTGATGTTGTGCTGTGTTCGATTGGCTATAACTAGAAATCTCTGGCCAGGGTTGCTGAGATTTACTGGTAAGTGTTATCAGTAGTTTCTTGAACTGTTATAGACCTCATATCGACACGACTTATTGAGCTACTGGGGTCTGACATTTACCACCTCTAGGCAAGATATGCGACATATCAGACGACGAGACCGGACTGTACGGGAGTGTTGCTGATTGGATTCGCAGGAGAATGTACAGGCTTGCTTGTTGATCTTCTGATCGCTCAATACCTGGGTGGCTGTTACGTTTACCTGACCGCTTGCAGCTTGTGGGTGTTTGATATGATCATCACCTACTGCCGGCGTATTGACGATTCTTTAGAGTCCTACACAGAGGTTTCTTGACTCAGGCAAAACGGAGTAGGGGCACATATGTGATATGTGCAGGACCGACGATAATGCGATATGAGATACCGTATTATATTCTCACGATATTTGATATCAGCCGGATCATCGGATCAAGTGTTGATTCGATGAATCGGTAAAAGATATATTAGTCGGTTATATGCGATATAGCCGGATTGTCGGATCAAGTGTTGATTCGATAATATATATGATATATTAAATTATATTAACTAATATTAGCTCACTAAAACATTCTTTTTCTCACTTGGGTAATACATTGATATATATGTTATATATGTTAATTGTATTATTTTATTTTGTTACAATAAATATTATATATGTGATATATAATATTGTAACATGATATGATTACTAATGCAATATGTTTAGTGGAGATTAAACAAGGTTAGGGTTTGATTTGGGTTAGTTCATTCATGAACCTTCTAGAAGGTTTTCTTTTGTTTTGTGTTATGATATTTTCAAGTGACTCATTCTTAACCCAACCTAAACCCTTAGCCTTGGTTAAATCTCTACAAGAGTTAGCCTAGTCATAGTTAACCATGGTTTCATTATTAATCATTATCATCTTTTCATTGTTCATCAAAATTGATTATTCATCTTCTTCTTCCTTCTTTCTTCATAGAAAAACTTTCTAGGTTTTTCCTAAGCGATGAAAATGAGTGAGAAATAGAAAACAAATGAGAGCAAAA
The DNA here is from genome assembly GCA_030015575.1 of Agapanthus africanus. NCBI lineage: Eukaryota > Viridiplantae > Streptophyta > Magnoliopsida > Asparagales > Amaryllidaceae > Agapanthus > Agapanthus africanus. Next base: position 437,915,625 of record CM057338.1, read on the forward strand.
ATCCTACTTCATCATCCTCATCTATCCTTGCCATTTAGATGAGGGTGTTCACTTCATTTAGTGAGTGAGAGCTTGTGTTAATGAAACTTCAAGGTAGATCATCTTTGTTATCGAAGATCGGAAGCAAGCTTGCATCTTTCTCTTTGTGGAGCCTCTCGAGAGTCCGGAACATGATGATCGCAGAGAAGGGACCACAACACGGAGCTTATGAAGCGAAGGACCGGATCTACAAAGGTTGTAATCCCTCTCACTTAGTGTTAAAATGTTTAACATGCTTGTTTTCGCCTAAACTCTAGTATAAAAATCTTGTTTAGGGTTGTTCGGCACGGCTAAATTTTAAATCGGGTATGGTTGATGCCTTGTAGAACCTTGTGCGTGTGCCCAGCAACCCTACAGCGGTATCAGAGCTACTAGGCATTGGATGTCGACCTATGGGGGGTTCTCACTGTGTGACACTGTGGCGAAGCATAGGCTCTTACCCCCAGGGTGTCCCGAGACCGGAAGGTGTTCCGGCGGGTTATAGTCTTCGCGAGGGGGCATGCGTAAAAAGTAGCCGCTGAGGGACCCGTTGGTGCCACGGCGACCCCATTGGATGGGGTTGCTGCCTGACCTACAGTGGTATCAGAGCCAAGCTAGAGCTTTAGGCGAAGTCTAGACGAAGTTTAAAGTCCGATCGAACCCCGAAACCCCATTTTAACCTAGTTTCTGGAAATTTTTCAAAAAGTTGATTTTTTTCGTATTAAAAATATTCAGAAAATTATGCAGGGAAATATAGGAATTACTGTGAAGTACGGACCCTTGATTCGATCACGTGACCGCGGAACCACGGCCAAACCACGCATGTGGCCGCGGTTCCGCGGCTCAATAGTTATATTGGGGCCCATTACTTCACAGTATTATTCCTGGTTTCTTTTGCACTATTCTGGGAATTTTTAATTCCACTCAAGTGTTGAGTTTTCTGGGTTGTATTGAGAGCTCGTTGATTCGATCGGAAAGTATAATTTTGTTTAGTTTGTCCGGGTAATTTTATAGAACGTGTTAAAAAGTTCGAACGAATATCAATAACTCACTTTTTCCCCTGCTGGAAAATTTCCAAGCGTTGGATTTTTCCGTAGTTTAAGAACGTTCTAAGTCGTGCAAGTAACGCAGTGGACCCTCTAGAAGACAACAAACCTTAACTCGATTATGTGACCGTCTTGAACTGCCTCTAAACCTTAGGGTTTGAGGCGGTACGGCGTGCCACATGTGAGGCGTTGGCTTGACCCTTCTACGGCTGGACCATTGGTACTGTGGCATGTGATGGATGTTTTTAAACTAATTTCAAGTGTTGAGAACTATTTGAGAAAACTTGGATGTTTGATTATTCGATCGGAAAGTTTAACATTGTCTATTTATCTGGAATATGATACAATATTTGGAATCCACAAGTAGTTATGAGATAACTAATTTGAATGTTATAAATCTAGCAGTTCAGTCTCAATTGATCGGTTGCCACGGAATTTTGATGTGATCAAAAGTTCATCGCAATCACGTAGCGTACGCGGATACTCGCTGGGTAAACTTAATAGACAGCCATGCCCCATAGCCCTGACCAAGTGACTGTAGGAGAACCCCGTCGCCAAAAGCATCCGTTCGGGTGCTCGCGGCAGCGGTGTTCAGCCTTAGTGCACTTCGTCGACGGCATCCGGGGGTGCGGCCGTCTACTAAAGTTTGCGACGAGCATTCGATCAGAATGTCGGGAATCTTGTTGAATTTCCCGACTTGATATTGAAAAGTGTTTTCGATAATGAGACTAAAATGCGGGGTTTATAATTGTTAGGCATGCGATGTCTAAGGAATTCATTTGGTTAGGCATGCGGTGTCTAAGGAGGTTGCGGATTCCAACTGTTGTAGTTTTATACTTTCTTTTCTGTGACCGTAAGCGTAGTATGTGGTGTATCACCGGCTTCGTTGCTATACATCAACGACAATTGGGATACGCATACTTTCTTACGTTGATGATATGAGATATTATGTGTTGCTGTGATATGTTATATTGGATCGTCGCGTTTTGAATAGCCGGGGGTTTTATGTGAGATGAGAGTTTTTCTTTTTCATTCATGTAAAATTCATTTGTATGTAATATTCTTTTATTGGCGCACTTCCGGGCTGAGGATGATGTCACCATTGTATTTTATTTACTTTTCCGCATTAGGTAGACCCAAGGCGGGGAGCACAAGTAACCGGGTTCTAGGGTCCAGTAGGAGACCATCTCGAGGAGTCGAGACCGGGTCTCCTAACCCTAGAATTGGCAGTGTTACTTGCCGCTCTCGTAGGGGTCTAGGGATGTGGGTTTGGCTATTCATCGCGACCGTGGAATCCGTGTTTTATACAGGCTCGTACTAAAACACGGACGTCCTAGTATATCCAATATTTCATATATGTTCTTCTGCTGCAATGTTCTGTGATGAGATCATATTACTGCCTGAGACGAATGTTTATATTATACATATGAGATATATGTTATATATTGTTGATTTCGTTTCATATCTGATGCTTGTGTAGCATAATTAAAATGGGACTTCATTAATGAGATTAATGAAATAAAAGAAACCTAAAGATGTTGTAGAAACTTGTTTAAAAACTGGTAGCTCTAGTTCTTACTTTGCATAGCGGTGTTCCTTGTAGAACATCCAGCATCTTATTCGATAAGGAAAGAGCCGAGATCCCTTCACCGGGAGTGACCTCTTTAGTGAAACTAGCAGATGCTACAAACTCGGTTTGTCTTTTGATTGCTTCTATAGTTCTTGCTTTGCATAGTGGTATATATGATATACCCTGCACCTTATTCGATAAGGAAAGAGCCGACGATCCCTTCACCGGGAGTGACCTCTTTAGCAAAACTAGAAAAGGCCTAAAAAACACTCCATTTAAAATCACTCGATTCTACAACGATATCAAGTTCATTACGCAAAGGATTTTCTTAAAAACCTGTCGTAGCCCTCCGTCATTTCAGATAAGGACTGTTTAGTATTCGTGCTGCGTTTGTTGGCCTTTGTCAAGGCGTAGTGTGCGGTAGCTGAATAGTACTTATCTGCTTATGCATATGATGTAGATTGGATTAGGGTAGTCGTGCGACCTTGTTGGCCTTTGTCAAGGGCCGTGCGGGTGGGTTTAATTCAATCAGGAAATGACGGGTTGAACTTGACTAGCAGCCTATGGTTTGTTGGCCTTTGTCAAGGTCATAGGAGGCTTGGGGTAAAATATTATTGGGAATCTCAAGTGTTGAAATTTGCAATGAGATTGCTTACCTTCTATGAGATAGTTGGATCCCGATACCCGCTGCGAGTAAGAGTTACTCCTGGGAGAGTTTTACACATTACAATTAGCCGATCAAGTAGGTGTCTAGAAAGGTGTTAACGGGGTTATGCCCATGGGAAAACGAGGTTTACTTTAATTAGGTCCGTGAGAAAACACGGGGAACCTCCCTCAAAGTACCGTCACTGGCCTGGCTGAAAGATTGGCGAACTTGTAGAGTGTAATTAATCCCGGCTAGTTTTTCCTTTTAGGGTTTGAAGGAAGATTTGACTAAAACAGTGGGAGACATTCTGATTAGATAAATTGATAACCAATCTAATCTTGTAAAAGCGCACGCTGAGTGTTTTCTTCTTTCTCTCTCCAGGTAGCGACCATATCACGCCTTAATCAAGATAATAAAACGGATGTATTGACCGAACCCGCTTGTTATACTGAGCTGGGGAACGTTGGTTCCGCTCCAACTTATAATTGTTATAAGATAGAGCAGGAAATAGGAGATTACCAGAATTCCCGTGCCGCCCAAATGAAGAAAGTACATGTTGATGCATCTTCTTCGGGTGTGTTCATTACACAGAACTGTTTCTCAGTATCCTTTACGTCCTAGGTATTTGATACCGGATCAGGATCCCACATATGTAATTTGTTACATGGGCTACTGATAGGTAGAGAACTGAGAACGGGTGATAAGTTTCATGAGATAGAAACGGTGCAAGTGTTGCAGCCAAGTCTGTTGGTCACTATCACCCTATATTACCAGAATACATTGATTCTGAACAAATGTTATTAGATACCGGACCTGATATACAACATCATATCAATCTCTTTATTAGTAAAGAAAGGATATAGTTTTGTATTGTTGGATAATGTTTTGAACATTTCCTATATCAAGAGTTGATCGGTTCAGGCACGTTATCTAAAAGTATTGAATCAAACTACAGTTCTTAGTATACAGAACACACACAAGAGGAAGAGTTCAGAAATGAACGAATCCTTCTTAAGGCATTGTAGACTAGGTCATATCAATGCGACCCGACTAGCTAAAGTTTCATTTAGATGCATATTTAAATTAGTTTGAATTTACATCTTGTGAAACTTGCCGGTCATGTCACAAAGATAAGATGACCATAGCACTGTTTATTGGAAACAGAGAAAGAGTTAGTGAACTCTTGGGATTGATACATGCGGATGTATGAAGGTCCCCTGTCTACACATGCCAAGACCGGTTCTTTTTACTTCATTACATTCACTGATTATCTCTCAAGATTCGGACATATGTTCCTGTTGAAACACAAGTCTGAACCTTTTGAGATATTCACAGAATATAAGTTAGAAGTAGAGAACCAAAAATAGGGTATAAGTATTATGTCCTTTGATGAGATCAGGGAGGAGAATACTTGAGCACGGAATTCCTGGACTATTCTAAAGGAGAATGAGATTCTCTTTCAGCATTACTCCTCCATATACACCATAGCACGATGGTATATCGGGGCGGAGCAATAGCACCCTATATGATATGGTGTGCTCTATGATGAGTACTACTGAGTTTCCTATTTCCTTTTGGGAGATATGCACTTGAGAAGCTGCATACCTATTGAATAGGGTTCAAATCAAATCAGTTGCTTACCACTTCATATGTGATATGGAAAGGGAAGAGCCCATATCTTAAGTTTGTTAAGATTTAGGGTTGTCCGGCCTATGTCTAAAAGCATAATCCGGACAAGCTCGAGAAAAAGTCAGTTCTGTGGAAGTTTGTTGGATATCCCAAGCTTTCGCAAAGGAATATCTTCTACCTAAACGAGGAACAAAAGATGTTTTATTTCTCAGCATGCCACCTTTATGAAAGGGAATTTCTTGTGAAGAAATTAGTGGTCATGAGGTAGAACTGGAAAGAGTTCCAGCTATACAAACTGCAGCTGATGATTTGGTTGAACCAAAGGATTCAATAGTAACCAACGAACCTCAGCCTCTCCGCCGATCTAGTAGGATTCCTCACCCACCTGAGAGATACTTCGTTTTCTCTGTGACAGTGGGAGCGAGGATTGCATCATGAGATGATGACTTAACTAGTTTCGAGCTGGCCATCAGGAGTGAGACTCTGTAAGAATGGCTGGATGCTTATCGATCTGAGATGGAATCCTTATACACCAACAATGTATGGACTTTGGTTACTTTATCTGAAGGGTTAAATCCCTATCAGGAGCAAGTATATCTTGAGAAGATTACTTGGTGTACATAGAAAAGTTGAGACTTTCAAAGCTATGCTTAAGTCCATCCAGATCCTACTTGCCACTGCTACATACCATGACTATGATATCTGGTGGTTGGGTGTCATGACTGCTTTTCTAAATGATGTTTTAGAAGAGAGCGTCTATAAGTACACATCCAGTGGGCTTCGTAGACGGTGGGAGCAGCGGAAACGTGTGCAAGATGTTTTATATGATAAAACAGGCATCGCGGAGTTGGAACGTCTGTTTTGATGTGGTAGTCAAAGAGTTTGACTTCATCAAAATGGTAGATGAACCTTGTATATACAAAAGGTAGTAGGGAGTATGGTGATCTTCGTAGAGTACGTGGATGACATACTCTTGATAGGGAAGGAGTTTCCTATGCTACGCTCGGTCAATCTCCGCTTATCACAAGGATACTCCATATAGGATCAAAGTGATACCTCCTAAATTCTGGGTTTTGGATCTATGAGATAGATCTAATTGGATGTTAGGATACTCACTAGTTGTAGTGAGTTGGTATCAATCGATCCTGAGGAGAATCACTGGAAAGGTTCCAGGGTGATAAGGACAACTGAATGTCAGTCGCAGGCATTGTCTTTACCCTCAGTGGAGGGACGGTATGTTGGAAGAGTTCCAAGCTAGATACCGTGACATACTAGACGATTAAAGGCAAGATACATCGTTACCAAGGATGCTACCAAAGAGGCAGTCTGGATATATAAGTTCATAAGATGAACTTCGTTCCAACCATTGTGTGACAATGGAGTTATGGCTTTGGCCTAGGAACACCCGTCCCATCAGAAATCCAGATATAATTCTTAGGCAGTATCACCTGATCATGGAGATGGTTGATCTCCAGGGAGATCGAGGTTAGGAGAGTAGACAAAGAGGACAACAGCGCGGATCCACTCACAAAGGCCTTTGTGGTATCACATACCCAACAATTAGCTGCGGTTGAAGTATCTCATACTCAACCATCCCATAAAACTTTATGAAGAGAACACCCTATACTACATAGAAAGTGGTAGAGGATGAAGAAATAGGAAGTGGGTTCACTTTAGAATTGGATTTCTCACTCTTTTTCTCATGATGCCATTGGAGCTAGCAAGCTTTTTCAAGCTTGATGAAGATGAAGAAGAAGAAAGAATCATTTTCCATTAAAAGAATAATATGAACACTTATCCTTTTAATCATGGCACCATGGTTGAGTTAAGCCCTCATGCTTAACTCATGTAGAGAATTAACCAAGGCTTTAGGTTAAAGGTTAGGTTAAGGAATATCAAAAGAAATGACAAAAGAGTGGACTTTGTCAAAGCTTCTCCAAGCTTCTTCAAGCTTGATAACTTTGACTAAGTTAAACCCTTTGTTAAATCTTAAGATGAAACAATAAACCTAATCTTTACCCTAATCTTGGTATGATTCTCTTACACACATCTTGTATGTATCATCAAACATGATACAAACATATGCACACAAATATATATCATATATACACTTATGCACAAACTAGTGAGAAAACAAATCTTAAGTGAACCAATACTAGTTAATGTAAAGTAATATATCAAATATATAATTATACATTAAATCATTAAATCAACACTTGATTTAACGATCCGGTCATATCGCATATAACCGACTAATATCAATAGTAACAACTTATCGAATCAACACTTGATCCGATAACCCGGCTATATCGCATATAACCGATCAATGTCACAAATCGCGAGAATAGAATACAGTATCACATACTGGTATTATTCTCGGTCCCGCACATATCTCATATGCGCTCCTATTTCGTTTCGCTTGAGCCAGGAAACCCCTGTGTAGGACTCTAAAGATTCGTCAATACGCCGGCAGCAGGTGATGATCATATCAAACACCCACAAGCCGCAAGCGGTCTGCTAAACGTAACGGCCACCCGGGTATTGAGCGATCAGAAGATCAACGAGCAAGCCCGCTCACACTCCTATGAATCCAACGAGTAACACTACCGTACAGTCAGGTCTGTTCGTCTGATATGTCGCATATCTCGTCTAGGGATGGTAAACGTCAAACCCCAATAACTCGATAAGTCGTGTCGATATGAGGCTCATAACGGGTCGAGAAACTAATGGTAACACTTACCAGTGAATCCCTAAAGCAGCCTTGGCCAAGGACTTCCTGTTATAGCCAATCGAGCACTGCGCAACATCAACTCCCTATACCGGGAGAGACGGAACCCCTCCTATCGCTCATTGCCTCCATGTGATTCGGGACTGTACCCAAAAGCCACCTTTTTGCACGCTCTCTTGGACGTGGTATGATGGAAATCAAAGCACAGTGGGAATCACACAAGACTCTATGACGATCTCGGGTCTACAGACTAACCTGCACCAGTGTCACCAGAGAACTGCCATCTGACGTAAGGTATAATACCATCTAGGAGTTCTCGGCGAGTCTGTCCAGTGTGCCCAGTCTCTACTGAGCACCCGTATATCATCTCTGATGTCAAACACCAATGGATATGGGATCATCCATCGCCCTTCTGTATGGGTCGAGAAGCTACACGCTAGTCTACTCTGGTATATCGATGCCCTGTCTCGATACACCCACGACTAGGGACTTTGAAGGATGTACTTATGGACTACCATGTCCCTACTAGTACGATCCGCATCATAGTCCAGGTAGTCAAGTACACATCCTAAGGGCTTTACCAACATGTAACAGAGAGACAATCAGTGTACACGTTAAGGTCAAGAGTAACCAGATAGCATACTATCATATCGAGCAAGAAAGTAATCCCTATATATGTCCAGGCATCCACTACAATATACATCCTATATATAGTAATGGCCTCTAGGGCATACATATAACTAACAATCTCCCACTTGCACTAGGGCCATCTGATAGCAGTGGTTGAAGTATCTCATACTCAACCATCCCATAAAAGTCTCTCTCTGGGAAAAAGCCTTTGTGAGTGGATCCCCTGTGTCGTCTTCTTAGTCTACTCTCTTAACCTCGATCCCCTGGAGATCAACCATCTCCACGATCAGGTGATACTGCCTAAGAATACGTCTGGATCACTGATGGGATGGGCGTTCCTTGGCATAAGCCACAACTCCATTGTCACACAATGGGAGGAACGAAGTTCATCTCATGAACTAATACACACCCAGACTGCCTCTTTGGTAGCATCTTAAGTAGCTATGTATCCAGCCTTTATCGTCTAGTATGCCTCGGTATCTAGCTTGGAACTCTTCCAACATACCGTCCCTTTATTGAGGGTAAAGACAATGCCTGCGACTGACATTCAGTTGTCCTTATCACCCTGGAACCTTTCCAGTGATTCTCCCCAGGATCCATTGATACCTTCTCACTACAACTAGTGAGTATTCTAACATCCAATTAGATCTATCTCATAGATCCAAAACCCAGGATTTAGTAGGTATCACTTTGATCTTATATGGAGAATCCTTGTGATAAGCGGAGATTGACCGAGTGTAGCATAGGAAACTCCTTCCCTATCAAGAGTATGTCATCCACGTACTCTACGAGGATCACCACCATACTCCCTACTACCTTTTTGTATATACAAGGTTCATCTACCATTTTGATGATGTCAAAATCTTTGACTACCACATCAAAACAGATGTTCTAACTCCGCGATGCCTGCTTTATCACATAAAACATCTTGCACACGTTTCCGCTGCTCCCATTGTCTACGAAGCCCTCTGGTTGTGTACCTACAGACGCTCTCTTCTAAAACATCATTTTAGAAAAGCAGTCATGACACCCAACCGCCAGATATCGTAGTCATGGTATGTAGCCGTGGCAAGTAGGATCCGGATGGACTTAAGCATAGCCACTAGAAAAAGGTTTCATCATTATCCACGCCTGGTCGATGACGAAAACCTTTAACAAGTCTAGCTTTGAAAGTCTCAACTTTTCCATGTACACCAAGTAATCTTCTCAAGATATACTTGCTCCTGATGGGGATTTAACCCTTCAGATAAAGCAACTAAAGTCCATACTTTGTTAGTGTATAAGGATTCCATCTCAGATCGATTAACATCCAGCCATTCTTACAGAGTCCCACTCCTGATGGCCAGCTCGAAACTAGATAGGTCATCATCCCATGATGCAATCCTCGCTCCCACTGTCATAGAGAAACAGAAGTATCTCTCAGGTGGGTGAGGAACCCTACTAGATCGGCGGAGAGGCTGAGGTTCGTTGGTTACTATTGAATCCTTCGGTTCTACTAAATCATGAGCTGCAGCTTGTATAGCTAGAACATTTCCAGTTCTACATAACAGATCTTGCCTCGAGTTTGTCCGGATTTTGCTTTTCAGACATAGGCTGGACAACCCCAAATCTTAACTAACTTAAGATATGGGCTCTTCCCCTTCCATATCACATATGAAATGGTAGGCAACTGATTTGATTTGAACCCTATTCAATAGGTATGCAACTTCATAAGTGCATAACTCCCTAAAAGGAAATAGGTAACTCAGTAGTACTCATCATAGAGCACACCATATCACATAGGGTGTTTTTGCTCCGCCCCGATATACCATCATGCTATGGTGTATACGGAGGAGTAATGCTGAGAGAGAATCTCATTCTCCTTTAGAATAATCCAGGAATTCCGTGCTCAAGTATTCTCCTCCTTGATCACATCAAAGGACATAATACTTTTACCCGTATTTTGGTTCTCTACTTCTAACTTATATTCTGCGAATATCTCAAAAGGTTCGGACATGTGTTTCAACAGGAACATATGTCTGAATCTTGAGAGATTATCAGAGAATATAATGAAGTACAAAGAACCGGTCTTGGCATGTGTAGACAGGAGACCTTCATACATCCGCATGTATCAATCCCAAGAGTTCACTAACTCTTTCTCTGTTTCCAATAAACAGAGCTATGGTCATCTTATCTCTGTGACATGACTGGCAAGTTTCACAAGATGTAAATTCAAACAGATTTAAATATGCATCTATGTGCAACTTAGCTAGTCGGATCGCATTGATATGACCTAGTCTACAATACCTCAAGAAGGATCCGTTCATTTATGAACTCTTCCTCTTGTGTGTGTTCTGTATACAAAAAAAACTGTAGTTTGATTTAGAACGTCAATGCTTTTAGATAACGTGCCTGAACCGATCAACTATTGATATAGGAAATGTTCAAAACATTATCCAACAATACAAAATTATATCCTTCTTTACTAATAAAGAGACTGATATGATTTTGTATATCAGGTTCGGTATCTAATAACATTTGTTCAGAATCAATGTATTCAGGTAATACAGGGTGACAGTGACCAACAGACTTGGCTGCAACACTTGCACCGTTTTCTGCCTCATGAAACTTATCACCCGTTCTCAGTTCTCTACCTTTCTGTAGCCCATGTAACAAATTACATATGCGGGATCCTGATCTGGTATCATATACCCAGGACGTAAAGGATACTGAGAAACAGTTCTGTGTAACGAACACACCCGAAGATGATGCATCAATATGCACTTTCTTCGTTTGGGCGGCACGGGAAATCTGATATTCCCCAATTTCTTGCTCTGTCTTATAACATTTATAAGTTGGAGCGGGACCAACGTTCCCCAGCTCAGTATAACAAGCGGGTTCGGTCAATATATCCGTTTTATTATCTTGATTAAGGCGTGATATGGTCGCTACCTGGAGAGAGAGAGAAGAAAACACTCTGCGTGCGCTCTTGCAAGATCAGATTGGTTATTATTTTATCTAATCAGGATGGCTCCCACTGTTTTTATCAAATCTTCCTTCAAATCCTAAAAGGAAAGACTAGCCGGGATTAATTACACGCTACAGGTTCGCCAATCTTTTAGCCATGCCAGTGTCGGTACTTTGAGGGAGGTCCCCTGTGCTTTCGCACGAACCTAATTAATGTAAACCTCGTTTTCTCAGAGGCGTAACCCCGTTAACATCTTTCTAGACACCTACTTGATCGGCTAATTGTAATGTGTAAAACTCTCCCAGGAGTAACAATTACTCGCAGTGGGTATCGGGATCCAACTATCTCATAGAAGGTATGCAATGTCATTGCAAATTTCAACACTTGAAATTCCCGATAATATTTTGCCCCTAGCGTCCTATGACCTTGACAGAGGTCAACAAACCATAGGCTGCTAGTCAAGTTCAACCCGTCATTTCTTGATTGAAGTAAACCCACCCGCACGACCCTTGACAGAGGTCAACAAGGTCGCACGACTACCCTAAATCAATCACATCATATGCTTATACAGATAGGCACTAATCAGCTACCGCACACTACGCCTTGACAGAGGTCAACAAACGCAGCACGAATACTAACCAGTACATATCTGAAATGACGGAGGGCTACGACAGGTTTTTCTGAAAACCTATTGCGTAATGAGCTTGATATCGTTGTAGAATCAAATGATTTTGAAATGGAGTGTTTTTGAGGCTTTTCTAGATTTGCTAAAGGGGTCACTCCCGGTGAAGGGATCGTCGGCCCTTTCCTCATCGAATAAGGTGCGGGATATATCATATATATCACTGTGCAAAGCAAAAACTCTTAAAAGCAATCAAAAGAAAAACCGAGTGTGCAGTATCTGCCAGTTATTGCTAAAGGAGTCACTCCCGGTGAAGGGATCTCGGTCCTTTCCTTATCGAATAAGGTGCAGGATATATCATATATACCACTGTGCAAAGCAAGAACTGTAGCTACCTGTTTTTGAAAATTCGATTCCACAACATCTTTAGGTTTCTTTTCTTTCATTAATCACATTAATGAAGTCTCATCATTTAAGTTACCTAAACATGACAGATAAATACGACGTACACTTATGCCATCTGTGTTCGCCTCGATGTCCCCTCATGCATCGTTAGGTTAGGTAACTAACGGCAGAGCGGGGCAAGGCTAGCGCGGGTGTAAAACATAAGTAACGTCTATATAATATATCATATATATTATATACAGCATTTATCACAGAACATCAAATGATCACATCACAGATATCGCAGCAGAAGAAACATATGAAATATTGGATATACTAGGACGTCCGTGTTTTCAATACGAGCCAGTATAAAACACGGATTCCACGGTCGCGATGAATAGCCAAACCCACACCCCTAGACCCCTACGAGAGCGGCAAGCAACCCTACCAATTCTAGAGTTAGGAGACCTGGACTCGACTCCTCGAGTTGGTCTCCCACTGGACTCCAGAACCCGGTTACTTGTGCCCTCCTCCTTGGGTCTATCCTAGTGCGGAAAAGTAAATAATATACAATGGGTGACATCTTCCGCTCCCTGGAAGTGCCCCAATAAAAGAATATTACATACAATAAATTTTACATGAATGAAAATGAAAAACACTCATCTCACATAAAAACCCCCGGCTATTCAAAACGCGACGATCCAATATAACATATCCAGCAACACATAACATCACATGTCATCAACGTAAGTAAATATGCGCATCCCAATTATCGTTGACATATAGCAACGAAACCGGCGATATCATATATTACACTTACGGTCGCAGAAAAGAAAGTGTAAAACTACAACAGTTGGAATCCGCAATCTCCTCAGACATCGCATGCCTGACCAAATGAATTCCTTAGACATCACATGCCTAACAATTATAAACCCCGCATTTTAGTCTCTATATCGAAAACACTTTTCAATATCAAATCGGGCAATGCAACAAGATTCCCGGCATTTTGATCGAATGCTTGTCGCAAACTTTATTAGGCGGCCGCACCCCCGATGCCGTCGACGAAGTGCACCAAGGCGGAACACCGCTGCCGCGAGCACCCGAACGGATGCTTTCGGTGACGGGGTTCTCCTATAGTCACTTGGTCGGGGCTATGGGGCATAGCTGTCTATTAAGTTTATCCGACGAGTATCCGCGTACGCTACGTGATTGCGACGGACTTTTGACCGCATCAAAATTCCGTGGCAACCGATCAAGTGAGACTAAAGTGCTATGTTTATAACATTCATTCAGTTATCTCATAACTACTTGTGAATTCCAAATATTGTATCCCATTCCAGATAAATAGAAAATGTTAAACTTTCCGATCGAACATTCAAACATCCAAGTTTTCCCGAAACAGCTCAACTCTTGAAATAAGTTCAAAAACATCCAGTTCATGCCTCAGTACCAACGGTCCAGCCGTAGAAGGGTCAAGCCAACGCCTCACATGTGGCACGCCGTACTGCCCCAAACCCGAAGGTTCAAAGGGCAGTTCAAGACGGTCACATAATCGAGTTAAGGTTTGTTGTCTTCTAGAGGGACCATTGCGTTACTTGCACTACTTGGAACGTCATTAAACTACGGAAAAATCCAACAATTGGAAATTTTCCGGCAGGGGAAAAATTGGGTATTTATATCCGGTCGAACTTTTTAACATATTCCAAAATTACCCGGAAAAACACATAGACAAAGTTTGATAATCCGATCGAATCTACGAACTCCCAATACAACCCAGAAAACTCAACTCTTGAGTAAGATTTAAAAATTCCCAGAAAATACAGCACCAAAATATAGGAATTACTGTGCAAAAACCAATTGAAGAAGAGACAAAGTGGCCGCAGAACCGCCGCATTAGCCATGCTAATGCCGCGGTTCCGCCGCGCTTTGATGGAATCAGGAGTACGGGCTTCACAGTAATTCTTAGAAACTCCTGCTGATTTTTCTGCATATTTTTAATTCTCAAAAATCACCGATTTCAAAAAATGTACAGAGAGCATTTTTGCATTAGGGTTTCGGTTCGATCGGACTTCTAACTCCGTCTACGCATCGCCTAAGGCTCTAGCTAGGCTCTGATACCACTGTAGCGTTACTAGGCACACTAAGGAGGTTCCATAAGGCATCAACCATGCCAAACAAAAATTTTCCTGTGCCGAGAAACCCTAAACTAGATCGTTAACTAGAAGTAAAGGCGAAAAACGAGCAAGCAAACAACTTTTCTAATAAGTGATAGGGATTACAACCTTTGTAGATCCGGTCCACCGCTTCTTTAGCTCCGTGTTGACGTCCCTCCACTGCGACACCGGGTCCCGGACTCTAGCGATGGTTTCGTCGGAGAAATGATCGGGCTAGGTCATTGACTTCGAGGCTGAAGATGATCTACGTCGGGGAGACTCAAACTCAAGCTATTCCTTCACTCGGTCGAAAACTTTGTGAAGAGAACACCCTATACTATATGGCAAGTGGTAGAGGATGAAGAAATAGGAAGTGGGTTCACTTTAGAATTGGATTTCTCACTCTTTTTCTCATGATGCCATTGGAGCTAGCAAGCTTTTTCAAGCTTGATGAAGATGAAGAAGTAGAAAGAATCATTTTCCATTAAAAGAATAATATGAACACTTATCCTTTTAATCAGGCACCATGGTTGAGTTAAGCCCTCATGCTTAACTCATGTAGAGAATTAACCAAGGCTTTAGGTTAAAGGTTAGGTTAAGGAATATCAAAAGAAATGATAAAAGAGTGGACTTTGTCAAAGCTTCTCCAAGCTTCTTCAAGCTTGATAACTTTGACTAAGTTAAACCCTTTGTTAAATCTTAAGATGAAACAATAAACCTAATCTTTACCCTAATCTTGGTATGATTCTCTTACACACATCTTGTATGTATCATCAAACATGATACAAACATATGCACACAAATATATATCATATATACACTTATGCACAAACTAGTGAGAAAACAAATCTTAAGTGAACCAATACTAGTTAATGTAAAGTAATATATCAAATATATAATTATACATTAAATCATTAAATCAACACTTGATTTAACGATCCGGTCATATCGCATATAACCGACTAATATCAATAGTAACAACTTATCGAATCAACACTTGATCCGATAACCCGGCTATATCGCATATAACCGATCAATGTCACAAATCGCGAGAATAGAATACAGTATCACATACTGGTATTATTCTCGGTCCCGCACATATCTCATATGCGCTCCTATTTCGTTTCGCTTGAGCCAGGAAACCCCTGTGTAGGACTCTAAAGACTCGTCAATACGCCGGCAGCAGGTGATGATCATATCAAACACCCACAAGCCGCAAGCGGTCTGCTAAACGTAACGGCCACCCGGGTATTAAGCGATCAGAAGATCAACGAGCAAGCCCGCTCACACTCCTGTGAATCCAACGAGTAACACTACCGTACAGTCCGGTCTGTTCGTCTGATATGTCGCATATCTCGTCTAGGGATGGTAAACGTCAGACCCCAATAACTCGATAAGTCGTGTCGATATGAGGCTCATAACGGGTCGAGAAACTACTGGTAACACTTACCAGTGAATCCCTAAAGCAGCCTTGGCCAAGGACTTCCTGTTATAGCCAATTGAGCACTGCGCAACATCAACTCCCTATACCGGGAGAGACGAAACCCCTCCTATCGCTCATTGCCTCCATGTGATTCGGGACTGTACCCAAAAGCCACCTTTTTGCACGCCCTCTTGGACGTGGTATGATGGAAATCAAAGCACAGTGGGAATCACACAAGACTCTATGACGATCTCGGGTCTACAGACTAACCTGCACCAGTGTCACTAGAGAACTGCCATCTGACGTAAGGTATAATACTATCTGGGAGTTCTCGGCGAGTCCGTCCAGTGTACCCAGTCTCTACTGAGCACCCGTATATCATCTCTGATGTCAAACACCAATGGATATGGGATCATCCATCGCCCATCTGTATGGGTCGAGAAGTTACACGCTAGTCTACTCTGGTATATCGATGCCCTGTCTCGATACACCCACGACTAGGGACTTTGAAGGATGTACTTATGGACTACCATGTCCCCACTAGTATGATCCGCATCATAGTCCAGGTAGTCAAGTACACATCCTAAGGGCTTTACCAACATGTAACAGAGAGACAATCAGTGTACACGTTAAGGTAAAGAGTAACCAGATAGCATACTATTATATCGAGCAAGAAAGTCATCCCTATATATGTCCAGGCATCCACTACAATATACATCCTATGTATAGTAATGGCCTCTAGGGCATACATATAACTAACAGTGGATTCTTGGACATATATAGGGAGGGATTTTTTGCTCGACATGATAGTACGCTATCTGGTTACTCTTTATCTTAACATGTACTCTGATTGTCTCTATGTTATATGTTGATAAAGCCCTTAGGATATGTACTCGACTACTGGGACTATGATGAGATCATACTAGTGGGGCCACGGTAGTCGACGAGTACATCCTATAACTGTTCCTAGTCGAGGGTGTATCGAGACAGGGCATCGATACATCAGAGTAGACTGGCGTATACGCATCTTGACCCATATGATGGGCAATGGATGATCCCATATCCATCGGTGTTTGACATCAAGGATGGTGTACGGGTGCTCAGTAGAGACTGGGTACACTGGATGGACTCGCCGGGAACTCCCAGATGGTATTATACCTCACGTTAGATGGCAGTTCTCCGGTGACACTGGTACAGGTTAGTCTGTAGACCCGAGTTCGTCATAGAGTCTTGTGTGATTCCCACTGTGCTTTGATTTCCATCATACTACGTCCAAGAGGGCGTGCAAAAAGGTGGCTTTTGGGTACAGTCCCGAATCACATGGAGGCAATGAGCGATAGGAGGGGATTCGTCTCTCCCGGTATAGGGAGTTGATGTTGTGCTGTGTTCGATTTGCTATAACTAGAAATCCCTGGCCAGGGTTGCTGAGATTTACTGGTAAGTGTTATCATTAGTTTCTCGAACTGTTATAGACCTCATATCGACACGACTTATCGAGCTACTGGGGTCTGACGTTTACCACCCCTAGGCAAGATATGCGACATATCAGACGATGAGACCGGACTGTACGGGAGTGTTACTGATTGGATTCGCAGGAGAATGTACAGGCTTGCTTGTTGATCTTCTGATCGCTCAATACCCGAGTGGCTGTTACATTTAGCTGATCGCTTGCAGCTTGTGGGTGTTTGATATGATCATCGCCTACTGCCGGCGTATTGACGATTCTTTAGAGTCCTACACAGAGGTTTCTTGACTCAGGCAAAACGGAGTAGGGACACATATGTGATATGTGCAGGACCAAGGATAATGCGATATGAGATACCGTATTATATTCTCGCGATATTTGATATCAGCCGGGTCATCGGATCAAGTGTTGATTCGATGAATTGGTAAAAGATATATTAGTCGGTTATATGCGATATAGCCGGATTGTCGGATCAAGTGTTGATTCGATAATATATATGATCTATTAAATTACATTAACTAATATTAGCTCACTAAAATATTCTTTTTCTCACTCGGGTAATACATTGATATATATGTTATATATGTTAATTGTATTATTTTATTTTGTTACAATAAATATTATATATGTGATATATAATATTGTAACATGATATGATTACTAATGCAACATGTTTAGTGGAGATTAAACAAGGTTAGGGTTTGATTTGGGTTAGTTCATTCATGAACCTTCTAGAAGGTTTTCTTTTGTTTTGTGTTATGATATTTTCAAGTGACTCATTCTTAACCCAACCTAAACCCTTAGCCTTGGTTAAATCTCTACAAGAGTTAGCCTAGTCATAGTTAACTATGGTTGCATTATTAATCATTATCATCTTTTCATTGTTCATCAAAAATGATTATTCATCTTCTTCTTCCTTCTTTCTTCTTGGAAAAGCTTTCTAGGTTTTTCCTAAGCGATGAAAATGAGTGAGAAATAAAAAACTAATGAGAGCAAAAATCCTACTTCATAATCCTCATCTATCCTTGCCATTTAGATGAGGGTGTTCACTTCATTTAGTGAGTGAGAGCTTGTGTTAATGAAACTTCAAAGTAGATCATCTTTGTTATCGAAGATCGGAAGCAAGCTTGCATCTTTCTCTTCGTGGAACCTCTCGAGAGTCCAGAACATGATGATCACAGCGAAGGGACCACAACACGGAGCTTATGAAGCGAAGGACCGGATCTACAAAGGTTGTAATCCCTCTCACTTAGTGTTAAAATGTTTAACATGCTTGTTTTCACCTAAACTCTAGTATAAAGATCTTGTTTAGGGTTGTTCGGCACAGCTAAATTTTAAATCGGGCATGGTTGATGCCTTGTAGAACCTTGTGCGTGTGCCCAGCAACCCTACACTTTCCGGACCCTTTTGGGTATATTTTGCTACAAGGTGATGCCTTTCGGTCTAAAGAACGCTGGTGCCACCTACCAGAGGGCCATGACGAAGATCTTTGATGACCTTATACATGAAATCGTCGAATGCTATATCGACGACCTCGTGGTGAAAAGCAAATCATACGAGGAACATCTTGAGCATTTGAAGATCGTATTTCAACGTCTTCGGCAATACAACTTGAAGATGAACCCTCTCAAATGTGCATTCGGTGTTTCCTCGGGCAAATTCCTAGGATTCATTGTCCGGCACCGAGGCATCGAGATAGATCCGTCGAAGATCAAGGCGATCATGGAAATGCCTCCACCAAGGACTCTTAAGCAATTGCTGTCTCTCCAAGGGAAACTCGCGTATATCCGGCGATTTATAGCCAATCTCTCCGGCAAGTGCCGCCCTTACAGTCACCTGATGAAGAAGGGAACTCCTTTCGCCTGGGATCAAAAATGCCAAAGCGCACTGGACGAAATCAAGCAATACCTACAGAATCCGCCGGTGCTGGCTGCTCCGGTCAAGGGAAAGCCTCTCATTCTGTATACAACCGTCCTTGAAGGTTCCTTAGGAGCATTATGGACACAAGAAAATGACCAAGGGAAGGAGAGAGCCATCTACTATTTGAGTCGAGTTTTACTGGGGGCTGAAAGCAATTATTCTCCCATCGAAAAACACTGCCTGGCGCTGATATTCACGATAACAAACCTCAGGCACTATGCGTTGGCGCATGAAGTCCGTCTCATATCGAAGGTGGATCCCCTCAAATATCTGATGTCAAAGGCCATACTGACGGGGCGACTCGCTAAATGGGCCTTGCTCTTGATGGAGTTCTCAATAACTTATCAGCCTCTTAAGGCAGTAAAAGGCCAGGCCATCACTGAATTCCTCGCTGAACATCCGATACTGGCCGATTCTCCCTTGAATTGCGAACTGCCAGACGAACATGCGTTTGACACGATCGACGGAAGTGGTACCCGGTGGGAACTTTATTTCGATGGAGCATCCTCCATGAAGAAGCGCAAACAAAACACGCTCATAATCAAATCAGGGGTATGCCTCATCTTCGTGACTCCACAAGGAGGGATAATGCGCTTTGCTTTCTCCTTAACAGAGCCGAGGACAAACAATGAAGCCGAGTATGCAGCTTTGATAGAATGTCTCGAGATCGCCATTGACATAGAGATTGAGAACCTCCTCATATACGGAGACTCCCAATTGGTCGTTAGTCAAGTAAACGGTGACTACCAGACGTGCAAACCAGAGTTGGTGAAATACGGCGAGAGAGTACAACAACTGCTGATTCAGATTCCTTCCTACGCCTTGGAAAGCATACCGAGCGTGGAGAATAGCAAAGCGGATGCATTAGCCAAGCTTGCTAAAGAATTGGTCGATGAGAACCTCGATGACGTAAGAATCGTAGTACAAAGCCGTCGGGTTCTTGCACCGGCAGAAATATCTCCGGAGTCGTCCGAGGAAAAAGGAGTGACCGAGCAAATGGCTCTACGAGTAAAAGACCAAGAAATGGTTGAGGACTGGAGAGAAGTCTTTATAGACTACTTCAAATCCCGTAGAACGCCTGAAGATACGTCCTCAAAATATCAGCTCATGAAGCGGGACCTATCTTTCGCCTTCGTCAACGATACTCTTTACAAAAGGTCATTTGATTCTCTGTGGTTGAGATGCCTGGGACCTGAAGAGGCGAAGAGAGTCGTTCAGGAAACTCACGACGGACTCTGCGGTTCTCATCAAGCCGGGCCGAAGATGAAGTTGAAGATCAAACGGATGGGTTATTATTGGCCCACGATGATCCAAGACTGCCTCGAGTATGCGAAGCAATGTCACTCATGCTAAATCCATGGAGACTTTATTCATCAGCATCCAAATCCTCTACATCCAACGGTGGCTAGCTGGCCGTTCGAAATGTGGGGGACTGACATAATCGGCCCCATCGAACCGGCATCGTCCAGAGGACATCGATTCATTTTGGCGACAACTGATTACTTCTCCAAATGGGCAGAAGCAGTACCGCTGAGGGAAGTGAAGACGGAGAATATCCTCCATTTCTTCAAGACACACGTCATTTATCGGTTTGGAACTCCGAGACGGATCATCTCCGATAACGGGCCAGCCTACAGAAGCCACAAGATTAGCCGCTTCGCACAACAGCACAACATAGACTGGAGATACTCCTCAGTTTATAATCCCCAAGCTAACGGTCTAGCTGAGGCTTTCAACAAGACCTTGATGAAGATCGTGAAGAAGACGATGTCCCGAAATAAGAAGGACTGGCACGAGAGACTGCATGAAGCTCTCTGGGCATATCGAACTGTTGGATATAGTGCCCTCAGAGTCAATTATTGGATCACAGGCACGTGATTGCGATGATTGTGTAGGGTTCCTAGGCACTCTAGTGAGGTCTCCCAAGCCATCAACCATGGCAATTTCAAAAATTATGGTGCCTACAAACCCTAAACTACGGATCGATAACTAGATGTCTAGGCGAACATTGAACTAGTTAACACTTAACTAATGAGAAAACGGAAATACAACCTTTGTAGATCTGGTGCTCCACCTCCATAGCTCCGCAACGAAGTCCTCTCCGCTGTCCAAGTCAAATCCGGGCTCTAGGATCGGCTTCGTCGGAGAATGGGTAAGCTAGGTCGTCGATGTCCATGCCGAAGATGATCTACGTCGAGGCATCGCTAAATCAAGCTCCGACTTCACCAAGTCAAGAAACTTGTGAAGTAAACACACTCTACTACTTGGTAAGAGGTAGAGGATGAAGAAATAGGAAGTGGGTTAACTTTAGAATTGGATTTCTCACTTGTTTTCATCAATCACCATTGATGAGGTAAGCTTTCTTCACTTGAAGCAAGGAAGAAGAAGAAGAAATGTTATGATAAGTTAAAAAATAAAAAGAAAAGAATAATCCAATCTTTATCATAACTTAACCATGGTTATGTGTAGAGATTGAACTAGGGTTAAATCAAATGGTTAGGTTAAGCATGAGATAAGAATGGTGGACAAAGTCAAAGGTTCATGAATCTTCATGAAAAAACAAAGAAAGCCTCCATTCTTCTCATTTCATTTTCCAAAAAGAAAATAAATAAATAAATAAATAAATAGATATGAAAAACAAAACCCTAACCATTTGAATAACCATGGTTTAATCTTTACACAAACTCAAGTTAGCATGCATCATCAAACATGATACATACAAGTGCACAAAAACATATCGCATATGCAATGCGCACGAACCAAGTGAGAAAATCCGTCTAAAGTGAACCGATACTAGTTAATGCAAAGTAATATATCAAATATATAATTATACATTAAATCATTAAATCAACACTTGATTCAATGATCCGGTCATGCGCACATAACCGAATGGTATCATTAGTAACATCTTATCGAATCAACACTTGATCCGATAACCCGGCTATATCGCATATAACCGATCAATGTCACATCGCGAGAATCGAATACAGTATCACATACTCGTATTATTCTCGGTCCCGCACATATCTCATATGCGCTCCTATTTCGTTTCGCTTGAGCCAGGAAACCTCTGTGTAGGACTCTAAAGACTCGTCAATACGCCGGCAGCAGGCGATGATCATATCAAACACCCACAAGCCGCAAGCGGTCTGCTAAACGTAACGGCCACCCGGGTATTGAGCGATCTGAAGATCGACGAGCAAGCCCGCTCACACTCCATTGAATCCGACCAGTAACACTACCGTACAGTCCGGTCTGATCGTCTGATCTGTCGCATATCTCGCCTAGGGGTGGTATACGTCAGACCCCAATAGCTCGATAAGTCGTGTCGATATGAGGTCTATAACTATTCGAGAAACTACTGGTAACACTTACCAGTAAATCTCAGCAACCCTGGCCAGGGATTTCCTGTTATAGCCAATCGAACACAGCGCAACATCAACCCCCTATACCGGGAGAGACGAATCCCCTCCTATCGCTCATTGCCTCCATGTGACTCGGGACTGTACCCAAAAACCACCGTTTTGCACGCCCTCTTGGACGTGGTAAGATGGAAATCAAAGCACAGTGGGAACCACACAAGACTCTATAACGATCTCGGGTCAACAGACTACTCTGTACCAGTGTCACCAGAGAACTGCCATCTGACGTGAGGTATAATACCATCTGGGAGTTCTCGGCGAGTCCGTCCAGTGTACCCAGTCTCTACTGAGCACCCGTATATCATCTCTGATGTCAAACACCAATGGATATGGGATCATCCATCGCCCATCTGTATGGGTCGAGAAGGTATACGCTAGTCTGCTCTGGTATATCGATGCCCCGTCTCGATACACCCACGACTAGGGACTTTGAAGGATGTACTTATAGACTACCATGTCCCCACTAGTATGATCCGCATCATAGTCCAGGTAGTCAAGTACAGATCCTAAGGGCTTTACCAACATGTAACAGAGAGACAATCAGCATACACGTTAAGGTAAAGGGTAACCAGATAGCATACTATCATGTCGAGCAAGAAAGTCCTCCCTATATATGTCCCAGCATCCACTACAATATACATCCTATGTACAGTAATGGCCTCTAGGGCATACATATAACTAACAATCTCCCACTTGCACTAGGGCCATCTGTAGCAGTGGTTTGAAGTATCTCATACTCAACCATCCCATAAAAGTCTCTCTCTGGGAACAGGCCTTTGTGAGTGGATCCGCTGTGTTGTCCTCTGAGTCTACTCTCCAAACCTCGATCACCCTGGAGATCAACCATCTCCATGATCAAGTGATACTGCCTTAGAATATGTCTGGATCACTGATGGGACCGGCGTTCCTTGGCATAAGCCACAACTCCATTGTCACACAATGGGAGGAACATAGTTCATCTCATGAACCAATATACACCCAAACAGCCTCTTTGGTAGCATCTTAAGTAGCGATGTATCCAGCCTTTATCGTCTAGTATGTCACGGTATCTAGCTTGGAACTCTTCCAACATACCGTCCCTTTACTGAGGGTATAGACAATGCCTGCGACTGACACTCAGTCGTCTTTATCATCCTGGAACACTTCCAGTGATTCTCCTCAGGATCGATTGACACCATCTCACTACATCTAGTGAGTATCCTAACATCCATTTAGATCTATCTCATAGATCCAAAATCCAGGATTTAGTAGGTATCAATTTGATCCTATATGGAGAATCATGGTGATAAGCGGAGATTGATCGAGCGTAGCATAGGAAACTTCTTCCCTATCAAGAGTATGTCATCCTCGTACTCTACGAGGATCATTACCATACTCCCTACTACCTTTTTGTATATACATGGTTCATCTACCATTTTGATGATATCAAACTCTTTGACTACTTCATCAAAACAGATGTTCCATCTCCGCGATGCCTGCTTTATCCTATAAAGCATCTTGCACACGTTTCCGCTGCTCCCACTGTCTACGAAGCCCTCTGGCTGTGTACTTATAGACACTCTCTTCTAAATCATCATTTAGAAAAGCAGTCAAGACACCCAACCACCAGATATCGCAGTCATGGTATGTAGCCGTGGCAAGTAGGATCTGGATGGACTTAAGCATAGCTACTTGAAAAGGTTTCATCATTATCCACGCCTGGTCGATGACGAAAAGCTTTAACAAGTCTAGCTTTGAAAGTCTCAACTTTTCCATCTACACCAAGTAATCTTCTCAAGATATACTTGCTCCTGATGGGGATTTAACCCTTCAGATATAGCAACCAAAGTCCATACTTTGTTGGTGTATAAGGATTCCATCTCAGATCGCTAAGCATCCAGCCATTCTTACAGAGTCTTACTCTTGATGGCCAGCTCGAAACTAGTTGGGTCATCATCTCATGATGCAATCCTCGCTCCCACTGTCATAGAGAAACAGAAGTATCTTTCAGGTGGGTGAGGAACCCTACTAGATCGGCGGAGAGGCCGAGGTTCGTTGGAATCTACTGAATTCTTTGGATCTATCAAATCATCATCTGTAGTTTGCATAGCTGGAACCTTTCCAGTTGTACATAACAGACCTTGCCTCGAGCTTGTCCGGATTTTGCTTTTAAACATAGGCCGGACAACCCCAAATCTTAACTAAATTAAGACATGGGTTCTTCCCTTTCCATATCACATATGAAATGGTAGGCAACTGATTTGATTCGAACCCTATTCAATAGGTATGCAGCTTCTCAAGTGCATAACTCCCAAAAGGAAAAAGGTAACTCAGTAGTACTCATCATAGAGCACACCTTATCATATAGGGTGTAATTGCTCCGCCCCGATATACCATTGTGCTATGGTGTATACAGAGGAGTAATGCTGAGAGAGAATCTCATTCTCCTTTAGAATAGTCCAGGAATTCCGTGCTCAAGTATTCTCCTCCTTGATCTCATCAAAGGACATAATACTTATACCCGTATCGGTTCTCTACTTCTAACTTATATTCTGTGAATATCTCAAAAGGTTCGGACTTGTGTTTCAACAGGAACATATGTCTGAATCTTGAGAGATTATCAGAGAATATAATGAAGTATAAAGAACCGGTCTTGGCATGTGTAGACAGGGGACCTACATACATCAACATGTATCATCCCAAGAGTTCATTAACTCTTTCTCTGTTTCCAGTAAACGGAGCTATGGTCATCTTATCTTTGTGACATGACTGGCGAGTTTCACAAGATATAAATTCAAACTTATTTAAATATGCATCTTTATGTAACTCTAGCTAGTCGGGTCACATTGATCTGACCTAGTCTACAATGCCTCAAGAAGGAATCGTTCAGTTCTGAACTCTTCCTCTTGTGTGTGTTCCGTATACTAAGAACTGTAATTTGATTTAGAACATCAATGCTTTTAGATAACGTGCATGAACCGATCAACTTTTGATATAGGAAATGTTCAAAACATTATCCATCTATACAAAATTTTATCATTTCTTTACTAATAAAGAGACTGATATGATTTTGTATATCAGGTTCGGTATCTAACAACATTCGTTCAGAATCAATGTATTGGTAATACAGGGTGACAGTGACCAACAGACTTGGCTGCAACACTTGCCCCGTTTTCTGCCTCATGAAACTTATCACCCGTTCTCATTTCTCTACCTATCTGTAGCCTTATGTAACAGATTACATATCTGGGATCCTGATCTGGTATCACATACCCAGGACGTAGAGGATACAGAGAAACAGTTTTATATAATGAACACACCCGAAGATGATGCATCAGCATGCACTCTCTTCGTTTGGGCGGCACGGGAATTCTGGTAATCCCCAATTTCCTGCTCTGTCTTATAACAATTATAAGTTGGAGCGGGACCAACGTTCCCCAGCTCAGTATAACAAGCGGGTTCGGTCAATATTCCGTATTATTATCTTGATTAAGGCGTGATATGGTCGCTACCTGGAGAGAGAGAGAAGAAAACACTCAGCGTGCGCTCTGTCAAGAATAGATTGGTTATTATTTTATCTAATCAGGATGGCTCCCACTGCTTTTTATTAAATCTTCCTTCAAACCCTAAAAGGAAAGACTAGCCGGGATTAATTACACACTACAAGTTCGCCAATCTTTCAGCCAGGCCAGTGTCGGTACTTTGAGGGAGGTCCCCCGTGCTTTCGCACGAACCTAATTAATGTAAACCTCGTTTTCCCAGAGGCGTAACCCCGTTGACACCTTTCTAGACACCTACTTGATCGGCTAATTGTAATGTATAAAACTCTCCCAGGAGTAACTCTTACTCGCAGCGGGTATCGGGATCCAACTATCTCATAGAAGGTATGCAATCTCATTGCAAATTTCAACACTTGAAATTCCCGATAATATTTTGCCCCTAGCTCGCTATGACCTTGACGGAGGCCAAACAACCCATAGTCCGCTAGTCAAGTTCAACCCGTCATTTCCTGATTGAATTAAACCCACCCGCACGACCCTTGACGGAGGCCAAACAACGCCGTACGAATACCCTAATCCAATCGCATCATATGCTAGCAGATAAGCACTAGTTAGCTACCGTATACTACGCCTTGACGGAGGCCAAACAACCGCAGCACGAATACTAACTAGTACGTATCTGAAATGACGGAGGGCTACGACAGGTTTTTCTGAAAACCTATTGCGTAATGAACTTGATATCGTTGTAGAATCAAATGGTTTTAAAAATGGAGTGCTTTTGAGGCTTTTCTAGTTTTGCTAAAGGAGTCACTCCCGGTAAAGGGATCGTCGGTCCTTTCCTCGTCGAATGAGGTGCGGGATATATCATATATATCACTGTGCAAAGCAAAAACACTTAAAAGCAATCAAAAGACAAACCGAGTGTGTAGCATCTGCCAGTTATTGCTAAAGGAGTCACTCCCGGTGAAGGGATCTCGGTCCTTTCCTCATCGAATAAGGTGCAGGATATATCATATATACCTCTGTGCAAAGCAAGAACTGTAGCTACCTGTTTTATTTTGAAATTCGATTCTACAACATCTTAGATTTCTTTTATTTCATTAATCACATTAATGAAGTCCCATCATTTAAGTACCTAAATATCACAGATAAATACGACATACACTTATGCCATCCGCATTCGCCTCGATGTCCCCTCGTGCACCGTTAGGTTAGGTAACTAACGACAGAGCGGGGCAGGGCTAGCGCGGGTGTAAAACATAAGTAACGTCTATATAATATATCATATATACTATATACTATATCTATCACAGAACATCTCATGATCACATCACAGATATCGCAGCAGAAGAAACATATGAAATATTGGATATACTAGGACGTCCGTGTTTTCAATACGAGCCAGTATAAAACACGGATTCCACGGTCGTGATGAATAGCCAAACCCACACCCCTAGACCCCTACGAGAGCGGCAAGTAACCCTACCAATTCTGGAGTTAGGAGACCCGGACTCGACTCCTCGAGTTGGTCTCCCACTGGACTCCAGAACCCGGTTACTTGTGCCCTCCTCCTTGGGTCTATCCTAATGCGGAAAAGTAAATAATATACAACAGGTGACAACTTCCGCAACCTGGAAGCGCCCCAATAAAAGAATATTACATACAAGTTTTTACATGAATGAAAATGAAAAACACTCATCTCACATAAAAACCCCCGGCTATTCAAACACAACGATCCAATATAACATATCCAGCAACACATAACATCACATGTCATCAACGTAAGTAAATATGCGCATCCCAATTGTCGTTGACATATAGCAATGAAAACGGCGATATCACATATTACACTTACGGTCACAGAAAAGAAAGTGTAAAACTACAACAGTTGGAATCCGCAATCACCTCAGACATCGCATGCCTGACCAAATGAATTACTTAGACATCGCATGCCTAACAATTATAAACCCCGCATTTTAGTCTCATTATCGAAAACACTTTTCAATATCAAGTCGGGCAATTCAACAAGATTCCCGACATCCTGATCGAATGCTCGTCGCAAACTTCAGTAGACGGCCGCACCCCCAATACCGTCGACGAAGTGCACCAAGGCGGAACACCGCTACCGAGAGCACCCGAACGGATGCTTTCGGCGACGGGGTTCTCCTACAGTCACTTGGTCGGGGCTATGGAGCGAGGTTGTCTATTAAGTTTATCGGCGAGTATCCTCGTACGCTACGTGATTGCGACGGACTTTTGATCACATCAAAATTCCGTGGCAACCGATCAAGTGAGACTAAAGTGCTACGTTTATAACATTCATTTAGTTATCACATAACTATTTGTGAATTCCAATTATTGTATCCCATTCCAGATAAACAGAAAATGTCAAACTTTTCGATCGAACACCCAAGTTTTCCCGAAACTGATCAACACATGAAACAAGTATAACAACATTCCGTTCGTGCCTCAGTACCAACGGTCCAGCCGTAGAAGGGTCAAGCCAACGCCTCACATGTGGCACGCCGTACTGCCCCAAACCCGAAGGTTCAAAGGGCAGTTCAAGACGGTCACATAATCGAGTTAAGGTTTGTGTCTTCTAGAGGGACCATCGCGTTACTTGCACTACTTAGAACGTCGTCAAACTACGGAAAAATCCAACACTTGGAAATTTCCCGACAGGGGAAAAATTGGGTATTTAAATCCGGTCGAACTTTTTAATATATTCTAAAATTTATCCGGAAA
This sequence comes from Agapanthus africanus, assembly GCA_030015575.1. NCBI lineage: Eukaryota > Viridiplantae > Streptophyta > Magnoliopsida > Asparagales > Amaryllidaceae > Agapanthus > Agapanthus africanus. The sequence continues at coordinate 437,944,452 of CM057338.1, forward strand.
GCCACACAGACAAAATTTGATACTCCGATCGAAACACCGAATCCCCAAAATAACTGCAGAAAATTCAACTCTTGAATAATTTTTAAAAATATCCAGAGAACTCAGAAGCTGAAACAATGAATTACTGTGTAAGAATTTAGGGCTGACGTCACCAACATGCCGCTAAACCGCCGCCTAAATCAGCATTATGCCGCGGATCCGCGCCAAGGTTCACTGTTCATGGCCCCAATTTTGCACCGTAATTCTTATATTTTCCTGCTTATTTCTCTGCATATTTTTAATCATGAAAAATCACTGTTTTTGAAAAAAGTACAGAGAGCAATTTTCCGGGTAGGGTTTCGGTTCGATCGGACTTCAAATCGCGTCTAGACTTCGCCTAAGGCTCTAGCTAGGCTCTGATACCACTGTAGGGTTCCTAGGCACTCTAGTGAGGTCTCCCAAGCCATCAACCATGGCAATTTCAAAAATTATGGTGCCTACAAACCCTAAACTACGGATCGATAACTAGATGTCTAGGCGAACATTGAACTAGTTAACACTTAACTAATGAGAAAATGGAAATACAACCTTTGTAGATCCGGTGCTCCACCTCCATAGCTCCGCAACGAAGTCCTCTCCGCTGTCCAAGTCAAATCCGGGCTCTAGGATCGGCTTCGTCGGAGAATGGGTAAGCTAGGTCGTCGATGTCCATGCCGAAGATGATCTACGTCGAGGCATCGCTAAATCAAGCTCCGACTTCACCAAGTCAAGAAACTTGTGAAGTAAACATACTCTACTACTTGGCAAGAGGTAGAGGATGAAGAAATAGGAAGTGGGTTAACTTTAGAATTGGATTTCTCACTTGTTTTCATCAATCACCATTGATGAGGTAAGCTTTCTTCACTTGAAGCAAGGAAGAAGAAGAAGAAATGTTATGATAAGTTAAAAAATAAAAAGAAAAGAATAATCCAATCTTTATCATAACTTAACCATGGTTATGTGTAGAGATTGAACTAGGGTTAAATCAAATGGTTAGGTTAAGCATGAGATAAGAATGGTGGACAAAGTCAAAGGTTCATGAATCTTCATGAAAAAACAAAGAAAGCCTCCATTCTTCTCATTTCATTTTCCAAAAAGAAAATAAATAAATAAATAAATAAATAGATATGAAAAACAAAACCCTAACCATTTGAATAACCATGGTTTAATCTTTACACAAACTCAAGTTAGCATGCATCATCAAACATGATACATACAAGTGCACAAAAACATATCGCATATGCAATGCGCACGAACCAAGTGAGAAAATCCGTCTAAAGTGAACCGATACTAGTTAATGCAAAGTAATATATCAAATATATAATTATACATTAAATCATTAAATCAACACTTGATTCAATGATCCGGTCATGCGCACATAACCGACTGGTATCATTAGTAACATCTTATCGAATCAACACTTGATCCGATAACCCGGCTATATCGCATATAACCGATCAATGTCACATCGCGAGAATCGAATACAGTATCACATACTCGTATTATTCTCGGTCCCGCACATATCTCATATGCGCTCCTATTTCGTTTCGCTTGAGCCAGGAAACCTCTGTGTAGGACTCTAAAGACTCGTCAATACGCCGGCAGCAGGCGATGATCATATCAAACACCCACAAGCCGCAAGCGGTCTGCTAAACGTAACGGCCACCCGGGTATTGAGCGATCTGAAGATCGACGAGCAAGCCCGCTCACACTCCAGTGAATCCGACCAGTAACACTACCGTACAGTCCGGTCTGATCGTCTGATCTGTCGCATATCTCGCCTAGGGGTGGTATACGTCAGACCCCAATAGCTCGATAAGTCGTGTCGATATGAGGTCTATAACTATTCGAGAAACTACTGGTAACACTTACCAGTAAATCTCAGCAACCCTGGCCAGGGATTTCCTGTTATAGCCAATCGAACACAGCGCAACATCAACCCCCTATACCGGGAGAGACGAATCCCCTCCTATCGCTCATTGCCTCCATGTGACTCGGGACTGTACCCAAAAACCACCGTTTTGCACGCCCTCTTGGACGTGGTAAGATGGAAATCAAAGCACAGTGGGAACCACACAAGACTCTATGACGATCTCGGGTCAACAGACTACTCTGTACCAGTGTCACCAGAGAACTGCCATCTGACGTGAGGTATAATACCATCTGGGAGTTCTCGGCGAGTCCGTCCAGTGTACCCAGTCTCTACTGAGCACCCGTATATCATCTCTGATGTCAAACACCAATGGATATGGGATCATCCATCGCCCATCTGTATGGGTCGAGAAGGTATACGCTAGTCTGCTCTGGTATATCGATGCCCCGTCTCGATACACCCACGACTAGGGACTTTGAAGGATGTACTTATAGACTACCATGTCCCCACTAGTATGATCCGCATCATAGTCCAGGTAGTCAAGTACAGATCCTAAGGGCTTTACCAACATGTAACAGAGAGACAATCAGCATACACGTTAAGGTAAAGGGTAACCAGATAGCATACTATCATGTCGAGCAAGAAAGTCCTCCCTATATATGTCCCAGCATCCACTACAATATACATCCTATATACAGTAATGGCCTCTAGGGCATACATATAACCAACAGATTGAGGGAGGACCTATGCCGGTAGAACAGTCATAATCAAGATGATAGTATGCTATCTGGTTTATCTTTATCATCGTGTAATGCTTTAGGTGACCTTACAGGTCGCTATTACACGTTGATAGAGCTCCTAGGATTCTTGCTTGACTGCCAGCAGTATGATGGCGATTATATACGTGGGAGCTGGGGTCTATAAGCGCATCCTTAAAAGGTCCCTAGTCGTAGGAGTTTTCGAGACAGGGCATCGATACTCCAGAGTAGACTAGTGTATACAGTCGAGACCCCGACGTGGGGCGGTGGCCGGTCTCACAAGCCACTGGTGTCAGTTGGTTTACCTAAGATTTATACAGGTGCTCATTGGGTTATGAGTACACCGGCTAGGACTCGTCGGGAACATGCTAGTTGGTCTTATACCTGACGTCAGATAGCAGTTCCCTGGTGACATGTGTACAGGTTAGTTCATCGACCTGAGATCGTCATTTGTCTTGTGTGAGTTCCCACTGTACTTTGATTACTACCCTAGCACGGCTCAAAGGAGTCGTGCAAACAGGTTTTAGTTGGGTACAGTCCCGAGCTACATGGAGGCAGTGAGCGGATCTGCAGGGGTTCGTCTCTCCCGGTATTGGGGGTGAGGTCGCGCTGTGTCTAGGAAAGCCATTACACGAAGTCCTTGGCCAAGGCAGGAGATTTACTGGTAGGTATTCCAGTAGTATCTCAGGGTGTTCTAGGCTACACTCCGACATGACTTGTACCGCTTTTGGGGGTCTGACTTTTACCAACCCCCTAGGCCCGCCATGCGATGCTCATAGACGAACGGATCGGACTGTACGGATATTGTTACTGACAGGCTCAGTAGGGTGTCAGGATGAATTCGCTCATCGACGTCCCTTTTGGTTAATACCTGGTAGCCAGTTACGTATGGCTAATACCTCTGACGTGCTAGTGGTTATCCACAGCCAAAAATATTGACGAGTCTTTAGAGTCCCCCACAGACAGTTTCTCAAGTTTCAGGCGAAACGCTGTAGAGGCCGTATGGAGATATGGCAGGGTTCGATCATATACGTGCGGTATTGCACGGATCATGATCGGACGGATAATACTAGCGGGCTTTGGTTTAAGCCGGATCCTGGTATTGTATAGTATAGATTTTGTCTCATTGCATTTGTATTCGGTCGGAATACAAATGCGGGTATGTATATACAGTCGTGGGGTTTTCCTGTAATTTATTACCAGATAGTTTTTCTGAAGTTGCCAGCTTGCATTCCGTTTCGGCCATTTTCCTTTGTTTCTTTCCTTGGCTGAAAATTGGTGTGGAGGGGGTTATTTGCAATTGTGCATTTTATTATGGAGAAGAATTTTTGTGATGATAGCTTCATGATGGTTCAACCATCATTTGACTTCTTGGTTCATGATTGTTCATGATTGCTTGACTTTTGGGATATGATTAGGTGATGGAGTGGAGACTTGGTTGTGATCATTATTTTCTCATCATCACTCATCATTCCTTCTTGCATTATTGATCCACTCCCTCTCTCCCCTTTCATTTGATACATGGCCGGCCACAAGTAGGGAAGGGGGCTGTCCATTTTTTTTGGGTGGTGAAAAAAGTCTCATTTGCTTGCTAAAAATTCCCAAGTTCATCTCAAAAAGTTTACATCTCCTTCCCACTTCCAAATGGCAACTTCATATAACCCCATGAGACAAAACCATTCTACACTTAGCCTACAGTATTCTTGGACACGTCGACTCGCCAACTTCATGTCCGAGTTGCCTCGGTCCAAAGGTGGGAGCCCGTAAAAGAACCCGGCGATGTGGTGCCCTTTCCGACGAGGAGATGAAGACGGAGATTCCGCGAGGAGATCGGGATGGAGGACGAAGACCAAAGGACACGGATCGCTCAGTATAGCTTTCTTCCCTTTCCCTAGTTAGCTAGCATTAGGTTAATGGCCCGATCCGGGTTTTTAGTACGCGGTAGCGCCGTCTTAAAAAGGTAAAGAAAAGTATCGTTTCCGCATTTTGGCCTCGGGATGACGGCCGGGGCGCTGCCGTGCACTTACACGAACTACGTTCAAGACGGCCATGAACACAACTCCATACACATTGGTCTTCGGTATAGAAGCGGTACTCCCCCTCGAGATAGAGCTACCCTCTCTACGAGTGGCAGTACATTATGAGCTGATGGACGAAGAGAATGCTCACCTTCGGCTTGAGGAGCTCGATGCCCTTGATGAAACCCGGCTCGTAGCGCAACAAAATCTGGAGGCTTATAAAGCAAAGATGACGCGCTCCTACGAAAGATTGACTAGGACGAGGACATTCCGCCAAGCCAAACTCGTGCTAGTGGTCAAAAGACCTATGATCCCCAATCGTGCAAAACGAGGGAAATTCGAGCCGAATTATGAAGTCCCGTATATTATTGACAAGGTCTACCAGGGTGGAGCCTATCTACTCATGGACATGCATGGTGAAAGACCTTTCAGGCCAATAAACGGTCGCTTCCTGAAGAAGTACTATCTTGACGAGTCAGGCCCAGGTCAATGATAGATGACGACGACTACGTCCGCTTGCTATCTTCCTAAGCCCAAACTCTATAAGTAGTAACAGGCTTTCTTCAACAATGGACCGAAACGTCCTTAAACTAACAACGGACCAAAACATCCTTAAAACTAACAACGGACCACTATGTCCTAAAACTAGCTGTGGATCGAGATGTCGATAAACTACGGTGGATTGCAGCATCCTAAAGCTGATACAAAAAAGAAAAAGAATAAAAAAAAAGAAAACGGTATGTCCATAAGCAAAATGGGCACGGATGAAAACCCGAAAGGGCTCCGTGAGTAAAAACAGCAGGGCTACCGGCGAGTCTTATGAAAACCCGAAAGGGCGCAATCTCGTTTAAAAAAAGGGGGGAAACGGTATGTCCATAAGCAAAGTGGGCATGGATGAAAGCCCGAAAGGGCTCCGTGAGTAAAAACAGTAGGGCTACCGACGAGTGTTTGTGAAATCCTGAAAGGGCGCAACCTCGTTAAAAGACACTTACAGGGTCCTTTCGATCTTGTGAGGAGAAATCACCCGCGTGAGATCCTTACGACTCGCAAGGGAGCAACACACTTGGGAATCCTCATGATTCTTAAGGAGAAATTACACTTACGGGATCCTCTCGACCCGTAGGGAGAACCCTCTTATGGGACCCTCACGGCTCATAAGATTCAAAAGTCTTAAGTTACAGAGACCTGAACCTATTCTTAAGCAGCCCCCACAACCTCCAATACTGCCCTACAAGCGGCTCAATGCTGACCCTTGTATACGATCCACGGGCGCGAATAAACATTTCCCTAACAAAGTCCCATCCGTGACTAGGGATATGTCTACATGGTGAACTGCCCTTGTAAGGCCTCTCGACTTATAAGGAGAAAACACTCTTGTAAGATCCTTACGACTTATAAGGGAACATACACTTGGGAATCCTTACGACTCCTAAGGAGAAAACACACCTACGAGATCTTCACGACTCGCAGGGAGAAATACTTTTATGAGACCCTTACGGCTCATGAAGTCAAAAGCCTTAGTCGACAGGATCCTAACCCTGTTCACTAAGCCACCTTTGCTCGATATTGACAGAGGCAAATGATTGTTGAACAGCATTCTCCGGAGTAAGGCCCCTTATTGTCGGCTTAGCACCGAAGACATATTCGTCTGTAGGAAGCAGCTCCTCATAGTGCTCCTCTATAACCGGTAAGCCGGAGACCTCTGTGAATTCCTCCAAAGAAATCGACACTTCCCGGTCCATTATGAGGAAAGTGTGAGTAGGGATGTTCCATTGCTCCAAAAAGGCCTTAAGCCACAAGGGGACGACGTGAAGAAGGCGACGACTCCGGCGCCCTTCGAATTTGTTCCCCTCCGAAAGACGGCGACGACGTGAAGACGTCTTGCCTGAGGTTCGGGGCAGATGCTATTTGGTTTTATCCGTCCACCTCTCCGAAGATGCCAAGTTGATTTATGGCACCGTGTATCGGAGGTTTAGACGGATGCGGCCGATATAGCAGATTTCGTCAGATTCCCCCTCGCTTGAAGGGTTTTTGATTGTGGGGACACTCTTCCCTGCAGGCGCAAGCCACTGCAGTTAATTACGCTACCGCATCGCGGTAACAACTTTCTCTTTCTCCATAATTTCACTTCGTGTCGTGGGTGTTTGTTTTGTTTGTGGTTGCCCGTGGATTGTATACGGAGACTAATTTATGTCGCCGCCCTTAGGACGTGGATTAGTCCAAATCCGTATTTACTTAGATTTGGGTTTGGTGTTTTAGTTTAAGGATACGTTAACCGTGTTTAAGGCTAAGATCAACTTAAATGTTCGTTAAGGATACGTTAGTCCAATTTGAGACTAAGATCAACTTAACGTGATTGTTTAGATCCGACAAAAGAGTGTTTGGGCTCTATTGTTCCAGTTTAGGGACATAGCGGTCCATTTCACATATAGTCGTCGGGACCCGTCGCCTCTCTGATGTCGTTGAAGGGTTACAACGATAGGTGTCAGAGGAGTTCAGAGATGTACCCTTGAGCCAAAGTTGATTAGGGGATCTATAGTCCGATTTGGGACTAAAGTCTGTTTGAAGGTTTAAGGATACGTTAGCCATTTTTGAGGCTAAGATCAACTTAAACGGGATCGTTTAGATCCGACAAAAGAGCATTTGTGCTCTATTGTTCCAGTTTAGGGACACAGTGGTCCATGTTCCAGTTTAAGGACATGGGGGTCCATGTTTAAGGACGCTTGAGTCCGGGAGTTTAAGGACGCTTGAGTCCGGGAGTTTAAGGATTCTTGAGTTCACGAGTTGGTTTAAGGACGCTTAAGTCCGTATTGATGTGTGGTTGTCGGGACCCGTCACCTCTCTGACGACGTTAAGGGATTACAACGGTAAGTGTCAGAGGAGTTCAGAGATGTACCCTTGAACCGGATGTAAATTGATTTAAGGGAGCAGTCGTGCTCATTCAATTTAATTTGAGGACTTACGGCCATGATTGGGTTAAGTCCAGTTGAGAATATTCAACGTTTTTATCTTTGGCCTATTAGGCCTGTGCTAGGGCTTTGCCCCTGTTTAATAATGCAATGCATTTTCTTTAGGCCTGCTAGGCCTTTTTTGTTTGGGCTCTGCCCCTTTTTTAAAAATAATGCATTGCATTTTATTAGGCCTGTTAGGCCCTTTTTAATTGGGTTTTGACCTTTTGTAAATAATGCAGTGCATTAATCAAACTGACAGTGGCCATGTGGCCTGTCAGGCGCTTTGCGCCAATTATTGAGCGCAAGCGCATGTAGAGGTGACACGTGTCACGCTAGCGCAGTGCGCTGTGTTGTTGCGCTGTGACACGTGGCGCGCTCTGATGAGGTGCGCCAACTTTAAAGAGCAATGCTCTATTTTTTAAGAGCGCATAGCGCAAGTGGTTTTTATAGCTGACACGTGGCGCTCTCTTGTGGCTTGCGCTAACCCAGGAGCGCAACAGGGCAGATTTGCAAGTGCAAGGCACTGTTTTAAAAACTTAATCCAATTTTGTTTTTAAGAGAAGAATCTTTAAGATTCCAGAACCAATGGTTCATAAAAAAGTGCAAGGCACTGTTATTATTATTTTTTATTGAAGATCCTTGATCTTGTTCTTAGATCAATGATCTATTCAGAAGAAATTCTTCTTTTTTATTCAAAGGGTTTACCTTTTTTTTTTCTCTTCTTGAGTTTTTCTCAAAATTCTTCAGAGTTCTCTCTATTCTCTGTGTTGTTGTTTTTTGATTTTTATCTCTCCCCCTTTGAATTGGGGTCTAGGGGCCTTTATATAGTGCCCATTAATTTGTTAAATTTGTTAAAGAGATCATTCTCTGAGTGATTTGGGGAATTTTCCCCACCGTTGAATCTTTGATCCAAGAGAATCTGTTTTACATAAGACAATCTTCTTGTTTTAACAAGAACAGAAAGATCTTACTGGAATTTTAATTCTGTTTGGCGCAGATGCACCAGCGCTTGACACGTGTCGCACCGCAGCGCACAGCGCAGCGCAACTGCGTTGACACGTGTCGCGCAGCGCACAGCGCAGCGCAACTGCGCTGACACGTGTCACGCAGCGCAGTGCTTGCGCAACTGAAGCGTTGCATCCTTTAATTTTGTTTTAAATAGAGTCTTGCTCTGATTGGGTGCGCTGCCTTGGGCGCTGCGCTGACGCATCAGCTCTTGACACATGGCGCGTTGCGCGCAGCGTAAGGGATTTGAAGCGTTGCTTCAATTTTTGAATTTTTGAAATTCAAACAGAGCTTTGCTCTAATTGTGGGAAACAATGATGATTCGCTCCTGGCAATACCCCAGTTGTAGTGGTGCTGATGCCGAAATCGTGTCTAATCCTATGCTTGCAGCGAAAAGCCAGCAAGCCACACATGTATACGAAATAGCCGAAATGATGGGGCAACTTGCAACAAAATCAGCAAGTAAAAAAGGTATGCGTGCGAAATAGCCGAAATGATTGGGCAACTCGCAATAAAAAGCAGCGAGTAAAAATAAAATAAATAGCCGAAATGATTGGGCACCGTGAAAAAATAGCCGAAATGATTGGGCAATCGCGACCTTCGCTATATAAAAAGATGAAATGATAGAGCATCGCGGAAAGAAATAAAATAAAAATAAAAATGAAATTTATGCCCTACAGGTGATATCACAGCAATTCCTGTATACAATCCAGGGGTGCAAACGAAGAATGAATCACACCTTTTCTCCCCAGGTTTCATCAGAAGAAGAAGCCAAATCTCAACGGTTCACAGATAACCTGGAGATCATCTCAACATCCGTCTCATTACAACAGACACAACATCGCAGCAAAGTGGAACAGCGGCAACCCCCAGTTCCATGACTCGGCGGTGCAAAGATAACCAAGAGTCAAACGTTGACTCCGTGAAATGCGGATAAAGTCAAAATTCCTGGTTACGTGGAACGCGGCAATGACCCCATGGGAAACGTCCAGAGCAGATCCTGGTCCTCGCAGAGTACGACAGTGAACCCGTGTGAAGCATCCAGAGCGGAGCCTAGTCCTCGCCGAACACGGCAGTGAACCCGTGGGAAGCATCTATAGCAAAATTCCTGGTTACGTGGAACGCGACAATGACCCCGTGGGAAACGTCCAGAGTGGATCCTGGTCCTCGCAGAGTACGGCAGTGAACCCGTGTGAAGCATTCAGAGCGGAGCCTAGTACTCGCCGAACACGGCAGTGAACCCGTGGGAAGCATCTAGAGCAAAATTCCTGGTTACGTGGAACGCGGCAATGACCCCGTGGGAAACGTCCAGAGCGAATCCTGATCCTCGCAGAGCACGGCAGTGAACCCGTGTGAAGTATCCAGAGCGGAGCCTAGTCCTCGCCGAACACGGCAGTGAACATGTGGGAAGCATCTAGAGCAAAATTCCTGGTTACATGAAACGCGGCAATGACCCCGTGGAAAACGTCCAGAGCGGATCCTGGTCCTCCAAGAACACGGCAGTGAACCCGTGTGAAGCATCCAGAGCGGAGCCTAGTCCTCGCCGAACACGGCAGTGAACCCGTGGGAAGCATCTAGAGAAAAATTCCTGGTTACGTGGAATGCGGCAATGACCCCGTGGGAAACGTCCAGAGCGGATCCTGGTCCTCGCAGAGCACGGCAGTGAACCCGTGTGAAGCATCCAGAGCGAAGGCTAGTCCTCGCCGAACACGGCAGTGAACCCGTGGGAACAATCTAGAGCAAAATTCCTGGCTACGTGGAACACGGATAACGTCAATTCTGACCCTGTGGGAAACGTCCAGAGCGGAGCCTGGTCCTCGCCGAACACGGCAGTGAACCCGTGGGAAGCATCCAGAGCAAAAATTGGACTGTGGAGTCCTTAAATCCATGGACTATGATGTCCTTAACCTCGACCGTGATGTCTTAAAACTAGCAACGGACTGTGGAGTCCTTAAATCCACGGACTATGATGTCCTTAACCTCGACCGTGATGTCTTAAAACTAACAACGGACTGTGGAGTCCTTAAATCCACGGACTATGATGTCCTTAACCTCGTCCGTGATGTCTTAAAACTAACAACGGACTGTGGAGTCCTTAAATCCACGGACTATGATGTCCTTAACCTCGACTGTGATGTATTAAAACCAACAACGGAATGTGGAGTCCTTAAATACACGGACTATGATGTACTTAACCTCGACCGTAATGTCTTAAAACTAGCAACAGACTGTGGAGTCCTTAAATCCACGGACTATGATGTCCTTAACCTCGACCGCGATGTCTTTAAACTACGGTATCCTGGAAAACATCCAGAGTGGAGCCTGGTCCTCGCCAAACACGGCAGTGAACCCGTGGGAAGCATCCAAGCAACCCCTGACCCCGTGAAATACGGATAAGGGCAACTTCACCCATCACTTGCGGGTCCTCACGACTCGTAAGGGAGCAAATTCTCTTATGAGATCCTTACGACTTTCAAGAGAAAACACGCTTAGGAATTCTCACGATTCTTAAGGAGAAATTACACCTACGGGATCCCCTCGACCTATAGGGAGAAAAACTCTTTATGAGACCCTCACGGCTCATAAAGTTGAAAAGTCTCAGGAGGCAGATCTTAACCCTGAATGCTAAGCCATCGTTGTCCTGCAAAGAGATCAAGATAGACTATCCGCAGAATACATTCAACAAAAAGGGACACACCATTGAGAAGAAAAATATGTCTTTTATTCATGAACCAAAATGGATACAAAGTACAATTCGTGAAAGAACAAAAATATACTCTTATTCAGGAATATGTACAAAAGAAGAAAAAAAAAGATATACAAGTCTTCAAGTCGGCGGGCGATTTAGCAGCTTGGTCAGCTCATCCCTTTTTCGCTGGGCCGCGCCTTCGTGATTCAGTATCGCCAGAAGACGGGCCTCCGCCTGAGCCTGCTGGGCCTGATATGAGGCAAGCCGGCCTTCGAGCTCTTTCTCGGTAACTTTGTGAGCCTCGACCCTTTCGCGAGTAAACACGGTGGCCTTGTCGATGGCCACCACCTCCTTGATGGCCTCTTGAAGCACTCTCCAGAGTTCATACGCTTTGTTGGCCTTGGCTGTAAGGTTGGCTTGGAGCTCATTCAGCGCTTTCGAAGCCAGCTCTCTCTCCGAGAATTTGCGGCCGAGCCTCTTCTCACATGACACCATGTTCGCCGCACACCGCTCAATCAGACCCCGCAAGCCCGCTTTCGCAGCCACAGCCTCCGAGGAAAGGCGGGTACACTCAAGCACGTGCAGACAAGCCTCCACCTGACGGCAAAACTCAACCTAGACTTGCACCACGGCCTCACCATGATAGACAGCAAGAAAGGGAAGAGAACCGTTAGCTTGAGCAGCAAACGCTTCGGCTGTGATTACACTGCCCGCACGAAGCTCCTCGATCAGGGATGACAGGGAGTCGAGGCTTAATTTTGCCGGACGGTCTGAGGCTCGCAAAGCATAAGGGCCGGGTGGCATGGCGATGCGCGACTCCAGCGCTGTGAGAACTGGCAGGGCTGTTCAGATTTATAAAAGATCAGTGAAACTTTTAAGCAAAAGAACAAGTGGGACAATATTGGGACTTCACTTACCCACAGTCATGCAAGAAGGAGCTGAAGGCTCCCCTGGCCCTTCGAGAACCTCAACCTCGTCGTCGGCCTCCAGAACTGTAAAAGACATCAAAGTCATTTTGCAAAATAACAACAATGCTATGAAAAGATGGTGAACAACACTAACCTTGCCCAGACGAGAGGACGATGCGTTGAGGAGATATCGCCTGCGGAGCGGCCATCTCCAGCAGACGCTGAAAGGATTGCCGGGGAGAAAGATTGGCAATAGAGGCCGCCAGTCTGCGCAATTCTGAAAAGACAAAAGAGTTCAGATAATGGAAAGATTACTAGTTTAAAATGTAGAAGGTCGCCTTCGACGCTCCTTCCATTCTGAGCTGAGGGGATAGCAGCTTCAACGGCCTCCGCCGCGACCTCGGGCACAATATCAGGGACGCGGGCTGGTGTAACGGCCTCTGAGGAAGGAGCAGCGGCTGCCACTGCGGGCTCCAACGAAGGGAGGGTGGTTTCGACTACCTCCATCCCAGCCTCTGGGCCGCCCTCAGGGAGACCCGTTGGAACAACAACCACCAAAGGTGCCTCTCCCGCGGGAGCAAGTGCTTCGGGAGCAAGAACCACCGCAGGAGGCTCTATCACGAGAGGGACAGTGTCGTTAACCCCCTCCACATCAAGCAGTGTTTCATTAGGGGTGTCAGGAGGCTCTATCGCGAGAGGGATAGTGTCGTTAACCCCCTCCACATCAAGCAGTGTTTCATTAGGGGTGTCAGGAGGCTCTACCGTCAGTAAGCCCGTGGGAACCTCCCCCATCGCCGAAGTCTCTGCACAGTTCACACAAGGATAAGAATACATATATACAAGTGCAGACAATATGAAGTATTACAAAGAAATACAAGAACATACCGATGCGTAAGGAAGCTTTCAATATGGCTTGTTCAAGCCGATGCTCCTTCTCGAGGAGGTATGCTCACCGAGGTTCAAGGGTGGACTCGTGGCTGCCAGTCCACAATGAAAGCGCATCCGCAGCATCCTCCGAAGCAGCCTGTTTTAGGGCCCTTTCACCCCATTCCTCCAAAGGGCCGATAAATCGCCGCCGGATCCACGAAGGGTCTTCGTAAAAGATTACGGCAGGATAGGGCTTCTTCGGAACTCTTACGTTTTGAGACTCATCTTTAGAACGTCTTATAGCCTCAGCCAATTGTGCGGCTTCCTCGGCAGCTGAACCCGGAAAAAGTAAGCCAGCATCCGACTCTTGCATGGCCAACGGTTTATCTTGAAGAATGGGCTCAGACTCTACTAAAGAGTCGAGCAGGTTGGTAGCCACCTTCCTCCGCTGCTTGGATCCAAAACCGACCGCCGAAGACAACCGTTTCCTCCCCTGTGGAGCCTTAGCACGACGCCGACCCACCTCACCTTCAATACCCTCATTTCCAGCACCCTCGCTTGGCGGTGCTGCCGAGGACAACATGGCCATTATCGACGCCGCCAGCGGTGGTACTGCTACCGGCGCCCTTTTACCCCTTGACTGAGCTCGGGTATCCAATGGCATACCAATTGTGGGGGTAAGGTCTACCTCCGACTCCCCTGGAATGAGCGCAACACTGGTGTCCCTCAGGGGAAAGCGGACCGGTGCGCACGGCCGCAGCGGGACTCCCGTGGCCTGAGCAGGAGCAGGAGCGCCATAGCCAAGAAGCAACCTCTTCTCCTCAGCAATAACTAGGTTGACCCGATGAAGATACCAGCCTGTAAAGGACCCCACGCATCGGGAAATATGATCGGCTTCGGGGATCATGAAGTAAGAACCAGTGTTCAGCCTCACGAAGTGATGAGCAGCATCACGAACAGCTTCGGGTGAAGGGACCGGCGCAACTGTAAAAGCCTCGAAGGGAACGCCCTGATCATATCTAAGCTGCCGAGCAAAGCTATGCGGATTGTACCGCATAAAAAGAGCCGCACTATTCCGACGGAATACCAGATAACCTGGTCTGATCGCGTACAAGTGTGTGGCCTCCCGGGGCTTCAGAGAAGGCACCTCGCCTTTCGACTGGTCGTGGAGTTGTTGAATCAGACCTGAAGGAGCAAATAGAACCCGATCAACAAATGCCAGTCCGCCTGCGCTAGCATAGGGAGCAATCAACACACGAATAGCCCCGAACTGGGTCGGGTCAGGAGCAGAAGCACCCACCGGCCGCATCAATCTCGGAAAAGTGTAGGCGTCGTAAAATTTGGGTCTTTGATGCGCACCAAAAGCGCCAACACATGCATTTCAATCCAAGACGTGAAGTAATGGAGAGAAAAGTTTACTACGTCTACGCCGGGAGTTGAGGTGTTAGCTGCGGCGCCCAACCCATGATAAAGGTATGATAGCGCTGGGATGCCTACGGCTAGCCGTGTCCCTTCAGCGATACGATGAGCAGGGTAGATAACCGAGACTTTCATGAAGTGGCAATGCATGGGGATGACGAACCAGCTGAGCCAAATACTGATAAAACCCACAAAAAAGGTCTCCTCGTCCATGCCGGGAGCTGCGATCGATTCGAAAGATACCGGCGACATAATGGGAATATAAGACTGTGGTAAATCCGATTCCTTAGTCGGCCGCTTATTCAAACCAAACCCAAAGGGGTCGTTGATGTTTGCAAACTTGGGAGCCGTCTTCGACAGGACATCCTCGCGAAGGAAGCAAGCAATGAAGCTCTTGAAAGTGACGCCCTGCTCCTCAGATTCTGTGAACAATTTGTCGAAGATGCCCAGCGCCTTGATCAAACTCGGGCGCTTATGACAGACGGCGTTCTCGGTAGACAAGCCATCAAGCATTGCAGGCTCAGCTTCGAAGACGTACTCGTCGGGAGGCAGCAGCTCTTCATAAAGTGTCCCTCTGATTGGCAGCCCTGAGATCTCGCGAAATTCTTCCAAAGAAATCGAAACTTCACGGTCCCCTAGGAGGAAAGTGTTGGTAGGGAGATTCCACTGGTTTAGGAAGGCCTTAACCCACCAGACGTGAGGAGACGGGTAGTGGAAGAGGGACGCATAGATTGCCTGATAAAGCTCAACCTTCTGCAGTCGCGCGCGGTGGGCGGATAAGATGCAGCGAGCCTAAAGAAGGTAGCCCGTGGGGTGTCGAGGGGTAAACCTTATCTTATAAATATGCCCCCATGGCTAGGCTTCGCCTTGGCAAATGCGGCGCCCCAAAATATCTATAGCCGGTATCGGATGGTTTGGGATGCCAGTCGTCGAAGGCTCAAGCCGTCCCATCGAGGTCCAATTCGGCATCTCCACAGCGAAGACAGTCCTTAGAGGATCCATCGGCAGGAACGGATAGGTAGGCTCTGTCGGTACTTCGCAAAGGAAGCTTCGGCGACCACGGATGATGTGACCATACCAGGTCCCCAACAAGAGCAAGTTGGTGCAGTTCAGATCATGGGCCCTGATCATCGCCATCACTTCCTCGTCCGATGGCGACCGAGGAAAAGCGGCCTCCGAGCGAGTGAAAGGAAAGTACGGAATGGAAGTCATAGTACCTGAAATAAAATAAGGAGAAAATGTTAGAAGCGAAGCCAACAGTGTATATATATATATATATATATATATATATATATATATATATATATATATATATATATATATATATATATATATATATAAAGACAGTGGAAGGAAGCGACAACAGATTCATTTTATGGGACCATTGGTTACAAAACACATGGGTCCCACAAAATCAAGATGGCGGCTGGCTAATGATGAGGCAAAGCAATTATAATGAGACAAAAGGAAGATTCTCATTAAATAAGCAGTGGATTTCAAATGATCCTACACATTCCTCTAAAAAGAAATCTATCTTGGACTCTGTGACAAATCAAACAGAATCAAAGGAATTAAATTCCCAGAAAGACACCATTGCAAACTTCTTCTTCTTGGTTGTGAAGAAGACAACTCAGGGAAAGAAAACCCCAAGAAGCTCTCTGGGAAGAACTGAGTTCTTCATAGGAATTAAATTCCTTTTTTGGAAAAGGGGAATTAAATTCCCAGAAACATTTTTGAGATGGAATTAAATTCCATGGAAAAAGACAAACACCACCACCGATCCCTAAAGATCAGAGAAACCCTAAGAGATCTATTATTTGAAGATTAAATTGTTTTCTGTTTTTTTTAAGAGCTTCAAAAAGATGGGTTCTTGATTAAAAGGGAAAAACCCTTGATCTGGATTTAAAATCCCGTGGTAATTTCTGTGAAAGTTCTTCGTTCGTTCAAGATCATTACCTGAAGAAAAGGAAATCTTTTAACAGAGTAAAACTCTGGAAAATTTGCAAGACAGAGAACTAAGCTCTGAAGAAAGAGAATTAAATTCTCAAAAGGAAAAAGTTAGCAAAGGAGGAAGATGAAAGAGTGGAGGCGCTTCTGAAGAGACCCCTGCATTTATAGGATGTGATGGAAAACGTTTCATCTCCCCGATTCCGTAGATGGATCCAACGGTCACAAAAGTGACAGTGTTGCACTCACGTGCAGACACGTGAGAGCAACGCTGTGGGGGCATTTGTTTCCTAATTAAAAAATTAGGAATTACCTCAATGAGGTATCACGTGTTCACACGTGACCAATGGTCACGTGATGACACGTGATGGTTAAGACTGCATCAAACAGAAACGAAAACAAAATGCTGAAAAATGACTCAATTGGGGGTCACGTGCCAACACGTGACAGGCTTTGAAAGCCTTACAGCTTAATAGAATTTAATTCTAAAAATCAGAAAATATCTCAACGAGGTGTCACGTGCTCACACGTGACCAATGGTCACGTGTTGACACGTGATGGTTAAAACAACAACATAAACAAGCGGCTGTTAAAGGGCTCAATTGGGGGTCACGTGCTCACACGTGACCAAAGGTCACGTGCCAACACGTGACCAAGGGTCACGTGACAGGCTTTGAAAGCCTTACAGCTTAAAAGAATTTAATTCTAAAAATCAGAAAATACCCCAACGAGGGTCATGTGCTCACACGTGATAGAGGGTCACGTGCCAGCACGTGACCGAGGGTCACGTGCCCGCACGTGACAGGCTCTGAAAGCCTTACAGTTTAATTGAATTAAGATTCTGGATTTCTCTAAAAATCTTTCTAAGTGGGAAAGGATTAAGGAGAACCGTTGGATTAAAAATCCAGGGGTGATTAAATATCACCAATTTATGGAAAAATCTTAGACAAGGAAAGATTTCCCTAAATCTCACCAGAAATAACAAACGGAATATCTTTGGATTAAAAATCCAACGGTGAATAAAATTCACTTAATAATCTAGGGGCTCATATTGACTATGAAAACAAACAAAATCTTTCAATGAAAGATTTGCTAAACAAATTGATTCTTTTCCTTCTCCTATAAATAGGAGCCAAGAGGAAGAATTGATGATAGAATTTGGAGGGGAGAGAGAGCCTTGGAATCTTGAAATTTCAGAGAGAAAAGAAAGGAGAATTTAATTCTTTACAAAGAAAAACCCTAGATGAGAAAAGAAAGGGTATCAAAACTTCAAATAGAGAATTTAATTCTCAAAATCTAAGAGTTTAACTCTTCTGCAAAAGAACTTAGTTCTTCCTCTGGTTGAAGATCTGCACAGAGCACATCTCCCCATAAGTTAAGAATTTAATTCTCATCGGGTTGAGATCCTGCCATGCAGATCGAAAACATAGAGGGGGAATTGAGTTTAGAGAACTTAATTCTCCCAAAACAAAACTAGGGTTTAACCCTATATGAGAATTTAATTCTCCTAGAATTCATAGGAATTTAATTCCTTCTAAAAAATGAAATTAGGGTTTCACCCTATACAAGAATTTAATTCTTTTACATATATGGGAATTCAATTCCTTTAAAAGAAATTAGGGTTTAACCCTACATAAGAATTTAATTCTTCCACAAACATAGGAATTTAATTCCTCCAAAATCATAATTAGGGTTTAACCCTACAGAGAATTTAATAAAGAGACTAAAGAGATCTCTGTGCATGCAAAGAACTTGGGTCACGTGTCCTCACGTGACCCTTGAAAAGATCCCCACAAATGAGAAGAAATTAGCTTTGAGGCAATGCCTCACGTGCTCCCACGTGACCCTCATTGATGGATATGAAAAGTGTTTAACACTTGTTTACAGAACAAAACAAAGAGGATCTGGCCCCACTTTTTGATGCTATCACGTGCTCCCACGTGACGCCTTCCTCTTCTAGTGTTTAACACTAACCTGACAATTTTTCCATTGTTTAACACTGTGATCTTTTAGTGTTTAGCACTAATTTGAGAATCACATTTCTAATGTTTAACACTAATTTGATAATCTTATTTCGAGTATTTAACACTGTTGTTCTTTAGTGTTTAACACTAGATTTAGCCAAATTGGCTAATTTTCTAGAGGCAAAGCCTCCCCTTCAATTGAATCTCAAAATTGAGTAGAAACTCAGAGGTATAATGCTTAATCCTCATCCAAAGACCTAAATGTTATCAAAGCCCTCAAACTCTTGTTTAGCATTGCTAAATAATGTGGGCTTAAGCCCAGACAAATGTCTAATGGTCCAACAAAGGGCCAATACTTCAAAATTGGACTTAGCCCAAGTTGGCCATAAGTCCTCAATTCAGACTCAATTGAGCCAATGTGCTCATAATTTAATTAATTGGTATTAGATCCAAACTGGGCTGTAAATCATTTAATCCACCTTGGTTCAAGGGTACATCTCTTCACTCCTTTGATATTTGTCGTTGTAATTCCTCAACGTCTTCAAAGAGGTGACGGGTCCCGACAACCATACATTTCATTGGACTGTGGGGTCCTTAAGCCCACGGACTATGATGTACTTAACCTCGACCACGATGTCTTAAAACTAACAATGGACTGTGGAGTCCTTAAGCCCACGGACTATGATGTCCTTAACCTCGACCGTAATGTCTTAAAACTAGCAACGGACTGTGGAGTCCTTAAATCTATGGACTATGATGTCCTTAACCTTGACCGCGATGTCTTAAAACTAACAACGGACTGTGGAGTCCTTAAATCCACGGACTATGATGTCCTTAAACTCGACCGTGATGTCTTTAAACTAACATTGGACCGTAATGTCCTTAAACTAATTATCGACCGCAATGTCACTAAACTAAACAATAGAGCCCAATTGCTTTCTTGTTAGATCTAAACGATCCCGTTAAGCTGATCTTAGTCTAAAATGAGACTAACGTATCCTTAACTAACGTTTAAGTTGATCTTAGTCTCAAATGAGGCTAACGTATCCTTAAACCCAACCCCCAAACCCAAATCTAAGAAAGATACGGATTTGGACTAGTCCACGCCCTACGGGCAACAACATAACTTAGTCTCCGTATAAAATCCACGGGCAACCAAAAACAAAACAAACACACACGACACAAAGTGACCATTTTAAGAAGGAGAAAGTGGTTACCGCGATGTGGTAGCGTAATTAACTGCAGGGGCTTGCGCCTGCAGGGAAGAGCGTCCCCACAATCAAAAACCCCTCAAGCGAGGGGGAATCTGACGAAGTCTGCTACATCGGCCGCATCCGTTTAAACCTTCGATACATGGTGCCATAAATCAACTTGGCATCTTCGAAGAGGTGGACGGATAGCACCAATTAGTATTTTCTCCGAATCTCAGGCAAGACGTCAGTCTTGCGCCGTCTTTAGGAGGGGAACAACATGGCTTTGTAGTATTTTTTATTGGTCTCTTATCACTATTGAAGCATGGTTCTATTTGTTTATTTGAAACAAATGGATGCTTCAATAAGTGAGAGGGGTCAAGCCATTCTTTACAACACTTGGTTTATTTTCTCTAGTTGAGCTCATGAGATGAGTTCTTCTCTCGAGCTCTCTTCATTCTCCTCTTCACCTCCTCCAAGCTCAATCCTTCACACGAGTTGTGAAACCTTGAGCTTGTGAGAACCCTAGTGAGCAAACAACATCCCTACTTCACCATTCTACACTAGATTAACATTTTGGTGTAGTGTGTTTCCTTCACTAAAGTGTTTAGTGAAGAGGTAGCTTAGATTAGCGGACTTCGGGTGGATCATCTTCGGCACGAAGGTTATTGAAGCAAGTTCGTTCAACCTTCAAGTGGAGCCTAGTGGAGTCGCGTAGACTGCTACATGGAGCTTGAGAAGAGAAGGATACGGTCTACAAACGTTTTAGTCACCTTTCTCATAGCTAGTTTTTATGATATCATAGTTAAACTCTAATTGTTTAGTTTAAGAATATGGTTAGTGTTGATTAGCATCCCTAATTTTTTAAAATTGGCATGCTTGATACTTGTAAAACCCAGTGGTGGTGATAACAAAACTTTCATGGTATCAAAGCCAAAGTTAGAAGATTAGACGATATTAGTTAAACTACGAAACCGAAACAACTCCGAAAAAGTTAACCGAAACCCCAAGTTTCTGTTGAATTTTTAAAGGTCTTTAAATTTTTTTTAAACAACTGCAGAAGCTTACTTTTGTTGTAACTTGAACACCAGAGGAATTCGAGACCCTAAGTCTAACAGTGACCCGGTGAGATACCCAAAATGCCCGGCCTGACCAGTCCCCTTGTATTGTCTTGGACTCTAATTTTTTTGGTGTTCTGGTGTCTGGGTTTTAGGGTTTTAGGTTATGTTTGATTAGCCCAAAATTGAATGTGATATTAATTTTGTTAAGGGGATAATACGGAGTGTTTCGTAGTTGTAATTTTTACATCGTTTCGGGTTTAAGTTTGATATGCGATACAATACTTGAAATTCGCGGTTAATTAGTTTTGTGAAAACTAGTTTGTTTGTAAATCTAGCATGTTAGTCTCTATTGATCGATTGCCACGAAGTTTCGATTCGGATCGAAACTCCGTCGCAATCGCGTATCATACGCGGATACTTGCCAGATAACTTTATTAGGTAGCTATGCCCCATAGCTCCGACCAAGTGATTTTAGGAGAACCCCGTTTCCAAAAGCATCCACTAGGGTACTCACGGATACGGTGTTTCGCTTAAGTGCACTTGGTCGACTGCATCGGGGGTGCGGCCATCTACTAAAGTTCCCGACGAGTATTCGATCGGGTAGTCGGGTATCTTGTTGAATTACCCGACTAAGTTATTGAAAAGTGTTTTCGATATGAGACTAAAATGCAAGGTTTATAGGGTTAGGCATGAAATTCGGAATATGGGATTTTCCAGGTTTGTAATGTCTAAGGGATGCGGATTCTAATTATTGTAGTTTTTCATTTCTTTTCTGCGACCGTAAGTGTAATATTTGGGGTATTCCAAATCTCATTGCTATATGTTAACGACATTTGGGATACGCATATTTACTTACGTTGATGACATGTGATGTTATGTGTTGCTGTGATATGCTATATTGGATCGTCGTGAATGAATAGCCAGGGGCTTTTGTGTGAGATGGGAGTTTATCAATTTTCATTCATGTAAAATTTTTATGTAATATTCTTTTATTGGGACACTTCCGGGTTGAGGATAATGTCACTATTGATGTATATTATTTACTTTCCGCATTATGATAGACCCAAGGCGGGAAGCACAAGTAACCGGGTTCTAGAGTCCAGTGGGAGACCATCTCGAAGAGACGAGACCGGGTCTCCTAACTCTAGAATTGGCAGGGTTGCTTACCGCTCTTGTAGGGGTCTAGGGATGTGGGATTGGCTATTCATCACGACCGTGGAATCCATGTTTTTCATTATTAGCTTAATTTAAAACACGGACTGCCTAATATATCCAATATTTCATATGTTGACTTCTGCTGCTTGGTTCGGTGATGTGATCATATAACTGCGTGAGACGAATGTTATATATATGATATATATAATAAATGTTGTATATGTTTTGCACTCGTGCTAGTCCAGCCCCCGCTCTGTCATTAGTTAAGTAACCTAACGGTGCATGACGGGCCCTGTGGCAAATGCGGATGGTATAAGCGTACGTTTTATTTTCGTTTCTTTTTCTGTTATGTTTAAGAAAACATAAATGATGGGACTTCATTAATGAGATTAATGAAAAGAAAAGAAACCTAAAAATGTTGTAGAATTAAAAGTTTTTAAAAAGGAAGCTCTAGTTCTTGCTTTGCATAATAGTATTCCTTGATGAATATATAGCACCTCATTCGATGAGGAAAGAGCCGAGACCCCTTCACCGGGGGTGACCTCTTTAGCAAAACTAGCAAATACTACAACCCACTCGGTTTATCATTATAACTTCTGTAGTTCTTTCTTTGCATAGTGGTATTCCTTGATGGATATCCAGCACCTCATTTGATGAGGAAAGAGTCGAGATCCTTTCACCGAGAGTGACCTCTTTAGCAAAAGCTAGTAAAATCTATTCGGTTTGTTTTTGAAAACTACTCGATTTTAAAAGCGGAGCTTAAACCACTCCTTTTCAAAATCACTAGATTCTATAACGATATCAAGTTCATTACGTTAAAAGTTTTCTTAAAAACCAGTCGTAGCCCTCCGTCATTTCAGATAAGTACTATTTAGTATTCGTGCTACGTTTGTTGACTATAGCCAAGGCGTAGTGTGCGGTAGCTAATTAGTGCTTATATGCAGCATGCGATGCGATTGGATTAGGGTAGTCGTGTGACTTTGTTGGCCTTCGTCAAGGGTCGTGCGGGTGAGTTTAATTCAATCAAGAAATGAACGGGTTGAACTTGACTAGCGGCTTATGGTTTGTTGGCCTTCGTCAGGGTCATAGGACGTTAAGGGTAAAAACAATTATTGGGAATTTTAAGTGTTGAAATTTGCAATGAGATTGCATACCTTCTATATGACAGTTGGATCCCAATACCCACTGTGAGTAAAAGTTAATCCTGGGAGAGTTTTTCACTTTACAATTAACCGATCCATTAGGTGTCTAAGAAAGGTGTTAACAGGGTGATGCCCTTGCAGAAACGAGGTTATTTAATTAGTTCCATGCGAAAGTATGGGGAGACTCCCTCGGAGTACCAATACCTGCCTGACCAAACGATTGGTGAACTTGTAGGGTGTAACTAATCCCGACTAATCTTATCTTTTAGGGTTTGAAGGAAAATTTGATAAAAATAGTGGGAGCCATCCTGATTAGATAAAATAATAACCAATCTAATCTTGCAAAGAGCGCACGCAAAAGTGATTATCATTTTCTCTCTCCTGGAAGCGACCAATGACATGCCTTAATCAAGATAATAATATGGATGTATTGACTGAACCCCTTATTATACTGGGCTTGGTTCCACTCTATCTTATGACTGTCATAAGTCTGAGCAAGGAAAAGTAGAATACCCGGATTCCCACGCCACCCATACGAAAAAGGAGCATGTTGATGCATCTTCTTCGGGTGTGTTCGTTACCGAGAATTGTTTCTCAGTTTGCTCTACGTCCTGGGTATTGGATACCGGATCAGGATCCCATGTATGTAATTTGTTACATGGGATAAGTAGAGGTAGAGAATTGGGAAAAGGTGATATGTCCCTCAGAGAAGTGGATGGTGCAATTGTTGCAGCCAAAGCAGTTGGCGAATATCATCTTGTATTACCAAATGGTGACACAATGATTCTGTGCGACTGTTATTTCGTACCAAAAAATATTGTGAATGTTTTCCTAAATCAAGTGTTGATTGGATATGGTACATTGTATAATGGTATATACGTTCTAAATCACAAAACAGTTCTAAGTATATAGAACACACACAAGAGGAACAGTTCAGAAATGAACGAAGACTTCTTGTGGTATTGTAGACTAGGACATATCAATACGACAAGACTGGCTAAGCTGCATAAGGATGCATATTTGAATCTGTTCGAATTTACATATTATGAAACTTGCCAGTCATGTCTCAAAGGTAAGATGACCAAAACTCCGTTTACTAGACACGGAGAAAGAGCTATTGAACTCTTGAGACTGATACATAGTGATGTATATGGTCCTATGTCTACACATGCCAGGAATGGTTCCTCATACTTTATTACATTCACCGATGATCTCTCAAGATTCGGACATGTGTTCCTGTTGAAACACAAGTCTGAAACTTTTGAGAAATTCAAGGAATATAAGTACGAAGTTGAGAACCAGACGGGTAAAAGTACTAAAATCCTTCGATCGGACCGGAGAGGAGAATACTAAAGCACGGAATTCAGAGACTACTTAAAAGAGAATGTGATTCTCTCTCAGCTTACTCCTCAGTATACACCACAGCACAATGGAGTTTTGGAGCGAAGGAATCACACCCTATTAGATATGGTGCGCTCTATGATGATTAATATTGAGTTGCCTATTTCTTTTTGGGGTTATGCACTTGAGAAAGCTGCATACCTATTGAATAAGAGTTCCGACCAAATCCATGCCTACCACTCCATATGATATATGGAATGGGAAGAGACCATCTCTTAAACGAGTTAAGATATGGAGTTGTCCGGCCTATGTTTAAAAGCAAAATCCGGACAAGCTCAAGGCAAGGTCAGTTCTGTGCAAGTTTGTAGGATATCCCAAACATTCGCGAGGGTATATCTTCTACCACACCGAGGAAAAAAGGTGTTTGTTTCTCGACATGCCACCTTTTTAGAAAAGGAATTTCTTGTGAAAGAAATTAGTGGTCATGAGGTAGAGCTTGAAGAAGTTCCAGCTACACAAACTATAACTGACAATTTGGTAGGACCGGAGGATTAAATAGTCCTCGACGGACCTCATCCACTCCGCGGATTTAGTAGGGTTCTTCATCCACCTGAGAGATACTACGGTTTTCTCATAGACGGTGGGAGCGATGATTGCACCATGGAAGATGATGACCTAACTGGTTTCGAGCATGCCATCACAAGTAGAGACTTTGTGAAATGGCCGGATGCTATGCGATCTGAAATGGAATCTATGTACACCAACAAAGTATGGACTTTGAAAGTTGTTCCTAAAGGGGTAAAACCCATCGGGAGCAAGTGGATCGTGAGAAGATCATTGGTGTAGATGAAAAAGTTGAGACTTTCAAAGCTAGACTTGTAGCAAAAGGTTTTCGTCAACGACCTGATTTTGACTATGATGAAACATTTTCTCCTGTCGCTATGCTTAAGTCCATCAGGATCCTACTTGCCGTTGCTGCATACCATGACTACGAAATCTAGCAGTTGGACGTCAAGACCGCTTTTATAAATGGTGATTTAGAAGAAAGCGTATACATGACACAGCTAGAGGGCTTCGTAGACAGTGGGAGCAGCAGAAGAGTGTGCAAGCTTCTTAAATCAATCTACGGATTAAAGCAAGCATCGCGGAGCTGGAACATCTGTTTCGATGAAGCTGTTAAAGAGTTTGACTTCATAAAAAATGTAGACGAACCATGTATATTGTTCACACCATAATATTGTATTATTATATTCCCCATTCTTATTCTTTTTATAAATAAACATCATGTCTGCTACATATTACAGGTTACAGGTTCTTAGAGCGAAAACAGTGAAAAAGACAAAAGACGACACAAAAAAGGGACTTTGACCAACAAATAGAAGGATCTTAATCAAGCCTACACAAAAGATCAGTACAAGGCAACGCAAGGTCCAAGATTACAAAGCAAACGGTTAAAAGACCACTGCAATTGTTCACTGGAGATCTGGAAGAAATAGAGAAGCCAAATTGAATAAAGATCCAAAGAAATAAAAAGCCCAAGAAGCCCAGAATCAGTTCCAAAATTTCCAGACATAAAATTTTACCAAATCTTGGAGTCTACTTTGACTAGGTCTTCCTAAGGATATTTTGGTAAATGTAGACATGCGAATCAATTGTAACCTAGGGTTTCCTATCCTCTATAAATTGGAACTCTAAATCATTGTAAAGGCTATGCCTCCCTATGCCTCTTTTTATCAATAAAATTTAGATTTCTTTTGGAGAGCATCGATGCCTCTTTTCATTTCAGAAATTCAGATCTGACAAGTCTTGTGTTGATGTTTGGAGAGAGCCATCTGTAAAGTAAGTAGGTAATTTCAATTCTTGCCCTAGGTAATTTTTCATTCTCTGCTCTAGATTAAATTTAATTCCTTGCCCTAGTTAGATAGTTAGATCTTTAATTCAATTGCCCTAGATTAATTTAGTTTTTAGATTTAATTAATCCATTCACACCGTTCGGAATTAACTCGTTAGCGCGATTAGGAAATTCACAACATCCCTGTGGACCGACCCGTACTCACCGGCTAGCTACAATCGACGCCGTTCTTGATTGCGGTTACTAGATAGTTTTTGAGATCAATCAAATGGCGCCGTTGCCGGGGATGGCGTGTTATTTCCTTTTTGCAATTTCGGGTTAATATAAATTAAAAAAACAATAAAAATTTGAAAAAAAATCAAAAATATAAAAATTTTATCATCTTTTATTGTTTGAAGGGTTTCTTTTGTGAATCTTTGCAGGATTGACGGATCTGGAAAATCCAGAGTTCGAAACAGAAAACGGTATATCAGAACAGAGGGAGATTGCTACAACAGAGCAATACAAATTTTCTCAGGACCTGATCTCTTCATCCCACCGCTAAACCGCGGCCTAAGCGTGCTCCCGCTGCCCTTCCGCGGCCCCCTTGTGACATCAGCGCACGAAATTTTGTCGGTTTGTTTCCTCTTTCTCCCCTCTGCAAATCCCCATATATCTTTTTGTCAAATATTCTGCAGGATTCTTCGCGCTAAAAATCTTCTTCCCCCTTCCAATAATTGATTTTCTACAGGATTCTTTGCGCTGCGCTAAAAAAAAATAATTGATTGCAAGTGATTTACTGCTTTGCATATTTTAATCGGACTTTAAGGGACTTTTGACCAATTCAGATTGGGTGGGGATTTCATTACCCTTCCCAGGACCCCAGAAATCACTTAAAGCATTTGCATTAACCACTCTTAATTAAAAAATACTAGACTTAGCCCTAAGGACGTCGCGCTCAATAGGACAGAGGACTAGTTATCGGCATCGGCCGTTTATCCTAACCTGACTTTGCGGTGTCTAGGCAAGTGTGTCAAGGCTAGTGGTTTTTAATTAGGCCCACTACTGTGGTTCCTTCCCACTTACCTGGCACTTACCTGGCCGCAACTGGAGGTGAAGAGGCGGTTTGAGATCCTATCTCTAACCCTTTGGAACAGTTAGGAGCTGTCTAGCTGACCTAGGTGACCCTAGATCTAGGCCTGGTTGTGCATTTTTGGTTGATCGAAAGTGTGTCTTAGCTCTTTTATCGAAAATCTTTTTTGCAAAAAGTTCCAAACAAATAAAAAAAAGAGGAAAAAGGAAAAATCTTTTATAAAAACTTGCAAATTTTGCCGCTAAGAAATCCTTGCACCACCTACCTTCTTTCTCTTCTCTTTCTTACATCATGGGTACCCCACATCATAAATCTCTTGCCGAACTTTGGTATCCCGAACCTAACTTTGCCTCGTACGTCAATTGTTTCGGTCGATTCAAGGAAGATCCCTCCGTGCCCAAAATTTCTTTGAAGGATCAAATAGAAGCGTCTAGGAGAAACAGTTCGACGTTGCAACCAACTTTGTGTCTACCATGTCCACCTTTACCACCTTCATACGTTGACACCACTTTTCCAAGTCCTGCTGTAACTCCTAAACCGATGTCCATTGCTGAGCATATTGCTCAATCTCGTAGCCGATCTTTCACCTCTCTCAAAATATCTAGTTCTAGGGATCAACAAGTCCATTCACCTTTTTATCCACATGTTGACCCTACTCCTGTCCAACCATCCACTTCCTACCAGTCCTACCCGACTTTCCCACCGTCACTAGACATTTCTTCCACACAGCCATTAGGGAGTTTCACGTATCCAAACAGTTTTGAATCTTTTACCGAAACCCCCTCACCACCCATGTCTAGTTTGGAACAGTCGTTGGAGGCTTATATCTTAGCAACAAACAAAATGATTAGGAATGTGGAAGCGTCCATGGCCACCCTTATACAACCTAGTGAACCGGTAGCTAGTTTCTCACTAGCTCCAAATTTTTCAATGTATAAGGAGGCAGTTGGACAGAGTGCGAATTTGAGAGGATTTCCAAATCAAACCTACCCATACCCAATTGAAGCCCACAACTCCGGTTCTCCATCGATTTTCCCAAATAGTTCACCAGTTGAAAATAAAAACGAGTTGTGTGATTTTGTAGTGCTTGATTTGCCAGATTGTGAAGAACCCCTTTCGAGTGAAACCACACCTAATCCGTTTGACCTTTACACCTCCACTCTAGAACCTAAATTGATAAATATCCATGTTTTTGATGAGGTGTCATAAAAAATTGATTTTCACTTGATTGAGGATATAGACGCTGGGAATATTTTGGATGATGAACCAGTAGATTTGATTGAAATTTTATGCTCAATTCATCATCCCGAGTCATTAAATGTTTCTCCCGAACTTCATATGCGCCTTGATTTTGATGATAATGGCATGGATGAGTTAAATATTGAGGAGAATTATGAGGATAGTATTGAGGATAATATTGTGGTTGAACCATTTTTGTTTGATGTGTCGGATTTTCCAATTCATCCTCTTGAACCGTTAACTAAATCACCCTCCCTCCTTTCCATCGTTCCGACCATGCCTAATATCACGCTTGAAGACTGTGAGCTTGAAAAATTTTCCTTTGAATCTGACACAGTTCTCACAGACGAGTGTTTCACTTTTTCGGACGATATTGATGTCTCCCTGCCCGAGTTTGAGTCCTTTGAATTTTCAGATGAGTTAGTTGAACCATCAGACTCGGTTGTTTACAACCATTTCGAACCCTTGTTGGAATCTTTCAAGTTCGAGACAGTTTACTACGGTGAGAATGAGACTATCCCTAATCCACTCCCTTTCGTCCTTCCTATCTTTCCGACCGTACAAGAGACCGTTGCGCTTTCATCTCCAATACCAAGTTCGGCGTACCCATGCTTTCTTGCGAATCTTGAGGGATTTGACCCCATTTCTCGAAGGGTTGATAGGTTAGCACAATCGCTTTTAACACATCGGTCACCACAAATTGTGCTAATTTATTCACTCGATTTACACCCTCAAGATCATGCTACCTTTCTTTCTCTTTTCCGCCCTCCTTCTCCTCCACCGAGACCATATTCTCCCTTTCTCTCCACACGGTCTCGTGTGTTTCTCATTTCTTTCCTTTACACCTCATTCTTTCACCAACCCTACCATTACCACGATAAGATCTTTGAATGGTTGGTGCTAACCTTTGGCTTGTGTAAGGCCAAGCTTAAGTTTGGGGGGAACCTTGTTGTATATATGTACATATATTTTTTGTTATCTTTTTCTATAAAAAAAATAAAAAAAATAAAAAAAATAAAAAATTATAAATAAATAAACAGGGGAGTGCCGGCATTTTGACCCTCTTGGTGTAGCATGACAGTGAGGACACTGTCAAGTTTAAGTTTGGGGGTATGTTCGGTAAGTCTTCTTCCTTCGCATTCATGTGTATATTTTTGCATTTGCATACTTATTTGAAAATCCATAAAAATTGAAAAAAAAATCAAAAATTATAAAAATTATTGTATTCAATTTTGTCCTTATTTTGACCTAAGTTTAACAGATAGGTTAACTAGCTAGGAACAACTAGATCTTAGACTTAGTAAATTAAAAACCCTAAAAATAACCTTCCTTAAAATTTAACGGTAGAAAGTATATGTCTTTATAGTTTATTTAGAAATATGCAAATTTTGAGTTCACTTTTTGGGCTAAGTCGAAACAAGGGAAGAGTATTGATGTTTTTATTAAAGTATGAGTTTGAAAAATAGTTCCTACCTTAAGTCTAGATTCTGAAAATGTATACCCTACAAATTGCACAAACACGCACCTTGAAACTTGGAATAGTAGAAGAGACCTTGAAATGCTCTTGTCTAAAGTCCTTAGTACAATGAAAAGAAAAGGAAAAAAAAGTGAATAAAGAGAAAAAAAATGAACACTGGTTTTTGTGATTATTTAAGGCTAAAAAAAATAGAAAAATATTTAGCGAGAGTGCTTCATCACCTAGTGCCTTAGACCAACTGGTTTGGGAGTCACTGCTAAAAAGTCTTGGGTGTTGCAAGACTAGGAAGTACGCTTTAAAGTGCAAACGCATCTTATAATCGGTCGTTGGTACCTCAAGAAGTATTAACGGTCGCATGAAGGATGTGTAAGCAAAATTTATTTAAAAATTCACCAATTAATAAGTACTTTGGACAACGGACAAGAGTATGATTGCTTGATTTGAATTTCCGAGTGTAGGGGTGATATATACATACACGTAGGGGTATGTGATTGGAGTTTAGATGAGAGAGAGGAATGAAGAATAGAACTTGTATCTTTAATAGAGTTGATAGAAATTCCTAAGAGGAGATGGAACCCTAGAAGGAAAACTTAAGAAATGCTGAAAGCTAAGTAAGTCTATAGAACATATATAATCTTAAGTTAAATGATGAGGAAGCGTGAAGAATATGGGTGGATAATTTACGAGTCGGCGATAATAGAATTACTTGTTAGAAAACCTAATTGGAGAATTAAAGTCGAAGAGCCAAATTGATAGGATTTTGTGGGTGTAATCCGCTGAAAACCCTCAGGAAACAACACTCCTCCTACTAGGGACACTTAGAGGTTTAACGGCTTGTTGCATGAGCTCAGTGCAATCGCGTTTCCCTACGAAAGTGAGGTTAGGTTTTTGTAGAGAATAAAAAATAAGTTTGCTCGAGGACGAGCAAAAGATAAGTTTGGGACTATTTGTTCACACCATAATATTGTATTATTATATTCCCCATTCTTATTCTTTTTATAAATAAATAGGTGCTTTTGACGCATGTCTGCTACATATTACAGGTTACAGGTTCTTGGAGCGAAAACAGTGAAAAAGACAAAAGACGACACAAAAAAGGGACTTTGACCAACGAATAGAAGGATCTTAATCAAGCCTACACAAAAGAACAGTACAAGGCAACGCAAGGTCCAAGATTGCAAAGTTAACGGTTAAAAGTCCACTGCAATTGTTCACTGGAGATCTGGAAGAAATAGAGAAGCCAAATTGAATAAAGATCCAAAGAAATAAAAAGCCCAAGAAGCCCAGATTCAGTTCCAAAATTTCCAGACATAAAATTTTACCAAAGCTTGGAGTCTACTTTGACTAGGTCTTCCTAAGGATATTTTGGTAAATGTAGACATGCGAATCAATTGTAACATAGGGTTTCCTATCCTCTATAAATAGGAACTCTAAATCATTGTAAAGGCTATGCCTCCCTATGCCTCTTTTTATCAATAAAATTTAGATTTCTTTTGGAGAGCATCGATGCCTCTTTTCATTTCAGAAATTCAGATCTGACAAGTCTTGTGTTGATATTTGGAGAGAGCCATCTGTAAAGTAAGTAGGTAATTTCAATTCTTGCCCTAGGTAATTTTTCATTCTCTGCTCTAGATTAAATTTAATTCCTTGCCCTAGTTAGATAGTTAGATCTTTAATTCAATTGCCCCAGATTAATTTAGTTTTTATATTTAATTAATCCATTCACACCATTCGGAATTAACTCGTTAGCGCGATTAGGAAATTCACAACATCCCTGTGGACCGACCCGTACTCACCGGCTAGCTACAAGCGACGCCGTTCTTGATTGCGGTTACTAGATAGTTTTTGAGATCAATCATATATATAAGTAGGTAGTAGAGAGTAAGGTTGTCTTCCCCGTATTATACACGGATAACATACTCTTGATAGGAAACGATGTTCCTATGCTACACTCAGTCAAGCTCTTCTTATCATACAAGTTCTCCATGAAAGATCTTGGTGATGCCTCCTACATCCTGGGAATTAAGATCTATAGAGATAGATCTAAACGGATGTTGGGATTTTACCAATCCATGTACATAAACACCATACTAAAGAGGTTTAGTATGGAAGATTCTAAGCGTGGTAATTTACACGCTTGTTCAGAAATCACTCTTTCCAAAGAGATGTCTCCCAAGACTAATTTGGAGAGAGCTCGCATGCAAGGGATATCCTATGCTTCGGTAGCCGAGTCAATCATGTATGCGATGTTGTGTACCAGACCGGATGTAGCTTACTCGCTAGGTGTAGTGAGTAGGTATCAATCAGATCCAGAGGAGATATACTGGACAGCTATGAAGAACATTCTTAAGTACTTGAGAAGGACTAAAGAGATGTTCTTGGTGTATGGTAACGGTGAACTCCAGGTGGAGTCCTTTACCGATTTGAGCTTCTAGAGTGATAAGGACGACAATAAGTCGGTCTCGGGTTTTGTCTTCACCTTAAATGGAGGGGCGGTATGTTGGAAGAGTTCCAAGCAAGATACCGTAGCAGACTCGACGATGAAAGATGAATACATCGCTGCCAATGATGCTGCCAAAAAGGTTGTCTGGATGAAGAAGTTCATAGCTGAACTTTATGTGGTTCCATCCATTGAGCATCCAATACCTGTGTATTGTGATAACAATGGAGCTGTGGCTTTGGCCATGGAACCCCGGTCCCATCAGAGATCCATACATATTCTTAGACGGTATCACCTGATCCAAGAGATAGTTGATCCCCGAGAGATCGAGGTCAGGAAAGTTGACACAGAGGATAACACAGCGGATCCACTCACGAAGGCCCTCCCCCAGATGCTATTCGAGAGACTTTTTGGGATGTTGGGTATGAGATACTACAACTGGCCTTAGTGCAAGTAGGAGATTGTTAGTGATATGTATGCCATAGAGGCCATTATTGTATGATATAGTGGATGCTTGGACATATATATGGAGGACTTTCTTGCTCGACATGATAGTATGCTATCTCGTTATCTTTATCTTAACATGTTCTCGGGTATTATTATACCGTCTCTCATATACATGTTGATAAAGCCATTAGGATGTTGGCTTTACTACCAGGACTATGATGCGGATCATACTACTGGGACCTGGGTAGTCCACAAGCACATCATTCAATTGTTCCTAGTCGAAGGAATATCAAGACAGTGCATCGATATTCCAGAGTAGACTAGTGTGTACCTTTCTTGACCCTGTATGAGGCGATGGTTGATCCCATATCCATTGGTGTTTGACATCAAAGATTGTGCATAGGTGCTCATTAGAGAATGGGTACACCGAACAGGACTCGCCGAGAACTCCTAAATGGTACTATACCTATCGTCAGATAGCAGTTCTCTGGTGACACTGGTACAGGTTAGTCTGTAGACCCGAGATCGTCATAGAGTCTTGTGTGGTTCCCACCGTGCTTTGATTTCCTCCCTACCATGACTCAAAGGAGTCATGCAAACAGGTGGATTTTAGGTACAGTCCTGAGTGACATAGAGGCAATGAGCGATAGGAAGGGTTTCATCTCTCCCGGTATAGGGAGTTGATGTTGCGCTATGCTCGAGTGGCTATAACAGGAAGTCCCTTGCCAGGGTTGTTGATGAGATTTACTGGTAAGTGTTATCAGTAGTTTCTCATACCGTTATAGGCCACACATCGGCATGACTTATCAAGTTATTGGGGTCTGACGATTCCACCCCCAGACTCGATATGCGATATATCAGACGAAGAGACTGGACTGTACGGTAAATGTTACCTATAAGCTACATGGGAGTTTGTGTAGGGTTCCTAGGCACCCTAATGAGGTCTCACAAGGCATCAACCATGCCAATTTCAAAAAATCTAGGTGCCGAGAAACCCGACTACGGATCGTTGGCTAGAAAACTAGGCGAAAACATAAACTAGTTAACACTTAACTAAGAGATACGGAAATACAACCTTTGTAGATCCGGTTCTCCACCTCCATAGCTCCGCAATGAAGTCTCCTCGCTGTCCATAACAAGTTCCGGGCTCTAGCGTCGGCTTCATCGGAGAATGGACGAGCTAGGTCATCGATGTCCATGCCGAAGATGATTTACGTCGAGGCATCGCTAAATCAAGCTCCGACTTCACCAAGTCAAGAAACTTGTGAAGAAAACACACTTTACTACTTGGCAAGAGGTAGAGGATGAAGAAATAGGAAGTGGGTAGACTTTAGAATTGGATTTCTCACTCATTTCCATCAATCACCATTGATGGAGCTTAAGGTTTTCTTCTTTAGTTCAAGGAAGAAGAAGAAGAATGTTATGATAAGTTAATTTGTAAAAAGAAATAAATATGAATACTTATCATTAACCAACCATAGTTTAGTGTAGAGAATAAATCATGGTTAGATTGAAAGGTTAGGGTTAAGCATCAAGACAAAATGGTGACTTAGTCAAAGTATCATGAAGCTTCATAATCCATCCAAAGAAAGCCAGCATTTAATCTTTATGCAAATCATTTTCCAAAAAGAATAAATAGATAAATAAATGAATAAGGAAATAGTAAACCCTAACCATTTCATTAACCAAGGTTTAATTCTTTACACTTAACCAAAAGGCATGTATCATCAAACATGATACAAGCAAGTGCACAAAATCATATCGCATATGCAATGCGCACATCCGAGCGAGAAAATCCATTTAAAGTGAACCGATACTAGTTAATGCAAAGTAATATATCAAATATATAATTATGCATTAAATAATTAAATCAACACTTGATTCAATGATCCGGTCATGTCGCACACAACTGACTAGTATACAATGTATCTGCTTATCGAATCAATCCTTGATTCGATAACTAGGTTATATCGCATACAACCTATTCGACACATTCATCGCGAGAATGGAATACGGTATCGCATACACGTATTATTCTCGGTCCCGCACATATCTCATATGCGCTCCTATTTCGTTTCGCTTGAGCCAGGAAACCTCTGTGTAGGACTCTAAAGACTCGTCAATACGCCGGCAGCAGGCGATGATCATATCAAACACCCACAAGCCGCAAGCGGTCTGCTAAACATAACGGCCACCCGGGTATTGAGCGATCTGAAGATCGACGAGCAAGCCCGCTCACACTCCAGTGAATCCAACCAGTAACACTACCGTACAGTCCGGTCTGATCGTCTGATATGTCGCATATCTCGCCTAGGGGTGGTAAACGTCAGACCCCAATAGCTCGATAAGTCGTGTCGATATGAGGTCTATAACAATTCGAGAAACTACTGGTAACACATACCAGTAAATCTCAGCAACCCTGGCCAGGGATTTCCTGTTATAGCCAATCGAACACAGCGCAACATCAACTCCCTATACCGGGAGAGACGAATCCCCTCCTATCGCTCATTGCCTCCATGTGACTCGGGACTGTACCCAAAAACCACCGTTTTGCACGCCCTCTTGGACGTGGTAAGATGGAAATCAAAGCACAGTGGGAACCACACAAGACTCTATGACGATCTCGGGTCAACAGACTACTCTGTACCAGTGTCACCAGAGAACTGCCATCTGACGTGAGGTATAATACCATCTGGGAGTTCTCGGCGAGTCCGTCCAGTGTACCCAGTCTCTACTGAGCACCCGTATATCATCTCTGATGTCAAACACCGATGGATATGGGATCATCCATCGCCCATCTGTATGGGTCGAGAAGGTACACGCTAGTCTACTCTGGTATATCGATGCCCCGTCTCGATACACCCTCGACTAGGGACTTTGAAGGATGTACTTATAGACTACCATGTCCCCACTAGTATGATCCGCATCATAGTCCAGGTAGTCAAGTACAGATCCTAAGGGCTTTACCAACATGTAACAGAGAGATAATCAGTATACACGTTAAGGTAAAGAGCAACCAGATAGCATACTATCATGTCGAGCAAGAAAGTCTTCCCTATATATGTCCCAGCATCCACTACAATATACATCGTATGTACAGTAATGGCCTCTAGGGCATACATATAACTAACAGTTTGGACAAGCTTTCTTGTTGATCTTCTATTCGCTCTATACCTGGGTAGCCGTTACGTCCAGCTTGTACCGCTGGCGGCCTGTGGGTGACTGATGTGATCATCACCAACTGCTGGCGTATTGACGAGTGTTTAGAGTCCCACATAGAAGTTTCCTGGTTTAAGCGAAACGAAGTAGGGTACATATGCTGATATGTGCGGGGGCCTGATTAAATACGAGTATGTGATACCGTATTCTAATCTGGCAGTTATTTCATATCAGTTAGGTTATATGTGATACAACCGGATTATTGAATCAAGTGTTGATTTGATAATGTGATATACAGATAAATGATATTAGTCGGTTATATGTGATATAACCGGATTATTAAATCAAGTGTTGATTTAATAATATGATATATATTCATATTTGATATAATTATATATTAACTAATATTAATAGCTCACTAATTATTTGCTTTTCTTTATATATGTGTGTGTGTGTGTGTCTATATATATATATATATATATTTATATATTGAAGCATGGTTGATTTTCTATTTATTGGAAATGGAAATGATGAGGTGGAAAATGGGGAGCATGGGTGAAGTATGGATTTGTATTAATTTTTATTGGTCTCTTATCACTATTGAAGCATGGTTCTATTTGTTTATTTGAAACAAATGGATGCTTCAATAAGTGAGAGGGGTCAAGCCATTCTTTACAACACCTGGTTCATTTTCTCTAGTTGAGCTCATGAGATGAGTTCTTCTCTCTAGCTCTCTTCATTCTCCTCCTCACCTCCTCCAAGCTCAATCCCTTACATGAGTTATGAAACCTTGAGCTTGTGAGAACCCTGGTGAGTAAACAACACCCCTACTTCACCATCCTACATTAGATTAACACTTTCTTGTAGTGTGTTTCCTTCACTAAAGAGTTTAATGAAGAGGTAGGTTGGATTAGAGGACTTCGGGTGGATCATATTCGGCATGAAGGTTATTGAAGCAAGTTCGTTCAACCTTCAAGTGGAGCCTAGTGGAGTCGCGTGGACTACTACAATGAGCTTGAGAAAAGAATGACATGGTATACAAAGGTTGTAGCTGTTTGATATGTATGCCCTAGAGGCTATTATTGTATATGTATACATGTGGATGCTTGGACATATATATGTACAGGACAGTTTTGGTCGATATGATAGTATGTTATCTGGTTTGTCTTTATCTTAAGATGTGCATATGTTTTACTTGTTATTACGTATCATTTGTACATGTTGATAAAGTCCGTAAGATCATTGTTAGACTACTTGCGTTATGATGGCGATCATATTTATGGGAGCTGGGTAGTCGGTACGCACATCCTTAAATGGTCCATAGTCGTGGGAGTATCGAGACTAGGCATCGATATTCCGGAGTAGACTGGTGTATACGTTTCTAGACCCCGACGAGGGGCGATGGTATAGTCCCGCAACCATTGGTCTTTTGCACCTAAGATCGTATACAGATGCTCACTGGGTGTAAGTACACCGGAGGGACTCGCCGAGAACTTCCAGATGGTACTATACCTATCGTCATGTGGAAGTTCTCAGGTGATATGAGTACAGATTAGTATTTAGACCTGAGATCGTCATTTTTCTCGTGTGAGTTCCCACCGCGCTTCGATCACTACCCTACCACGGCTCTACTGAGTCTTGCAAACATGTTTTGGTTGGGTATAGTCCCGAGCCACATGGAGGCAGTGAGCGATTGTCGGGGATTCTTCTCTCCCGGTATAAGGAGTCGATATCACACTGTGTTTGATTGGTCAGGACCATAAGACCTTGGCCAAGGCAGTTGGGATTTACTGATAGGCTGATCAGTAGTTTCCCGGATTGGTCCTGAGCCGCATCAGCATGAATTATCGGGTTATTAGGGTCTAACGTTTACCACCCCCTAGACCCGGTATGCTATACTCTCAGACGAAGAGACCGGACTGTACGTAGATTATCACAGATAGGCTCAGTAGAGATCCGGATGAGTTTGCTCGTCGGTCTTCCTTTTCGAAAGGTACCCGGGTAGCCGTTACGTACAGTTAGTGCCGCTGACGTGCTTGTGGTTATGGATTTATCCAATAACTAATTGCCGGCGTACTGTCGAGTCTTTAGAGTCCCACACAGAGGGCTTCCCTGGTTCAGGCGATATGATGTAGTAGCCGTATTGGATACGTGCAGGGTTCCGATCGATTGATGTACTTTGTATCCGGACTTTCGATCAGACAGTTGGTAATACTAGCCGGCTCGAGTTTGAGCCGGATTATTAAATCAGGTATTGATTTGATAATTTACATATATATATATATATATATATTTCGATATGTATATTCTAGTATTACATTCTTCGTGTTATTCTATCTCTTTGGGCATTCGTGTTTTTATCCGAATACAGGTATGTATATACAGTAGACTGTAATCCGTATTTTAATACGGATAACATTTTAGAAGGTGGACACCTCATTATCTTTTTCCATTTATTAGATAAATGGAAATGAGGTGTAAAATTGAAGGAGAGGGAGGTATGGTGAGCCGTGGCTTCAATAGTTGACAAATGAATTTTTTATTCATTTGTGGAAACTATTGAAGAATGGTTGATATTTTTAATTGATGGAAATTGTTTTACAAAACCATTACCATCTAATTTCTCTCACATGCTTGCTCATTTTTTTGCATCTCTCCATTTTTTGCTTCACCTCCTTCTCCTCCTTTTGAGTTCCTCCACCTTCATCATCTTCCTCCTCTCTACACTCTCATGTATTGAGAAACAAGAGAGGAGGCAAGATAGAGATAGTAGAACACCTAGAACCTCACACTACATCTTAGAGATCTTGGATTAGCATCCCAAGTTCTCTAGTTGTTCCTTTTGTTACTTAGTTAGGAGCTAGAGCCATGGATCACATCTCTCGGGTGGATCATCTATGACAAAGAAGGACCGGAGAATAAGCTCGATCCCGGAGAACCGATGGAGCGGGAAAAGAAGATCAAGCACATTCAAGATGGCCACTAGGAGCACATGATGAGCAAAGAAGACCGAAGGACACAGATCGTTTGATGAGTCTTTCTTATCATAGTAGACAGCACTCCTAGTTTAGCTAGTTAGGTTTATGGTTAGATCCGGTTTATTGGGTTATTCTAGCGTCGTTTTTAAACTTGTAAGAAAATTTTTGTTCCACAAACCGCCACGTTTGATGGCTTGGGCGTTAGGGTAACCCAAAATGGTATCAGAGCCACCCCATAAAACCTACACTAGCTAGTTCCAACGTATTTAAAATATCGATCGACCAGAATTTTCGAAACCGCTATTCCAAAATCACACTTTCTGTCGATTTTTTAAAGTGGTCTAAAAATCATTTTCATTATATCAAAAATCCGTGCAGGATTTTATAAGACTACAGAAGAAAATTGGGCCCATGAACCCACTATAACGCCGCGGAACTGCAGCATTACATCAATGTTTGCCGCGGTTCTGCCGCCGTTTTGAGGCCAATGTGCTCAAGTTTTCTTCTTGGGCTCTTATATTTGGTATTATGGTTTCTGGAATATTTAGTTATTGGGCCCAGATTTATTTGAGTACTGGATTAGCACTTGGGCCTATTTGGAAAAGTTTAGTGGATTGAAGTTTTTAAATACGTGTGATTATCAGTACTTAGATTAGCATTTGCGACCGTGAATGTCACTCGATTGGTATAACCCATCTAACTGCTATATGTTCTTGTAGACGAGTTTGCGAACGTGGCATTCACGTTGATGTTCTGTGATCGTGCTGATATTGTGGTTGGACTGTCGTGGTGGATAGCCGGTGGTGCAATGGTTTAGTACAGTTTATATTCATTTGTACATTTGTTATTGCGGAACGAGCGTCCGACATGTGGACTGTCGTTTCTGCCGTGTTGTATATTATTTTATTGGGGCACGACCGGGTTGAGGTCGATGTCACCTTTGTATATATTTTCATTTTCTGTACTAGGTTTACCCCGCGGTGGAGTGCTCGAATAGCCGGGTTCTAGAGGGCAACAAGTTCGCATCTCATGGCGTTGAAACATAGGGGGCTTCACTCTAGAATTGGCGGGCTATTCGCCGCACTCGTAGGGGGTATAGGTATGGCCCACTGAGGGGCGTTCAAGTTACTGGGTCTCGTGAAGTGCTGGGTGGCCCATTCACTTTGTTGATTGGGGTTGCCTCACTTTTGAGATTGGCGGATAACTTGCCGCGCTTGTAGGGGTCCAGGTTTCCATTGCACGGGCTATCCACATGACCGGGAACGTCGGGTCTCATTTGCGACTCAAATGAAACTCGGGGCTCTAAGATTATCCACCATTCTATGTTGCTTGCTCAGATTCTGTAATGTTGCTTATTATCATGTCTGGGATGAATGTTATATATATTTATATATATACTAGTAGATGTTGTATATATTTTGCACCCGCACTAGTCCATCTCTCGCTCTGTCGTTAGTTAAGTAACTTAACGGGTGATGACGGGGCCCAGTAGCGAATGCGAATGGCATATACATACATTGTATTTTCGTTCTTTTCTGGTGTGATAGGCTTTTACTGATAGGACTGCATTAATTTTGATTAATGCAAGAAAATAAACCTAAAAGATGTTGTTGGAACAAATTTCGAAAAACTATAGTTATATTCTTTCGCTTTCCATAGTGGTATTCGATTGTGAATATCCAGCACCTCATTCCACGAGGTAAGAGCCGAGATCTTGTTGCGGGGAGTGACCTCTTGAGCAAAAGCTTATACTGTAGACTACTCGGTTTTCTTCAAAATCACAAATTTTCAAAGTGGAGCCTAAACCACTCCTTTTTAAAACTACTAGGGTTCCTTCAACGATATCAAGTTCATTACGTTAATGAGTTTTTTCGCCACAAATCTATCCGTAGCCCTCCGTCATTCCTTACGAGTATTACTTAGTATTCGTACTGCATATTTTGACCTAGTCAAGACGTAGTGTTCGGTAGCTGAGTGGTACTTGTTTGTTGCAGATATTGCAATTATTTAGGACAACCGTATAACCATTTTGATCTAGTCAATGGTATATACGGGTGGGTCTAAATCAATCTTGGATAATGATGGGTTTAACTTGACTAGCGGTTTATGATATGTTGACCCAGTCAAGGTCATAAGCCGTTGGGAGCAAAACCACATCGGGAGTTTCAAATATACAGGAAACTTGCTAGTGCTGCATACCTTCTGGAGTGTGGTGACTAGAGTAGCTTCCATCTAGTTTATCATGCAATGATAGTTGGATCCCGATCCCACTGATGAGTAGGATTACTCTTGGTTCTTACTTAACAATCAATGTTATAAACCAAGTAGGTATCTAGAACGGTGTTAGCGGGGCTACGTCTACAAGGAAAAGAGGTTATGTAATTAAGAAATTTTGCGAAAGCATTGGAAAACCTCTCTCGAAGTACCAACACTAGCCTGGCCGAAAGGTTAAGCAAGTATTGTGACGTGCGATTAATCCTGACTAGTTCTTCTTTTTGGGTTTGAAGAAGAATTCGAGGAAACAGTGGGAGCCATCCTGATTAGATAAACTAATAACCAATCTAATCTTGGAAGAGCGCACGTTAAGTGTTTCTTTTCTCTCTCTTTAGGTAGCAACCAATTCACGCCCTAATCAAGATAATAAAATGTATCGCTTGACAGATTCGGATTCTTATTCGGGGCTGGAGAACGTCGGTTCGGTTCTAACTTATGACAACAGTCATAAGTATGAGCAAGGGAAAGAGGATTGCATGAATTCCTTGATGACCCCATCGAAGAAGAAGCACAGTATTGCACTTCTTCAGGTGTTCTTGTTATTGAGAACTGTTTTTCGGTCAGTCCTACCTCCTGGGTACTAGATACTGGATCAGGACCTCACATCTGTAATTTATTACAGGGACTGAGAAAAAGTAGGATGGTTGAACCTGGTGATATGTCCCTCAGAGTAGGGAACGGAGCACAAGTTGATGATTCTGCCATCGGTGAATATCACCTAGCATTGTCAAATGGCAATACTATGATTTTGAACAATTGCTACTATATACCTTCCATAGTTTGCAACATCATATCAGTTTCTTTACTTGATAAAGATGGATATAAGTTTGTTCTTGATAGAAATATCATGAACATTTACCTTAATCAGGTATTGTTTGCAGAAGGTATACTGTGTAATGGTATCTATGTTTTTAATAAAAACACAGTTCTCAGTATACAAAACACACGCAAGAGGAAGAGTTCAGAAGTGAACGAATCCTACTTGTGGCATTGTAGACTTGGTCATATCGGAGAGAAAAGACTAAGTAAGTTGCATAAAGATGGACTTTTGGATACGTTCGAATTTTCATCTTATAAAACTTGTCAGTCTTGTCTCAAGGGAAAAATGACCAAATCTCCGTTCACCAGACACGGAGAAAGAGCAGCAGAGCTCTTGGGACTCATACACAGTGATGAATATGGTCCAATGTCTATACATGCAAGGGGTGGGTTCTCGTACTTCATCACATTCACTGACGATTTCTCTAGGTTCGGATATGTGTATCTCATGAAACAAAATCTGAAGTTTTTGAGAAATTCAAAGAATTCAGAAACGAAGTAGAGAACCAGACTGGCAAAAGTATCAAGATCCTCCGATCTGATAGAGGAGGGGAGTACTTAAGCACGGAATTCCTAGAATACCTAAAAGAGAATGGAATTCTCTCTCAGCTTACTCCTCTGTATACACCACAGCACAACGGTGTATCGAAGCGGAGGAACCGTACCCTATTGGATATGGTTCGCTCCATGATGAGTAACGCTGAGTTGCCTCTTTTATTTTGGGGACATGCGCTTCTGACAGCGGCAAATCTGTTGAATGATGTTCCATCCAAATCCGTGCCTAAGACACCATTCGAGATATAGAATGGTAAGAGGCCATATCTTAAAAGATTTAATATATGGGGTTATCCGGCTTACGTTAAAAAGCATAATCCGGATAAACTAGAGGCATGGTCGGTTTTATATAAGTTTGTGGGATATCCAAAGAATGGTTATGGATATCTGTTCTACCACACTGAGGAACAGAAAATGTTTGTTGCTCAACACACCAAGTTTTTAGAATGGCAATTTCTTGCAAAAGAAATAAGTGGGAGCACGGTAGAGCTGGAAGAAATTTCTGAACCACAAACTGAAACTGAAGATTTAGTGGAACCGTTAGATCCAGTAGTCCCAGACGGACCTCAGCCACTCTGCAGATCTAGTAGGATTTCTCATCCGCCTGAGAGATACTACGATTTTCTCATAGACGAGGATCGAGAGAATTGCATCTTGGAAGAAGATGATTCTACTAGTTTCAAGAAGGCCATTATCAGTAGGGACTCTGATAAGTGGCTGGATGCCATGCGATCTGAAATGGAGTCCATGTACACCAATAAAGTATGGACCTTGGATATTGCTCCACCTAGGGTAAAACCCGTTGGATGCAAATGGATCTACAAAAAGAAATTTGGTGTAGATGGGCAGGTGGAAACCTATAAGGCTAGACTTGTTGCAAAAGGTTTTCGTCAAAGACCAGGTGTGGACTATGACGAAACCTTTTCTCCAGTGGCTATGCTCAAATCCATTCGGATCCTACTTGCCATTGTTGCCTTCCATGACCATGAGATCTGGTAGATGGACGTAAAAACGGCTTTTCTGAATGGAAGTTTAGAAGAGTGCGTTTATATGGATCAGCCAGAAGGTTTCGTAGACAGTGGGAGCAACATGAAGGTGTGCAAGTTGCTTAAATCTATTTATGGATTAAAGCAGGCATCGCGGAGCTGGAACATCTATTTTGATGAAACAGTTAAGGGATTTGACTTCATCAAGAACGAGGACGAGCCTTGTGTATATAAGAAGATTGTAGGCCGAACTGTCGTATTCCTAGTCTTGTACGTGGACGACATTCTTTCGATAGGAAAATGACATTCCTATGCTATAATCGGTCAAGCTGTTCTTGTCACAAAGGTTCTCCATGAAGGACCTGGGTGATGCCTCGTACATTCTGGGGATTAAGATCTACAGAGATAGATCCAAGAGATTACAGGGACTTTCACAGTCCAGGTACATAGAGACCGTACTAAAGAGATTTAGTATGGAAGATTCCAAGCATGGTAACATACCCGCATTGCACGGAATCACCCTCTCCAAAGAGATGTCTCCCAAGACTGACGAG
Organism: Agapanthus africanus; assembly: GCA_030015575.1. Taxonomy (NCBI): domain Eukaryota; kingdom Viridiplantae; phylum Streptophyta; class Magnoliopsida; order Asparagales; family Amaryllidaceae; genus Agapanthus; species Agapanthus africanus. The sequence goes on from CM057338.1 coordinate 437,988,610, forward strand.
GAGGGGGTTCGCATGAGCACTATACCATACGCTTCGGCGGTAGGATCTATGATGTATGCGATACTATGTACCCGACCCGATGTAGCTTACGCACTTAGCGTGGTGAGCCGGTATCAGTCTAACCCAGGTGAGAACCACTGGACAGCTGTTAAGAACATTCTTAAGTACCTGAGGAGGACTAAAGAACTGTTCCTGGTATTCGATAATGGGGACCTCCAGGAGGAGTCTTTTACCAATTCGAGCTTCTAGAGTGACAAGGATGATAGAAAGTCTGTCTCGGGTTTTGTATTTACCCTCAACAGAGGGGCAGTCTGTTGGAAGAGTTCCAAACAGGACACCGTCGCAGACTCGACGATGGAGGCTGAATACATTGCTGCCAACGATGCTGCAAAAGAAGCCGTATAGATTAAGAAGTTCATTACTGAACTTCAGGTGGTTCCATCCATTGTTAACCCAATACCTGTGTATTGCGAGAACAATGGAGCTATGGCTTTAGAAAGGGAACCACGGTCCCATCAGAAATACAGGAACATCTTGAGACGGTATCACCTGATCAGGGAGATCATTGATCGCCGGGAGACCGAGGTGCAGAGAGTGGACACAAAAGACAACGCTGTGGATCCATTCACTAAGGCCCTTCCTTAAGCACAGTTCGAAAGACTTTTTGAGATGTTGGGTATGCGATACGCCAACAGCTGGCCTTAGAGCAGGCGTTGGTTATTCGATACGCTAATATATGTCCTTAGTGCAAGTGGGAGATTGTTGGATATGTATGCCCTAGATGCCATTATTGTATATGTATACATGTGGATGTTTGGACATATATATGTACAGGACAGTCTTGCTCGATATGATACTATGCTATCTGGTTTGTCTTTATCTTAACATGTGCATATGTTTTACTTGCTATTACATATCATTCATACATGTTGATAAAACCCGTAGGATCATTGCTAGACTACCTGCGTTGTGATGGCGATCATACTTGTGGGAGCTGGGTAGTCGGTACACACATCCTTAAATGGTCCCTAGTCATGGGAGTATCGGGACTAGGCATCGATATTCCGGAGTAGACTAGTGTATACGTTTCTAGACCCCGACGAGGGGCGATGGTATGGTCCCGCAACCATTGGTCTTTTGCACCTAAGATCGTATACATGTGCTCACTGGGTGTGAGTACACCGGACGGACTCGCCGAGAACTTCCAGATGGTACTTTACCTATCGTCAGGTGGAAGTTCTCAGGTGACATGAGTACATATTAGTCTTTAGACCTAAGATCGTCATTTGTCTCATGCGAGTTTCCATTGTGCTTTGATCACTACCCTATCACAGCTCTACTGAGTCGTGCAAACAGGTTTTGGTTGGGTACAGTCCTGAACCACATGGAGGCAGTGAGCGATTGTCGGGGATTCGCCTCTTCCGGTATAGGGAGTCGATATCGCACTGTGTTCGATTGGTCAGGACCATAAGACCTTGGCCAAGGCAGTTGGGATTTACTGATAGGCTGATTAGTAGTTTCCCGGATTGGTCCTGAGCCATATTAGCATGAATTATCGGGTTATTAGGGTCTGACGTTTACCACCCCCTAACCCAGTATGCGATACTCTCAGACGAAAAGACCGGACTGTACGGAGATTGTCATAGATAGGCTCAGTAGGGATCCGGATGAGTTTGCTCGTCAGCCTTCCTTTTCGATAGGTATCCGGATAACCGTTACGTACAACTAATGCCGCTGACGTGCTTGTGGTTATGGATTTATCCAGTAACTCACTGCCGGCGTACTGTCGAGTCTTTAGAGTCCCACACATAGGGTTTTCCTGGTTCAGGCGATTTGATGTAGTAGTCTTATTGGATACGTGCAGGGTTCCGATCGATTGATGTACTTTGTACCCGGACTTTCGATCGGACAGTTGGTAATACTAGCCAGCTCGGCTTTGAGCTGGATTAAATTAGGTATTGATTTGATAGTTTACATATATATATATATATTTCGATATGTATATTCTAATATTACGTTTTTCGTGTTATTCTATCTCTTTGGGCATTCATGTTTTTATCCGAATGTAGGTATGTATATACAGTAGACTGTAATCCATATTTTAATACAGATAACATTCTAGAAGGTGGACACCTCATTAGCTTTTTCCATTTATTAGATAAATGGAAATGGGGTGTAAAATTGAAAGAGTGGGAGGTATGGTGAGAGCCATGGCTTCAATAGTTGACAAATGAATTCCTTATTCATTTTTGGTAACTATTGAAGCATGGTTGATATTTTTAATTGATGGAAATTGTTTTACAAAACAATTCCCATCTAATTTCTCTCACATGCTTGCTCATTTTTTTTGCATCTTACCATTTTTGCTTCACCTCCTTCTCCTCCTCTTGAGTTCCTCCACCTTCATCATCTTCCTTCTCTCTACACTCTCATGTATTGAGAAACAAGAAAGGAGGCAAGATAGAGATAGTAGAACACCTAGAACCTCACACTACATCCTAAAGATCTTGGATTAGCATCCTAAGTTCTTTAGTTGCTCCTTTTGTTACTTAGTTAGGAGCTAGAGCCATGGATCACATCCCTTGGGTAGATCATCTACGACAAAGGAGGACCGAAGAGCAAGCCCGATCCCGGAGAACCGATGGAGCGGGAAAAGAAGATCAAGCACGTTCAAGGTGGCTACTAGGAGCGCATGATGAGGAAAGAAGACCGTAGACACGGATCGTTTGGTGACGCTTTCTTATCATAGTAGATAGCACTCTTAGTTTAGCTAGTTAGGTTTATAGTTAGATTCGGTTTAATGGGTTATTCTAGAGTTGTTTTAAACTTGTAAGAATTTTTTTTTCCTGCAAACCGCCATGTTTGATGGCTTGGGCGTTAGGGTAACCCAACAGTAGCCACCTTTCTCTTAGCTAGTTTTTATGATATCATAGTTAAACCCTAATCATCTAGTTTAAGAACTTGATTAGTGTTGATTAGCACCCCTAATTTTTTAAAATTGCCATGCTTGATGCTAGTAAAACCCAGTGGTGGTTCTAACAAACACTTTCATAACTTTCTTCCGAGTAGTTAAACCTTATAGTAGTTTTGCTAGCTAGGGTTTATGGTCGATCCTGGGTTCAAGTCGGTGTTACGAAGCCTGTAAAAATAGTTTTTTGCGTATTCCGCCTCCCCACAAACCTTCGGGGTGTGCGACATCGACTTACATCCGCGTCCTATGGACGACGACAATATTAGTCACCGTATACAATCCAAGGACAACCCCAAAATAAACAATATATATAACACGACACGAAGTGATATTCATGGAGAATGAGAAAGTTGTTATGACGTAGTGATAATGTAATTAATTGCAGGGGCTTATGCTTGCAGGAAAAAGCGCCCTCACAATAAAAAAACTCTCACATATGAGGGGGAATCTGATAAGTCTGCTACAACGGTTGCATCCATCCAAACCTCTGATATACGGTGTTATAAATCAACTTGATATATTCAGAGAGGTGGACGGGTATGTTCCATATAGAATATGCCCCCGTATTCAGGCTGGACGCGCTCCCCGTGTCTCAGTTCCTCGTTTTCGGCTGTAAACAGTCTCGTCTTCACCGTTAAGGTAATTAACTAACGGCAGAGCGGGAACAGTGCTAGTGCGGATGCAAAACATATATAGCGTTTATTATATATACTATTTATATAGTCATTTGTATCAGGCATGATATATCACAAACACAGCAGCAGAAGCATATACAATGGAATAGAGGTTATATTAGAAATTTCATGTTTCATTTTAGCCATGAATGAAACACGGATTTTACGGTCATGTGAGGAGCCATAACCCTAGCCCCTAGACCCCTATGAGTGCGGCAAGTAGTCCCGCCAATTCTAGAATGAAGTGGCCCGATCTCCACTCCTTAAGATGGCTACCCGTTGGATTTTAGAACCCGGCTACTTGAGCACTCCTTCTGGGTCTATCCTAGGTATAAAAGAATGAGAAATAATATGCATCATTTGGAAACAACATCCTCAGCCCGGAGTGCCCTAATTAAAGAATATTACATTGCGCGGAAACGACGACCACAATTTGGACGCTCACCCCGAATATGAATATACAAATGAAAATAAAACTCTTATCTCACCCCGGCTATTCATCACCACAACCGCAACTATTCCAATCCGAACAATCATCACAAAACAAGCACTCAATGCGCAACCTTGAATTATTGTCTATAGCGATAACCGACATTTATCAACAAATTCAAACACAGTACATTCACCCATCATAACTACTAGAATCCATATCCGCAAGACATCTATTCCGGATTATCCAATAATCACTAACTAGCATGCCTGGCAACAAAAACCCACTTTAATGCCTCAAAAAAAAAAACCTTTGAGCACGAAAAAACACCGGGATATCACGAATAATACTTGGGGCAACCCCGGAGGTCTGACGGAGGGTGAGGGGTTGCCCCTCTCTAAGGCCACCAAAGTGATGGCTTCAAGGAGGGTACACAAACCGAAAGCACTACCTTGGGTGCTCTCGGTTTGGGGGACTCTTCCTTGGCCACCACTTGGTGGTCTTTTCCCCAACCCCGGGGAGTCCCCAGGGTAAAAAAATCAGGCCGTGGAGTTTTGGTTTGGACCAAAACCTCGCGGTGATCGGAAAACTTGGCATATAAGTGGGATTTTCATGGGTTTTCAAAACTAGTTTTCTAAAAACCTAGTTTCATGGATTCTAAAGTTACAAACCATGTTTAATTCTTTAGTTTGGATTTGATACCATGTTAGTAGACCTTGGGCTCTCTACTAAGATTTTAGAACATGCACAAATAGGAGTTAAAAAAATCTAGAGAGCTCAAGTTTACAGACTAGGAACTTTAGACTAAAGAATCGAACTTGCAACTTAAAAACTAGGAGTTTACATACAAGGTAGAGAGCAAACAACCCTTGTAGCATATTCAAGTGCTCCATTATTGTGTTGAACTCTAGCTAGGCTCTTACGATGTGTGAACAATGTTGGTGAGGATCTCCCTTGGTCATAAATGGACCAACTTGAGGAAGCCCTTCACTAGCTCCATCTTCACTTCTTACTCCAAGCAATTTATGAAGAAACTAACTACAAAAATTTGCTGGTTTTGTGGTGTTAAGGATGTAGCAAGTCACTTTAATATAATCTCATCATCTAATTTTCCTTTTGAATTCTCTTTGAATTTTGGAGGAAGAAGAAGAGATGAGCTTGAAGAAGATGAGAGTTATTATGCTAGAATAAAAACCTTAACCATTTTTCAAAATGGTTGTAAATAGTTATCATAAAATAAACTAATCTCATCCATTGGATTAATCCATCATCCAAGTGTTCACTCTCTTCTCTTCCCTCCACTTGTCACCATGTAAAGAATGGTTATGCATGTGCTACACTTTTGGCACAAGATAACTTAAAAGTGAATGAAAAGGAAAAAGGAAAAAACAATATATGTGTGTGTGTGTGTGTGTGTGTGTGTGTGTGTGTGTGTGTGTGTGTGTGTGTTACAAAACATTATATATATATGTGTGTGTGTGTGTAATTTCCATATGTATTATAAATACATGAATTGTTAGTTATATGTATGCCCTAGAGGACATTACTGTAAATGGGATGCATATTGTAGTGGATGCTTGGACATATATAGGGAGGAATTTCTTGCTCGATATGATAGTATGCTGTCTGGTTGCACTTTATCTTAACATGTTGACTTGTATAAGTGATGCTGTCTTGCTCTCACATGTTGATAAAGCCCTTAGGATGTGTACTTGACTACCAGGACTATGATGGAGATCATACTAGTGGGGCCAAGGGTAGTCCACAAGTGCACCCTATAATTGTTCCTAGTCGTGGGAGTATCAAAACAGGGCATCGATACTCCAGATTAGACTAGCGTATACGCTTCTCGACCCATATGATGGGCGATGGATGATCCCACATCCATTGGTGTTTGACATCAGAGAAGGTATACGGGTGCTCAGTGGAGACTGGGTACACTGAATGGACTCGTCGAGAACTCCTAGATGGTATTATACCTATCGTCAGATAGCAGTTCTCTGGTGACACTGGTACAGGTTAGTCTGTCGACCCGAGATCGTCATAGAGTCTCGTGTGATTCCCACTGTGCTTTGATTTCCACCATACCACGGTCAAGAGATCGTGCAAAAAGGTGGTTTTTGGGTACAGTCCAGAGTCACATGGAGGCAATGAGCGATAAGAGGGGATTCGTCTCTCCCGGTATTGGGAGTTGATGTTGCGCTATGCTCAATTGGCCATAACATGAAATCCCTGGCCAGGATTGCTGAGATTTACTGGTAGGTGTTATCAGTAGTTTCTCGAACCATTATGGACCTTGCATCGACATGAATTATCAGGCTATTAGGGTCTGACGTTATACCACCCCCAGGCTGTTGATATGCGACATATCTGACGAAGAGACCGGACTGTACGGTAGTGTTACTGACAGGCTTTTGCAGGAGTGAGAGCGGGCTAGCTTGCCGATCTTCTGATCGTTCAATACCCGGATAGCCGTTACGTCCAGCTAGTACCGCTGACGGATTGTGGGTGCTTGATGTGATCATCACCTATTGCCGGCGTATTGACAAGTCTTTAGAGTCCTACAATAGAGGTTTCACTTGCTCAGGCAAAACGAAGTAGGAGCACATATGTGATATGTGCGGGACCGAGATTAATTCGAGTATGTGATACCGAATTCTATTCTCACGATTTTTGGTGTCGATCGGTTATATGTGATATAGCCGGGTTATCGAATCAAATGTTGATTCGATAAGTCGATACTATATCGGACGGTTATATGTGATATAGCCGGGTTATCGAATCAAGTGTTGATTCGATAAGTTGATATAAATAATATTAGTCGGTCATATGAGATATAACTGAATTATTAAATCAAGAGTTGATTTAATGATTTAATGTATAATTATATATTTGATGTATTAATTTACATTAACTAATATTAGCTCACTTAAGTATTTCTTTTTCTCACATGTGCACACTTAATATATATGTGATATATATTAATTGTGTTTTATTTATGTGTCATGGTTGATGATACATGCAACATGGGTGTATGAGACTTACACCATGATAATGATAATCAAGGATTTATTTATTTGGTATAAATCAATTATTTGTTGGATAATGGTCACATGGCATGAAGCTTGTAGAAGCTTGGAGACCCATTGACTAGTCCACTAGTTTTGTCTTATAGTAGATATTTGTTAACACCAACCATTATCTAAACTCATGGTTAAGTCTCTACATGAGATATATTAGATATTTTCTCACCTATGGTTGCCATTCACTCTCACAACATTATCTCTTTTCATCTTCTTCTTCAAGCTCAAGTGCTCTCTAGCTTTTGAGCAAGTGAGAAATATTAGTGAGAAAATCAATTCTAAAGTGAGCAAAAATCCTACTTCATTATCCTCTACTAGATTAGCACTTTAGTATAGGGTGTTAGCTTCACTAATCTTTCATTAGTGAAGTAGTAGCTTGGATTAGTGTCTCCTTGACGTAGATCATCTTCGGCCTTGAAGACTTCAAGCAAGTTCATTCCTTTCTTCTTGTGAAGCCATGCTAGAGTCCGGAAGATCACTACTTGGAGCGAAGGGACTACTATATTGAGCTATTGATGTGAAGGACCGGTCTACAAAGGTTGTATTGCTCATTCACTTAGATGTCAAGATGTTAACATTGCTTATTGTTTAAAACTCTAGTTAAAGATTCTAGGTTAGGGTTCTTTAGAACGGCAAAAATTTGAAAACGGCATGGACGATGCCTCCCGAAACCTTGCTGCCGACCTAGGGAACCCTGCATGAATGAGATATAAACAAATAGTGACAAAATACTAGTAAATACATATATCCAATACATGTATTAATATATTAAATCAGCACTTGATTTAATATCCGTTCTTTCCAAAAGACCGGCTAGTATTTCCACATGTCCGATTACCGTCAGTGTATCCAATACACTAGTTTTAATTGAACCCCGGTATGCATCCAATACGCACGGCTATATCATACCGCTAGAGTCGAAAAAACATCTATGTGGGACTTTAAACACTCATTAATACGCTGGCGATGAGTTTCTGGATCCAATCCATAACATACAAGCACATCAGTGGTACTAGTTGTACGTAACGGCTACCAAGGTATCCATCGAAAGGAAGATCGACAAGCAAGCCCTTCCGAAACCTTACTGAGCCTATAAGTGACGGTCATCGTACAGTCTGGTCTGTTCATCTGAGATTATCGCATATCAGGTCTAGGGGATGGAAAATGTCATTGAAAGTTCCTAGTACCTTTGCCACTGCAACCGTGACCGATGTGGAATCGAAAAACAAAAATTTCGAGATGAACACTAGAAACTAATCTTTAGCAATCTTTCCAAACTCTAGACTTACAGCTAAATATACAAGGTTTATAGAGACTACAACTTTTGATGCATCTTCATATGCTCCAATGGTGAACTCGGACTCCTTGTCGGCTCCTTGAGATGTAGGAACAAACTTGGTGAAGACTTCCCATGCTGAAGATGATCCACCGAGAGAAACTGATCCAAGCTCCAACGGACACTCCAAGCTCGCTTGGAATGGAGTGAAGGTGATGTAGGGATTTTTTCCATTAATCTTTTTCTCTCATTTCAAAGCTCAAGAGAGCAATGAAGAAGGAGGAAAGAGGTGAGAGTTCTCCTCATGAAAAATGGCTAAGTGTTTCAAGAGAATAGAATGAGAGAATGTCTTCATATTTTTCTAACCATTTTAGAAAATGTGGCATAGCTTTTTTTGCATAAACAATTGAATCCCATCTCTATCTACATGCTCTCAACCATACCCAAACCTACCACAGTTTCTTGAATATTCACAAATGAGATGCCCTCTTTTTAGAAGGTATTCCATAACGGAATATATCCCCCGGTATACGTATCGCTACATATACGCGTATCCGTATAAAAATACGAATAGACAAAAGAGAGAAATGAATAGTGAACATAATACTAGAATATATATATATTAAAAAAATAAATATAAATTATTAAATCAAAACTTGATTTAATAATCCGGTTTAATCCTAAACCGGCTAGTATCATCAACCATCCGATTAAAATCCGTGTAGCCAGTACATGTATTTAATCGAACCCCTGCTCGTATCAATATACGGCTTCTACATTATATCGCATGAACCGGGAAAACCCTCTGTGTAGGACTCTAAACACTCGATAATACGCTGGCAGTGATTTACTCGATAAATCCAAAACTACAAACACGTCAGCGGCACTAGCGTTACGTAACGGCTACCTAGGTATATGCCGAAAGGGAGGTCGACAATCAAATCCGTCTGTACCCTACTGAGCCTGAATATGATAATCTCCGTGAAGTCCGGTCTCTTCGTCTAAGTGTATTACATACCGGGTCTAGAGGTGGATAACGTCAGACCCTTAATAACTCGATAAGTCATGCCGGAGTCAAGCTTATCACCAACCGAGTGTAGGGTGTTTTTTGTCACCACATTGAGATAAGAATGCGCGCGCTTGTCTGGCGTATTACAGATTCCCCTTACTTAGGATATGCTAGGATTTATTGATTGTGGGGATCCAAATCTCCGGCAGCCACGGACTAAGCTGTTGTTAATTACCCCTCGCCTTTGGAGCGAGGGAAATCTCCGATTGACGGGTCAAATTGGTCATGTGAACTCAATATGCAGTGTTCGTATGTGTGTGTCTTGAGAGGTTTTAGGTATATCGAGGGCCTCGTAGAGTTTACGGGGGTCCTGCTACCCGGATAGCGGGCTGGGGGCCAAGGAATCTAGTAGCCCCCTTGCGGGGTGGCACCCCGTAAGAAATTTTTTCTAACGGGGGATGTGTTTTGAGTGTAGAGCGTGTGGGAAAAGAGGGGGTGAGGAGCGTCCTTGAAAGTGTGTCTTAGCACCTCTACTAGGTTTCCACATGCATCAAGTATGCAATTTTAAAAAATCTAGAGGTCTAAGCTACACTAACCTAGAATCGAACTAGAGAATTAGGGTTTGTAAGCATGTAAACAAGTTTTACACAAAGTGAATAGAGAATACAACCTTTGTAGACCGGTCCTTCACTTCTAAAGCTCCATGTAGTAGTCCCTTAGCTTCAAGTAGTGGTCCCTAGAACTCTTCTTAGGCTCCACTTAGTAAAAAGAACGAGCTTGCTTCGTCGTCTTCGAGGCCGAAGATGATCCACCTTGAAGTTACTCTAACTCAAGCTACCTCTTCACTAATCAAGAATTAGTGAAGCAAACAACCTAATCTTATGGGCTAGATGAGAGTAGGTTGATGAAGTAGGAATTTTGCTCACTTTAGAAATCTCTTTCTCTTTTTCTTTCTTCCACTCAAGAAAACCTAGAGAGCTCTTGAGAGAAGAAGATGAACTAGGGTGAGGAAAAATATCTCAAGTGATCAAGAGAGAGAATGAACCATGGTTTAAAGATAAAAGTTAGGTGAGAAAATATCTAGAGTAAAACAAAATTAGTGGGATAAGTCATGGCTTCTACATGCTTCTACAAGCATCTAAGCCATACTCATTTCCAACTAATTTTGATTTTTCTCTTAATAAATAATCACCCAATTATCTTTAGGTCATGGTGTGGGTCTCATACACCCATTTTCTATGTATCATCTACCATGACACAATAATGTTTTATATATAAATATATATATATATATATATATGAATATATATATATATATATATCATATATATATAACATTATATATAATCAAGAGAAGAAAATCATTAGTGAGCAACAATATTAGTTAATATATAAATATATCAAATATAAATATATATCAAATTATTAAATCAACACTTGATTCAATAATCCGGTTATATCATATATAACAGACTAATATCATTTATATGTATATCAAATTATTAAATCAACACTTGATTTAATAACCCGGTCATATCATATATAACCAATAAATATTCAATACTATATTAAATCAACACTTGATTCAATAATCCGGTTAAATCATATATAACCGGCCAATATCAAATATATATATATATACATATATATACATATAACATATTATTGAATCAACACTTGATTCAACAATTCGGTTATATCACATATAACCTAACCGATATCACATATCGCAAGATTGGAATATGGTATCACATACTCATATTTAATCAAGCTCCCGCACATATCACCATATGTGCTCTACTTCGTTTCGCTTGAGCTAGAAAATCTCTGTGCGGGACTTTAAAAATTTGTCAATACGCTAGAAATAGGTAATGATCACATCAGTCACCCACAAGCCGTCAGCGGTACTAGCTGGACGTAACGGCTACACAGGTATTGAGCGAATAGAAGATCAACAAGTAAGCTTGTCAAAACTCCCGCAAAGCCTATAAGCAACACTTACCGTACAATCCGGTCTCTTCGTCTGATATGTCGCATATTAAGTCTAGGGGTGGAATCGTTAGACCCCAGTAACTTGATAAGGCATGCCGATGTGTGACCTATAACCGTTCAAGAAACTACTGATAACACTTACCAGTAAATCTCATCAGCCCTAACCAGGGACTTACTGTTATAGCCAATCGAGTATAGCGCAACATCAACTCCCTATACCGGGAGAGATGAAACCCCTCCTATTGCTCATTGCCTCCATGTGACTCGGGACTATATCCAAAATCCACCTGTTTACACGACTCCTTTGATTCGTGGTAGGGAGGAAATCAAAGCACGGTGGGAACCACACAAGACTCTATAACGATCTCGGGTCTACAGACTAACATGTACAAGTATCACCAGAGAACTGCTATTTGACGATAGGTATGGTACCAATTAGAAGTTCTCGGCGAGTCCTGTTCGGTGTTCCCATTCTCTAATGAGCACCAATAAATAATTTTTGATGTCAAACACCAATGGTTGTAGGATCAACCATCGCCCCCATACTGGGTCAAGAAAAGTACACACTAGTCTACTCTGGAATATCGATGCCCTGTCTCGATACTCCCTCGACTAGGAATGGTTAAAAGATGTGCTTGCGGACTACACAAGCCCTACTAGTATGATCTGCATTATAGTCCTGGTAGTCAAGCTAACATCCTAAGGTCTTTATCAATATGTATCAGAGAGACAGAATAATATAAGGGTACATGTTAAGATAAAGAGCAACCAGATAGCATACTATCAAGTCGAGCAAGAAAGTCCTCTCTCTCTCTCTCTCTCTATATATATATATATATATATATATATATATATATATGTACAAGCATTCACTATAATATACAATAATGGCCTCTAGGGCATACATATTACTAACAATCTCCCACTTGTACTAAAGCCAGTTGTTGTAGTATCTCATGCCCACCATCCCAAAAAGTCTCTCAAATTGCGTCTGGGGGAGGGCCTTCGTGAGTGGATCCACTATGTTGTCCTTCATGTCAACTCTTCTGACCTCGATCTTCCGGCGATCAACTATCTCCCGGATCAGGTGATACCGCCTAAGAATATGTCTGGATCGCTGATAGGACCGGGGTCCTTGGCTAAACCCACAGCTCCATTGTTATCACAATACAAAGGTATTGGATGCTCAATGGATGGAACCACACAAAGTTCAGCTATGAACTTTTTCATCTAGACAGCTTCTTTAGCAGCATCGTTGGTAGCGCTATATTCAGCCTCCATTGTTGAGTCTGCTACAGTATCTTTCTTGGAACTCTTCCAACATATCGCCCCTCCATTGAGGGTGAAGACAAAACCCAAGACCGACTCACTGTCATCCTTATCACTCTGGAAGCTCAAATCGGTAAAGGACTCCACCTAGAGTTCTCTGTTACCATACACCAAGAACATCTCTTTAGTCCTTCTCAAGTACTTATGAATGTTCTTCACAGCTGTCCAGTGATTCTCTCCAGGATCTGATTGATACCTACTTACCACACTAAGTGCGTAAGCTACATCCGGTCTGGTGCATAATATCACATACATGATTGACCCAACTGCGGGGTATCCCTTCCATGCGATCCCTCTCCAAATCTGTCTTGGGAGATATCTCTTTGGAGAGAGTGATTCCTGAACAAGCGGGTAAATTACCATGCTAAGAATCTTCCATACTAAACCTCTTTACTATGGTGTTTATGTACCTGGATTGGGACAATCCCAACATCCGCTTAGATCTATCTCTATAGATCTTAATCTCCAGGATGTAGGAGACATCACCTAGATATTTCATGAAGAACTTTTGTGATAAGAGGAGATTGACCGAGTGTAGCATAGGAACATCATTTCCTATCAAGAGTATGTCATCCACGTACAATACGAGGAAGACAACCTTACTCTCTACAACCTTCTTGTATATACAAGGTTCATCTACGTTTTTTATGAAGTCAAACTCTTTGACTGCCACATCAAAATAGATGTTCCAGCTCCGCGATGCCTGCTTTAATCCGTAGATTGATTTAAGCAGCTTGCACGCCTTTCCACTGCTCCCACTTCTGTATCATGTACACGCTCTCTTCTAAATCACCATTTAGAAAAACGGTCTTGACATCCATATGCCAAATTTCGTAGTCAGGGTATGCAGCAATGGCAAGTAGGATCCTGATGGACTTAAGTATAGTTACTGGAGAAAAGGTTTCATCATAATCGACACTAGGTCGTTGACGAAAACCTTTTGCTACAAGTCTTGCTTTGAAAGTCTCAAACTTTTCATCTACACCAAGTTTCTTCTTAAAGATCCATTTGCTCCCAATGGGTTTTACCCCTTCAGGAGCAACTTCCAAAGTCTACACTTTGTTGTTGTACGTAGATTCCATCTCAGATCGCATAGCATCCAACCATTTCACAAAGTCCCCACTCATGATGGCCTGCTCGAAACTAGTTGGGTCATCATCTTCTATGATACAATCCTCACTCCCACCGTCTACGAGAAAACCATTGTATCTCTCAGGTGGATGAAGAACCCTACTAGATCTGCGGAGTGGCTGAGGTTCGTCAGGGACTATCGAATCCTCCTGTTCTACCAAATCATCAGTTGTAGTTTATGTAGCTGGAACTTCTTCCAGTTCTACCTCTTTGCCACTAATTTCTTTCATAAGAAATTCCTTTTCCAAAAAGGTGGCTGTTTACCGCCGAATACAGAGACGAAACCGCGTATGTTCGTCTTGCCTGAATTTGGGGGCAGATGCTATTTGGTTTTATCCGTCCACCTCTCTGAAGATGCCAAGTTGATTTATGGCACCGTATATCGGAGGTTTAGACGGATGCGGCTGTTGTAGAAGACTTCGTCAGATTCCCCCTCATTTGAGGGGTTTTTGATTGTGGGGACGCTCTTCCCTGCAGGCGCAAGCCCCTGCAGTTAATTGCGGTACCGCATCGCGGTAACAACTTTCCCCTTCTCCAGATGGTCACTTCATGTCGTGTGTGTTTGTTTTATTTTTGGTTGCCCGTGGATTGTATACGGAGACTAATTTATGTTGTCGCCCATAGGGCGTGGATTAGTCCAAATCCGTATTTTCTTAGATTTGGGTTTAGGGTTGGGTTTAATGATGTGTTAGTCTCATTTGAGACTAATATCAACTTAAACATTTGTTAAGGATACGTTAGTCTAATTTTAAATTAAGATCAACTTAACAGGATCATTTAGATCCAACAAAAAAGCATTTGGGCTCTATTGTTTTAGTTTAGGGACTTTGCAGTCCAGTGGGTTTAAGGACATCGAAGTCCACGGGGTTTAAAGACATCATAGTCTATAAAGTTTTTTGGTTGTCAGGGCCCACCACCTCTCTGAAGACGTTGAAGAATTACAACGACACATATCAGAGGTGTGAAGAGATGTACCCTTGAACCAATGTCAGTTGAGGGATTTGTAGTTGGATTGATTTAAGGATCGTTAATCTCATTTGAGATTAAGATCAACTTAAATGGTTGTTAAGGATACGTTAGTCTAATTTTAGACTAAGATCTACTTAAGAAGGTCTTTAGGATCATTTAGATCCAGCGAAAGAGCATTAGGGCTCTATCGTTTTAGTTTAAGGACGTTACGGTCCAGTTTAACGACATCATAGTTTGTAAAGTTTAAGGACATCATAGTACATGGGTTTAAGGACCCCACAGTCCATGGAATGTCTGGTTGTCGGGACCTGTCACCTCTCTGAAGACGTTGAAGGATTACAACGACAAATATCGGAGGAGTGAAGAGATGTACCCTTGAACCAATATTGGTTGGGAGATCTGTAGTACAATTTGGGACTACGATCAAAGATTTATGAGCATATGGGCTCAGTTAATCTGAAGTAGAGTTCTGTGGCCACTTTGGGCTCGGCCCATTTTAGTTAAAATGTTGAACTTTTAACAATGCTGAGCATTGGTTTGGGCTCTGACAATCTTTTTGTCTTTTATTGAGTGCTGAGCACTTATCATAGCTCTGGGGCTCTATTGTTTAAAGAACAATTTATGTTCTCTCAGCGCACACGTGAGGAGCACATGGCGTGCTTGGCGCTGAGCGCCAGCCAATGAGCGCAGAGCGCTTCTTTTTAAGTAGCGTACACGTAAGGAGCACGTGGCGCTGTGTGTCAGATAATGAGTGCAAAGCGCTTCTTGTGAGTAGCGCACACGTGAGGAGCACGTGACGCGCTTGGCGCTATGCGCCAGATAATGAGCGCAGAGCGCTTCTGTGAGTAGCGCACACGTGGGGAGCACGTGGCGCGCTTGGCGCTATGCGCCAGATAATGAGCGCAAAGCGCTTCTTGTGAGTAGCGCACACGTGAGGAGCACGTGGCGCACTTGGCGCTGTGCGTTAGATAATGAGCGCAGTGAGCTTCTGGTGAAGTTTGGAGCGCTAAGGCTCTGCAGCGCTGTGCGCTAGTTTTGGAGCGCTAAGGCTCTAGATTTGGAGCGCTAATGCTCTTCTTTTAATTGGAGCGCTATAGCTCTTTTTAGGCAGTTCTACGCTCTGAGAATTAAATTCTTTCTTATAAGAGACTTTTTCTCATGGGTCTAAGAACAAAGTTCTTATTTCATAGGAGATGTTTCAATCTCTAAAGTTCTTGGTGAAAGGCTTTGCCTTTATGGATTTGTGATCCTAAGAGAATTAAATTATTCTCCCCCTTTTTTATAATGAGATATTATAATCTCTTTTGTGAAAGACAATTTGTCTTAAAGATCTATGATCTAGCATAAGAACTAAGTTCTTTTTCTGATGAGATTTTTTATCTCTCTGTTTTTACCTTGAAGAAAAGTTCTTCTTCTGCCGAGAGTTTGCTCTTCTCTCTGAAGTTTCTCAAAGCTTGTGGGGGGTTCCTCTATCTCAGACTTGAAGTCTTGGGGCCTTTAAATAGGGCAAGCTGATTTGTTAAATCAGTTGAACAGATCTTTTCTCTAATTGATTTGGGGATGTTTCCCCCGTTGGATATTTGATCCAAAGGCTTCTGATTTACAGAAAGTAATCTTCTTTCTCTTAACAAGATTGAGAAATCTTTTCTCATGCAGAATTTATTCTGCACCATTATGATTTTTAATCACCATTGGATCATTGATCCAACGGTGCTCTGGTTTACAGAGCAAAATCTTTTTGTTTGGAAAGATTCTGAAGAATGTTTTCATAACAGAATTTTATTCTGGTAACTTGATGATTTATCATCTTAGTTGGATCTTTGATCCAACAATGAGGAACATTTAGTTCTAGCGCTAGCGCACTCGTGCTCTGCACGTGGGCGGTGCTTCAGAGCGCTGGCGCACTCGTGCTCTGCACGTGAGAATGCTGGCGCTCTTGGCGCCACTGCACCCGTGCTCTGCACGTGAGCGCTGCTTAGAGTGCAGCGCTTTTAGTGCTAACGCTCATGTGCTTTGCACGTGAGCGCTGCCTCAGAGTCTTTGACTCTCAGCGCTGATGCTGCTATGAAGCACTGCTTCATTTCAAATTTTGAAATATGAACTGAGCTTTGCTCTGATTGGGGAAACAAATTCCCCCCACCGCTGCGCTCACGTGGCCCACACGCGAGTGCAGCGGTGGCAGCATCTCTGCCATTGGATCAACTTAGGAGTTGAAACGGCTCTTAGTGCCTATAAATAGGGCCTTTGGCCCTTTGAGATGATCTCTGTTCATCTTCTTACTTTTTTCTGAGAATTATTTCTCCTTCAGAGCATAACTCTTTGTCTTAAGAATTTTCTTAGGGACAGAACTCTGTCAAAAATTTAGGTAAAGATTAAATCTTTCTAAGGTTTCACCCATTAACAGAGCTTTGCTCTTTTCAAATCATATAGATTTTTAGGGTTTCTCAATAGAGCTTTGCTCTTCATAGATCTAAAGAGATCTTTCTTAGGGTTTCTTAACCCATTAACAGAGCTTTGCTCTTTTCAAATCATATAGATTTGTTAATCTTTCATGAAAACTCTTAGAGTTTGTTCATAGATCTTGAAGATCTAGGAATTTTTGATTCATTAAAAAGCTTTGCTTAAATTTTCTGATGGGTTATTTCATCATTTTACAGAGCATAGCTCTTCAAGATTTTTCTTGAAGAATTTTATTCCTTTCATCATCAGAGCTGACAGATGTCACTCTGTTGTAGGGCGCTGCTCTCAATAGGAGATTTACTCCTTGGCCCGAGGGGCCCTCATTAAATGAGAATCCTTTGAGGATTTCCTCATTTAATGACAGTCTTATCAAATGATGAAACTATTTTATTAATGATGAGTTATCATTTAGATTATATGGGTCCCCCCGGGTCCCTTTCTACTGCATTGCAGTGCAGTACGAATTTAAAGTACCCAGTGCCAGAACTTGACTTGTAGCATTGACAGCTAACTTTGTTCTATTTCGTGCAGGTACCATGTCTTTCGATACTTCGTTTCTCTTTGTCCGTTCAGAAAGCGGGTTCCCTGCAGCGCTAGTAGACTGAGAAGTTTTCGCACTGATCAAGGATCATGACCCAGAGCGGAAGAATCTCCATTTATGGGGAACAAGGTACAACCAGATCATCATGGGTTGGCGTAGCTTCTTTTGCGCAACACCTTCAGAGCCCATTTCGGCGATTCATTATGCTGACGTACCCCCGGTGAACTATGCTGTGGAGGTGGTTAATTTGACTTTAGAGGGTTGCCTTCATCACTCTATGGCTGCAATACCTATACAACCGCCGATGGCTTTGGACATTCTAGGGCCACTGCTACAAATAAGGGTTGCCCCTATGGATATATACGTAGGGGCGAAAAAATACCCCGTAGGTGCAAAGGCCGCAGGTGCAAGTTGAGGCCCTGAACTTGCCCCTACGGGCAATTTCTTGCCCCTACGGATTACTGTGTAGGTCCAATTGCCCCTACGGACTAAGCCGTAGGGTACAAAAATTTATATTATTTACGGTTTTTTTAATATATTAAGTGTACCTACGGATATGTCCGTAGGTCGAAGTTATACCCCCTACGGATATATACGTAGGTACTTATCCGTAGGGGCAAAATATCAGGAATCCTGACATTTTGCCCCTACGGATAGATCCGTAGGGGAGAGGCAGTGGCCCCTACGGATATGTCCGTAGGGGCACTCCCAACCCCCTGGTACTGAGATCAAGGGGGAAATATCAGTTACTGCTGATATTTTGCCCCTACGGATATCTCCGTAGGGGCAACATGTGTACCTACGGATTAATCCGTAGGTACATATTATCTCTATTTTTTTTTTAAAAATGGGTTGCTTGATTTTTTCCCGCCCTGTGCACAATAATATATACATCAATCAAATATAAAAATAATCATCACACAACATATATCGCAGTATTCATAATCACATCTCACGCATATAATATACAAAAGAAATCCAAAAACTGAATATGATATAAATATAAACCAATATCGATATCGTTTCAAAATGTAGTACAATGTGTATGATATAAATAAACACATGTTTTAAAAAATAAGAACCAAAAAGCTACCCTAGTTCGGTCCAGCTCCACCTCTGAATAACGATAGAATAACGCGCGCCTGCTCCTCGGTCAATAAAGTCTGCAATTCGGCGCGAGCGGGAGTCTGAGCGGCCTGTGGAGCTGGCGATGTGGTCTGCGCAGCCGCCGTCGAGGTAGTCGCTTGCGGAGCTGCGGCTGCGGGAGTTTGAGTGCGCGGTGGAGCTGTCTGTGGAAGCGCAGCCGATGTAGTGGCTTGCGGAGCCGCAGCCGAAGGAGATGCATGTGGAGGCTCGGCCGATATACCCTGTCGCGTTTGGACCTAACGTGTGTAATAAGCGTGTAAGAACTGTGTATTATTCGAATTCGTATCATTATTAAGTTATTTCGAAACCCCGTTTGGATATCTAGTTTGTTGTTTATTTTAATTACATCTGTATGTATGATTAATCAAACTTAAGTCTAAAACCAAATAAGCTCAAGCTACGTACTAATTATGGATATGTTGATATCTATATAATATAACATGATATTTTACTATAAAGCAGTATACATACCAGCATCTCCTTCAACTCCTGAACGGTGGCCCTCAAGCTCTCCAGTTCCTGATGGACACGTCGGTCACCGGAGACGGAGGAAGTAACCGCCGGGGTGGAGTCCAACCTCATATGGGCCCTGCTAGGGCCCAGTCCCCGGCCTCTCTCCCAACCTCCGTGGTGCCCTCCGTGTGCGGCGTCCAGAACTGGGGTCAGCAGCCTCGGATCGCTCTGTCCGGTAAAATCGATCCCCAAGGCCTGGGCCTGCTCAACCACCCGCTCCTACACCCACATTAAGCAGTAAAGTATAAGTATAAGATTTAAACTTGAACCTTCCAAAACTAAAATTTCAAATTTGGGCAGAAAAAATATTAACACTTACGCAGTACTTCTGGGTAGCGACGTCGGGATATCGAACCTCGCCCGTGGCGGGATCTGTCGAGGTGCCGTGGACGGCAAGATATGCGGACAGCATGCTCGGTGTATCACCTGACGCCACGGTCCGAGATGTCTGCAATATTAGAAAGTAACTCTTAATATTAGAAATATTAGAAAATAACTCTTAATATTGCAGAATATCAAAAACGTCGGTCTATTGTAATTTACCGATAACTCCATGGCTCGAGTAATGTTCCTCGAGCCACCTGTGTAAGTGGGGCGACCCCTCTTCGCCGACTTCCTGTTCTCTGTATTCTGAGCGGCCTGTTTCTGCATAACGCATTAACATTTAGTTTTCTAATTAAGAAACACAAAGAAATAAATTATATCATAAATAATGAATTACATTTAAAATACATACCTGTTTGCGTTGGGAGTCGAAATAAGCGCACAATAGAGGCCATGTCTCTACGTCGACTCTCGCAAACGCCGGAGTAGATAGGAGGTCCGCTCTCTCTGCCTTGGGGGTCGCCATCCACAGGGAGTAGCAGTCGGCCTTCAGCTCATTCCTGTTGTATCGGATCTTGGCGTGCATGTTCTTCATTAGGCCATTGTACAGAGCATGAAGGTCGAGCACCCTCCCCGGGTGATCAGGGTCGGCTACAGGCTGAAAATCGTAATCCAACTGAAAATACAAAAAAATATTGTTATTAGATTGCAAGTGTTAATAATAAATATATTGGATAGATCAAATGAAAATATATATTAATACATACCCGAGCCTGATCAAAGAAGAGGGCGAATGAGCGCTGGTGCTGCTCGCCCCACTCAACGTGAAGTGGATAGTTCTTCACGAGCCGGCTCTCGTCCCCCAAATACCGGCCGAATCTCTCGGCATGAGGACCGGTATAGCGATAGTCAAGGGTAAAAAAAAGGGGGAATGCTGCCTCCCCCCTAGCTCTGTCAGGCCTCAGCCTATGGGACTGATTCGGGCCTCGAGTCCCCTTCTGGGGATGGGGAGGCCCTGCATCTGCACGAAATATCAAGACAATCAATAATAAGAAAAAGTTGTATTAAGAAATCAAGGTTAAACGAAAATTCAAGTGTGATATATACCTCCGGTGACTATCGCACGAGCCTGGGCCCGGGCAGCAGCACGAGCGGGACGATAGTTCCTCCGGTGAGGAACAACCGGGGTCCCGGATGCGGACGCATCCCCTCCAACTAGAAAATAAACATCGACGCTAAATTTCCATGAAGTTCATATTTATTCTATAGAGCATATGTAAAATGAGTAAATATTTTAAATTTATTCATACTAACCTGCAGACGATGCGGAGGGTATGGAAGCGGCAGGAGTGGCCCCTGCGGAAGGTGTGGATGCACCACCTATAATTAGACAATTAAAAATAGATTATATAAGTAATTGCAAAAAGAATGTGTAGATCAATAATACAACGTTCTAAATCAATATGCATGCACTATAGGATATATAAACATACCCGCAGGTGCGGTGGTGTCACCACCTACAGCTAGACAATAATAAAAATTGCTAAGTAAGAGCAAAAGGAATGTGTGTATTTATGATATAGCATTCTAAATCAATATACATACACTATATGATATATAAACATACCTGGAGGAGCGGGGGTGGCCTCTGTCCCAGATGTGGACGCATCACCAACAACTAGACAATCAAACATTGACAATATAAGTAATTTTGACATAAACAGGCATGAATATCTGTAATATTACATTCAAAATGGATATGCGTGCAGTATACCTGGAGATGTGGCAAAATCCACAAGGAAGGAGGCATCCGGAGGGGTCTCCGATCTGGGTGCAAGACTGGCCCTCTGAAGCTCCCCACGGAGCTCTCCGGGTGGCAGAACCGCTCTGCCTCTGCCTCTGCCACGGCTGGAGCTCCTGCCGCCCCTCGCTGCTCCCGACATCGTCATCAAATCTAGATAAACGGTTCGTGGACGCATTAGACAATCATTAAAAGTATTGACTATATATGTATAGAGCGTAAAATGTGAAGTAATAATATAACATTACTGATAACCTTTTACGTTTCGTGGGCGCATCATACATATCTACTTGGATTTCATCGTCGATGTCATTTCTAACCCACGTAACTTCATGATCGGTCGAAGACAACCCGTCTTTCGAAACAGACGGTCGGAGCACTTTAAGTCTTCTCTCTTCTTCGTCCTCATCGATGTCCTCGTATTCCGGGACATCGTAGACATCTCTGGGTTTCCATTGGCATACAACACTCCACCCCGGATGCTTCAAACACTGTGAATAGTATACTTGGAACGCTTGGTTCGGAAAGATAAACGGATCGTCCTGACCGTAAAATCGAAGTGTGTTCACACTGGTCAATCCATATTCATCTTTCCAAGTCCCAAGACTGCTTCTCCACCTGTCCGTATCGGTTCGCGGATCGTACCAAGTACACTGGAATATATAAAAGAATTCTGATTGTCCGGGATAGTGGATGCCGAGTATACAATTTAAGTACCCATAGTAAATCACACCGTCCGATCCTACCGTCGCAATCCCACTATTCTGAGTGGTTCTAGATGTTTCTATGTCCTTAACTTCGAATTTGTAGCCAAGGACACCAAATCCTTTGTAATATGCAACCTCCATACTAGGAAATTGAGCTAAACATCTTGAATCACTCTCAAATGATGCTGACAAGTTCGGATCGTGGATCTAACAAAACAAATTTTACGACAAATACATAACGATACAAGTTTAGATTAAAACTAATAGCAATAAAATGTAATTCGAATAACTTACATGCTCTGTGACCCAATCACAAAAATTATCCTGATGGTATTTTTCCAAACGTTCTTCGTTCCAATCAGGATGCCCCTCACGTACCTCGTTAAAATGAGTTCTGTTTTCGACAAATAATTGTGACATTAATATTATGTCATTTCATACACACACAAACACAGATATAACAATTAATCCAAAAGAACTTACTCTCTAATTTGTTCAAGACATGCGCAATTAAGCAAGATAAACCGGTATATCTTGTTGATAAACATAGTGTCTACCCTCTTATACTCGGCTTTACCATATGGCCCGTCTTGAATTCTTCGTGGTCTGTTAAGCCTTGTCTTAATGTTCTCGTTCAGATAGCGGGAACAAAATATGGTTTCTTCATCAAGAAGATAACCTTGCATGATAGAACCCTCTGGTCGATTTTTATTGCGTATATACTTCTTAAGAGTGTAAAGGTACCTAATGAGAATATGTTGAATAAATAAATACGAGCATACAGGACAACAATAAATTTATAAATTGCGCGAAACGAAAAATTACACGTACCTCTCGACGGGATACATCCATCGATATTGTACCGGTGATTGGAGTGATTTAGCGTGCTTGCGCTTTCTAAAAGATAGATCAAAAATATTTGTAACCGCAATCAAGAACGGCGTCGCTTTGTAGCTAGCCGGTGAGTACGGGTCGGTCCACAGGGATGTTGTGAATCTCCGATTCGTTCTTACGAGTTAATTCCAAAGGGTGTTCGGAGTTGTTATTAAATCTAAAAATCTAATTAACCTAGGGCAATTATCTAGATCTACTCTTGCTAGGGCTAGGTTTAGGGATGGTTTGGAAATGCAATTAAATCTCACCACTTTCAATACCCGAATGAAGATCTATGAGGAGTTATGGTAATTATCAATAAAGTGGATTAGATCCGTTCGGGAAGGTGTTCCTTCCTCTAGGTTCTTATCCTTCCTTTAGAGATCCTTACCCTAACCTCCATGGAAAACATCACACCCGGGCCTTTATACTACGGTATCACCGCTATCTCGAGGGATAGAGTGCCGTAGGGAGCGGTATGTGCATGTATGCATGGAGTCCTATTGTAAATATTTGGTGGGTAAGAAAGGGATGAGAGATCTCATCTCTCAAAATCCTTCCCAAAAGCTAAACCCTAAACAAGTTCCTAGGGCATGAAATTAAATCTACCTAGGGCAAGGAATTTAAATCTACACTAAGGCAAGGAATTAAATCACTTACAGATGCATCCCTCCAATCATCCATGCAGGTTTGTCAGATCTGAATTTCTGAATGGAGAAGAAACACCGATGCTCTCCAAAAGAGTTCTAAAATTTATTATTCAAAAGGAGGCATAAGAAATTACAAGGATTTGGGTTCTATTTATAGGAGATAGAAACCCTAGGTTACATTTTGATCCGCATGTCTAAATTTACAAAAATAGCCCTAGGTCAACTAGTCAAATCCTCAAATGAATTTTGGTAAAATAAAATCTTCCTTTTGTCTTCTTCTGGCCGCGGAACCGCGGCAATGGTGGGCTTGGGCCGCGGTTCCGCGACCCTTTAGTAAGTTCAGATGATTATTTCTTCTGGGCTGCTTCAGTGTCTTTTAGGCTTTTTATTTCTTTATTGTTTTCTCCATTTGGGCTTCTGCATTGGTTCAAAATCTTCAGTGAACAATTTGCAATGGCTTTTTAACCGTTTGCCTTATATTCTTGGACCTTGCGTTGCCTTGTACATTGTGAACTGTTCCTTCGTCTAGGCTTGACTAAGATCCTCCTATTTGTTGGTTAAAATCCACTTTTGCATCGTCTTTTCATCGTTTTCACTGTTTTCTGTCCAAGAACCTGTAATCTGAAATATGTAGCAGACATGCGTCAAAAGCACCTGTTTATTTATAAAACGAATAAGAATGGGGAATATAATAATGCAATATTATGGTGTGAACAAATACCCCCAAACTTATCTTTTGCTCGTCCTCGAGCAAACTTATTTTTTATTCTCGATAAAAATCTAACCTAGCCGCACTTTCGCAGGGAAACGCGATTGCACTGAGCTCGTGCAACAAGCCGTTAAACCTCTAGGTGTCCCTAGTAGGAGGAGTGTTGTCTCCTGAGGGTTTTCAGCGGATTACACCCACAAAATCCTATCAATTTGGCTTTTCGACTTTAATTCTCCAATTAGGGTTTTTAACAAGGAATTCTATTATCATTGACTCGTAAATTGTCCACCCACATTCTTCACACTTTCTCATTATTTAACTTAAGATTATATATATCCTATAGACTTACTTAGCTTTCAGCATCTCTTAAATTTTCCTTCTAGGATTCCATCTCGACTTAGGAATTTCTATCAACTCTATTAAAGATATAAGTTCTATTTTTCATTCCTCTCTCTTATCTAAATTCCAATCACATATCCCTACGTGTGTGTATAGATCACCCCTACACTTGGAAATTCAAATCAAGCAATCATACCCTTGTCCGTTGTCCAAAGTACTAATTAGTTGGTGAATTTTTAATTGAATTTGCTTACACATCCTTCATGCGACCATTAATACTTCTTGAGGTACTAACGACCGATTACAAGATGCGTTTGCACTTTAAAGCGTAATTCCTAGTGTTGCAACACCCAAGGCTTTAGCAGTGACTCCCAAACCAGTTGGTCTAAGGCACTAGGTGATGAAGCACCCTCGCTAAATATATTTCTATTTTTGCAGTCTTAAGTAATCACAAAAACCAGTGTTCATTTTTTTCTTTTCTTTATTCACTCTTTTTTCTTTATTTTTTTCGTACTAAGGACTTTAGACAAGAGCATTTCAAGGTCTCTTCTACTAATCCAAGTTTCAAGGTGCGTGATTGTGCATTTTGTAGGGTATACGTTTTCAGAATCTAGACTTAAGCTAGGAATTATTTTTCAAACTTATACTCTAATAAGAACATCAATACTCTTCCCTCATTTCGACTTAGCCCAAGAAGTGAACCCAAAATTTGCCTATTTCTAAATAATCTACAAAGACATATACTTTCTACCGTTAAACTCTAAAGAAGGTTATTTTTAGGGTTTTTAATTTACTAAGTCTAAGATCTAGTTGTTCCTAACCAGTTAACCCATTCATCAAACTCAAGTCAATTAGCCAAAATTGAATACAATAATTTTTATAATTTTTGAATTTTTTCAATTTTTATGGGTTTTTAAATAAGTATGCAAATGCAAAAATATGTACAAATGAATGCGAAGGAAAAAGACGTACCGAGCATACCCCCAAACTTGAACTTGACAGTGTCCTCACTGTCATACTAAACCAAGAGGGTCAAAATGTCGGCACTCCCCTGTTTATTTATTTACAATTTTTTATATATTTTTTAATGTTTTGAAAATTTTTTTTATTTATTTTTTTTTAGAAAAAGAAAACAAAAATATATATACATATATACAAAAAGGTTCCCCCCAAACTTAAGCTTGGCCTTACACAAGCCAAAGGTTAGCACCAACCATTCAAAAATCTTATCGTGGAAATAGTATAGTTGGTGCAAGAAAATGAGAAGCACGCGAGACCGTGTGGAAAGAAGAATGGTAGAATATGGTCTCGGTGGGGGAGAAGAATGGCGAAAAGAAGAAGGAAGTGGAGTACGATCTTGAAGGTGTAAATTGAGTGAATAAATTAGCGCAATATGTGATGACCGATAGGTTATAAGCGATTGCGCTAACCTATCTACTCGTCGAGAAATGGGATCAAATCCCTCAAGATTCGCAAGAAAACATGGGTACGCCGAACTTGGTATAGGAGATGAAAGCGTAACGGTCACTTGCACGGTCGGAACAATAGGAAGGATGGAAGGAAGTGAGTGAGGAAGGGTATCAGTTAAGGATTTAGGAGGATGTATTGGAAAATTCGACACATCAAACGAAAATGGTTCAACCTCAATAAATCCTCAGTACAATCCTCATAATTCTCCTCAATATTTTCCTCAAAAATTTGCTCATCCATGCCAATATCATCAAAATCAAGACGCATATGAGGTTCGGGAGAAATATTTAATAACTCAGGATGATGATTTGAACATAAAATTTCAAGCAAATCGACAGGTTCATCATCCGAAATATTCCCGGCGTCTATATCCTCAATCAAGTGAAAATCAATTTCTTTAGACACCTCATCAAAAGCATGGATATCTATCAATTTAGGTTCTAGAGTGGAGGTGTAAAGATCGAAAGGATTAAGTGCGGTTTCACTCGAAAGGGGTTCTTCACAATTTGGCAAATCAAACACTACAAAATCACACAACTCATTTTTATTTTCAACAGGTGAACTATTTAGGGCAATCGATGGAAAACAGGAGTTGTGGGCTTCAATTGGGTAAGGGTAGGTTCGATTTGAAAATCCTCTCTCATTCTCATCTTGTCCAACTGCCGCCTCATACATTGAAAAATTTGGAGCTAGCGGGACACTAGCTACCGGTTCACTAGGTTGCATAAGGACGGCCACGGATGCTTCCACATTCCTAACCATTTTGTTTGTTGCTGCGATATACTCCTCCAACGCCTCTTCCAAACTAGACTTTGGTGGTAAGGGGGTTTCGGTAAAAGATTCGAAATCGTGTGGATATGCAAAACTCCCTATTGGCTGTGTAGAATCAATGTCTAGTGAATGTGGTAAGGTCGGGTAGGACTGGTAGGAAGTGGGTGGTAGGACAGGGGTAGGGTCTACATGTGGATAAAAATGTGAATAATCTTGTGGATCCCTAGAACTAGATGTGTGGAGAGGGGTGAAAGATCGGCTGCGAGATTGAGCAATGTGCTCAGCAATGGACATCGGCCTAGGAGTGTCAGAAGGACTCGAAAGAGTGGTATCAACATATGGAAGTGGTGAAGGTTGACTTGGTTGACACAAAGTGGGTTGAAAAGTCAAACTGTTTCTCCTAGACTCCTCTATGTGATCTTTCAAAGATTTTTTAGGTATGGAAGGATCGTCTTTAAATTGACCGAACACATTGACATATGACGCAAAATTAGGTTCGGGATACCAAAGTTCGGCTAATGATTTATTATGTGGGGTACCCATGTTAGAAGAAGAAAGGTGACAAGAAGGAAGGTTGGGTGGTGCAAGGATTTATTTGGGGCTAAAAAATTTTGCAAGTTCTATAAAATATTTGTCCTTTTTATTTTCATTTTTCATTGATTTTTTTTTCTTTCTCTTTATTTGGAAAAATTTTGTTGCAAAAAGATTTTAGAGAAAAGATATGCAACAACAAAATATTTTATAGAAAAGATATGCAACAACAAATATTACTTGCAATTGGTTATTATTTGAAGCATATCACAAGAATCTTTATTTGGAAAAAATTGTTGCAAAAAGATATTCGAGAAAAGATATGCAACAAAAAAGATTACTTGCAATCAATTTTAATTTTGAGCGGGGCCCAAAAATCCTGCACAAGACTCGTTATATGGAAGAGAATATATTTTTAAAGCACACAAAATCTTGCAAGCATTATTCAGAAAATATATTAAAATTTGCTGAGGAGAAATAACAGAGAGCTTACAATGCAAATTTCGTAGGATGATCTCACCAAAAGAGCGCGGTTCCGCGGTATAAACGCGTTATTGCCGCGTTTTCGCGGCAGTCTAATCGGCACGAATACCCAAAAAAAATTTGACGCTCTGATTCCACTAGAAGGCCGCGGTTCCGCGGCCTAAGGTGGGTTTTGGCCGCGGAATCGCGGCGGGTTGGGGGAATTGGGTCTCCAAAAAAAATTTTCACTGTTCTGTTATTTGATTCCCCTTCTGTTTCGATCTTCTGATTTCTGTTTCGCCTTCTGGAAATTTCCAGATCGTCTTTGTAAATCCTGCAAAATTAAAACAACAAAGTATCCGTTCCAAAAATAACAAAATATATATATTTTTATATTTTTTTTGGATTTTTTAGATTTTTATGAATTTTTAAATTTTAGATTAACCCGAAATCGCGAAAAGAAAATTCTACGCCATCCCCGGCAACGGCGCCATTTGATTGGAGTGATTTAGCGTGCTTGCGCTTTCTAAAAGATAGATCAAAAATATTTTTAACCGCAATCAAGAACGGCGTCGCTTTGCAGCTAGCCGGTGAGTACGGGTCGGTCCACAGGGATGTTGTGAATCTCTGATTCGTTCTTACGAGTTAATTCCGAAGGGTGTTCGGAGTTGTTATTAAATCTAAAAATCTAATTAACCTAGGGCAATTATTTAGATCTACTCTTGCTAGGGCTAGGTTTAGGGATGGTTTGGAAATGCAATTAAATCTCACCACTTTCAATACCCGAATGAAGATCTATGAGGAGCTATGGTAATTATCAATAAAGTGGATTAGATCCGTTCGGGAAGATGTTCCTTCCTCTAGGTTCTTATCCTTCCTTTAGAGATCCTTACCCTAACCTCCATGGAAAACATCACACCCGGGCCTTTATACTACGGTATCACCGCTATCTCGAGGAAGAGAGTGCCGTAGGGAGCGGTATGTGCATGTATGCATGGAGTCCTATTGTAAATATTTGGTGGGTAAGAAAGGGATGAGAGATCTCATCTCTCAAAATCCTTCCCAAAAGCTAAACCCTAAACAAGTTCCTAGGGCATGAAATTAAATCTACCTAGGGCAAGGAATTTAAATCTACACTAAGGCAAGGAATTAAATCACTTACAGATGCATCCCTCCAATCATCCATGCAGGTTTGTCAGATCTGAATTTCTGAATGGAGAAGAAACACCGATGCTCTCCAAAAGAGTTCTAAAATTTATTATTCAAAAGGAGGCATAAGAAATTACAAGGATTTGGGTTCTATTTATAGGAGATAGAAACCCTAGGTTACATTTTGATCCGCATGTCTAAATTTACAAAAATAGCCCTAGGTCAACTAGTCAAATCCTCAAATGAATTTTGGTAAAATAAAATCTTCCTTTTGTCTTCTTCTGGCCGCGGAACCGCGGCAATGGTGGGCTTGGGCCGCGGTTCCGCGGCCCTTTAGTAAGTTCAGATGATTATTTCTTCTGGGCTGCTTCAGTGTCTTTTAGGCTTTTTATTTCTTTATTGTTTTCTCCATTTGGGCTTCTGCATTGGTTCAAAATCTTCAGTGAACAATTTGCAATGGCTTTTTAACCGTTTGCCTTGTATTCTTGGACCTTGCGTTGCCTTGTACATTGTGAACTGTTCCTTCGTCTAGGCTTGACTAAGATCCTCCTATTTGTTGGTTAAAGTCCACTTTTGCATCGTCTTTTCATCGTTTTCACTGTTTTCTATCCAAGAACCTGTAACCTGAAATATATAGCAGACATGCGTCAAAAGCACCTGTTTATTTATAAAACGAATAAGAATGGGGAATATAATAATGCAATATTATGGTGTGAACAACCGGTCCGGCTAGCTTCGCCTCAGTTGCAAGATGAACTGTCAAGTGTATTATGATATCGAAGAATGACGGTGGGAAAATACGATCAAACTTGCAAAGTATCAACGCAATAGAATTTTCTAGTTTATCCAGCGTCGCAAGCTCCAGTGTTTTAGCACACAACTCCCTGAAAAAACAACATAGGTCGTTGATTACTAGACCAACCGAGTCGGGGAGAGAAGTCCTGAGGGCTAATGGAAGAAGGTACTCCACGATAACATGGTGATCATGACTTTTCAGCCCATCGATCTTGCCCTTCACAATTTTTATTTTCTTACTGAATGATCCTGAGAAACCTGTGGGGACTTTCAAATCATGCAACACCTGCAGAAATCTTTTCTTCTCCGGTTGTGACATATGATAAACGGCATTGGGAAGTACAAACTTGCCCGGTTTACCCGCTACCGGTTTAGGGTGCAGTTCACTTCTTATTCCCCACTCTTGTAGATCCATCCGAGCATTCATGTTGTCTTTCGATTTCCCGTCTTTACACAGAAGCAAGTTAAGTATGTGCTCTGATACTCCCTTCTCTATATGCATGACGTCCAGACAATGACGCACTGAATTTGTAGACCAGTACGGAAGCTCGAAGAAAATGCTTAACTTGTTCCAATATTGTGCTTTGACCTGTTTCGTCGGATCCATCCCGAAGGTCACGTTATTGTGATGGAAATAAATTTCTGTCTCCTGCCGTATTACCGAATTCTTCTTCTTCTCCTGCCGCATTATCGTGTTCTCCTTCTTCTTCTACCGCAGTACTGCATTCTTCTCCTTCCCCGTGATATTTCCAAGTTGAATAAAGTCTAATAAACCCATGTTTTACAATATGAAGCTCTGCCAATTCTACCTTCTGCCAGTACTTATTGCCACATCTATCGCACGTACAGAGAATCTTCTCTATTATGATCTTATTATGTGCGCGTGCAAATTCAAGGAAAGCAGCAACTCCTGCGACAAACTTAGGTTGCATACGTTGTTTCCAATCCACATACATCCAGTCCTTAACTCTGACGTACTCATGGGCCATGTTAGACTGAATAACCTATAAATTATAGGTTATGCTGACTATATTGAGAAATATAAGAACGGGATAGTTACTGACAAAGGAGAAAATCCGTGTATATGCTTTGTGTGTGCGTTTGTCGTTGAAAAGAATAAATTATCGCACGTATGTTAACCGATAGACGGGGACTAAGTGGCGCTTTTAGTTTCATATATGAGTATCGATGGGAATATGAAGGTTTCATATTATCATATATTGGTTTTAACCCGAACATCTCGAATCGCTCTATAATTATGCGTTTGTATGTATGTGTTCCGGCTGTCGGGGGTAGGCTTCTATCCCATTAAGAATGTATAGAGCGAACGCCCATCACTTGTGCTTTCAACCGTTTCGAGTAAATTTCGGCAGCACCTCCCCGCTGTTCTCCGAGTACACTGTAATAGAATAGATAATCATTTCAAAGCTGTGAAACAACGTTGAAATGAACATCTAATCTATCTTTGTACACGGAGAACCAGCGGAAAGGTACCGACGAAATATCTCGAAACGGATGAAAACACAAGTGAATGAAGGCGTTTGCTTTATACATTCTTAACTTGTCCACACGAGACAAATCTATGGGTTACCATACGATTGAATTTTCTCGTCGCGTAGACTATACGACGGTTGTTAGTATCGAGCTATACTGTCCGATATTTAACAACCTTCGTATAGTTCTAGGTCACGACGAGCATCGCACGTATGTTAGACGGGGACTAAGTGGCGCTTTTAGTTTCATATATGAGTATCGATGGGAATATGAAGGTTTCATATTATCATCGAGTATCATATATTGGTTTTAACCCGAACATCTCGAATCGCTCTCTAATTATGCGTTTGTTGTGTATTCTTGTTGTATGTGTGTGTTCCAGCTGTCGGGGGTAGGCTTCTATCCCATTAAGAATGTATAGAGCGAACGTCCATCACTTGTGCTTTCAACCGTTTCGAGTAAATTTCGGCAGCACCTCCCCGCTGTTCTCCGAGTACACTGTAATAGAATAGATAATCATTTCAAAGCTGTGAAACAACGTTGAAATGAACATCTAATCTATCTTTGTACACGGAGAACCAGCGGAAAGGTACCGACGAAATATCTCGAAACGGATGAAAACACAAGTGAATGAAGACGTTTGCTTTATACATTCTTAACTTGTCCACACGGGACAAATCTATGGGTTACCATACGATTGAATTTTCTCGTCGCGTAGACTATATGACGGTTGTTAGTATCGAGCTATACTGTCCGATATTTAACAACCTTCATATAGTTCTAGGTCACGACGAGCATCGCACGTATGTTAACCGATAGACGGGGACTAAGTGGCGCTTTTAGTTTCATATATGAGTATCGATGGGAATATGAAGGTTTCATATTATCATCGAGTATCATATATTGGTTTTAACCCGAACATCTCGAATCGCTCTCTAATTATGCGTTTGTTGTGTATTCTTGTTGTATATGTGTGTTCCGGCTGTCGGGGGTAGGCTTCTATCCCATTAAGAATGTATAGAGCGAACGTCCATCACTTGTGCTTTCAACCGTTTCGAGTAAATTTCGGCAGCACCTCCCCGCTGTTCTCCGAGTACACTGTAATAGAATAGATAATCATTTCAAAGCTGTGAAACAACGTTGAAATGAACATCTAATCTATCTTTGTACACGGAGAACCAGCGGAAAGGTACCGACGAAATATCTCGAAACGGATGAAAACACAAGTGAATGAAGGCGTTTGCTTTATACATTCTTAATTTGTCCACACGGGACAAATCTATGGGTTACCATACGATTGAATTTTCTCGTCACGTAGACTATACGACGGTTGTTAGTATCGAGCTATACTGTCTGATATTTAACAACCTTTGTATAGTTCTAGGTCACGACGAGCATCGCACGTATGTTAACCGATAGACGGGGACTAAGTGGCGCTTTTAGTTTCATATATGAGTATCGATGGGAATATGAAGGTTTCATATTATCATCGAGTATCATATATTGGTTTCATATTATTTATAGTTTACTTTATTTTATTTAATATTTATAATTAAATATATTGATAAATAATATTTGCAACAGAGAATCAAATTACCGAAATGCCCCATTTCATCTCCAAAGCTATTTATTTCCCCCAAAACCCCTCCAAAATCCCAAAAGAACCTTATCTATCTATATCAAAAAATTGAAGCAGCAAGCAGTGCCATTTCCTTCTCTTCTCCCCAAACCCAGCTCGCCTTCAATCTCTCCAACTCATCCTAACCCCAACCCAGCCCCGGCCGAACCCCAACCCAACACCAAACCCTAACCCGGCCTAACCCTAACCCCAACCCAGCCCCAGCCGAACCCCAACCCCAACACCAAACCCCAACCGAACCCTAACCCTAACCCTAACCCTAACCCCAACACCAATCGTCGAACCCCAACCGCCGATCGAACCCGTACCCTAACCCTAATCCTAACCCTAACCACAACCGATACCTAATCCTAACCCTCATCGATCGCTACCCTAACATCATTATAATAATGTTTAACTAATTACCTGTAGGCGACGACGGAGACGCAATCGGCGACGACGAGGGCGGTGGCGACAACGAGAACGGAGCACGGTGGCGACCACGAGATCACTGCGCAGGCGTGGCGACGACGATTCGGCTTGGATTCGGCGACGACGAGATCACTGCAGCGCGGCGGCGACGACGATCTCGATTTGGGAAAATTTGGTTTCGCGCGATAATAAGAAAAAGAAATAATCAGCGTAGGGATCGACCTCTTAAATCCCTATTTATATGCCCCTACGGATATACCCGTAGGTGCTTGGTTTGCGGCTCCGTAGGGGCAAACAACACTTTAAGATTTAATAAATTTTAAATAAATATTGAAGGACCGTAGGGGCAACCGTTTTGCCCTACGGATTAATCCGTAGGGCCAAACTTTAACTGCCCCTACGGATGTTATTATCCGTAAGGGAAACCCCTTATTTTACTAGTGGGCGGGGTATATGCCAGGGCGAGTCGCGCCCTTGGGGACAGCCATACAACATAGGCTTGACTCCCCGTCACTCAGCTGAATATCTGCAGTAGGCCCGATACATCTTATTGGCAAAGAAGTCAGAGCTGCTGAGGCTCGGGTTATACCCCGCGATCTATGCTTCTCTGTTCCAGTATTCCACACCTCCAACATGCTGGGTCAAAGCCTTTTTGGAACAATGGAATGCTTCAACTCACACCTTCCTTATGCAAGATCAGGAAGTTTCCATCTCTTTGGAGGAGTTTGCGGATATCTCCGGCTTGCCTGTCAGAGGGGAGCATTGTAACAATCCTAACTTTCTGTACTAACTTTCTGTACAATTTTTTCAAAAATACAGAAATGGGTATTTTTGCCTGAGCACAAGTTATAAATTTGTTTTGCTTTTTAATAGAAAGCAAGAGCTTGTAGGTCATTGGTAAGACCTTGCACTGCTGAACAAAGCCACAAGAGTTCAAATCCCATCCCCCACATTATTTTTAATATTGTTTTCTTTTGAATTTTTTAGAAGTCCAAGTGTCTACACGTGCATAACTTGTAAAAATCCCACTACACATGTAAAAAAAACTATCCCAGGAGCTACACCATACGACATAGGACATGTGGTAGCGATCCGCGGCCTGACTCGGCCGACTCGGGCCGTCGACTCGGTCGAATCGGCCAGCCGCCGCCGCCTAAGTTGAGCCGGATCGCCGAGTCGTCAACATGAAATGTCTGCCTCTTCATCTCCCCTGTACACCTGCATACTTTATTTATGTAGATCCGTTCCAGAGCCTCTTTAAATCACATTAAACCCTATTTTAATATATTTTATTACATTTAAATACATTATTTTTAATTAAACCGTTCACCTACCCTAAACCCTAGCCTTACCCTATAAATACAACCCCTAAACACACACACACCCCTCACTCCAAAATTCTGATAAAAAACTCTCAAGAAAAACCCTAGTAGTTGTGTGTATTTAAAGTTAGCGAAAGGGGCGAAAGCTTCGGCAATTTTCCAACGGCAACCCTAGGAGTTACCGGCGACGAAACGACGCACCGACGCCTTCTCCCATCTCCTCTTCCTCATCCCTAACTTCTAAACCCATAATTCCCCCACCCTCTTCTCTAATCTTGTTCTAAAAATACGAAATTTCAAAACCCGACGGAATCGGAGTTAAACCGATTTCCGATTCGGTTCTTTCTAAAAATCCAACATTTTCTTAAATAAATTCACACAAAAATCTTACATGTTGACTATTAAATATTAATAAACATATTGATCAAGTTTCACGACAATCTAATTCATTTTGTAACTTTTACCGTACTTTTTAACTAAAATACCATATAGTTTCATTTCAACACTTAAACATCACAAACTTGCTATACCTTTAAGTAGATCACGAGGTAATGACCTACCTCCTCACAACATTCATATGCAACATAACACAATACCTTTCGGGAACATAGAATACGGGAAAACGTTTCAAATAAATACCATGAATTAATAAAACCGTTTTCTAAAGGATTAAGTATTTTTATAAATTTTTGCAAAGTGCTGCAACAACCCATTTTGGGGAACCCTACTGGGATGGTGCGGATTATCGCACATCTCTGGGTTTAGTAGTGCGAGATGCAGACCTCCGCAAGGAGCATTCGGTCTCGAGAGATTTAAAATACGAAAATCTTAAGAAAATGAGATTTCTAGAAATATAATATATATTAAAATTTATTTTTATATAAATATATATATGTATCATTAAAATATCTATTTTGTAATAATATAAATATTCCAACTTTTTTCTAAAATCACAAGGATCACTTTACATTAAAATACCATGAAATCCATACAAGTTCAATATTACAATTTAATACCATGTATTATGAAAAATACGTTATTTTCACTAGAAATATCATAAATATAAAATCTACATCTATGACAACTCTAAAGACGATAATTAAATACTTGGGGTGTATTTTGAAAATTATACAAAAGTATTTTTACATAAAACCCCCTCAAGCTCTATAAATTACCCTAAGGACTCTAGTAAATATAGATTTAAGCGGGACCAAACTCTTGAGCCTCACGGAGACGGAGAAGTGGGTGCTTGCCTATTTAAGGTAGACAACTTAACAACGATGTTATCAACACGGTAATCGTCTTTGAAAAAGATACAAATCCTGCCGCCCATGTGCAGCGATTACCGATAACATCAAAACAATCAGGACTTCAATTTACTTTTCTAATTGTTTGACTCAGACCGAGTCTCATTAATAATAATCTGTCTTGAATATGATTCAAGTACAATCTATAATATAACAATTCAACATGAATCCATGAATCCACATATTCAATCTATATTGACTGAACCGAACCATGGATATACTTCCATGCTCCAGTTACTTCCATTTATATGATTCTCCAGTTACATCCATTTACTGATATCATGGTTTCGGCAAGTCATCCAATTATACAATCTATATTACAAGACAATACAAGTTGCAATACAATTTACAATACAAACAATACAAACAAGACTTCGCGTGGTTTAAGGGGTAGATTGGTACGGAAGGTGTTAAAAGTGGCACGAGAC
Organism: Agapanthus africanus; assembly: GCA_030015575.1. Classification (NCBI taxonomy): domain Eukaryota; kingdom Viridiplantae; phylum Streptophyta; class Magnoliopsida; order Asparagales; family Amaryllidaceae; genus Agapanthus; species Agapanthus africanus. The sequence goes on from CM057338.1 coordinate 438,025,316, forward strand.
TGCAAGATTAAGACGTAATTACATCCATGCCGTTGTTCCGTGGTATTATCGACGGAGCCTTGTACTTACATTTACCCCAGTCTCTAGCATATAGAGACTCCTCTCGTATACACTGGCATCCTTCTGTACCAAGCTATAAACAACAACGTTAACACTAAATACAACACTATAACAAAATAATACCACTTTAAAAGCTACACTCTCTCTCTTGCTCTCTGTCTATTCTATTTCTCCTTTATCCTTGGGACTTACCGAGCGATTTGTTCGCTGACGACATTCTCTTTCTTTCTTCTTTGAATGACGTCAGGTGATTCGGATCTTTCAGAGATCGAGCCTACTAGCGAGGACTTGGACCAGCTTGCATACGATCCAGAGCTCTAGCTACATTGTACACTTTTATTTCAGTACTTTTCCTTTTCTGTTATGCCACTGTTTAGGCATTGCCTTCTTTCAGATGTATTTACTTTTCTATGCATTGTACAAAAAGAATGTGAATAATTAAAGTTGTTGTTTTATTATATCTTGTCTCTTGTGCATTTATTTTTATATTGCTTAGATACGTTTAGCGTATTTACTTCAGAGTAAATACGTAGCGGCCAGTCGCGCCCCCTTCGCCGTATACCGGGAAGTGGGGCGTGACAGGTTTTGTTGGAGGCCCATGCAGGTCAGAGCTGTATGGAACACTACCATACAGTTCTGTTCTGTGTGAACAACACAAGAACCATCTACTGAAAACATTCTTTACAATTCTTGTTCCTTGAAACTTACAATTTCATATACTTTGAATCTGTCCTAACCCAAAATTCCCTCATCTCTTTCACAATCTTACCAAAATCTTCGCATCCTTTCGTTCTTTCACATATTTTTCATACACTACCAATAGTTCTATCACCAAACATTCCTTGAATCTGTTACACTTTCCTTTTACAAATTTCGAGGACGAAATTTTTATAAGGAGGGTAGAATGTAACAATCCTAACTTTCTGTACTAACTTTCTGTACAATTTTTTCAAAAATACAGAAAGGGGTACTTTTGCTGAGCACAAGTTATAAATTTGTTTTGCTTTTTAATAGCAAGCAAGAGCTTGTAGCTTATTGGTAAGACCATGCACTGCTGAACCAAGCCACCAGAGTTCAAATCCTATCCCCTACATTATTTTTAATATTGTTTTCTTTTGAATTTTTTAGAAGTCCAAGTGTTTGCACGTGCATAACTCATAAAAAACCCCACTACACATGTGAAACAAACTGTCCCAGGCGCTACACCATACGACATAGGACACGTGGCAGCGATCCCCGGCCTGACTCGACCGACTCGGGCCGTCGCCTGGGTCGAATCGACCCGCCGCCGCTGGCCGAGTTGAGCTGGATCGCTGAGTCGTCAACATGAAATGTCTACCTCTTCATCTCCTCTGTACACCTGCACACTTAATTTCTGCAGATCGGTTCCAGAGCCTCTTTAAATCACATTAAACCCTATTTTAATACATTTTATTACATTTAAATACATTATTTTCAATTAAACCTTTCACCTACCCTAAAACCTAGCCTTACCCTATAAATACAACCCCAAGACACACACCCCCTCACTCCAAAATTTTGATCAAAAACTCTTAAGAAAAACCCTAGTAGTTGTGTGCATTTGAAGTTAGCGAAAGGGACGAAAGCTTCGGCAATTTTCCAACGGCAACCCTAGGAGTTCCCGGCGACGAAACGACGCACCGACGCCTCCTCCCGTCTCCTCTTCCTCATCCCTAACTTCTAAACCCGTAAGTCCCCCACCCTCTTCTCTAATCATGTTCTAAAAATACGAAATTTCAAAACCCGACGGAATCGGAGTTAAACCGATTTCCGATTCGGTTCTTTCTAAAAAACCAACATTTTCTTAAATACATTCACACAAAACTCTTACATGTTGACTATTAAATATTAATAAACAAGTTGATCAAGTTCACGTCAATCTAATTCATTTTGTAAGTTTTACCGTACTTTTTCACTAATATATCATATAGTTTCATTTCAATACGTAAACATCACAAACTTGCTATACCTTTAAGTAGATCACGAGATAATGACCTACCTCCTCACAAAACTCATATGCAACATAGCACAATACTTTTCGAAAACATAGAATACGGGAAAACGAAACATTTCAAATAAATACCATGAATTAATAAAACCGTTTCTAAAGGATTAAGTATTTTTATAAATCTTTGCAAAGTGCCGCTACAACCCATTTTGGGGAATGATTGGTCTCAAAAACTATTTCTATTACCGCAATCAAGAACGGCGTCGCTTGGTAGCTAGCCGGTGAGTACGGGTCGATCCATAGGGATGTTGTGAATCTCCTAGTCGCTCAAACGAGTTAATTCCGATGGGAGCCGGATTGATTTAATCTAAAAACTGAATTAATCTATATCTAAGTCTTACTAGGGTTAGGTCTAGGTTAAGTTTGGAAAGTCTATAAATCTCATCGCTTTTTATACCCATATGAAGATCTAATTAGGTGTTATGGTAAATATTAATAAAAGGGATTAGGACGATTGGGAAGATTGTTCTTCCTCTAGATCTTTGTCCTTCCTTTCTTAATCTTTATCCTAACCTCCATGGAAAACCTTAAAATCCGGGCCTTTAGACTATGGTATCACCGCTACCTCGTGGGTAGAGTGCCGTAGGGAGCGGAATAAGAAGGTATGCATGGAGTTCTATGAAAATATATGATGGGCAAGAAAGGGGATGAGAGATCTTCGTCTCTCAAACCTTCCCCAGATCTAACCCTGACAAGCGAGGAGACTACTCACTCATTAGGGAATTAAAATACATTTATCTAGGGCAGAGAATAAAAGATTAACTAGGGCAAGTAATTAAATTTATCAAGAGCAAGAATAGAAAATTAACCTAAGGCAGAAAATAAAGAAGTTACAACTTGATGCTCTCCAAAAGAATTCTGAAATTTATTAATGAAGGGAGGCATAGCCTTTACAATGATTTAGAGTTCCTATTTATAAAGGATAGGAAACCCTAGGTTACAATTGATTCGCACGTCTGCATTTACCAAAATATCCTTAGGAAGACCTAGTCAAAGTAGAATTCAAGATTTGGTAAAATTTTATGTCTGGAAATTTTGGAACTAATTCTGGGCTTCTTGGGATTTTTATTTTTTTGGATCTTTATTCAATTTGGCTTCTCTATTTCTTCCAGATCTCCAGTGAACAATTGCAGTGGAATTTTAATCGTTTGCTTTATAATCTTGGGCCTTGCATTGCCTTGTACTTTGTGAATTTTATCTTTGATGTAGGCTTGATCAAGAGTCTTCTGTTTGTTGGTCAAAGTCCACTTTTGCATCGTCTTTTCATTGTTTTCACTGTTTTCGCTCCAAGAACCTGTAACCTGTAATATGTAGCAGACATGCGTCACAACCACCTGTTTATTTATAAAAAGAATAAGAATGGGGAATATAATAATACAATATTATGGTGTGAACAAATACCCCCAAACTTATCTTTTGCTCGTCCTCGAGCAAACTTATTTTTATTCACTAAAATCCTAACCGCACTTTCGCAGGGAAACGCGATTGCACTGAGCACGTGCAACAAGCCGTTAAACTTTTAGGTGTCCCTAGTAGGAGGAGTGTTGTCTCCTGAGGGTTTTCAGCGGATACTACCCACAAAATCCTATCAATTTGGCTTTTCGACTTTTATTCTCCAATTAAGTTTTCCAACAAGGAATTCTATTATCGTCGACTCATAAATTATCCACCCATATTCTTCACACTTCCTCATCATCTAAGTTAAGATTATATATGTTCTGTAGACTTACTTAGCTTTCGGCATTTCTTAAGTTTTCCTTCTAGGGTTCCATCTCCACTTAGGAATTTCTATCAACTCTATTAAAGATACAAGTTCTATTCTTCATTCCTTTCTCTCATATAAACTCCAATCACATATCCCTACGTGTGTGTATAAATCACCCCTACACTTGGAAATTCAAATCAAGCAATCATACCCTTGTCCGTTGTCCAAAGCACTTATTAGTTGGTGAATTTTTAAATGAATTTTGCTTACACATCCTTCATGCGACCATTAATACTTCTGTAGGTACCAACAACCGATTACAAGATGCGTTTGCACATTAAAGCGTACTTCCTAGTTTTGCAACACCCAAGGCTTTAGCAGTGACTCCCAAACCAGTTGGTCTAAGGCACTAGGTGATGAAGCACCCTCGCTAAATATTTTTCTAGTTTTATATCCTTAAGTAATCACAAAAACCAGTGTTCATTTTTTTATTCTTTATTCACACTTATATATATATATATATATATATATATATATATATATATATATATATATATATATATATTTCATTTTCTTCGTACTAAGGACTTTAGACAAGAGCATTTCAAGGTCTCTTCTACTATTCCAAGTTTTAAGGTGCATGATTGTGCAAATTGTAGGGTATACATTTTCAGAATCTAGACTTAAGCTGGGAACTATTTTTCAAACTTATACTCTAATAAGAACATCAATACTTTTCCTTTGTTTCGACTTAGCCCAAGAAGTGAACCCAAAATTTGCCTATTTCTAAATAAACTACAAGGCATATACTTTCTACCGTTAAGTTTTAAGGAAGGTTATCTTTAGGGTTTTTAATTTACTACGTTTAAGATCTAGTTGTTCCTAGCCAGTTAACCTATTTGTCAAACTCTAGTCAAATATGGCCAAAATTGAATACAATAATTTTTATAATTTTTGAAAATTTTCAATTTTTATGGGTTTTCAAATAAATATGCAAATGCAAAAATATGTACAAATGAATGCGAAGGAAGAAGACGTACCGAGCATATCCCCAAACTTGAACTGGACAGTGTCCTCACTGTCATGCTAAACCAAGAGGGTCAAAAATGCCGGTATTCCCCTGTTTATTTATTTATAATTTTTTTTTAAATTTTTAATGTTTTGAATTTTTTTATTTTTTATAGGAAAAGAAAACAAAAAATATAATTACATATATACAACAAGGTTCCCCCCCAAACTTAAGCTTGGCCTTACACAAGCCAAAGGTTAGCACCAACCATTCAAAAATCTTATCGTGGTAATGGTCGAGTTGGTGAAATAATGGAGTGGAAAGAAAAGAAATGAGAAACACACGAGACCGTATGGGAAGAAGGGTAGAATATGGTCTCGGTGGGGGAGAAGAATGGCAGAAAGGAGAAGGAAGTGTAGCACGAACTTGAGGGTGTAAATCGAGTGAATAAATTAGCGCAATATGTAATGACCGATATGTTAAAAGCGATTGCGCTAACCTATCAACCCGTCGAGAAATGGGGTCAAATCCCTCAAGATTCGCAAGAAAACATGGGTATGCTGAACTTGGTATCGGAGATGAAAGCATAACGGTCTCTTGTACGGTCGGAACGATAGGAAGGACGAAAGGGAGCGAATTAGGGATAGTCTCATTCTCACCGTAGTAAACTGTTTCGAACTTGAAAGATTCCAACAATGGTTTGAAATGACTATAAGCAACCGAGTCTGATGGTTCAATTAACTTATCTGAAAATGTAAAGGACTCAAACTCGGGTGGTGAGTCATCAACATCGTCCGAAAAAGTGAAACACTCGTAAGTGTTATCGGCTGTGAGAACTGTGTCAGATTCAAAGGAAAATTTTGCAAGCTCACAATCTTCAAGTTTGGTCGAAACGATGGAAAGGAGGGAGGGTGATTTAGTTAAACGTGCAAGAGGGTGAATTGGAAAATCGGACGCATCAAACAGAAATGATTCAACCTCAATATGATCCTCAAAACTCTCCTCAATACTATCCTTATAATTCTCCTCAAGATTCAACTCATCCATGCCATTATCATCAAAGTCAAGACGCATATGAGATTCGGGAGAAACACTCGGGATGATGAGTTGAACATAAAATTTCGATCAAATCGACAGGTTCATCATCCAAAATATTCCCGGCGTCTATATCCTCAATCAAGTGAAAATCAATTTCTTTAGACACCTCATCAAAAGCATGGATATTTATCAAGTCAGGTTCTAGAGTGGAGGTGTAAAGGTCAAACGGATTAGGTGCGGTTTCACTCGAAAGGGGTTCTTCACAATTTGGCAAATCAAACACTATAAAGTCGCACAACTCATCATTTTGGACACATGTTTGAAAATTAGAGTTGTTGGATTCAATTGGGTATGAGTAGGTTTGATTTGGAAATACTCTCTCATTCTCACTCTGTCCAACCGCCTCCTTATACATTGAAAAATTTGAAGCTAGTGGGAAACTAGCTACCGGTTCACTAGGTTGCATAAGGGCGGCCACGGACGCTTCCACATTCCTAGTCATTTTGTTTGTTGCTAAGATATAAGCCTCCAACGACTCTTCCAAACTAGACTTGGGTGGTAAAGGGGTTTCGGTAAAAGATTCGAAATTGTTTGGATATGTGAAACTCCCTAATGGCTGTGTCGAAGCAGTGTCTAGTGAAGGTGGTAAGGTCGGGTAGGATTGGTAGGAAGTGGATGGTTGGACAGGGGTAGGGTCAACATGTGGATAAAAAGGTGAATAATCGTGCGGATCCCTAGAACTAGATGAGTGGAGAGGGGTGAAAGATCGGCTGCGAGATTGAGCAATGTGCTCAGCAATGGACATCGATTTAGGAGTTACAGCAGGACTTGGAAAAATGATATCAACATATGGAGGTGGTAAAGGTTGACTCGGTTGACACAAAGTTGGTTGAAAAGTCAAACTGTTTCTCCTAGACGCCTCTATTTGATCTTTCAAAGATATTTTTGGCAAGGAGGGATCGCCTTTAAATTGACCAAACAAATTGACGTACGATGCAAAATTGGGTTCGGGATACCAAAGTTCGGCAAGTGATTTATTATGTGGGGTACCCATGTTAGAAGAAAGGTGAAAAGAAAGAAGGTTGGGTGGTGCAAGGATTTCTTAGCGGCAAAAATTTGCAAGTTGTTTATAAAAGATTTTTCCTTTTTCCTCTATTTTTTTTATTTGGAACTGTTTGCAAAAAAAAAATTTTTGATAAAGGGCTAAGACACACTTTCGATCTCAACCAAAAATGCACAATCAGGCCTAGATCTAGGGTCACCTAGGTCAGCTAGACAGCTCCTAACTGTTCCAAAAGGCTAGAGATAGGACCTCAAACCGCCTCTTCACCGCCAATTGCGGCCAGGTAAGTGCCAGGTAAGTGGGAAGGAACCACAGTAGTGGGCCTAATTAATAACCACTAGCCTTTGACACACTTGCCTAGACACCGCAAAGTCAGGTTTGGATAAACGGTCGATGCCTATAACTAGTCCTCTGTCCTATTGAGCTCGAAGTCCTTAAGGCTGAGTCTAGTATTTTTTAATTAAAGATTGGTCAATGCAAATGCTTTATGTGATTTCTGGGGTCCTGAGAAGGGTGATGAAATCCCCACCCAATTTGAATTGGTCAAAAGCCCCTTAAAGTCCGATTAAAGATATGCAAAACAGTAAATCACTTGCAATCAAATCTTTTTTTTTTTGTGAATTTCAAAGTTTGCAAGTTTTCTAATTAAAATTTTCCTTTTTCCGCTTACTCTTTATTTGGAAATTTTGCAAAAAGATTTTCGATAAAAGATATGCAAAACAAAAAATATTACTTGCAATCAATTATTATTTTAAGCATAGCGCAACGAATTCTGCATAAGATTTGTTATTTGGAAGGGGGAAGATTTTTAAGCGCAAAGAAATCCTGCAGGAGATTTTTCAGAAGAGATACCGGAGATTTGCAGAGGAGAAGATCAAAATACTTACAGTTTTTTTTTTAACCGCGCTTCTGCTTTTTCTTTTTTTTTTTTGCTGAATCGACCAGGCCGCGGCGGTTCCGCTGCCAGAAGGGGTGTCCCGCGGCGGTTCCGCGGCAGGAATGGGGCCGCCGGCTTCTTTTTTTTTTTTTTTTTTTGGATCTCCAAATCTCCGCGGTTCTTCTTGTTTCGCTTTCTGGAAATTTCCAGATCCGTCTCGATTGTATATCCTGCAAGATTCAAACAACAAAGTACCCTTTCCAAAAATAACAGATGATATATTTTTATATTTTTTGTGATTTTTCAGATTTTTTTGATTTTTTTTAATTTAGATTAACCTGAAATTGCAAAAAGGAAATAACACGCCATCCCCGGCAACGGCGCCATTTGATTGGTCTCAAAAACTATTTCTATTACCGCAATCAAGAACGGCGTCGCTTGGTAGCTAGCCGGTGAGTACGGGTCGGTCCACAGGGATGTTGTGAATCTCCTAGTCGCTCAAACGAGTTAATTCCGATGGGAGCCGGATTGATTTAATCTAAAAACTGAATTAATCTATATCTAAGTCTTGGTAGGGTTAGGTCTAGGTTAAGTTTGGAAAGTCTATAAATCTCACCGCTTTTTATACCCATATGAAGATCTAATTAGGTGTTATGGTAAATATTAATAAAAGGGATTAGGATGATTGGGAAGATTGTTCTTCCTCTAGATCCTTGTCCTTCCTTTCTTAATCTTTACCCTAACCTCCATGGAAAACCTTAAAATCCGGGCCTTTAGACTATGGTATCACCGCTACCTCGTGGATAGAGTGCCGTAGGGAGCGGAATAAGAAGATATGCATGGAGTTCTATGAAAATATATGATGGGCAAGAAAGGGGATGAGAGATCTTCGTCTCTCAAACCTTCCCCAGATCTAACCCTAACAAGCGAGGAGACTACTCACTCATTAGGGAATTAAAATACATTTATCTAGGGCAGAGAATAAAAGATTAACTAGGGCAAGGAATTAAATTTATCTAGAGCAAGAATAGAAAATTAACCTAAGGCAGAAAATAAAGAACTTACAACTTGATGCTCTCCAAAAGAATTCTGAAATTTATTAATGAAGGAAGGCATAGCCTTTACAATGATTTAGAGTTCCTATTTATAGAGGATAGAAAACCCTAGGTTACAATTGATTCGCACGTCTGCATTTACCAAAATATCCTTAGGAAGACCTAGTCAAAGTGGAATTCAAGCTTTGGTAAAATTTTATGTCTGGAAATTTTGGAACTAATTTTGGGCTTCTTGGGCTTTTTATTTTTTTGGATCTTTATTCAATTTGGCTTCTCTATTTCTTCCAGATCTCCAGTGAACAATTGCAGTGGACTTTTAACCGTTTGCTTTATAATCTTGGGCCTTGCATTGCCTTGTACTTTGTGAATTTTATCTTTGATGTAGGCTTGATCAAGAGTCTTCTGTTTGTTGGTCAAAGTCCACTTTTGCATCGTCTTTTCATCGTTTTCACTATTTTCGCTCTAAGAACCTGTAACCTGTAATATGTAGCAGACATGCGTCACAAGCACCTGTTTATTTATAAAAAGAATAAGAATGGGGAATATAATAATACAATATTATGGTGTGAACAGGGAACCCTACTGGGATGGTGCGGATTATCGCACATGCCTGGGCTTAGTAGTGCGAGATGCAGACCTCCGCAAGGAGCATTTGATCTCGAGAGATTTAAAATACGAAAATCTTAAGAAAATGAGATTTCTAGAAATATAATATATATGAAAATTTATTTTTATATAAATATATATATATATATCATTAAAATATCTATTTTGTGATAATATAAATATTCCAAATTTTTTCTAAAATCACAAGGATCACTTTACATTAAAATACCATGAAATCCATACAAGTTCAATATTACAATTTAATACCATGTATTATGAAAAATAGGTTATTTTCACTAGAAATATCATAAATATAAAATCTACATCTATGACAACTCTAAAAATGATAATTAAATACTTGGGGTGTATTTTAAAAATTATACAAAAGTATTTTTACATAAACCCTCCAAGTTCTATAAATTACCCTAAGGACCCTAGTAAATATAGGTTTAAGCGGGACCAATCTCTTGAGCCTCAGGGAGTCGGAGAAGTGGGTGCTTGCCTATTTAAGGTAGACAACTTAACAACGGTGTTATCAACACGGAAATCGTCTTTGAAAAAAACACAAATTCTGCCGCCCATGTGCAGCGGTTACCGATAATATCAAAACAATCAGAACTTCAATTTACTTTTCGAATTGTCTGACTCAGACTGAGTCTCATTAATAATAATCTGACTTGAATATGATTCAAGTACAATCTACAATATAACAATTCAACGTGAATCCACATATTCAATCTATATTGACCGAACCGAACCATGGATATACTTCCATGCTCTAGTTACATCCATTTACATGATTCTCCAGTTACATCCATTTACTGATATCATGGTTTCGGCAAGTCATCCAATTATACAATCTATATTACAAGACAATACAAGTTTCAATACAATTTACAATACAAACAAGACTTCGCGGGGTTTAAGGGGTAGATTGGTACGCAAGGTGTTAAAAGTGGCACGAGACTGCAAGATTAAGACGTAATTACATCCATGCCGTTGTTCCGTGGTATTATCGACGGAGCCTTGTACTTACATTTGCCATAGTCTCTAGCATATAGAGACTACTCTCGTATACACTGACATCCTTCTGTACCAAACAACAAACAACAACGTTAACACTAAATACAACATTATAACAATATAATACCACTTTAAAAGCTACACTCTCTCTCTTACTCTCTGTCTATTCTATTTTTCCCTTATCCTTGGGACTTACCGAGCGATTTGTTCGCTGACGACATTCTCTTTCTTTCTTCTTTGAATGTCGTCAGGTGATTCGGATCTTCCAGATATCGTGCCTACTAGCGAGGACTTGGACCAGCTTGCATACGATTCAGAGCTCTAGCTACATTGTACACTTTTATTTCAGTACTTTTCCTTTTCTGTTATGCCACTGTTTAGGCATTGCCTTCTTTCAGATGTATTTACTTTTCTATACATTGTACAAAAAGAATGTGAATAAATAAAGTTGTTGTTTTATTATATCTTGTCTCTTGTGCATTTATTTTTATATTGATTAGATACGCTTAGCGTATTTACTTCAGAGTAAATACGTAGCGGCCAGTCGCGTCCCCTTCGCCGTATACCGGGAAGCGGGGCGTGACAGGTTTTGTTGGTGGCCCATGCAGGTCAGAGCTGTATGGAACACTACCATGCAGTTCTGTTCTGCGTGAACAACCTAAGCAATATAACACAAGAACCAGCAACTGAAAACATTCTTTACAATTCTTGTTCCTTGAATATTACAATTTCATATACTTTGAATCTGTCCTAACCCAAAATTCCCTCACCTATTTTACAATCTTACCAAAACCTTCGCATCCTTTCGTTCTTTCACATATTTTTCATACACTACCAATATTTCTATCACCAAACATTCCTTGAATCCGTTACACTTTCCTTTTACAAATTTCGAGGACGAAATTTTTATAAGGAGGGTAGAATGTAACAATCCTAACTTTCTCTACTAACTTTCTGTACAATTTTTTCAAAAATACAGAAAGGGGTACTTTTGCCTGAGCACAAGTTATAAATTTGTTTTGCTTTTTAATAGCAAGCAAGAGCTTGTAGCTCATTGGTAAGACCTTGCACTGCTGAACCAAGCCACCAGAGTTCAAATCCCATCCCCCACATTATTTTTAATATTGTTTTCTTTTGAATTTTTTAGAAGTCCAAGTGTCTATACGTGCATAACTTGTAAAAACCCCACTACATATGTAAAACAAATTGTCCCAGGAGCTACACCATACGACATAGGATACGTGGCAGCGATCCCTGGCCTGACTCGGCTGACTCGGGCCAGCGACTCGGTCGAATCGGCCCGCCGCCGCCGGCCGAGTTGAGCCGGATCGTCGAGTTGTCAACATGAAATGTCTGCCTCTTCATCTCCCCTGTACACCTGCACACTTTATTTCTGCAGATCAGTTCCAGAGCCTCTTTAAATCACATTAAACCCTATTTTAATACATTTTATTACATTTAAATACATTATTTTCAATTAAACCTTTCACCTACCCTAAACCCTAGCCTTACCCTATAAATACAACCCCTAGACCCCCCTCACTCTAAAATTCTGATCAAAAACTCTCAAGAAAAACCCTAGTAGTTGTGTGAATTTGAAGTTAGCGAAAGGGGCGAAAGCTTCGGCAATTTTCCAACGCCAACCCTAGGAGTTCCCGGCGACGAAACGACGCACCGGCGCCTCCTCCCATCTCCTCTTCCTCATCCCTAACTTCTAAACCCGTAAGTCCCCCACCCTCTTCTCTAATCTTGTTCTAAAAATACGAAATTTCAAAACCCGACGGAATCGGAGTTAAACCGATTTCCAATTCGGTTCTTTCTAAGAATCCAACATTTTATTAAATACATTCACACAAAACTCTTACATGTTGACTATTAAATATTAATAAATATGTTGATCAAGTTTCACGATAATCTAATTCATTTTGTAACTTTTACCGTACTTTTTCACTAAAATACCATATAGTTTCATTTCAACATTTAAACATCACAAACTTGCTATACGTTTAAGTAGATCACGAGGTAATGACCTACCTCCTCAAAACACTCATATTCAACATAGAATAATATCTTTCGGGAACATAGAATACGGGAAAACGAAACATTTCAAATAAATACCATGAATTAATACAACCGTTTTCTAAAGGATTAAGTATTTTTATAAATCTTTGCAAAGTGCCGCTACAACCCATTTTGGGGAACCCTACTAGGATGGTGCGGATTATCGCACATCCCTGGGCTTAGTAGTGCGAGATGCAGACCTCCGCAAGGAGCATTCGGTCTTGAGAGATTTAAAATACGAAAATCTTAAGAAAATGAGATTTCTAGAAATATAATATATATTAAAATTTATTTTTATATAAATATATATATATATGTATCATTAAAATATCTATTTTGTAATAATATAAATATTCCAACTTTTTTCTAAAATCACAAGGATCACTTTACATTAAAATACCATGAAATCCATACAAGTTTAATATTACAATTTAATACCATGTATTATAAAAAATAGGTTATTTTCACTAGAAATATCAAAAATATAAAATCTACATCTATGACAACTCTAAAGAAGATAATTAAATAATTAGGGTGTATTTTGAAAATTATACAAAAGTATTTTTACATAAAACCCCCTCAAGTTCTATAAATTACCCTAAGGACCCTAGTAAATATAGGTTTAAGCGGAACCAATCTCTTGAGCCTCAGGGAACTGGAGAAGTGGGTGCTTGCCTATTTAAGGTAGACAACTTAACAACGGTGTTATCAACACAGTAATCGTCTTTGAAAAAGACACAAATCCTGCCGCCCATATGCAGCGGTTACCGATAACATCAAAACAATCAGGACTTCAATTTACTTTTCTAATTGTCTGACTCGGACCGAGTCTCATTAATAATAATCCGACTTGAATATGATTCAAGTACAATCTACAATATAACAATTCAACATGAATCCACATATTCAATCTATATTGACTGAACCGAACCATGGATATACTTCCATGCTCCAGTTACATCCATTTACATGATTCTCCAGTTACATCCATTTACTGATATCATGGTTTCGGCAAGTCATCCAATTATACAATCTATATTACAAGACAATACAAGTTGTAATACAATTTACAATACAAACAATACAAACAAGACTTCGCGGGGTTTAAGGGGTAGATTGGTACGGAAGGTGTTAAAAGTGGCACGAGACTGCAAGATTAATACGTAATTACATCTATGCCGTTGTTCTGTGGTATTATCGACGGAGACATGTACTTACATTTGCCCTAGTCTCTAGCATATAGAAACTCCTCTCGTATACACTGGCATTCTTCTGTACCAAGCTACAAACAACAGCGTTAATACTAAATACAACGTTATAACAATATAATACCACTTTAAAAGCTACACTCTCTCTCTCTCTTACTCTCTGTCTATTCTATTTCTCTCTTATCCTTGGGACTTACCGAGCGATTTGTTCGCTGACGACATTCTCTTTCTTTCTTCTTTGAATGTCATCAGGTGATTCGGATCTTCCAGAGATTGAGCCTACTAGCAAGGACTTGGACCAGCTTGCATACGATCCAGAGCTCTAGCTACATTGTACACTTTTATTTCAGTACTTTTCCTTTTCTGTTATGCCACTGTTTAGGCATTGCCTTCTTTCAGATGTATTTACTTTTCTATGCATTGTACAAAAAGAATGTGAATAAATAAAGTTGTTGTTTTATTATATCTTGTCTCCTGTGCATTTATTTTTATATTGATTAGATACGCTTAGCGTATTTATTTCAGAGTAAATACGTAGCGGCCAGTCGCGTCCCCTTCGCCGTATACCGGGAAGCGGGGCGTGACAAGCATTATGAGGAGATCTTGCCCCCTGACGAGTACATTTTCGCTACCCGACTGGTGATGACGGGTCTAACCCCAGAGAATGCCATTCAGCACTGATTCCCCAACTTGATCAAGGTGCTAAACATTTACGAGGGCCTATTTCTTGAATCTGGAAGCCATGGAGTTAGCTTTGCGGACTTCATAGCCCGTTTTCTCCGCCCAGAAGCTTTATCGCAACAAGGTGAAAGGTTTGCCAAACTTGATGATCCTTTCGGTTTTGGCTTGGATAGCCGGCCGATAACGGAAGTCGATCAAAAGGGTTTCTTCCTTCCAAACGTCGCGGTCGTCCACTTTTCAAAAATCGCCACTCAGGACATCGATGAAGAAGCGTTCTTTCTAGGGTTCCTTGGTTTGTGGTTAAGCTGGTTCGCTCTTCCCATGCACCCTCGCTACATGAGGCCGTCTGTCTTCTACCCAGCTCATCGGATGGTTGAAGGGAGACAGGTCGCTGTTGGGATTGCCGGGCTGGGTCATTTGTATCACGGTCTTAGGTTGGCGTCCGACACTACTCAACTGGGGATGCGGCCCGTGAACTTCCCAATGCATTATTTTACTTCATGGCTCGAGCTGCATGTGCTCGGTGCTTTTGGAATGCACAAGCGGCCCCATTTTTATGAAACTTGCAATTTTCCACGAATCATGCTACTGGTTGATGCTTCCACTGTGGAGCCAAGTAAGTGAGATACTCGGGGTATGATTCTTCGCCCGCGTACAGTCGGGGACGGCATGACCTTTGTTGATAAGGTCATGCCCATCGGTAAGAAATCCGCTAAAACGGTGCAGCCGCTGCGGGACACCTTTAAAGACGGAGCTTCTACCTTTAAAGCTCGAGAGATTCTCTATTTGTACTCGATCAGGCCGGGCTACTTGGTGTTTGTTAGTTATATGTATGCCCTAGAGGCCATTACTGTATATACGATGTATATTGTAATGGATGCTTGGACATATATATGGAGGACTTTCTTGCTCGACATGATAGTATGCTATCTGGTTGTACTTTATCTTAACATGTACTCTGATTGTCTCTATGTTACATGTTGATAAAGCCCTTAGGATATGTACTCGACTACTGGGATTATGATGAGATCATACTAGTGGGGCCACGGTAGTCGACGAGTACATCCTATAACTATTCCTAGTCGAGGGTGTATTGAGACAAGGCATCGATACACCAGAGTAGACTAGCGTATACGCATCTTGACCCATATGATGGGCGATGGATGATCCCATATCCATCGGTGTTTGACATCAAGGATGGTGTACGGGTGCTCTGTGGAGACTGGGTACACTGGACGGACTCGCCGAGAACTCCCAGATGGTATTATACCTCACGTCAGATGGCAGTTCTCCGGTGACACTGGTACAGAGTAGTCTGTTGACCCGAGATCGTCAGAGAGTCTTGTGTGATTCCCACTGTGCCTTGATTTCCATCATACCACGTCCAAGAGGGCGTGCAAAAAGGTGGCTTTTGGGTACAGTCCCGAATCACATGGAGGCAATGAGCGATAGGAGGGGATTCGTCTCTCCCGGTATAGGGAGTTGATGTTGCGCTGTGTTCGATTGGCTATAACTGGAAATTCCTGGCCAGGATTGTTGAGATTTACTGGTAAGTGTTATCAGTAGTTTCTCGAACTGTTATAGACCACATATCGACACGACTTATTAAGCTACTGGGGTCTGACGTTTACCACCCCTAGGCGAGATATGCGACATATCAGACGACGAGACCGGATTGTACGGGAGTGTTACTGATTGGATTCACAGGAGAATGTACAGGCTTGCTTGTTGATCTTCTGATCGCTTAATACCCGGGTGGCCGTTACGTTTAGCAGACCGCTTGCGACTTGTGGGTGTTTGATATGATCATCACCTACTGCCGGCGTATTGACGAGTCTTTAGAGTCCTACACAGGGCTTTCCTGGATCAAGCGAAACAGAGTAGGAGCACATATGTGATATGTGCGGGACCGAGATTAATACGATATGAGATACCGTATTCTATTCTCGCGATTCGTGACATTGATCGGTTGTATGCGATATAGCCGGGTTATCGGATCAAGTGTTGATTCGATAAGTTGTTACACATGATATTAGTCGGTTATAGCCGGGTTATTAAATCAAGAGTTGATTTAATAATTTAATGTATAATTATATATTTGATATATTACCTTACATTAACTAGTATTAGCTCACTTATGATTTATTTTCTCACTTGATTGTGCACATTGTTTATATGTGATATATGCAAGTGTACATATTTGTATCATGCTTGATGATACATACAAGATGGGTGTATGAGACTTATATCAAGTTTAGGTTAAATTAGGGTTTACTTATTTCCTTAAGAATAACAAAAAAGAGGAGACTTTAGTCAATATTATCAAGCTTGTAGAAGCTTGTATGCAACATTGACAAAGTCAACTCTTTTGTCATTCTTTAGGATATTAGTTAACCCAACCCTTAACCTCATACTATGGTTAATTCTCTACATGAGTTAAGCATGAGGGCTTAACTCAACCATGGTGCAATAATTCAAAATATAAGTTTTCATTTGGATGAATTATTCACTTCTTCTTCTTCATCAAGCTCCTTGAAAAAGCTTTCAAGCTCTAATGGTGCTATGAGGAAAAATGTGAGAAAATCAATTCTAAAATGAGCCCACCTCCTACTTCTTCATCCTCTACCACTTGCCATGTAGCAGAGTGTGTTCTCTTCACAAAGTTCATGACCTAGTGAAGGAATAGCTTGAGTTAGTGTCTCCCCGACGTAGATCATCTTCGGCCTCGAAGTCATCGAAGCAAGCACGTTCGTTCTTCTTGTGGAGCTTCTCTAGAGTCCGGAGTTCACGATCGCAGCGAAGGGGACATCTACACGAAGCTATTGAAGTGAAGGACCGGATCTACAAAGATTGTAATCCCTCTCACTTAGTGTTAAAGTGTTTAACATGCTTGTTTTCGCCTAAACTCTAGTTTAAAGATCCGGCTTTGGGTCGTTCGGCACGGCTAAAATTTTAATCGGGCATGGTTGATGCCTCGTAGACCCTTGTGAGCGTGCCGAGAAACCCTACAGTGGTATCAGAGCCATGCTAGAGCTTTAGTCGAAGTCTAGACGAAGTTTAAAGTCCGATCGAACACCGAAACCCTAATTTGAACCCCTCTCTGTATATTTTCCAAAAATGTGATTTTTTATGAATTAAAAATGCTCAGAAAATTAAGCAGGAAAAACTAAGAATTACTGTGAAGTACGGACCTGTAATGCGCTGATTGGACCACGGAACCGCGGCCTAACCAAGGGTTTGGCGGCGGTTCCGCGGCCAAAATTTTGAATTAGTCCCTGGAACTTCATATATTTATTCTTAGGTCCTTTCTTGTCATTTTTTCTTGGAATTTTTTACTTCCACTCAAGTGTTGAGTTTTCTAGGGTTGTATTGGGGACTCGTTGATTCGATCGGATAATTTAACTTTGTTTAGTTTGTCCGGGTAATTTTTAGAACGTGTTAAAAAGTTCAAACGAATATCAATAACTCACTTTTTCCCCAGTCGGAAAATTTTTCAAAAGTTGGATTTTTTCTCGAGTTTGAAACTTTCTAAGTCGTGCAAGTTTCGGGGTGGACCCTCTAGAAGACAACAAACCTTAACTCGATTATGTGACCGTCTTGAACTGCCTCTAAACCATAGGGTTTGTGGCAGTACGGCGTGCCACATGTGAGGCGTTGGCTTGACCCTTCTACGGCTGGACCATCGGTACTGTGGCATGTGATGGATATTTTTTGAACTCTGCTCAAGTGTTGAGCTATTTGGGAAATCTTGGGTGTTTGATTATTCGATCGGAAAGTCTAACATTGTCTATTTATCTGGAATGTGATACAATATTTGGAATCCATAAGTAGTTATGAGATAACTAATTTGAATGTTATAAATCTAGCAATTCAGTCTCAGATGATCGGTTGCCATGGAATTTTGATGTGATCAAAAGTCCGTCGCAATCACGTAGTGTACGTGGATACTCGCCGGGTAAACTTAATAGACAGCCATGCCCCATAGTCCCGACCAAGTGACTGTAGGAGAACCCTGTCGCCAAAAGCATCCGTTCGGGTGCTCGCGGCAACGGTGTTCCACCTTAGTGCACTTCGTCGACGGCATCCGGGGGTGCGGCCGTCTACTAAAGTTTGCGACGAGCATTCGATCAGCTTGTCGGGAATCTTGTTAAATTGCCCGACTTAATATTGAAAAGAGTTTTCGATAATGAGACTAAAATGCGGGGTTTATAATAGTTAGGCATGCGATGTCTAAGGAATTCATTTGGTTAGTCATGAGATGTCTAAAGAGGTTGCGGATTCCAACTGTTGTAGTTTTACACTTTCTTTTCTGTGACCGTAAGCGTAGTATGTGGTGTATCGCCGGCTTCGTTGCTATACATCAACGACAACCGGGATACGCATACTTGCTTACGTTGATGATATGTGATATTATGTGTTGCTGGTTATGTTATATTGGATCGTCGCGTTTGAATAGCCGGGGGTTTTATGTGAGATGAGAGTTTTTCTTTTTCATTCATGTAAAATTCATTTGTATGTAATATTCTTTTATTGGGGCACTTCCGGGCTGAGGATGATGTCACCATTGTATATTATTTACTTTTCCGCATTAGGTAGACCCAAGACGGGGAGCACAAGTAACCGGGTTCTAGGGTCCAGTGGGAGACCATCTCGAGGAGTCGAGACCGGGTCTCCTAACCCTTGAATTGGCAGTATTGCTTGCCGCTCTCGTAGGGGTCTAGGGATGTGGGTTTGGCTATTCATCGCGACCGTGGAATCCATGTTTTATACAGGCTCGTATTAAAACACGGACGTCCTAGTATATCCAATATTTCATATATGTTCTTCTGCTGCAATGTTCTGTGATGAGATCATATTACTGCCTGAGACGATTGTTTATATTATATATATGAGATATATGTTATATTGCAGATTTCGTTTCAAATGTGATGCTTGTGAAGCATAATAAAATGGGACTTCATTAATGCGATTAATGAAATAAAAGAAACCTAAGATGTTGTAGAAACTTGTTTAAAAACTGGTAGCTCTAGTTCTTGCTTTGCATAGTGGCGTTCCTTGTAGAACATCCAGCACCTTATTCGATAAAGAAAGAGCCGAGATCCCTTCACCGGGAGTGACCTCTTTAGTGAAACTAGCAGATGCTACAAACTCGGTTTGTCTTTTGATTGCTTCTATAGTTATTGCTTTGCACAGCGGTATTTGTCAAATATCCTGCACCTTATTCGATGAGGAAAGGGCCGACGATCCCTTCACCGGGAGTGACCCCTTTAGCAAAACTAGAAAAACCTCAAAAACACTCCATTTAAAATCACTCGATTCTACAACGATATCAAGTTCATTACGCAAAGGGTTTTCTTAAAGACCTGTCGTAGCCCTCCGTCATTTCAGATAAGAACTGTTTAATATTCGTGCTGCGTTTGTTGGCCTTTGTCAAGGCGTAGTGTGCGGTAGCTGAATAGTACTTATCTGCTTATGCATATGATGCAGATTGGATTAGGGTAGTCGTGCGACCTTGTTAGCCTTTGTCAAGGGCCGTGCGGGTGGGTTTACTTCAATCAAGAAATGACGGGTTGAACTTGACTAACAGCCTATGGTTTGTTGGCCTTTGTCAAGGTCATAGGAGGCTTGGGGCAAAATATTATCGGGAATTTCAAGTGTTGAAATTTGCAATGGGATTGCATACCTTCTATGAGATAGTTGGATCCCGATACCCGCTGCGAGTAAGAGTTACTCCTGGAAGAGTTTTACACATTACAATTAGCCGATCAAGTAGGTGTCTAGAAAGGTATTAACGAGGTTACGCCTCTGGAAAAATGAGGTTTACATTAATTAGGTTCGTGCAAAAGCACGGGGGACCTCCCTCAAAGTACCGGCACTGGCCTGACTGAAAGATTGGCGAACTTGTAGCGTGTAATTAATCCCGGTTAGTCTTTCCTTTTAGGGTTTGAAGGAAGATTTGATTAAAACAGTGGGAGACATCCTGATTAGATATATTAGATAACCAATCTAATCTTGCAAGAGCATACGCTGAGTGTTTTCTTCTCTCTCTCTCCTGGTAGCGACCATATCACGCCTTAATCAAGATAATAATACGGATGTATTGACCGAACCCGCTTGTTATACTGAGCTGGGGAACGTTGGTCCCGCTCCAACTTATAATTGTTATAAGACAGAGCAGGAAATAGGGGATTACCAGAATTCCCGTGCCACCCAAACGAAGAAAGTGCATACTGATGCATCATCTTCGGATATGTTCATTACAAAGTACTGTTTCTCAGTATCCTTTACGTCCTGAGTATGAGATACCGGATCAGGATCCCGCATATGTAATCTGTTACATGGGCTACAGAAAGGTAGAGAACTGAGAACGGGTGATAAGTTTCATGAGATAGAAAACGGTGCAAGTGTTGCAGCCAAGTCTGTTGGTCACTATCACCCTGTATTACCAGAATACATTGATTCTGAACGAATGTTATTAGATACCGAACCTGATATACAACATCATATCAGTCTCTTTATTATTAAAGAAAGATATAATTTTGTATTGTTGGATAATGTTTTGAATATTTCCTATATCAAGAGTTGATCGGTTCAGGCACGTTATCTAAAAGCATAGACGTTCTAAATCAAACCACAGTTCTTAGTGTACAGAACACACACAAGAGGAAGAGTTCAGAAATGAACGAATCCTTCTTGAGGCAAGATAGACTAGGTCATATCAATGCGACCCGACTAGTTAAGTCACATTTAGATGCATATTTAAATCTGTTTGAATTTACATCTTGTGAAACTTGCCGGTAATGTCACAAAGATAAGATGACCATAGCTCTGTTTATTGGAAACAGAGAAAGATTTAGTGAACTCTTGGGATTGATACATGCTGATGTATGAAAGTCCCCTGTCTACACATGCCAAGACCGGTTCTTTGTACTTCATTACATTCTCTGATGATCTCTAAAGATTCAGACATATGTTCCTGTTGAAATACAAGTCCGAACCTTTTGAGATATTCACAGAATGTAGGTTACAAGTAGAGAACCAAAATACGGGTATAAGTATTATGTCCTTTGATGAGATCAAGGAGGAGAATACTGGAGCACGGAATTCCTGGACTATTCTAAAGGAGAATGAGATTCTCTCTCAGCATTACTCCTCCGTATACACCATAGCACGATGGTATGTCGGGGCGGAGCAATATCACCATATTAGATATGGTGCGCTCTATGATGAGTACTACTGAGTTTCCTATTTCCTTTTGGGAGTTATGCACTTGAGAAGCTGCATACCTATTGAATAGGGTTCAAATCAAATCAGTTGCCTACCACTTCATATGTGATATGGAAAGGGAAGAGCCCATATCTTAAGTTTGTTAAGATTTGGGGTTGTCCGACCTATGTCTAAAAAGAAAAATCCGGACAAGCTCGAGGCAAAGTCAGATCTGTGGAAGTTTGTTGGATATCCCAAGCATTCGTAAGGGAATATCTTCTACCAAACCGAGGAACAAAAGATGTTTTGTTTCTCAACATGCCACCTTTGTGAAAGGGAATTTCTTGTGAAGAAATTAGTGGTCATGAGGTAGAACTGGAAGGAGTTCCAGCTATACAAACTGCAGTTGATGATTTGGTAGAACCAAAGGATTCAATAGTTTCCAACGAACCTCAGCCTCTCCGCCGATCTAGTAGGGTTCCTCATGTAGGGTTCCTAGGCACACTAGTGAGGTCACACAAGGCATCGAACATGCCAAATTAAAATTTTAACGGTGCCGAGAGACCCGACTACGGATCGTTTGCTAGATGTTTAGGCGAAAAAGCTAACTAGTTAACACTTAACTAATGAGAAACGGAAATACAACCTTTGTAGATCCGGTGCTCCACCTCCATAGCTCCGCAACGAAGTCGTCTCCGCTGTCCAAAAGGAATCCGGGCTCTAGAGTCGGCTTCGTCGGAGATTGGGCAAGCTAGGTCGTCGATGTCCATGCCGAAGATGATCTACGTCGAGGCATCGCTAGATCAAGCTCACAACTTCACCAAGTCATGAAACTTGTGAAGTAAACACACTCTACTACTTGGCAAGAGGTAGAGAATGAAGAAATAGGAAGTGGGTAAACTTTAGATTTGGATTTCTCACTCTTTTTCATCACTTGCCATTAATGGAGGCAAGCTTTCTTCACTTGAAGAAATGAAGAAGAAGAAGGAAATAGTTATGATAAGTTAATTAAAAATGAAAAGAAAAATCAAAACTTATCATAATCTAAACCATGGTCAAGTGTAGAGATTAAACTAGGGTTAAATCAAATGGTTAGGTTAAGCATGAGATAAGAATGGTGGACAAAGTCAAAGGTTCATGAATCTTCAACTACAAACAAAGAAAGCCACCATTCTTCTCATTTCTTTTTCCAAAAAGAAAATAAATAAATAAATGAATAAATAGATATGAAAAACAAAACCCTAACCATTTAAATAACCATGGTTTAATCTTTACACAAACCAAAAATCATGCATCATCAAACATGATACAAGCAAATGCATAAAATCATATCACATATATAATGCGCACATCCGACTGAGAAAATCCATCTAAAGTGAACCAATATTAGTTAATGCAAAGTAATATATCAAATATATAATTATACATTAAATCATTAAATCAACACTTGATTTAACGATCCGGTCATATCGCATATAACCGGCTAATATCCAATGTATCGATTTATCGAATCAACGCTTGAATCGATAACTAGGTTATATCGCATACAACCATTCGATACATTTATCGCGAGAATAGAATACGGTATCACATACACGCATTATTCTCGGTCCCGCACATATCTCATATGCGCTCCTATTTCGTTTCGCTTGAGCCAGGAAACCTCTGTGTAGGACTCTAAAGACTCGTCAATACGCCGGCAGCAGATGATGATCATATCAAACACCCACAAGCCGCAAGCGGTCTGCTAAACGTAACGGCCACCCGGGTATTGAGCGATCTGAAGATCGACGAGCAAGCCCGCTCACACTCCAGTGAATCCGACCAGTAACACTACCGTACAGTCCGGTCTGATCGTCTGATATGTCGCATATCTCGCCTAGGGGTGGTAAGCGTCAGACCCCAATAGCTCGATAAGTCGTGTCGATATGAGGTCTATAACTATTCGAGAAACTACTGGTAACACTTACCGGTAAATCTCAGCAACCCTGGCCAGGGATTTCCTGTTATAGCCAATCGAACACAGCGCAACATCAACCCCCTATACCGGGAGAGACAAATCCCCTCCTATCGCTCATTGCCTCCATGTGACTCGGGACTGTACCCAAAAACCACCGTTTTGCATGCCCTCTTGGACGTGGTAAGATGGAAATCAAAGCACAGTGGGAACCACACAAGACTCTATGACGATCTCGGGTCAACAGACTACTCTGTACCAGTGTCACCAGAGAACTGCCATCTAACGTGAGGTATAATACCATCTGGGAGTTCTCGGCGAGTCCGTCCAGTGTACCCAGTCTCTACTGAGCACCCGTATATCATCTCTGATGTCAAACACCAATGGATATGGGATCATCCATCGCCCATCTGTATAGGTCGAGAAGGTATACGCTAGTCTACTTTGGTATATCGATGCCCCGTCTCGATACACCCTCGACTAGGGACTTTGAAGGATGTACTTATGGACTACCATGTCCCCATTAGTATGATCCGCATCATAGTCCAGGTAGTCAAGTACAGATCTTAAGGGCTTTACCAACATGTAACAGAGAGACAATCAGCATACACGTTAAGGTAAAGGGTAACCAGATAGCATACTATCATGTCGAGCAAGAAAGTCCTCCCTATATATGTCCCAGCATCCACTACAATATACATCCTATGTACAGTAATGGCCTCTAGGGCATACATATAACTAACAATCTCCCACTTGCACTAGGGCCATCTGTAGCAGTGGTTGCAGTATCTCATACTCAACCATCCCATAAAAATCTCTCTCTGGGAACAGGCCTTTGTGAGTGGATCCGCTGTGTTGTCCTCTGAGTCTACTCTCCAAACCTCGATCACCCTGGAGATCAACCATCTCCATGATCAAGTGATACTGCCTTAGAATATGTCTGGATCACTGATGGGACGGACGTTCCTTGGCATAAGCCACAACTCCATTGTCTCACAATGGTTGGAACGTAGTTCATCTCAAGAACCAATATACACCCAGACTGCCTCTTTGGTAGCATCTTAAGTAGCGATGTATCCTGCCTTTATCGTCTAGTATGTCACGGTATCTAGCTTGGAACTCTTCCAACATACCGTCCCTTTACTGAGGGTAAAGACAATACCTGCGACTGACATTCAGTCGTCTTTATCACCCTGGAACCCTTCCAGTGATTCTCCCCAGGATCGGTTGATACCGTCTCACTACAACTAGTGAGATTCCTAACATCCAGTTAGATCTATCTCATAGATCCAAAACTCAGGATTTAGGAGGTATCATTTTGATCCTATATGGAGAATCATCGTGATAAGCGGAGATTGATCGAGCGTAGCATAGGAAACTCCTTCCCCATCAAGAGTATGTCATCCACGTACTCTACGAGGATCGTCACCATACTCCCTACTACCTTTTTGTTTATACAAGGTTCATCTACCATTTTGATGATGTCAACTTCTTTGACTAATACATCAAAACAGACGTTCCAACTCCGCGATGCCTGCTTTATCCTATAAAGCATCTTGCACACGTTTCCGCTGCTCCCACTGTCTACGAAGCCCTCTGGCTGTGTACTTATAGACGCACTCTTCAAAAACATCATTTAGAAGAGCAGTCATGACAGCCAACCACCAGATATCGTAGTCATGGTATGTAGCCGTGGCAAGTAGGATCTGGATGGACTTAAGCATAGCTACTTAGAAAAGGTTTCATCATCATCCATACCTGGTCAATGACATAGACCTTTAACAAGTCTAGCTTTGAAAGTCTCAACCTTTCCATGTACACCAAGTAATCTTCTCAAGATATACTTGCTCCTGATGGGGATTTAACCCTTCAGATATAGCAACCAAAGTCCATACTTTGTTGGTGTATAAGGATTCCATCTCAGATCGATAAACATCCAGCCATTCTTACAGAGTCTCACTCTTGATGGCCAGCTCGAAACTAGTTGGGTCATCATCTCATGATGCAATCCTCGCTCCCACTGTCATAGAGAAACCGAAGTATCTCTCAGGTGGGTGAGGAACCCTACTAGATCGGCGGAGAGGCTGAGGTTCGTTGGTAACTATTGAATCCTTTGGTTCTTTCAAATCATCAGCTATAGTTTGTATAGCTGGAACCTTTCCAGTTCTACATAACAGACTTTGCCTCGAGCTTGTCCAGATTTTGCTTTTAGACATAGGCCGGACAACCCCAAATCTTAACTGACTTAAGACATGGGCTCTTCTCATACCATATCACATATGAAATGGTAGGCAACTGATTTGATTCGAACCCTATTCAATAGGTATGCAGCTTCTCAAGTGCATAACTCCCAAAAGGAAATAGGTAACTCAGTAGTACTCATCATAGAGCACACCTTATCATATAGGGTGTTATTGCTCCACCCCGATATACCATCGTGCCATGGTGTATACGGAGGAGTAATGCTGAGAGAGAATCTCATTCTCCTTTAGAATAGTCCAGTATTTCCGTGCTTAAGTATTCTCCTCCTTGATCTCATCAAAGGACATAATACTTATACCCGTTTATTGGTTCTCTACTTCTCGTTTATATTCTGTGAATATCTCAAAAGGCTCGGACTCATGTTTCAACAGGAACATATGTCTGAATCTTGAGAGATTATCAGAGAATGTAATGAAGTATAAAGAACCGGTCTTGGCATGTGTAGACAGGGGACCTTACATACATCAACATGTATCATCCCAAGAGTTTACCAACTCTTTCTCTGTTTCCAATAAACAGAGCTAGTGTCATTATATCTTTGTGACATGACTGGAAAGTTTCACAAGATGTAGATTCAAACTGATTTAAATATGCATCTACATGTAACTTCAGCTAGTCGGGTCACATTGATCTGACCTAGTCTACAATACCTTAAGAAGGATCCGTTCATTTCTGAGCTCTTCCTCTTATGTGTGTTCCATATACTAAGAACTGTAATTTGATTTAGAACATTAATGCTTTTAGATAACGTGCCTGAACCGATCAACTTTTGATATAGGAAATGTTCAAAACATTATCCATCTATACAAAATTTTATCATTTCTTTACAAATAAAGAGACTGATATGATTTTGTATATCAGGTTCGGTATCTAATAACATTCGTTCAGAATCAATGTATTGTAATACAGGGTGACAGTGACCAACAGACTTGGCTGCAACACTTGCCCCGTTTTCTGCCTCATGAAACTTATCACCCATTCTCAGTTCTCTACCTATCTGTAGCCCTATGTAACAGATTACATATCTGGGATCCTGATCCGGTATCACATACCCAGGACGTAGAGGTTACAGAGAAACAGTTCTGTATAATGAACACACCCGAAGATGATGCATCAGCATGCACTCTCTTCGATTGGGCGGCACGGGAAATCTGGTATTCCCCAATTTCCTGCTCTGTCTTATAACATTTATAAGTTGGAGCGGGACCAACGTTCCCCAGCTCAGTATAACAAGCGGGTTCGGTCAATAATCCGTATTATTATCTTGATTAAGGCGTGATATAGTTGCTACCTGGAGAGAGAGAGAAGAAAACACTCAGCGTGCGCTCTTGCAAGAATAGATTGGTTATTATTTTATCTAATCAGGATGGCTCCCACTGCTTTTTATCAAATCTTCCTTCAAACCTTAAAAGGAAAGACTAGCCGGGATTAATTACACACTACAAGTTCGCCAATCTTTCAGCTAGGCCAGTGTCGGTACTTTGAGGGAGGTCCCCCGTGCTTTCGCACAAACCTAATTAATGTAAACCTCGTTTTCCCAGAGGCGTAACCTCGTTAACACCTTTCTAGACACCTACTTGATCGGCTAATTGTAATATGTAAAACTCTTCCAGGAGTAACTCTTACTCGCAGCGGGTATCGGGATCCAACTATCTCATAGAAGGTATGCAATCTCATTGCAAATTTCAACACTTGAAATTCCCGATAATATTTTGCCCCTAACGTGCTATGACCTTGACGAAAGCTAACAAACCATAGCCCGCTAGTCAAGTTCAACCCGTACATTTCTTGATCGAATTAAACCCACCCGTACGACCCTTGACGAAAGCCAACAAAGCCGCACGACTACCCTAATCCAATCGCATCGTATGCTAGCAGATAAGCAGCATATAGCTACCGCACACTGCACCTTGACGAAAGCCAACAAATGCAGCACGAATACTATATACAACTTATCTGAAATGACGGAGGGCTACGACAGGTTTTTCTGAAAACCTATTGCGTAATGAACTTGATATCGTTGTAGGATCGAATGAATTTTAAAATGGAGTGCTTTTGAGGCTTTTCTAGTTTTGCTAAAGGAGTCACTCCCGGTGAAGGGATCGTCGGTCTTTTCTTCGTCGAATGAGGTGCGAGATATATCATATATATCACTGTGCAAAGCAAAAACACTTAAAAGCAATCAAAGGACAAACCGAGTGTGTAGCATCTGCCAGTCATTGCTAAAGGAGTCACTCCCGGTGAAGGGATCTCGGTCCTTTCCTCATCGAATAAGGTGCAGGATATATCACATATACCGCTGTGCAAAGCAAGAACTGTAGCTACCTGTTTTATTTTGAAATTCGATTATACAACATCTTAGGTTTCTTTTATTTTCATTAATCACATTAATGAAGTCCCATCATTTAAGTACCTAATCATCACAGATAAATACGACGTACACTTATGCCATCCACATTCGCCTCGATGTCCCCTCGTGCACCGTTAGGTTAGGTAACTAACGGCAGAGCAGGGCAGGGCTAGCGCGGGTGTAAAACATAAGTAACGTCTATATAATATATCATATATACTATATACTGTATCTATCACAGAACATCTCATGATCACATCACAGATATCGCAGCAGAAGAATCATATGAAATATTGGATATACTAGGACGTCCGTGTTTTCAATACGAGCCAGTATAAAACACGGATTCCACGGTCGTGATGAATAGCCAAACCCACACCCCTAGACCCCTACGAGAGCGGCAACCCTACCAATTCTAGAGTTAGGAGACCCGGACTCGACTCCTCGAGTTGATCTCCCACTGGACTCCAGAACCCGGTTACTTGTGCCCTCCTCCTTGGGTCTATCCTAGTGCGGAAAAGTAAATAATATACAAACGGTGACTACTTCCGCAACCTGGAAGTGCCCCAATAAAAGAATATTACATACAAGTTTTTACATGAATGAAAATGAAAAAACACTCATCTCACATAAAAAACCCCGGCTATTCAATCACGACGATCCAATATAACATATCCAGCAACACATAACATCACATGTCATCAACGTAAGTAAATATGCGCATCCCAATTGTCGTTGACATATAGCAACGAAACCGGCGATATCACATATTACACTTACGGTCACAGAAAAGAAAGTGTAAAACTACAACAGTTGGAATCCGCAACCACCTCAGACATCACATGCCTGACCAAATGAATTCCTTAGACATCGCATGCCTAACAATCATAAACCCCGCATTTTAGTCTCATTATCGAAAACACTTTTCAATATCAAGTCGGGTAATTCAACAAGATTCCCGACATCCTGATCGAATACTCGTCGCAAACTTCAATAGACAGTCGCACCCCCGATACCGTCGACGAAGTGCACCAAGGCGGAACACCGTTACCGGGAGCACCCGAACGGATGCTTTCGGCGACGGGGTTCTCCTACAGTCACTTGGTCGGGGCTATGGAGTGAAGCTTCCTATTAAGTTTATCCGGCGAGTATCCGCGTACGCTACGTGATTGCGACGGACTTTTGATCACATCAAAATTCCGTGGCAACCGATCATGTGAGACTAAATTGCTACGTTTATAACATTCATTTAGTTATCTCATAACTACTTGTGAATTCCAATTATTGTATCCCATTCCGGATAAATGGAAAATGTCAAACTTTCCGATCGAACAATCGAACACCCAAGTTTTCCCGATACAGATCAACACATGAAATAAGTCTAACAACATTCAGTTCGTGCCTCAGTAGCAACGGTCCTGCCGTAGAAGGGTCAAGCCAACGCCTCACATGTGGCACGCCGTACTGCCCCAAACCCGAAGGTTCAAAGGGCAGTTCAAGACGGTCACATAATCGAGTTAAGGTTTGTTGTCTTCTAGAGGGACCATCGCGTTACTTGCACTACTTAGAACGTCGTTAAACTACGGAAAAATCCAACACTTGGAAATTTTCCGACAGGGGAAAAATTGGGTATTTATATCCGGTCGAACTTTTTAACATATTCTAAAATTTATCCGGAAAGCCACACAGACAAAATTTGAAACCCCGATCGAATCTTTGATTCCCAATACAACCCAAAAATGCTCAACTCTTTATTTCAGATTAAAAATTCCCAGGAAAACCAGCACTGAAAAATAGGAGTTACTGTGCAAAATTCAATGGCAGATAAGACAAAAGTGCGGCGGAAGGGCCGCATTAGCACGCTAATACCGCGGTTCCGCCGCACTTTAGAAAGATCATTAGGTAATTTTTGCATCGTAATTCTTATATTTACCTGCTTGTTTTTCTGCATATTTTTAATTCTCAAAAATCCACGAATTTCAAAAAAGTACAGAGAGCATTCTAAGGTTTGGGTTTCGGTTCGATCGGACTTCAAACTCCGTCTACGCATCGCCTAAGGCTCTAGCTAGGCTCTGATACCACTGTAGGGTTCCTAGGCACACTAGTGAGGTCACACAAGGCATCGAACATGCCAAATTAAAATTTTAACGGTGCCGAGAGACCCGACTACGGATCGTTTGCTAGATGTTTAGGCGAAAAAGCTAACTAGTTAACACTTAACTAATGAGAAACGGAAATACAACCTTTGTAGATCCGGTGCTCCACCTCCATAGCTCCGCAACGAAGTCGTCTCCGCTGTCCAAAAGGAATCCGGGCTCTAGAGTCGGCTTCGTCGGAGATTGGGCAAGCTAGGTCGTCGATGTCCATGCCGAAGATGATCTACGTCGAGGCATCTCGCTAGATCAAGCTCACAACTTCACCAAGTCATGAAACTTGTGAAGTAAACACACTCTACTACTTGGCAAGAGGTAGAGAATGAAGAAATAGGAAGTGGGTAAACTTTAGATTTGGATTTCTCACTCTTTTTCATCACTTGCCATTAATGGAGGCAAGCTTTCTTCACTTGAAGAAATGAAGAAGAAGAAGGAAATAGTTATGATAAGTTAATTAAAAATGAAAAGAAAAATCAAAACTTATCATAATCTAAACCATGGTCAAGTGTAGAGATTAAACTAGGGTTAAATCAAATGGTTAGGTTAAGCATGAGATAAGAATGGTGGACAAAGTCAAAGGTTCATGAATCTTCAACTACAAACAAAGAAAGCCACCATTCTTCTCATTTCTTTTTCCAAAAAGAAAATAAATAAATAAATGAATAAATAGATATGAAAAACAAAACCCTAACCATTTAAATAACCATGGTTTAATCTTTACACAAACCAAAAATCATGTATCATCAAACATGATACAAGCAAATGCACAAAATCATATCACATATATAATGCGCACATCCGAGTGAGAAAATCCATCTAAAGTGAACCAATATTAGTTAATGCAAAGTAATATATCAAATATATAATTATACATTAAATCATTAAATCAACACTTGATTTAACGATCCGGTCATATCGCATATAACCGGCTAATATCCAATGTATCGATTTATCGAATCAACGCTTGAATCGATAACTAGGTTATATCGCATACAACCATTCGATACATTTATCGCGAGAATAGAATACGGTATCACATACACGCATTATTCTCGGTCCCGCACATATCTCATATGCGCTCCTATTTCGTTTCGCTTGAGCCAGGAAACCTCTGTGTAGGACTCTAAAGACTCGTCAATACGCCGGCAGCAGATGATGATCATATCAAACACCCACAAGCCGCAAGCGGTCTGCTAAACGTAACGGCCACCCGGGTATTGAGCGATCTGAAGATCGACGAGCAAGCCCGCTCACACTCCAGTGAATCCGACCAGTAACACTACCGTACAGTCCGGTCTGATCGTCTGATATGTCGCATATCTCGCCTAGGGGTGGTAAGCGTCAGACCCTAATAGCTCGATAAGTCGTGTCGATATGAGGTCTATAACTATTCGAGAAACTACTGGTAACACTTACCGGTAAATCTCAGCAACCCTGGCCAGGGATTTCCTGTTATAGCCAATCGAACACAGCGCAACATCAACCCCCTATACCGGGAGAGACAAATCCCCTCCTATCGCTCATTGCCTCCATGTGACTCGGGACTGTACCCAAAAACCACCGTTTTGCATGCCCTCTTGGACGTGGTAAGATGGAAATCAAAGCACAGTGGGAACCACACAAGACTCTATGACGATCTCGGGTCAACAGACTACTCTGTACCAGTGTCACCAGAGAACTGCCATCTAACGTGAGGTATAATACCATCTGGGAGTTCTCGGCGAGTCCGTCCAGTGTACCCAGTCTCTACTGAGCACCCGTATATCATCCCTGATGTCAAACACCAATGGATATGGGATCATCTATCGCCCATCTGTATGGGTCGAGAAGGCATACGCTAGTCTACTCTGGTATATCGATGCCCCGTCTCGATACACCCTCGACTAGGGACTTTGAAGAATGTACTTATGGACTACCATGTCCCCACTAGTATGATCCGCATCATAGTCCAGGTAGTCAAGTACAGATCCGAAGGGCTTTACCAACATGTAACAGAGAGACAATCAGCATACACGTTAAGGTAAAGGGTAACCAGATAGCATACTATCATGTCGAGCAAGAAAGTCCTCCCTATATATGTCCCAGCATCCACTACAATATACATCCTATGTACAGTAATGGCCTCTAGGGCATACATATAACTAACACCTCACCTACCTGAGAGATACTTCGGTTTCTCTATGACAGTGGGAGCGAGGATTGCATCATGAGATGATGACCCAACTAGTTTCGAGCAGGCCATCAGGAGTGGGACTCTGTAAGAATGGCTGGATGCTTAGCGATCTGAGATGGAATCCTTATACACCAACAAAGTATGGACTTTGGTTGCTTTATTTGAAGGGTTAAATCCCCATCAGGAGCAACTATATCTTGAGAAGATTACTTGGTGTACATGGAAAAGTTGA
This sequence comes from Agapanthus africanus, assembly GCA_030015575.1. Lineage (NCBI taxonomy): Eukaryota > Viridiplantae > Streptophyta > Magnoliopsida > Asparagales > Amaryllidaceae > Agapanthus > Agapanthus africanus. Next base: position 438,058,064 of record CM057338.1, read on the forward strand.
GACTTTCAAAACTATGCTTAAGTCCATCCAGATCCTACTTGCCACGGCTATATACCATGACTACGATATCTGGCGGTTGGGTGTCATGACTGCTTTTCTAAATGATGTTTTAGAAGAGAGCGTCTATAAGTACATAACCAGAGGGCTTCATATACAGTGGGAGCAGCAGAAACGTGCGCAAGATATTTTATGTGATAAAGCAGGCATCGCGGAGTTGGAACGTTTGTTTTGATGTGGTAGTCAAAGAGTTTGACTTCATCAAAATGGTAGATGAACCTTGTATATACAAAAAGGTAGTAGGGAGTATGGTGGTGATTCTCGTAGAGTACGTGGATGACATACTCTTGATAGGGAAGGAGTTTCCTATGCTACGCTCGGTCAATCTTCGCTTATTACAAGGATTCTCCATATAGGATCAAAGTGATACCTCCTAAATCCTGGGTTTTGGATCTATGAGATAGATCTAATTGCATGTTAGGATACTCACTAGTTGTAGTGAGATGGTATCAATCGATCCTGGGGAGAATCACTGCAAAGGTTCCAGGGTGATAAGGACGACTGAATGTCAGTCGCAGGCATTGTCTTTACCCTCAGTGGAGGGACGGTATGTTGGAAGAGTTCCAAGCTAGATACCGTGACATACTAGACGATTAAAGGCAAGATACATCGTTACCAAGGATGCTACCAAAGAGACAGTCTGGATATATAAGTTCATATGATGAACTTTGTTCCTACCATTGTGTGACAATGGAGTTGTGGTTTTAGCCAAGGAACTACCGTCGCATCAGAAATCCAGATATAATTCTTAGGCAGTATCACCTGATCATGGAGATGGTTGATCTCCAGGGAGATCGAGGTTAGGAGAGTAGACACAGAGGACAACAGCGCGGATCCACTCACAAAGGACTTTTTCCCAGTAAAGACTTTTATGGGATGGTTGAGTATGAGATACTTCAACCACAGCTAATTGTTGGGTATGTGATACCACAACAGATGGCCCTAGTGCAAGTGGGAGATTGTTAGTTATATGTATGCCCTAAAGGCCATTACTGTACATACGATGTATATTGTAATGGATGCTTAGACATATATAGGGAGGACTTTCTTGCTCGACATGATAGTATGCTATCTGGTTGTACTTTATCGTAACATGTACTCTGATTGTCTCTATGTTACATGTTGATAAAGCCCTTAGGATATGTACTCAACTACTGGGACTATGATGAGATCATTCTAGTGAGGCCACGGTAGTCGACGAGTACATCCTATAACTGTTCCTAATCGAGGGTGTATTGAGACAGGGCATCGATACACCAGAGTAGACTAGCGTATACGCATCTTGACCCATATGATGGGCGATGGATGATCCCATATCCATCGGTGTTTGACATCAAGGATGGTGTTTCCCCCAATCAGAGCAAGGCTCTACTGAATTTTGAAAATTCAAAATTCGAAGCAACGCTTCGGTTTCCGTGCGCAGCGCGCAATTTGCCACATGGCAGAAGGTGATTCGGCAGCGTAACGCCCGAGACAGTGCGTCCCATCAGAGCAAGGCTCTTCAGAAAACAAAATTAAGACTTAAACTGCGCAAATGCATGGCAGCGCGACACGTGTCTGCGCAAGCGCACAGATGCGTGACACGTGTCTGCGCAGTTGCGCAATCGCAACTGCGCAAGCGCACAGATGCGTGACACATGTCTGCGCAAGCGCACAGATGCGTGACACGTGTCTGCGCAGTTGCGCAATCGCAACTGCGCAAACGCACAGATGCGGGACACGTGTCTGCGCAAGCGCACAGATGAGGGACACGTGTCTGCGCAGTTGCGCAATCGCAACTGCGCAAGCGTACCGATGCGCGACACGTGTCTGCGCAGTTGCGCAATCGCAACTGCGCAAGCGCACAGATGCGCGACACGTGTCTGCGCAGTTGCGCAACCGCAACTGCGCAAGCGCACAGACGCGGGACACGTGTCACGCGCTGGTGAGTTGCGCAGCAACTGAATGAAAATTTAAGTGGATCTTTTCTGTTCTCCTGTAAAACAGGGACCCTTGGATCTCTGATCCAATGGTGGGAAAATTCCCAAAATTATTCATGAAAGATTTTGTTAACAAATCCAACAAATTGGTGGGCACTATAAATAAGACCCCAGGCCTCATTCAAAGGCATGAGATAATCAATCATCATCGAGAGAGGGAAAAAGCTTCTGAAAAAAGAGAGCTCTTGAAGATTAATCAAGAACCAAAAAAAAAAAAAGAAGGTAAAATTTCTGAAGAACAGAAAATGAGAAAATAAATAGTGCCTTGCACTTGATAGGAACCCCTGGTTCTAAAAAAAAATATAAATAAAAAAATAATAAATAGTGCCTTGCACTTAATATGAACCCTCGGTTCTGTATGATCAGGAAAAAAACAAGAACTTGTTTTCCTTTGATCCAAATTCAAATCAAAGTGCCATGCACTTGTGTTCTTCAATCTGAAGATTTCTAGGGTTTCTGCAACCCCTTGTTTTGGGCCCGGCCCAAACTAAATTGAAATAATAAAAGGGCAAGGCCCTGTTTGGAAAAATTCCTGAGTTTCTGCAAACTCGTTATTCAAATGGGCCTGGCCCAAACTAAATTACAGAACAAAAAAAGGGCAAAGCCCTGTTTGTAAAAACTTCTTGAGTTTCTGAAACTCATTATTTAAAAGGGCCTAGCCCAATTGCAGAAAAAAAAAAATAAATAAAAAGGGCAAGGCCCTGTTTGGAGAATTCCTGAGTCCTTGTAACTCATTAATTAGAAGGGCCTGGCCCAAATCAGACTTGTAAAATAATGAAAGGGGCAAAGCCCTGTTTAGATTGATTCTTCTAATCTGGCAAAGCCTAAAATAAAAATTGGACTTAACCCAATCCTGGCTGTAAGTCCTTAAATTAAATGCCCCTCATAAACCAAGTCATGACCGGTTCGAGGGTACATCTCCGAACTCCTCTGACATCTGTCGTTGTAATTCCTCAGCGACGTCAGAGAGGTAACGAGTCCCAACGACCACTCATCTAATATCGGACCGAAACGTCCCTAAACTAATATCGGACCGAAACGTCCCTAAACTAATGACGGACCGAAACGTCCCTAAACTAATATCGGACCGAAACGTCCCTAAACTAATGACGGACCACTATGTCCCTAAACTGGCGACGGACCGAAACGTCCCTAAACTAATATCGGACCGAAACGTCCCTAAACTAATGACGGACCACTACGTCCCTAAACTGGCGACGGACCGAAACGTCCCTAAACTAATATCGGACCGAAACGTCCCTAAACTAATGACGGACCACTACGTCCCTAAACTGGCGACGGACCGAAACGTCCCTAAACTAAAATCGGACCGAAACGTCCCTAAACTAATATTGGACCGAGACGTCCTTAAACTAATGACGGACCACTACGTCCCTAAACTGGTGACGGACCGAAACGTCCCTAAACTAAAATCGGACCGAAACGTCCCTAAACTAATAATGGACCACCACGTCCCTAAATTGGAATATGGACCGCTACATCCCTAAACTGACATAATAGGGCCCAAACGCTCTTTTGTCGGATCTAAACGGTCCCGCCTAAGTTGATCTTAACCCCAAATACGGTTAACGTGTCCTTAGACATCTAAATAAACAATGAAATCCCAAACCAACTTTGGTTCAAGGGTACATCTCGGAACTCCTCAGACGTATGTCGTTGTAATCCCTCAATGACGTCAGAGAGGTGACGAGTCCCGACGGCCGGATAATTAAATCAATCACTACGTCAGGTCGATCTTAGTCCAAAACAGGACTAGCGTATCCTTGATGAACGTTTAAGTTGATCTTAGTCGCAACGCGACCAATGCATCCTTAAACTAAAAACACCAAAATCAAATCTAAGCAAACACGGATTTGGACTAATCCACGTCCTACGGGCGACGACATCACTAAGTCTCCGTATACAATCCACGGGCAACCACAAATAAAATAAACATACACGACACGAAGTGAAATTCTGGAGAAGGAGAAAGTTGTTATCGCAACGCGATAGCGTAATTAACTGCAGGGGCTTGCGCCTGCAGGGAAGAGCGTCCCCACAATCAAAAACCCCTCACCCTGAGGGGGAATCTGACAAAGTCTGCTACATCGGCCGCATCCGTCTAAACCTTCGATCCACGGTGCCATAAATCAACTTGGCATCTTCGGAGAGGTGGACGGATAAAAACCAAATAGCATCTGCCCCGAACCCCAGGTTACGTGACGTCCCAACGTCGCAGGCCGCCGTTCGGAGGGGAACAGATTCTGGCACGCCCGGTGGGACCTTTTCCTCTTTCCACTCCACACTTCGTGTGTCGTCTTCGCGAATCAATCGCGGTTTGTTAAATGGTTGTCCTCGGATTTCAAGTTGCTAAGATTTGGTCTTTTATCTGGCGCAGAATTCGAGATTCAATGGCCTCCAATTGCACCAGCTGCTCAAGATGCCACTGCAACAAACGCTCCACTTCACCAGGAGGGGTGACGTATGGGCCCCAAGCGGCGTCTTTCCTTACTCTGCCGGTAGGCCAGGTGACCCAGGCCACCACCGGCCTGTTTTTCGGGACCATGGTCCCCCCTGCAAGCTTCTCTATGCCGATATCCGCACCAGAAGCGAACAAGAAGTCGGTATTCGACCGGCTCACTGCTACCACGACCCCTGTCAACGGGTCGCCCGCTACTAAGCTGACAGCCTCTGTTTTCACCAGGCTAGGTCAGGATCATAAAGTGGCTGTCCCAAAGAGGGCAACGGCCACAGCTTCGGAAGTCGTTGAAGCGGCTTCTCCTATCAGAAAGTCAGTCTTCACAAGATTGACGGTTCCTACTCCTCCTTCAGCTGGTCAAAAAGCATCAGTCTTTGATAGGCTGACACCGGCAGTTACCCCACACCCAAACAGGGGGCAACAAGAAACTATCCCGATTTCCGAGCCAGTCCCAATGGCTCGTCGTGCGCGACGTCGTCATTGGCAACGAATAAGGAAAGCAGGAGGTAACTCCCCTTCAGGGCTAACCCTGCCTGCTCCGATGGCGGAGGTCAACGCTGCTGTTCCAACTGGGAACAGCTTTGAATTACTGAGAAAAGTGAGAAAGAACTCCCCAATCGCCGTGTTGAAAAGATCTCCTCCACCCGTGGAGAAAGCTCCGGAGGCAAAACAAGAACAGCCCTCTCAACGGCTGTCGTCCAGAGTTTATAAAGTATGGCGCAGGGTTCGAAACTCTGTGATCGATCCGGACCACTTGCGTCACCAGAAAAAGGCGAAGGTGGAGAATAACAAAAACTGCCCCATTAAACAGCAGGGGGCAACAAATGCTAGAATGCCCACTTCAACGGCTCCTTCAACCTCAAAGGTCTACAAAAGAAGGAGGCCAGAGAAAGCTCCCGCAACAGCAGCAAGAGTTAACAATGGTGAACCTAAACGCCCCAAGTCAGGGGGCATAACAGTTCATACGATCTATATGGCTTCAGGAAAAGAAGAAAGTCGTACTTCTACGGGTCACCGACCGCTTACCCGGTCAGTGACCAGGTCTCAGGAGCAGCAATAAAAGCTCCAGGAGATGATGACTACAATGGCTGCACTCACGGGGCCAAAAGAGAATCCTGAGACGTCCTTAGATGAACGCCAAGAGGAGGAGACCGACGCTGAGTTCCTCCGCCGAATACTGGAAAAGAGAGACAAAGAGGCTGCGGAACAGGCGGCCAACATAAAGAAAATGGCCCTCCTGTTCCAGGATGTGGTGGGTATGATGATTCAACCAGATCCACCTGCTGGAGATTCCCCGATCATTCTTGAAGATGATAGGGGAGAGACATCGAATCCTCCACCGGCTCTATCCGCAGCTAAAGAGGATACCATATCAAAAGCTGATTTGGATGAATATATTGCTCAACAAATACGGGCGCATCAGGCGGTTGAAGCAGCCGGTCAGATCGTGAAAACGGGGCGGCCATATCCGGGCTGGTATGATCAAATTAAGTACCCGCCAGGTTACACAATTCCTAAGTTTCATGTCTACAAGGGGACCGGCAACCCCCATCAACACGTTGCCCAGTTCAGGGCGCTGTGTGGTAACACTGGAGGCGACGACAAACTCTTGCTGCGCCAATTCGTTGGAAGCTTATCAGACACGGCTTTCGAATGGTATTCCGAGCTCCCCAACGACTCTATTAAAACCTTTGCGGAGATGGAGCTGCTCTTCACCCAACGTTTTGCAAGTGCCAGCGAGCGTACCCCGATGACGGCACTGATCAATGCCAGGGTAAAACCCGGCGAGACGTGGGTTCAGTACGCTATACGGTGGCGTAATATATGGTCTAAATGTGAACAGCGCATAGAAGAAGCCCCTGCAGTGGGAATGTTTGTTGGAACCCTTGATCCACAAGCAACTATTTCACAATTTATGATGTTCTTCAAGCCGACTTCCTTCCAGGCTTTGATCGACAAATTGGCGCAGATGGACCAGATGGGCCATAAACCCCCTCTCCCGAAGCCGGATTCCCGAAACGATAAAGGAAAGGGAAAAGCGATCATCGTCGCCAATGCCCAACAACAACCGAGCGACTCGAAGCCGGCTGCTCGTCCAAACAATACACGCCCATACGTACCCCTTGAGGACAGGATGGGACGTGCTTACTTCTTCCCCCGTGATAAAACAAGGAGGCTATTCGAGCTGGCGTTGCGCAACAGGCTCATAAATCTGCCAGATCCAAAACGTCCGTCACAACCGAATGACGTCAACGATCCTAATTACTGCCCTTATCACAGAGTGTTGGGACATCCAATCGAAGACTGTTACGTTTTCAAAAATTGGCTTGAGAATCAATACCGTCAGGGCAAATTTGCGCTGTCTGACAAATGGAAGGTGAACCCTCCGCAGCCCCACACCTATAAGGGGACGAATACGCCGGGGGCAACATGCTCCGTTATTGAAGAGGCTCCCTGGGAGGTTGTATTATCGGCCAAAACGAGGAGAATGCTAAATGATCTTCAAACCTGCCCAGCGGTCAAGTGGAAGAACCCCTTTGAACCGCAGGTTATTGAAGGGATGTTGAAGCCACGACCGACTCCGAAGACCGATGGTAGTAGTTCAAGCGTTCATAGCCAGCCGTCAAAATCTTCGAAAAAGAAGAAGAAGAAATCTAAGAGGCCCGTGAAGCCTGGCGACAAGCGCACGGACTTACAAAAGCAAATCGATGCGCTGGATGAATATAACCAAAAGGCGCGAACTCCCATCACGCTCCAAGATTTCCTTGATCACGTCTTCCAAAAAGAAGGTGAAGGAGAAAGTTCATCGGATGAGTCTGACGAATATGTAGCAAGCTGTCATATGATCTCCCATTCGATCACGAACGATGAAGGAACTTCTGGCACTGAAACGCTGGGGGCAAATGCCGAATCAAAAACCCCAGGGTTACCAGTTGAAATGATTAGCGCGTTTCTTAATGAAGCTCGGTTGAAAAGTAAGGCTGATCGAGAACGCGAGACGGCTATATTCGAAAGGGCCAAGCGTCAGCGACTTGAGGAAGGAGCTGAAATGATCCCGTTGGAGCAAAATGCCTCCACCACTGACAAAAGCCAATTCAAGATAAAAAAGAAATTTGCTAAGGCCATATCGATGGGCATGAAGCTACCACCCTCTGAAGAAAAAGTTACTGGCGCGGTAGAAATGCACCCTTCTTATTGCTTATACCATCAGAAGGTCTCGCATTCCACCCAAGATTGCAAAGCTTTCAATGGATGGTGGCAAGGATACGTCGCTAATCGACAACGATTTAAACGGGAAAAACGTAAAATTCGCCGAGAGCGAAGAAATACAACTAAAGAACTTGAAAGAACTGCCGGCAATTGTCACATGGTTAACACTACCGGGTCACAAGTGCCTACGTTTGGGAGCGACTCTGATGAAGAGCTAGAGCTTGGTCCCCTCTTCGAAGAATCCATTTCGGGAAAAGAAAAAGAACCAAAGGCCTGCGAGAATATACAGCTGCGCAATCGAACATTACCCGAAAAGAACCTCGGACCCTTGAATAAGAAAAACAAAGGGAAAGAGAAGGTCTCTGAAGACATCGCTTTGGATGACCAAGTTGCGGAAGAGTTAACCGCCAAGAATCCCCCAAAAAGGAATAAAGTAGATTACAATGTCTTGGCGCATCTGAGAAAGCTACCCTCACAACTCAGCATTCTCGATGCCCTATTGCTCTCAAAAGAGGCGAGGGATTCTTTGGTTAAGGCCCTACAAGATCCGGACCAGTTCCAAGCTTTCCTAGCCGAACAAAAGATGAGGGATGAATTGGAAGAGGTGCACACAGCCGACGTTGCTTTTGGTGATGAAGACCTTCTCCTCGGAACGTGTGAACACAATCGCCCACTTTATGTCTCAGGATACTGCCATGACATAAAGATAGGAAAAATCTTGGTCGATAACGGATCGTCTGTCAATTTACTCAATGTGCGAGTGTTAAAGGAGATTTGCATGAGTGTCCAACACCTCGCCCGGGACAAAATCACCATCTCCGGTTTCGACTCTCAATCCTCAAAGACTCTTGGATCTGTGATATTGACGCTACGCTTCGGGGTGCTCGTCACAGACATCAAATTCCATGTTATAGACGCCAAGACGTGCTACAATGCTCTGCTCGGCCGACCATGGCTACACGAATACAATATCATCCCTTCTACACAGCATCAGTGCATGAAGTATTCTAGGGACGGCCTCGAGTACACAGTGGCAGGAGAGTTGAATCCATTTTCCGTGAACGAAGTTCGCAAGTATGAAGATGCCAAATACTTCCTACCGAGTTTCGAAGACACGGAAAGATGTCACAAACCGGAGAACAAAACTAACGCAACCATCCCTGTCTTCGGCAGTGACACCGAGGAGGAGGAGGATATAATTTATTCAGGTCCGTCCCAGTCCACCAGGCCAGGACCATCTGTTCCTTCATTGATCTTCGGTAGTGACTCAGAGGATGAAGTTCATGCTGTATTCCCCGCTCGGCCCTCAATACAGATTTCCACTGATGAAGAGCGAAGTCTGCAGATAACCATGGTGCCGCTTGAACATTACAAAGAACTGGATGCACTCGACACCAACAGCGTAGAAGAATTGCAGACATTCTATATCCCTCCCGGAAGAAAAGGCGAGAAGGCAATCCTATTCTACCGTTCTGAAGAAAACAAGGTGGAAAAAGAAATTTGGCAGGGCGCGGATCCCACGCTCAACAAACTTCAGCCTATCCGTCATCCCAGATATTATACCGAAGGTTTGAAGAAACTGCTGAAACGCCAAGGGATGTCCTTCACACAGACCATCAGAAAAGCCAAATTCTATGACAAGGTCTGGAACGTTCCCAGAACTCAATGCAAACTGCCTAACGGGAGAACGGAAACAAAAGGGCTCGGGTACATCCGGCCAAAGAAACGGGAGTTAATAAACAGCTGTTATGCCATGTATGACTTTGATGAAGAAGCGGACGCTCAATGGGAGGACGCTAATCCCGAATCAGCAAAAGTTCCTGACACAAAGCCGCCCAGTCCATCGTCTAAAGACCCGGTGAGCAAATTTATAAAGGATGCGAGTCAAAAAGCCCGAGATGATCACGATCGTGAAATGGCAATCTATGAGAAAGCCAAGACACAGCGTCTCCTTCGACAGGCAGTAAAGAACGAAGATGTTACCCCACGTCAGCCTGCTACAAAAAGGGTTCGACGCGAAAGCAAAAACAAGTCGAGGGGCCGAAAAGGTGCTCGACAACCACAAGACAGAGCTAAGAAGCCACGCATACGAGAGGCGAGCGTTATTGACCTAGCCCTTATGAAGAAAATGGGTCGAGCATACTCGTTTCCTCGGAACAAAACAAGGAAAATACTTGATCTTGCTCTAAAACATCAAATGCTTACTCTGCCAGAGTCTAAACACCCTGAGCAAGCAGGCGAAGTCTCCAACCCAAATTATTGCTCTTACCATCGAGTAGTAGGGCATCCGCTTGAAGATTGTTTCACCTTTAAGAATTGGGTTGAGGACCAATATCAGTTAGGCAAATTCGCGCTTTCTGACAACTGGAGGGTAGCACCACCACAGAAGCACGAACCCGAGGCTGCAAAAGAAAAACCAACTCCGCATTGGGATTGGCAGAAAATTCGCACTTGCCACGTGGTAACAATATTAAAAGAAGAATCCGAGGACATGAACGACTTCCCTTGGTGCTTTGAAAACAGCAGCGATGAGGTAATCTCAGAATTTCCCCCAGCTCCGAAAGAACTGGAGGATGGAATCCACACCACTGCAGATAATCTTAAGAAAATTGAGTTGGGGACGGAAAATGACCCGCGACCAACATTCATCAGCGAGCTGTTATCTGAAAAAAGGGTGACTGCGTTGAAGGATGTGCTTCTACAACACAAAGATTGCTTCGCGTGGAACTATTCCGAAATGCCGGGACTAGATCCAGAAATTGCTGTACATAAATTGGCGATATCTCCGGACATCAAGCCCGTCAAACAAGCGCCGAGGAGAATGCGACTCGAGCTTGAGATGAGCATCAACGCCGAAGTCAAAAAGCTTATAGACTCTGGCTTCATCCAGGAAGTTCAATACCCTGAATGGATCGCTAACATCGTCCCAGTGATGAAGAAAAATGGGACAGTGCGCATATGCGTAGACTTTCGGGATCTTAATAAAGCCTGCCCAAAAGATGATTTCCCAGTGCCAGTTACTGAACTTATGATAGACAATACATCCACTCATGAGGTTTTCTCCTTCATGGACGGCTCGTCGGGGTATAACCAGATAAAAATGCATCCCGAAGACCAGAAGCACACAGCCTTCAGGACTCCTCTTGGTATATTTTGTTATAAAGTGATGCCCTTTGGTTTGAAGAACGCTGGTGCTACTTATCAGAGGGCCATGACAAAGATCTTCGACGACCTTATACACGAAATCGTTGAATGCTATATCGACGATCTCGTGGTTAAAAGCAAATCATACGAGGAACATCTCGAGCATCTGAAGACTGTATTTCAACGCCTTCGGCAGTACAACCTGAAGATGAATCCTCTTAAATGTGCGTTCGGGGTTTCCTCGGGCAAATTCCTGGGATTCGTTGTTCGACACCGAGGTATTGAAATAGATCCGTCAAAGATTAAAGCAATCATGGAAATGCCTCCGCCGAGGACTCTCAAACAGCTGCGGTCTCTCCAAGGGAAACTCGCATACATACGGCGATTTATAGCCAACCTCTCAGGAAAATGCCGGCCATATAGTCACCTGATGAAGAAAGGAACCCCATTCGTTTGGGATCAAAAATGCCAAGGCGCACTAGACGAGATCAAGCAGTACCTGCAGAACCCGCCGGTGTTGGCTGCCCCGGTTAAGGGGAAGCCTCTCATTCTTTATACAACCGCCCTCGAAGGTTCCTTAGGCGCATTATGGGCACAAGAAAACGATCAAGGGAAAGAGAGGGCGCTCTACTACTTAAGTCGAGTGCTGCTGGGGGCAGAAAGCAACTATTCTCCCATTGAAAAACACTGCTTGGCATTGATCTTCGCAATAACAAAGCTTAGGCACTATGCGTTGGCGCACGAGGTCCGTCTGATTTCAAAAGTGGACCCTCTCAAATATTTAATGTCAAAAGCCATATTGACAGGACGACTCGCTAAATGGGCCCTGCTCTTGATGGAATTTTCGATAACATATCAACCCCTCAAGGCGGTAAAAGGCCAGGCCATCGCCGACTTCCTCGCTGAGCATCCCATACCTGCCGACTCTCCTTTAAATTGCGATTTGCCAGACAGACACGCGTTTGACACAATCGACAGTGGTGATAGCCGTTGGGAGCTTTACTTCGATGGAGCGTCCTCTATGAAAAAGCACAAACAAAGTATGCCAACGATCAAATCGGGGGTGGGACTCATCTTTGTGACTCCCCAAGGAGGAATAATGCGCTTCGCCTTCTCCTTAACGGAGCCGAGAACGAATAATGAAGCTGAATATGAAGCTTTGATAGCAGGCCTCGAGATCGCCATCGATATGGGAATTGAGAGCCTCCTCATATATGGGGACTCCCAACTAGTCGTCAGTCAAGTGAACGGCGATTACCAAACGTGCAAACAGGAATTGGTAAAATACGGTGAAAAAGTGCAGCAACTGCTAACCCAAATTCCCTCCTACACTTTGGAGAGCATACCGCGAGCGGAAAACAGCAAAGCGGACGCACTAGCCAAACTTGCTAAAGAACTGGCTGACGAGAACCTCGACGACGTTAGAATCGTGGTACAAAGCCGACGAGTGCTTGCCCCAGCAGAAGTATCTCCAGAATCGTCTGAAGAAAAAGGAGCGAACGAGGAGACGACCCTACAAATAAAAGACCATGGGAAGACCGAAGACTGGAGAGAAGTTTTCATAGATTACTTCAAGTTCCACCGAATACCTGAAGAAGCGTCCACAAGACATCAGCTCACGAAACGAGCTCTATCTTTCGCCTTCGTCAATGATACTTTGTACAAGAGGTCATTCGATTCTCTGTGGTTGAGATGCTTAGGACCTGATGAAGCGAGAAGGGTCATCCAAGAAGTTCACGACGGACTCTGCGGTTCCCACCAAGCAGGCCCTAAGATGAAGTTGAAGATAAAGCGGATGGGCTATTACTGGCCCACGATGATGCAGGATTGCCTCGAATATGCGAGGCAATGTCATTCATGTCAAATTCATGGGGACTTTATCCATCAGCATCCCAATCCACTGCATCCAACAGTGGCTAGTTGGCCATTTGAAATGTGGGGAACTGACATAGTCGGTCCCATCGAACCAGCATCGTCAAAGGGACATCGTTTCATCTTGGCGACGACTGATTACTTCTCCAAATGGGCAGAAGCGGTACCGTTGAGGGAAGTAAAAACGGAGAACATCCTCCATTTCTTCAAAACGCATGTCATATACCGGTTTGGAACCCCAAGAAGGATTATCTCTGACAATGGACCAGCCTACCGAAGTCATAAGATTAGCCGCTTCGCACAGCAGCACAATATAGACTGGAGATATTCCTCAGTTTATAACCCCCGAGCTAACGGTCTAGCTGAGGCCTTCAACAAGACCTTGACGAAGATCATGAAGAAAACGGTGTCACGAAATAAGAGAGATTGGCACGAAAGATTGCAAGAGGCGCTTTGGGCGTATCGAACTACATTTAAAACGGCCACAAACACAACGCCGTACGCGTTGGTATTTGGGACGGAAGCAGTACTCCCCCTCGAGATAGAATTACCCTCTCTACGAGTGGCAGTCCATTACGAGTTGACGGACGAAGAAAATGCTCACCTTCGGTTTGAAGAGCTTGACGCCCTTGATGAAATCCGGCTTCTAGCACAGCAAAATTTGGAAGCTTATAAAGCAAAGATGACGCGCTCATATGAAAGATTGAGCCGCCCGAGGACATTCCACCAAGGCGAACTCGTGCTAGTAGTCAAAAGGCCCATGGTCCCCAATCGCGCCAAGCGGGGAAAATTTGAGCCAAATTATGAAGGACCGTACATCATTGATAAGGTCTACCAGGGCGGAGCCTATCTACTCATGGACATGTACGGTGAAAGGCCTTTCAGGCCAATAAACGGTCGCTTCCTAAAGAAATACTACGCTTAACGAGCCTTAGTTTAGGTCAATGATAGATGACGACGACTATGTCCGCTCGCTATCTTCCTAAGCTCAGGCTTTATAAACAGTAGCCAGCCCTCTCAACGGCGGACCGAAATGTCCTTAAACTAATAGCAGACCGAGACGTCTTGAAACTACTAGCGCAGCACCTCTAGGCTGACGAGATGTAAAAAAAAATATATATATAAAAAAATAAAATAAAATAAAACGGTATGTCCATAAGCAAAAAGGGCACGGATGAAAACCCGAAAGGGCTCCGTGAGTAAAAACAGCAGGGCTACCGGCGAGTGTTCGTGAAAACCCGAAAGGGCGCGACCTCGTTAAAAAAAAAAAAAAAAAAAAAACAAAAAAAAAACGGTATGTCCATAAGCAAAATGGGCACGGATGAAAACCCGAAAGGGCTCCGTGAGTAAAAACAGCAGGGCTACCGGCGAGTGTTTGTGAAAACCCGAAAGGGCGCAACCTCGTTAAAAGACACTTATAGGGTCCTCTCGACCCTGTAAGGAGAAACTACCCGCGTGAGATCCTTACGACTCACAAGGGAGCAACACACTTAGGGATCCCCACGATTCCTAAGGAGAAAATACGCTTGCGAGATCCTCACGACTCGTAGGGAGAACTCTCTTATGGGACCCTCACGGCTCATGAGATTTGAAAGTCTTAAGTTACAGAAACCTAAACCTGTGCTTAAGCAAGCCCCCACAAACTTCCAATATTGCCCTACAAGTGGCTCAATATTGACCCTTGTATACAATCCACGGGCGCGAATAAACATTTCCCTAATCAAGTCTCATCCGAGACTGGGGATATGTTCGCATGATGAACAACCCTTATAAGTCCTCTCGACTTACAAGGAGAAAACCCTCCTGTAGGATCCTTACGACTTACAGAGGAAACGAACACTTAGGAATCCTCACGAGTCCTAAGAAGAAAATACACCTACAAGATCCTCACGACTTGTAGGGAGAAATAACTTCGTGAAACCCTTACGGCTCATGAAGTCAAAAGCCTTAGCCGACAGGACCCTAACCCTGGTCGCTAAGCCTCCTTTGCTCGACAACGACAGAGGCAAATGATGATTCGCTCCTGGCAATATTCTAGTTGCAGCGGTGCTGATGCCGAAGTCGGTGCCCAATTTCAGGTTTATGGCGAAAGCCAGTAGGCCGCTCATGCATACAAAATAGCCGAAATGATAAGGCAACTTGCAATAAAAAGCAGCAAGTAAAATGTATGCATGCAAAATAGCCGAAATGATCGGGCAACTCGTAATAAAAAGCAACGAGTAAAGATAAAATAAAAAAGCCGAAATGATTGGGCACCGCGAAAAATAGCCGAAATGATTGGGCAATCGCGACCTTCGCGATATAAAAGCTGAAATGATAGAGCATCGCGGAAATAAAATAAAACAAAAATAAGAAATGATGAAACTTCGGCCCTACAGTTAAGATCACATCGATCCCTGTATACAATCCAAGGGCGCAAACAAAGAGGAAACCATACTTCCCCAACGGATTCCGTCGAATGACAAAGCCAAACCTCAACGGTTCATTTCAACCGAAGAAGCCAGCAAATTCCTCGACTCACGGATACAAACACTCCTTGACGAGAGCTTCCTGATCCGCGTCGACCCGCAGAGCCACCAGTGCCTCCGTAGGAACCATCGACTCGTTTCAAACCCCAGGGACACAAATAATCCTTGGCGCTTGGGAAACAAATAATCCCTCGCAAAACTTCTCAACTCACGGATACAAACACTCCTTGACGAGAGCTTCCTGATCCGCGTCGACCCGCGGAGCCACCAGCGCCTCCGTGGGAACCATAGACTCGTTTCAAACCCCAGGGACACAAATAATCCTTGGCGCTTGGGAAACAAATAATCCCTCGCAAAACTTCTCAACTCACGGATACAAACACTCCTTGACGAGAGCTTCCTGATCCGCGTCGACCCGCGGAGCCACCAGCGCCTCCGTGGGAACCATAGACTCGTTTCAAACCCTAAGGACACAAATAATCCTTGGCGCTTGGGAAACAAATAATCCCAGCAATTTCCTCGACTCACGGATACAAACACTCCTTGACGAGAGCCTTCTGATCCACGTCGACTCGCAGAGCCACCAGCGCCTCCGTGGGAACCATCGACTCGTTTCAAACCCCAAGGACACAAATAATCCTTGGCGCTTGGGAAACAAATAATCCCTCGCAAAACTTCTCAACTCACGGATACAAACACTCCGTGACGAGAGCTTTTCTGACTCACATCTCGGGCAGTAAGGATTCAAAAACTTGCTTCCTGAACAATGGGACCCTGCAAGTCAATCCTAAATGGTCTCTTGCATACTATTCACGGGTCTCACTCTCTGAAGTCGATTCTCGACAAAGAGGGAAACAACCGCTTACGAGCCCTCTCGACTCGTAAGAAGGGCAATGGGATCCTGCAGGTCAATCCTAAATGGTCTCTTGCATACTATTCACGGGTCTCACTCTCTGAAGTCGATTCTCGACAAAGAGGGAAACAACCGCTTACGAGCCCTCTCGACTCGTAAGAGGGAGAAATTCTCTCATAAGATCCTTTCGACCTATGAGAGAAAACCACACTTAGGAATCCTCACGATTCCTAAGGAGAAAATCCACCTATGAGATCCTCTCGATCCGTAGGGAGAAAAATCTCTATGAGACCCTCACGGCTCATAGAATTGAAAAGTCTTAGGCGGCAGATCTGAACCTGCGGCCTAAGCCATCGTTATATCTTGAAGAAACCAAAATGCTTACTCTGTTACCTGTCAAACATGTTTATCAAGACAGCATGCTGATAATAAGAGAAGGGAGAAAGCAAAGAAATAATACAAGACATTGCAAAAAATGTGTATCTTTATTTATTAACTCAATCAAGTACATGGCGAATCGTATAAAAGAATAAAGAATGTATACATCTTATTCAAAAAAGAAAATTACAAGTATATTGATACAATGGCAGTTATTGGGAAGGAAGCGTCTTGCATAGGTGCAGCAATCGCTCGCAGACGTCCTTCCATGCCTTCTCTTGATCGGCTACCACCGCCAGCTCTGCCTCCACTTGGGCTCGTTGCCGCAAGACCACTGCAAGCTGCTCCCTCACGCCCTGATAAGCGGCCTCCCGACTGGGGACATTGCGCTCAGCCACGTCAAGCTTCCGCTTTAAGTTTAGCCCGTGGGAGATGCGCCCCAGGAGACCCTCAAAGATAGTCTTCACTTGGGCAGCATTTGCCTCAACCTCAGCGCGCAGATGGGCCGTTTCGTTTGAGGTCTTTTGGCATTCCCTTAGTCTCCGAGCTGCTTCTTGCTCCAAGTGGCGGGAGTGCGAAGTGCTTTGCTCGAGCCAAGTTGTGCGTTGGGCGCTCAGAGCTAAAACTTCGGGAGCAGGACGCGTCAACTCCAGCCGATACAAGCAGGCCTCGATCTCCCTGCAGTGGTTAACCCAAGATTCAACGACGCCCTCGTCATGAAAAGTTACGAGCGCCGCTAACATTGGGTTAACATCCGCAGCGAAATCGACAGCAGAAGGGAGAGCGTCCATGCTGAGCTCTTCAATATACCCGCTCAGCATGCCTAGACTCATCACCGCACCCTTTGAAGACGGACGTCTCAGAAAGGGGCCTGCCGGTAAAAGGACGCGAGCCTCGAAGGGGACCGGAACCGGAACAATAGCTGCAAAACAAACAGGGTTAAGCGATGGTTCAAAAGATGTTAAAGGATTACCAAAAAGGAGATCTACTATACCAGCAGCAACGGACGGCAGAGCCGGAAGGGCCGGTAGCGCGACGGGGCTTACATCCCCTCCTTCGATTTGTGGAACTACAATAAAGAAAAGGAAAAGTCAGAAATCATCCCATTGCTAGAAAAAAGAAGTAAATAAAGATATTACCGGCGCCACTAGAAGGAGAAGCGAGTTCGGACGGGAAAGAAAAGTGCGGGAGCAACACTTGATACAAGTGATCAAAAAGCACTCCTGCAAAGGCACAATGGTGTAACGTTAGTACAAAAGCTGCATTTTTGAAAGATTAATGCATGAGTCGTAAATCCATACCTTCCAACATCCGTGACGGCACAAGGGAAGACGGAGAGGTGACTACTGCCAAAGCAGTAGTTGACGGTGCCCCCTTGAGCAGTGGAGCATCGGTACTGGCCGCACCTGCAAGAACAAATTCGTTAGAAGAGATCACAAGATATATACAAAAAAAAGGGGGGAATGCTGGTGATAAAATTTTTACCTGACGAGCTGCCAGCAGAAACTGAGGCGGTCCCCTCCTCCACTGACGGAAGACCACCGCCTGTAGCTTCATCACCTGACTCAAGGGGAACCGTTGTTATGCTCTCAAGCTCTGCAGGCGGTGGGGAACCATAGACAGGGAGGGCCAAGATAGGAACATTGCCAGATTCCTGAGAAGGAGCGCCTAGCTCGTCCTCAGGAATCATGGCCGCCTCACCTGCTGCTCCCTCAGGATCAGCGATTACAGCTGCCCCGTCCACCGGCACCACGAGGTCCCCAGCCTCAAGTACCTCGCCCTCTACCGCCTGCGGCTCGGTCGAGACAATCATATCATCTGCCACCGCTTCGGGTACGGCATCAATGACTTTCTCCGCGGTAGGTTCCTTAATCTCGGCTCCAGTCCCCACGGCCCCGATAAAGTTGTCCACTGTCGGTTCGGGTTCGGCGAGTACCGCTTCTTCCGCTCCCTTGGGTTCGACGGTCGTCTCCGCCTCCCCCTCAGTTGGACTTGACCCTGCAAGATGAGATATGTATAAGCCAATAGTTTTACAAGTCATACAACAAGGCTCTGAAAGGAGTACTACCTGAAGCGGATTTATCATTGGCGTTCCGAACCGCGCGCGCAACTTGCCGACGAGCGGTAGACAGGGCCACAGGGGGCTCTTCAGAAGGAGTACTAGCGCGAGGAACAGTGCTGGGGCCCGCCCCTGCGGCCAGAGCAGCTCTGCGCGCCTTAGCCTCGCGTCTGGACCGCTTCCGTTCCTCTTGAGCCGATGAGACAGATGCCATCAGAGCTTCCTTGAGCGAAGCCTCCTCATCCGTGTAGAGGGATGCCTCCAGATTTTTCAGAGCATCCCTCGTTGTTGCATCAAGCCGAGGCTCTTGCGGCAGCTTCGACGGAGCTGGGACTTCGATGACGGGCTTGGGAAGGGTCCTTGCGCCGATTAATACCACCCCTGTAAAGAAACAAGAGAAGATCAGGTCGACTATCGTAAAAAGACAACAAACTTTCCTTATAAAAGAGAAAGGGATAAAACATACCGACGCTTGCCAGGGCTCGTTTCTTCTCCTCCTCTTGGAAGGTCTTCAAGGATGCAGCGATAGCATCTTCAGTGGAGATACCTGTTAAGAAAGGGAGCAAAAGTTAGTTAAATGTAACAATATAGAGTGCAATGAGATAACAAATAAGGCGTCTGATGATTACCGGACTCAGCGAGTTTACTCAGCATCGCTTCGAGCCTCGCCGATCGCTCTGATTCTGCAATGGCGGCGGCTAGGTTGGTGTCCGCAGGATCCACCACGAAACCCTCGTTGCTGCCGTATTCACATATAGTCTCGGCAGAATGAGCCGCGGGCTCTAAGTTAAGAATCGCGTCGAGGGATAAGGTGGACTTCTTCTTCTTTTGTTCACCAGCCTTGGATCCACCCGGAGCAGTTTTGCGCTTGCCAGTTTTGGCAGTCACTTTCGGGCGGCGAGTCCCGATGTCCGCTCCTGCACCCGACTCCGGCGATGCCGCTTTAACCGTCTCTGTCGGAGCACGGGGCGCCGTTGGGGCATCCATCGTAGTAGGCAGTGGCAATCCACGCGGAGGGGCCAACACGCGTGGTCGATCAGCTCCGGCCTCTTTCGTCGGAGGGATAACCTGAACCCTGGGCTGCAATGGAGCCTTGCGATTGCCGCCGGGAGGCGCAGCCCTACGATCGACCAGTAGACGTTTCTCCATCAAGATAATTGGGCCCATCGCGTGCGCGTACCAAGCCACATACGAATTGAGTATCTTGGGGGTACAGCTGGGCTCACTGATGAAAAAGTAGGAGCCTGTATTGAGCCGATTGAAGTGATGCATCGCATTCCGTACTCCCTCTGGACCGACTGCAGGTGTTCCCAAGAAGGCTTCCAACGGGACTCCTTGGTTATAACTCGATTGCCGGGCAAATCGATGCGGGTTATACCTCATGAAGAGGGCCGTTTCATTCTGCCTAAATACCAAGTAACCCGGCCGAATGGAATAAAGGTGGAGGATTTCCCGAGCCTTCAACACGGAGACACCGCCCTTGAAGTCATCACGCAGCGACACCACCGACTTAGTGGTCTCGGAACCTATGGTGATGACCTTATCCACAAAAGAGGTCTTCGCCCCGACTAGATGCGAACGCAGAAGCAGTCCCCTAGACTCCCGCGGAGGTGCAAACACGATGGAAGCCCCGATCAATCGTATGATTCTTGTAAATATGAATCTCTCAAAGAATGGAGGAGTTTTGTGGGCGCCAAACACTCCTCGAACATGCAGCTCCATCCAAGATGTGAAGTAATGCATCGGGAAGTTAGCAGGCTGCACCCCAGGTTCATTAGCGTCCGCCGCTACGCTAAGTCCATTGTAGAGGTGAGCCAACCCGGCGATCCCCACTGATAACTGTAGACCGGCCACCATTTGATGCGCCGGGTAAAAGACAGAAGACCTCATGAGGCGTGGGTGCATGGGAAGCGCGAAGCTGCACAGCCACAGACCTAAGAACCCGATGAAGAAGGTCTCCTCATCCATGCCAGGAACGGCGATCTCTGAGAAAGGAACGCTAGCAGTACCGGGAAGGTAAAAACTTCGCTGATCAATTTCCGATGAAGGTCGGCGGTCCAGGCCGAAACCAAAAGGATCAGCAAGTTGGGCGAACTTCTCACCTTGCTCTGATAAAAATTCCGGGCGAATAAAACGAGCAATGAAGTCCGCAAAACTAACTCCTCGGTCGCCCAATTCCAAATGAAGCTCCTCGTAAATCTCCAACACCCTCACCAGGCCCGGATGCTGATGCTGGATGGCATTTTCCGGAGTCAAGTCGAGTACCACTTGCTTGGTGGCAAAGACGTACTCATCAGGAGGAAGCAACTCTTCGTAGTGCTCCCCCCTCGCCGGTAAACCAGAAAGCTCAACGAATTCCTCTAGAGAAATTGAAACTTCCCTATCCGCTGCCAGGAAAGTATGCGTGGGGATATTCCATTGTTCGATGAAGGCCTTTGTCCACCACGTTGGAGGAGTAGGATACTCGAAAAGCGAGACGTAGACGGCGGAATATAAACCTATCTTCGTCAGGTGAGCTCTTTTCGCCGCTAAAATGTACCGGGCCCATGGCAGGTATCCAGCAAGCGGTCGCGGATTTAATCCAATATTGTAAGCCTGTCCCCAAGGGCGTGCTTCACCCTGACAGATTCGCCTTCCTAAGATATCTATGGCCGGCGGCGGCTGTACCGGAATAGCGCCGATTGCAGGCTGGAGAAGGTCGTCCGAATTCCAATTTTTAACCTCCACGGCATACTCCACCGGGGGTTTATCCGCATAGGGGATCGTAACTATAGGTTCGGAGGGCGAGGCGGAACTAAAACTGCGACGACCCTGGATGATTTGGCTATACCACCTTCCCCATAGGTGGAGATGTTTGCACTCAGGATCACGATTTTTAATCAAAGCAAACACTACCCGGTCCACTGGTGCATGTGGGAACCCTCCTTCTGAGCGAACGAAGGGAAAAGACAAGTCGTCAGACATCTTTCCTGCATAAAATATATATATATCATTAGTGGCCTGGCGTTTAAACATTAAAAAAAAATAATGATAAAAAAATAATAATAAATAAAAATCTTGCTCCACACTGTGATGCAGAGGGTAGGGGACCAAAGGGGGACCCACGAAATCAAGATGACGGCGCATCATTTGATGAGACAATCCCACCATTGGATGAGACTATCAGTCAATAAAAAGAACTCCCAAGAGAATATCCTCATTGGGGGGGACCCCTAGAGACAAGGAGAAGATCTCCTCTTTTCAGAGCAAAGCTCTGTCACAGAGTGACATTTGTCAAACTCCTGTTTCAAAAGAATAAAACTTCTTAAAAAAGAGCCTAACTCTGTAGCAGTAATAAAAATTCACAACTCCTAAGAATTAAAATTTTGGGGTCTTAAAGATCCATGGAAACTTTTAAAAAGTTTTCTAGTTGATCTGTGAGCAGGGCTCTGTTCATGGGTTAAAACCTAAGAACAGAGTCTCTGCAAATTTTTGAGAGCAAGGCTCTGTGAATAGAAACCCCAAAGGGGTTTCCTTTAGATCAAAGATCTATAAGAGCAAGGCTCTGTTGAAGAAACCCCAAAGGGGTTTCCTTTAGATCAAAGATCTATAAGAGCAAGGCTCTGTTAATTAAGTTTGATTTAAATTAAATTAATTTAATTTACCTAGAATGGTTCTAAGGATAGAACTTGGAAGTTCTTAAGGAATCGCAAGAGCAAGGCTCTGGAAGTTCTCAAGTAAGAGCAAGGCTCTGAAATTTAATTTCTTGAGAATGGTAAAAAAATTACCAAGGACCAAGGGTCCTATTTATAGGCGCCTGCGCCTGTTCACTTGACCCGTCAATCCGACGGTCAGGATCTTGCCACCGTTGCACTCACGCGCGCGCCACGTGAGCGCAACGGTGGGGGGGCATCTGTTTCCCCCAATCAGAGCAAGGCTCTACTGAATTTTGAAAATTCAAAATTCGAAGCAACGCTTCGGTTTCCGTGCGCAGCGCGCAATTTGCCACATGGCAGAAGGTGATTCGGCAGCGTAACGCCCGAGACAGTGCGTCCCATCAGAGCAAGGCTCTTCAGAAAACAAAATTAAGACTTAAACTGCGCAAATGCATGGCAGCGCGACACGTGTCTGCGCAAGCGCACAGATGCGTGACACGTGTCTGCGCAGTTGCGCAATCGCAACTGCGCAAGCGCACAGATGCGTGACACGTGTCTGCGCAAGCGCACAGATGCGTGACACGTGTCTGCGCAGTTGCGCAATCGCAACTGCGCAAACGCACAGATGCGGGACACGTGTCTGCGCAAGCGCACAGATGAGGGACACGTGTCTGCGCAGTTGCGCAATCGCAACTGCGCAAGCGCACAGATGCGCGACACGTGTCTGCGCAGTTGCGCAACCGCAACTGCGCAAGCGCACAGATGCGGGACACGTGTCACGCGCTTGTGAGTTGCGCAGCAACTGAATGAAAATTTAAGTGGATCTTTTCTGTTCTCCTGTAAAACAGGGACCCTTGGATCTCTGATCCAATGGTGGGAAAATTCCCAAAATTATTCATGAAAGATTTTGTTAACAAATCCAACAAATTGGTGGGCACTATAAATAAGACCCCAGGCCTCATTCAAAGGCATGAGATAATCAATCATCATCGAGAGAGGGAAAAAGCTTCTGAAAAAAGAGAGCTCTTGAAGATTAATCAAGAACCAAAAAAAAAAAAGAAGGTAAAATTTCTGAAGAACAGAAAATGAGAAAATAAATAGTGCCTTGCACTTGATAGGAACCCCTGGTTCTAAAAAAAATATAAATAAAAAAATAATAAATAGTGCCTTGCACTTAATATGAACCCTCGGTTCTGTATGATCAGGAAAAAAACAAGAACTTGTTTTCCTTTGATCCAAATTCAAATCAAAGTGCCATGCACTTGTGTTCTTCAATCTGAAGATTTCTAGGGTTTCTGCAACCCCTTGTTTTGGGCCCGGCCCAAACTAAATTGAAATAATAAAAGGGCAAGGCCCTGTTTGGAAAAATTCCTGAGTTTCTGCAAACTCGTTATTCAAATGGGCCTGGCCCAAACTAAATTACAGAACAAAAAAAGGGCAAAGCCCTGTTTGTAAAAACTTCTTGAGTTTCTGAAACTCATTATTTAAAAGGGCCTAGCCCAATTGCAGAAAAAAAAAATAATAAATAAAAAGGGCAAGGCCCTGTTTGGAGAATTCCTGAGTCCTTGTAACTCATTAATTAGAAGGGCCTGGCCCAAATCAGACTTATAAAATAATGAAAGGGGCAAAGCCCTGTTTAGATTGATTCTTCTAATCTGGCAAAGCCTAAAATAAAAATTGGACTTAACCCAATCCTGGCTGTAAGTCCTTAAATTAAATGCCCCTCATAAACCAAGTCATGACCGGTTCGAGGGTACATCTCCGAACTCCTCTGATATCTGTCGTTGTAATTCCTCAGCGACGTCAGAGAGGTAACGAGTCCCAACGACCACTCATCTAATATCGGACCGAAACGTCCCTAAACTAATATCGGACCGAAACGTCCCTAAACTAATGACGGACCGAAACGTCCCTAAACTAATATCGGACCGAAACGTCCCTAAACTAATGACGGACCACTACGTCCCTAAACTGGCGACGGACCGAAACGTCCCTAAACTAATATCGGACCGAAACGTCCCTAAACTAATATCGGACCGAAACGTCCCTAAACTAATGACGGACCACTACGTCCCTAAACTGGCGACGGACCGAAACGTCCCTAAACTAATATCGGACCGAAACGTCCCTAAACTAATGACGGACCACTACGTCCCTAAACTGGCGACGGACCGAAACGTCCCTAAACTAAAATCGGACCGAAACGTCCCTAAACTAATATTAGACCGAGACGTCCTTAAACTAATGACGGACCACTACGTCCCTAAACTGGTGACGGACCGAAACGTCCCTAAACTAAAATCGGACCGAAACGTCCCTAAACTAATAATGGACCACCACGTCCCTAAATTGGAATATGGACCGCTACATCCCTAAACTGACATAATAGGGCCCAAACGCTCTTTTGTCGGATCTAAACGGTCCCGCCTAAGTTGATCTTAACCCCAAATACGGTTAACGTGTCCTTAGACATCTAAATAAACAATGAAATCCCAAACCAACTTTGGTTCAAGGGTACATCTCGGAACTCCTCAGACGTATGTCGTTGTAATCCCTCAATGACGTCAGAGAGGTGACGAGTCCCGACGGCCGGATAATTAAATCAATCACTACGTCAGGTCGATCTTAGTCCAAAACAGGACTAGCGTATCCTTGATGAACGTTTAAGTTGATCTTAGTCGCAACGCGACCAATGCATCCTTAAACTAAAAACACCAAACTCAAATCTAAGTAAACACGGATTTGGACTAATCCACGTCCTACGGGCGACGACATCACTAAGTCTCCGTATACAATCCACGGGCAACCACAAATAAAATAAACATACACGACACGAAGTGAAATTCTGGAGAAGGAGAAAGTTGTTATCGCAACGCGATAGCGTAATTAACTGCAGGGGCTTGCGCCTGCAGGGAAGAGCGTCCCCACAATCAAAAACCCCTCACCCTGAGGGGGAATCTGACAAAGTCTGCTACATCGGCCGCATCCGTCTAAACCTTCGATCCACGGTGCCATAAATCAACTTGGCATCTTCGGAGAGGTGGACGGATAAAAACCAAATAGCATCTGCCCCGAACCCCAGGTTACGTGACGTCCCAACGTCGCAGGCCGCCGTTCGGAGGGGAACAGATGGTGTATGGGTGCTCAGTGGAGACTGGGTACACTGGACGGACTCGTTGAGAACTCCCAGATGGTATTATACCTCACGTCAGATGGCAGTTCTCCGGTGACACTAGTACAGAGTAGTCTGTTGACCCGAGATCGTCATAGAGTCTTGTGTGATTCCCACTGTGCTTTGATTTCCATCATACCATGTCCAAGAGGGCATGCAAAAAGGTGGCTTTTGGGTACAGTCCCGAATCACATGGAGGCAATGAGCGATAGGAGGGGATTCGTCTCTCCCGGTATAGGGAGTTGATGTTGCGCTGTGTTCGATTGGCTATAACTGGAAATCCCTGGCCAGGGTTGCTGAGATTTACTGGTAAGTGTTATCAGTAGTTTCTCGAACTGTTATAGACCTCATGTTGACACGACTTATCAAGCTAGTAGGGTCTGACGTTTACCACCCCTAGGCGAGATATGCGACATATCAGACGACGAGACCGGATTGTACGGGAGTGTTACCGATTGGATTCACAGGAGAATGTACAGGCTTGCTTGTTGATCTTCTGATCGCTCAATACCCGGGTGGCCGTTACGTTTAGCAGACCGCTTGCGGCTTGTGGGTGTTTGATATGATCATCACCTACTGCCGGCGTATTGACGAGTCTTTAGAGTCCTACACAGGGGTTTCCTGGCTCAAGCGAAACAGAGTAGGAGCACATATGTGATATGTGCGGGACCGAGATTAATACGATATGAGATACCGTATTCTATTCTCGCGATTCGTGACATTGATCGGTTGTATGCGATATAGCCGGGTTATCGGATCAAGTGTTGATTCGATAAGTTGTTACACATGATATTAGTCGGTTATAGCCGGGTTATTAAATCAAGAGTTGATTTAATAATTTAATGTATAATTATATATTTGATATATTACATTACATTAACTGGTATTAGCTCACTTATGATTTATTTTCTCACTAGATTGTGCACATTGTTTATATGTGATATATGCAAGTGTACATGTTTGTATCATGCTTGATGATACATATAAGATGGGTGTATGAGACTTATATCAAGTTTAGGTTAAATTAGGGTTTATGTATTTCCTTAAGAATAACAAAAGAGAGGAGACTTTAGTTAATGTTATCAAGCTTGTAGAAGCTTGTATGCAACATTGACAAAGTCAACTCTTTTGTCATTCCTTAAGATATTGGTTAACCCAACCCCTAACCTCATACTATAGTTAATTCTCTACATGAGTTAAGCATGAGGGCTTAACTCAACCATGGTGCAATAATTCAAAATATAAGTTTTCATTTGGATGAATTATTCACTTCTTCTTCTTCATCAAGCTCCTTGAAAAAGCTTTCAAGCTCTAATGGTGCTATGAGGAAAAATATGAGAAAATCAATTCTAAAGTGAGCCCACCTCCTACTTCTTCATCCTTTACCACTTGCCATGTAGTAGAGTGTGTTCTCTTCACAAAGTTCATGACCTAGTGAAGGAATAGCTTGAGTTAGTGTCTCCCCGACGTAGATCATCTTCAGCCTCGAAGTCATCGAAGCAAGCACGTTCGTTCTTCTTGTGGAGCTTCTCTAGAGTCCGGAGTTCACGATCGCAGCGAAGGGGACATCTACACGGAGCTATTGAAGTGAAGGATGGGATCTACAAAGGTTGTAATCCCTCTCACTTAGTGTTAAAGTGTTTAACATGCTTGTTTTCGCCTAAACCCTAGTTTAAAGATCCAGTTTTGGGTCGTTCGGCACGGCTAAAATTTTAATCGGGCATGGTTGATGCCTCGTAGACCCTTGTGAGCGTGCCTAGCAACCCTACAGTGTTCAGGCAGAACGACTCGGCTTTGTTCATAAGATATAACCCCCACCATTTTGCCCAGCAATCAAGTTATAATCAGGGCGTCCCGCTCGAGGCATTCTTGGCAGAACCGGTTAATACTGAAGAGGGCATCCGGAGTGCTTTGCACCAGTTCATGCGCCTAAACATAGGGTCCAATTTCTTCATCAGTGAGCCGAGTTGTGTTCCGAAAGCCCTGAACGTATACGTGGCGTGGTATCAACACGCGATGGGTGCTGTTATCAAGGAGGAGAAGCGACTGTTGCTTGATCCCAAGGGTGCTGCCCCGGCTGGTAATCCGACCGTTTCCCTAAAGCAATGGACCATCGTTCATCCTCCCTTAAGAGAGGCTGCTGCGATTGTGGTCCCGCGCGCCATATCTGAGCTTCCCCTTCCTCGTGCTCCCGTGAAAGCGGTGGTAGTGGCGTCTCCCGAGTCTGGCGTGGGTTCGGAGATCGGGACTCGTCGTCCAAAGGTGCCCACCAAGCGTAAACTTGTGCTAGCGGCTACCGGCACTCGCTCGCAGAAGAGAAAGAAGTCAATACTCTCTGCAGAAGTTGTATTCGGCCAGGAGCCTCATGCTCCTTACAGAAAGGGAATAAGTGAATACGGGACCAACGAAGGCTTATTCATAGCGCCGGATGATACTGATCTAGAGGCTGCTATTGCAGCTTCCAAGCGATTAGCTAGCCACAAAGCAGGAATGGTCACCCTTGCACGGTCAGGTAGACTTCAGTCGTATATTTTCGCTGTTACATTTTTATTATCATGCTTTGACTGACACTTCTTCTTCAACAGGCATCTCCACTGAAGAAGCTCCCGCGGCTTCTCTCAAGACTTTTGAAGAGGAGGAAAGGCTTCGTGGTTCCTTGGGCATTGGTACATTTCGGCTCACTGTGCCTCCATTCCCATTTTATGGGTTAACTAACTCTTCTTTTCCATCTTATTGCAGGGACAACCTTGACTCAGATTATCCCAAGTGCAGTGCCGATCGCGAGTGGTGACGCGGCGACGCTCCCAAGGCCGGCTGCCGAATTCCCAGCTCCCCCAGTATTGTCGAAAGATACTTCGCTCAAACAGCCGATGACGGACGCCATAGAGCCTCCAGAGGCAGAACTTGGTTTGGACGATGACATCTCCTTGACGGAGGTTTTGAAGAGGCCACTTCTCTCTGCCAAGGTCGACAAGAAGCGTAGAAAGCGTGTAACTAAGGAACATGATGCCGCCTTGGCTATAGGTGCAGGCTCAAGCGCTATTCCATCCGTCACTATTTCCTCCGAAGATGCTCCAGCCGCCTTGTCTACCGTTCGTAGAAAGGTTTTGCGCGCGGCTCAGGAGGCAATCGAAAATCCGCCTCAAGGTAACGTAACACTGGGTCCTTTTATTAGAGTTTGATCTTCAGATTCTCATATATCGTATCCTGCAAGGCTAAGTCTTGGCGATGAGGTAGCAGGTGAGATAACGGCAACCGCTGAGCCTGAAATGGATACTCTCTCCCAGGAGTCCGGGACTGCTCCAATTGCCGCTCTTTCCCCTTGCGGTTCCCTGCCATCGCCCGACATTGCGAGTGTCACGATGGCTCTCGTAGAATCGGGGGATGAAGCCACTAGTGCCGAAACCCTTCCAATGGAGGAGAACGAAGGAGTCGTTGCGCCTAATGATGCTTTTGTCGCAGTTTCGATTGGCGACTCATCAGGTTGATTTTGAGTCACTGTTTTCCTTTTTTATTTCGCAATCCCTTTCAATCCCTTCTGACGACATTTCTTTTGTTTCTAATGCAGGTGTGGTGAGCATTGAGGTCGTGCCACCCGAAGAAGCGTCGCCGGTTATCGCTCTGGCGGTCGCTGACCCTTCGCCTTCTCTCGCGTCCTCTCAAATGCTGGAAGGTATGGGTTTGTGATTTAATTTAAATCGAGGATAGCGTCTTTTGTGTACTGACCATGTATCATCGTAACCTTGCAGGATTTCTCTTTGATCATTTATATCAAGTGCTTAACCCGCACTTCTCCTTCCAGTCGGAAATTAGTCTGGCTGCTGGTGCCGGTGAGTATCTTTTCTAACCGACATCTTTTCTTTTCTTTAACGGATGACCCTGCTGTTGCTAACTATAAACTGATTGCAGCACTACAAATTGAAGGAGGGGACGAGAGAATTGTCGCGCCACCAGTACTCCCAGCTCTGCCACCTGTCGTAGCCGGTATAGTAGCCTTCACCACCCTTGCATCTTCTTTGTCTCTTAAACCGATGTCTGACTATGATTTGTTTTGCAGCAATCACACAGACTCCAGCTCCTTTCGAGTCTCAGATTCCCATGTCGGAAGGGCCTTTTTCTAAACGCCCTTCTTCCAGGGGTGCTGCAAATAGCCTGCGGATGTTAAGCGAGTTCGCCTAGGACCTTGACGCCGAGGCCTTTGCATCTGCTGCAGATTTTGCCGCTGAAGTTGATCTCATGTTGGCGATGCTCGTGAAATTCCATTGCGAGGGCGTTGTCGAGTCTTGGGTAAACTACTACAGGAAGATCGAGGCATGTCTGCATAAGATTGAGCTCAGGCGTCCCGTTCCAGAAATGTTGGCTTTGAATTCTCAACAGGCTGCATGGGTTGAGCAGAGCGTTCCTTTCTTCCACCATTTCGAACAAGAAGCAACCTTGAGGCGAAATGAATGCGAGGAGGCTTCAAGTGAATCCGCCCGGCTGCATGCCCAAGTTGAAGCAAACGCTGCGCAATTGAGGGCTGTCTTTGCCAATTTGCGACAATGCATTTCAGACGAACTAGCACTAAGGTAAAAGCTCGACCTTCTGGAGCGGGTTACACGGAATCGTGAAGTTGCTCAACGGGAAATCGATGAGAAACTTTCATCTGGCTTGGAGCAACGGGCTCAAGTCGAAACGGAGCCGGCCGTAGCGGCTGACCATGAAAAGGAGCTGAGAGGAGCGCGTGAGCAACTGGCTGACTTATTGAAAACGCCTCTTTCTCAGTAGCTGCCTTTGTATCAATTAAACATTTGTGATGTTTGAATAACATGTATCCATTTTTTATTCTTTTATATGTCTTATACTCAATTGAATTTATGAATAAGAGATACACATTTTTTTCACTGTTGCTTTCTTCTCTTTGTTGTGTTGTTGCCATATGATTTTAGCAAGTGTAGCCTGTAGATAGTATGTAGCTGTTCATCTTGGACTCTTTGTAGGGTGGTGATGGCTTAGGAGACAAGGTTAGAATCTTCCACCTAAGACTTTTCAACTTTATGAGCCGTGAGGGTCTTACAAAGACTTTTTTCCCTGCGAGTCGAGAGGATCTCGTAGGTGTATTTTCTCCTTAAGAATCGTGAGGATTCCTAAATGTGTTTTTCTCTTGAGAGTCGTAAGGATCTCACAAGGGAATTTTCTTCCTTACAAGTCGAGAGGACTCGTAAGTGATTGATGAGTTGACCTGCCCCCGAATTAAAGCATTGCTTTGACGGGGAGGTTGAAGGTTGACTTTGGCCGTTTTCCACGGTGTCAGGATTGACTTTGGCCGTGTTCCACGGGGTCGGAGGGTTGACTTTAGCCATATGGGGTCAGGATTGACTTTAGCCATACGGGGTCAGGGGTTGACTTTGGCCATATGGGGTCAGGATTGACTTTAGCCATACGGGGTCAGGGGTTGACTTTGGCCATATGGGGTCAGGATTGATTTTAGCCATACGGGGTCAGGATTGAATTTGGCCATATGGGGTCAGGATTGAATTTGGCCATATGGGGTCAAGGGTTGACTTTAGCCATATGGGGTCAGGATTGACTTTAGCCATACGGGGTCAGGATTGACTCTCGGTTGTCTGTGCACCGCCGAGTCCTGGAACTAGGGACTTTTCAATGGCTCCGCTTTGCTGACGTTGCGTCTGTTGTAATGAGACGAATGTCAAAGTGGTCTCTAGGTTGTCTGTGAACCTTCGAGATTTGGAACTAGGGACTTTACCATGGCTCCGAGGTTGATTGTCGTGTCTAAATCCTGCTGGAGTGAGGAGGAACGCTGTTGTGGGTCTCTAGGCTGTAGATGTGGCCGTCGAGACTTAGAACTAGGGACTCTGCCATGGCTCCGAGATTGATTGGCGCGTCCGAATCCTGCTGGAATGAGGAGGAACGCTGTTATGGGTCTCCAGGTTGTAGATGTGGCCGTCGAGACTTGGAACTAGGGACTCTGTCGTGACTCCGAGATAGTCTCTAGGCTGTCTGTGAACCTTCAAGATTTGGAACTAGGAGACTTTGCCATGGTTCCGTTTATTGACGTCGTATCTACTTCCGGTTGGAACGAGAAGGAATACCATTGTTGATCTTTAGGTTGTAGATGTTGCCATCGAGACTTGGCTCTCTTTCTGATGGAGCTTGGTGGGATGATATGATTCCCTTTTTGTTTGTGTCCCTGGATTGTATACAGGGATCGATGTAATCTCACCTGTAGGGAAAAAAAGTTTCATTTTATTTTTTTCATTTTTTTCTTTCCGCGATGCTCTATGATTTCAGCTTTTATATCGCGAAAGTCACGATTGCCCAATCATTTCGGCTATTTTTCGCGGTGCCCAATCATTTCGGCTATTTTTTTGTTTTTTACTCACTGCTTTTTATTGCGAGTTGCCCAACCATTTCGGCTGTTTTGTATGCATATAGTTTTTACTTGCCGATTTTGTTGCAAGTTGCCCCATCATTTCGGCTATTTCATATGCATTTTTGGCTCGCTGATTTTTTATCGCGAGTGTGGAACTCTAAACCTGATGCCAATCTCAGTATCAGCATCGCTACGACTGGAATATTTCCAGGAGCGAATCATCATTTGCCGTGAAAGGACTTGGGATTTGATACCGATTTAGGCATCAGCATCGCTACAACTGGGATATTGCCAGGAGCGAATCATCATTTGCCTTTTTCGGTTCGAACAAAGGTGGCTTAGTAAACAGGGTTAAGATCCTATCGACTAAGGCTTTTTGACTTTACGAACCGTAAGGGTCTCATCAAGGTATTTCTCCCTGCAAGTCGTGAGGATCTTGTAAATGCATTTTCTCCTTAGGAATCGTGAGGATTCCTAAGTGTGTGTTCTCTTATAAGTCGTAAGGATCTTACAAGAGTGTTTTCTCCTTACAAGTCTAGAGGACTTACAAGTGTAGTTCGCCGTGTGAGCATATCCCTAGCCGCTGGTGGGACTCTGTTAGGGAAATGTTTATTCGTGCCCGTGGATTGTATATAGGGGTCAATATTGAACCGCTTGTAGGGCGGTCTGTGGGTTGTGATGGCTTAAGAATAGGTTCAGATCCCTGTAACTTAAGGCTTTTGAATCCTATGAGCCGTGAGGGTCTCAAAGGGGTATTCTCCTTACGAGTCGTGAGGATCTCGTAAGTGTATTTTCTCCTTAGGAATCGTGGGGATTCCTAAGTGTGTTGCTCCCTTGTGAGTCGTAAGGATCTCACACAGGTTTTTTCTCCTTATAGGGTCGAGAGGACCTTGCAAGTGTCTCTTAACGAGATTGCTCCCTTTCGGGTTTTTACAAACTCGCCGATAGTCCTGCTGTTTTTACTCACGGAGCCCTTTCGGGTTTTCATCCGTGCCCATCTCGCTTATGGACGTACCGTTATTTATTTTATTTTATTTTATTTTTGCGTCAGCCTTGGGATACTGCGGTCCGTAGTAGTTTATAGACGTCTCGGTCATTTGCAAGTTTTAGGACATTGCGATCCATCGATAGCTTAGGGACGTTTCGGTCTGTTGCAAGTTTTAGGACATTGCGGTCCATCGTTAGTTTAGGGACGTTTCGGTCTGTAGTAGTTTATAGATGTAACATTTTGAAAATTTAGAAATAAATAAAATTAATTAGTTTAATAATAAAATGATAAATCAAAAAGTTATTAAAAACAAATAAGTCAATTTCATAAGATGTTTGTAAAACAAATTAAATTAAAATTTTAGTATGCAACATAAATGAATTATAAGAGGTTTAAGGTAAATTTTAGCTTCATTTTAATAAAATGAGTGTTTTATAATAACTTAAGTTGTGAAGGGTTTCTAGGTAAAGTTTAGGTATTTTGTGCAAATGGGAATTGGTTAAGGGTGTAAATGAAAAAGGGTAGAAAACCATTTAATTCAGAATTTTATTGTTAATTAAAAAAAATTAGGAGATAAGTAGTGACATCTCTTCCTTGCATGCACACACACACACCACCTCCTCCTTGCATGAAGATGGCACCCTTGGTCTTTGACACCTCCTCCTTTACCTTATCCCTTCATTCTCTCATATATATAGCATATATTCAGATCATTAGCAAGTTTAAATTCTGAAAATTTAAAGAAAGGAAAGGAAAATCAAGAACAAACATAGATGAACAAAGGAAATAAGAAGAGCTAGACAAGGAATTCATCATCATCAAGCTAGGACAAGGGGCTTAGCATCTTGGAGAGGTTATTCCAACAAATTATTGTGGGTAATATTCTTAATCACAGTAGGAGTTTAGGTTCTGTAATTTGTTAATTTGAAATGAACAAGTTCTATAATTTCGTATTTTTAGGAAAACTTAGCTCTGTAGTAATCTGCTGTTAGTCAGAATAAAATCAACTTAGCAAAACAGTGCTAAAATGATATATTTGGAACATAGAGCAAACCATAGGAACACGAACCGGGGGGCTCGGATTTGGGCCGGCGACCAATAGGGTAATTCCGGCGTCGCCGGATTTCTAGGGGCTTTGGATCTTGTGGATTTCAGGGTAGGTCTCTGTGAAGGTATTATGATACTTGGTATTATTTATTTAAGCTAATTTAATAGTATATGAAATCTGGGAGTTAATATCTAAACTGGGGTTAAAACATTTAAAACACGACACGGACATTTCGTAATACGATTCTGTTTTCTGTTACGAAACAACGTTTAACTAAATCCAGTTAGTATAAGTGTTTGATAGGTTGCGATAATCATACTTAGTATAGCAAATACGTAAAACTAGTATTTTCATGTTTTCGCCGTATCAGAGTTTTGCTGTTCTTATACAAGTTAATTTCGATAATAGATTCGAATACGGAAACTTCGGAGGCCACAAGGAAAGGAAATGGATTGGTGATCTGAGTTGATTCGACGTATTCCGGTGAGTAGACTAAACATCTACCGGGGGATTTTGTATGGATGGCGTGATACTGTAATACCCAGTTCTCTTTGTACACCAATGTTTGTATTTTCATAAAGTACTATTTACAAAATTTATTTATTTTATTTATAATTAATTTATTTCCTTTAAACCCCAAACCCTAATCCCAATCCCTTCTATTGTTGTGTCTCAGCCCACTCTCTCCATCGCTCTGTATTTTTCTTTTTCCTTCTCCCTAAAGCCAAGCCCAAGAAAATTTCACCCTAGAATTAAAACCACACCAAAGCCAATCAAAAAGTTCCTCGGCCTTGAAAACCATAAACGATTAAATCCTCAGCCCAGCCAAGAAAACGAAACTTTATTTCTTTTATTCCCTAAATTTTCCCCAGCCCACTTTCTATTTTTTTCATTTAAATTTAATTTCTGAGCAAACCCGAGCCCAGCCCACTCCTTTCCCCTTCTGCCATTTGTTTTTCTTTCCCTCAGCCCAACACTCCATTTCTTTTTATATTAATAAACCCCGGCCCAATTTTCCCTCAGCAGCCGTTCCCCTTTTTCCCCATTAAAATTTAAATTTATTTAAACCCAGCCCATTTTATTTCCCCTTTTTTTTTATTAAAACTCCTTGGCCCACAACCCGAGCCCGCCTTCAACCCGACCCGACCCGCTAAGGATCCCTTCTTCCCCACGTCGCCATTTTTCCCGCTCCTTTCAGTTCGCTGCGCCTCACGCCACCGCTCCCTCACCCACGACGCCGCTCGTCTCGCGCCGTCTTCCTCGCTCAACCCCTACGACCCGCACCTCACCCATGACCGAGCCTTCCAACTGCCACTCGAGGTTCCCTCGCCCGTCTCCTACAATCTCGGCCCCCACTCTCTCAATCGATCCCTCTCCCTCTCTCCATTTCTCTGAAGCTCTTCTCCTCCTTCCCCTCGCTTCCGCTCCCTCTCTCAAAAAACTTACCCAAAACCCACTACCTCCGCCGTCCGACCACCTTCGCCGTCGATGGCGACATCAACTCAACCTCCCTCCTCCATTAAGCAACCGAGCTCCCCCACTTCCTTCTCGTCTCCTCTACCCAACCGCAATCGAGCACCTCATTACCACCATGACCGCTGCCTGAGCACCGCCGCCGGCCACCTTCATGTCAAACATCACCAACAGCACCACAACACCTCCACCCGAGCTCTTCACTCCTCCACTCATATCCCTGCACCGAACCACCACTTCCTCCTCCTCATTCAAAAAAAAACCCACCACAAACTCCACTACACCGATCCCCACCCGCAACCCATCTCCGCCGACGAGCTATCAAACTCCCCAGCTCCTCATCAACACGATCATCATCACCATCGTCGTCTCTCTCCCCCCTTCACCCCCCACTGCAACCCCGACGGCGCCTCCGTCGACCCCACGCCGGCACTCGGTGAATCTCTCTCTCTCTCTCTCTAAATCTCTCTGTCTCTCTCTCTTAATCTTTCTCTCTCTGCCTCTCTCTCTCTCTAAATCTCTCTGTCTCTCTCTTTCAATCTCTCTCTCTCTGCCTCTCTCTCTCTCTCTAACTCTCTCTCCCTCTCTCTCTAAAATCTCCTTCTCTCTCCCTAAATTTCTCTCTCTTATCAGCATCTCTGCCTCCCTCACATCAAAACAAGGGACAACTTGGAGCAGTGAAGAAAAGGAAGGCACGGAGAGTAACTGGACGGAGTACAATTGTCTGATTCCAAAAGGCTGAACCGGTGCTGTGTTCGTGACACGATCGTGCTATTGCTGCTGCCGGACTATCGCCGACTCGTCACCGGCAAGTTTAATACTTGCTTCATGCTATTTCCTATATTACATTTCTAGTTATTAAAATTTCCCACTCATGCCTTCCATGTAAATTGTTATAAGTGAGTGTTCGATGTGAATCGTGACTTGCAAACCCTATTAAATTGACGGCACTGGGGAACCTTGGATGGCCCGCATTATAGTGAATACCCCTTAAGAGTTTGGTTGCAAAATAAGATTGTTTGCTTGCATATAATGGCGCTCCAATGTTTGTCGTGAAACCTGAAAACCTCGTACACCCCAAACTATAAAATTTATAATAAATTGTGTATGAACAGGATTTTGGCGTTTGACGGCTTGTAGCGAATCTAACTGGTTAACCTACCGTAAAATATTATTAATCACTGAATTGTAGTACATTATGATAGAGATAACTGCGGTGGATTATGATTCTGGACTGCAGTCCAGAATGGAAATCCAGGTTAACCCCTATTGTTAAACCCCTGTTTATCACTTCTCATGTAAGAGAATGTGCGGAATCCTATATAGTTACGTAGGAAATTGGGTTATCTTCCTTACCCAACCAGTTTCACTGGTTTCCTCCACCGTTTGATATTTTTAATTCATTTTATCCTATCGACATGTCTTGCTGAATTCTGCAGAAGCAGATTTTACACCCCTAACCTAATCTGGACATAACTCTCTATTGGAATAATAAAATACTGATCCGCCAATTTCAGTGGAAACCATAATTGAAATCCTAGATATAGTTTAACTGTAGCGCCACCTAATTCTGATCCCAACTGGGATTAAATTGCGTCACGAAACGGACTTCCGATTCTGAAACCGGATTTCCAGTAGTGAACGCTTAAAATGAAATGGCCATATCTAGTGATCCCGAGACCCAATTGATGTGAAACCAAATTTGCTGGATAGATAATCAAACATACTACTTATCCCCTGTTCATTGTTTCGCTAAATTTGGTATGTATGATTTATGATAAATTATGCAAGTGGTAGGATACCGACATAGGACATCTAAATCATGCCTTACATATTGTTTTCTCATCACATCATACATATATGTCACTGCATTGGTAACCTAGTGATCATGTGCATTACCCAGTGTTAGGTATTAGTAGTGATTGTGGCAAGTACGTTAGTGTTCGTGCATGAATGGATAAGTGAAAGTGATACGTACTTGTACGCAATCAGTAGACCCTATCGATTTACTTCATTGTCGACGTCTGTGGGACGCGTATAACTGTGACTATAAGTGGTATTGGACACTTATGGAAGCACTTGTATGGGTGTCGCAGGTAAGGCACCAGACACTGTCCATTTATCTTGGGTATCAGTCGGGACGTGCTTGATGGAGATCCTGTCTCCAGTTCTCGCGCAGACTTATCATGGACCGACCGGTATTTGAGGTTATGGTTGGCGTTTGATGTAGACCATGGGGTTTGGGGTAGTTTGAGTGTGAGTTCAACAGAATCTCGGGAGTCTCATACCGGCATATATATATATGGAGATATATGGAGATTTACAGGGTACATGATTATTACCGTGAGTTATATTTTGGGCCCGTGGTCCCTTGCCCTTAGGTCCTACCCTTGGGTAGAGGACACTCACTAGTGGTTGACTCTCACACTTGGACTGACGATAGGCTCAGTGACCTGTACAGTGAGACTTAGAGACTGATAGGGATAGTGACATTGACATGCATTACTTACTGTATTGACACACCTGACATACTATTTTACTGCTTTACTGTTCACCTGCTCTTTTAGACACCCGCATTGGCTACTTCATGTTCATATCTCTACTATCTTGATTTACTGTTATATATCTATTATCACTGTTCGAGTTACCACTTGCATCTATATATATATTGATATCGCGTCGCTCTGACGACCTGAGTATGCATGCTCAGAGTGAGAGGTGGGTCTAGCTTGGACGAGGACCAGACGTACATCGCGGACATTTTGATCAGCTATCCAGAGCTATACTCTTTTGACCTCCATCAGGTCAGTCCTTGTATTTGTTTTGTTCCAGTTACCGCATTTCTCATTACCTGTGCATTGTTTATTGATTACCACGTAAAGCTAGAACCCGAAGTGTGACTACGGCAGGATATTTCCTTGACCGTAGGAGCATGGCTGGCCTTGTCAACCCCTCATATTCCGTATTTTGGAAAGCGGGGCGTGACAGATACGCCCGTAGTTAAGTTTAAATAAAAATGGGCTTTTATATGTTAAATTGATCATATGCATCCATATAGATATATATACATCGCCATGTTAATAATTGTTAGAACACTGCACAGTTATCGACGAGTTATGCCACA
This sequence comes from Agapanthus africanus, assembly GCA_030015575.1. Taxonomy (NCBI): domain Eukaryota; kingdom Viridiplantae; phylum Streptophyta; class Magnoliopsida; order Asparagales; family Amaryllidaceae; genus Agapanthus; species Agapanthus africanus. Next base: position 438,096,376 of record CM057338.1, read on the forward strand.
CCTGCACATATCTACATGTTACACTACACCTCGTCGATATTAACATGTCACATATACACTTAATACTTATTATACTAAATAGGATTCCCATCATACCATGAACATCAAGAATGGTAGTTATTTTTCATAAACATTATCATATTTTATCTCCAAGTATGTGTAATTCTGATATAAGATGCATTGGATTACTATGGATTTATGGCTTTGAGTTTTTAAACACTAGCGAAAGAATTCAATGATTTTTATGATAAATGTGACATGTCCACCATGAAATGTCGTTTTTTTGATTTGGTTTTGTTCCGAACCGGGTGGGGTAGATATACGGTTGCGGAATTTCTTACGTATATCCGAGCTGGGTGGGGTAGCTATACAGCCGGATCATGGTGGACCCGGTCGGGGCCGAGGGGCAGGGGCCACACTTTAGGCTATGAGCCTAACGAGGATACTCGATACCGGAGTCAGTGGTAAACACGGCGGATATCTATGTGATACTGACCGGTGTTATTGATTGACAGGATCGTTCGGAGAACGATGCCTGATGAAACACCGAAGATTTGTGTCGATGTTGGACACGGGAAGAAAATGAACCTTATTTGGAAAATAATTGATGAGATTTCAGTTTTGGATTTATATATGGAGTAGTACAAATTTATGCTTCCACCTGTTAGTATGCATCATATTCATCATTGTTGATATTAGTTCTAGATCGGCATACTTACATTATAAGCCGATATATGTTAGTTATATTCACTGAGTTGGCAACTCACCCCGTTGTGCCACAGTTCTTTGCAGGAGTCAAGTGGACGTATAGCAGTAGACAGATCCACTTATCAGTTTATTGCTCTTTTTGCTAGGTGGGTTACCTATGTAGTAACCTCCTCTTTTGGTATTGTATATTGAATCTAGAGTTTCTCCATCAGACTCTGTATAAAGACTTAGAATGATATGTGGTTATATGTATATTATTTCGACAGATAAGATCGTTTGGTTTTATTAAATAATATTTCTTTTATTTATATCTGAGATTCTTCTTTGATTTCATATTATGATTTTGTATTGAATTCCACTGTTAATATTGTTGCTCCAACTAGGGATGCAACCACACTTAACATTTTATACTTGTTTAATAATTTAACTTCATAAACTGTGATTTTTACTTAAAACTAAATTTCTATATAAAGAATTCTGCAAAAAGGATTTTGATCTTGGTTTTCGGCTTACTTGGACTGTGTGAATATCTTTAGATATTATACAATCTAAGTGCCGGTCACATCCAACTTTGGGTCGTGACAAAGTTGGTATCAGAGCGTAGGATTAACCTTACGGAATTGAGTAGGGAATTAAAATAGGTTGACGGGAGTCCGTGATTTAGGATGACCTTTGGTTTGATGGAGTAGGTGAATTAGGATGAGTGCAGTACCGTACGTATGTTCCGCGGCAAATTTACGTTACCGTACTCAGCCTAACCAACCTTAGGATGTATATCTTGATCTATTCTTCCTTTGACACTCTGATATTGATTATCCTTATTCGTAAGCCTTATCAACTCTCGTTTCTTGCTCCCGCCACTATGTCATCAACGTCTACGGGGACTCAGACGACCGTTGTTAGAGATGATATTGGAGCGGGCTCGTCTGACACGGGGACAAATTTGGGCAGTATGCCTATCTTTCAGGAACCAATTGATCCACCCTATATTAATCGTATAGCTAGGATGGAAACAAATGTTCATGAAATGCGCCGAATGATCGGAGCCTTGCTAGAGATTAGTCGAGCACAGAGGTCGACCATTACTCCACGTACGGGTGTTCAGAGACCAAGGCAAATTCGTAATAATACTTCAGCACCAAGACATGTTCGTAGAGGCCGTGGCGGATTCTGCAGAGATCGGTTCTATTACCTATACCCATATGTTCAGCGGCCCGTGCAAAGATGTTTCAGGTGTGGGTGTCCGTATCACGGTATTAGGGATTGTCCCATGAGGCGGCAGGGTGAGGCATCGGTCTCACATATGACTTCACCACCTTCACCACCTCCTCCGAGTACATTACCTCCTACCCCTGTTGTCGTTCCATGTCAGGTCAACGCCCATGGAGGCCGGGGTCGTAACGGTCGTAATTCGAGAGGACGAGGAGGTCGAGACAGATTCATTCCAGGCCGCAGTTTTGATCGAGAAGCGACTCAGGGCCAGATGTTTAGTTCACACATAGTAGGACAAGGACCTCCATATACATGTTATAATTATGGAATTTCAGGGCACTTAGCTAGACAGTGTACACGCCCAGGAGGAACTGTTGTTCCGCAGGCTGTTTTACCCCCTCCACTTTCATCGTCGATGGATTTACTTCCTCCCCCAGTTAACACTATGCGCCAGACGGTTGCACCCCGAGGCCGAGGTTATGTAGGATGCTTCCAGAGAGATCGAGGAAATAGAGGTAGAAGACGACAGGATGCGGGCAGGGGCCAGGCATGAGTTTTTGCACTGACTCCACGGAATGCCAGGCATCCACTGCAGTAGTGACAGGTACTCTTACAGTATGTTCCTTAGATGCGCATATTTTAATTGATCCTGATTCTACGCATTTATGCGTATCTGCACGTTTTGCACTTTCTCTGGGAAGAGAGTCGTAGGTTAGGATTGTTACCGCAAGTTATGATTACTCCTATAGGAGATTCTAGTATAGCCGGACATGTATTTAGGTCACGTTCAATATATATTGATGATAGGGATTTAGTAATGGATTTGAGTCTCCTAGATGTATTAGTTTTGATATACTTCTTAGTATGATTTGGTTGGCTGCTTGTCATACGTATGTAGTGTTAGTTGTATGTATGCCCTAGAGGCCAGTATTGTACAGATGATGTATATTATATTGGATGCTTGGACATATATAAAGATGACTTTCTTGCTCGATATGATAGTATGCTATCTGGTTACTCTTTATCTTAACATGTACACTTGTCTCTTTAAACTGTCTTATAGTTACATGTTGATAAAGCCCTTAGGATGTGTACTTGACTACCTGGACTATGATGCAGATCATACTAGTGGGGACATGGTAGTCCATAAGTACATCCTTCAAGGTCCCTAGTCGTGGGTGTATCGAGACAGGGCATCGATATACCAGTGTAGACTAGCGTATACGCTTCTCGACCCATGAGATGGGCGATGGATGATCCCATATCCATTGGTGTTTGACATCAGAGATGGTATACGGGTGCTCAGTGGAGACTGGGTACACTGGACGGACTCGCCGAGAACTCCCAGATGGTATTATACCTCACGTCAGATGGCAGTTCTCAGGTGACACTTGTACAGGTTAGTCTGTAGACCCGAGATCGTCATAGAGTCTTGTGTGATTCCCACTGTGCTTTGATCTCCACCTTACCACGTCCATGAGGGCATGCAAAACGGTGGTCTTTGGGTACAGTCCCGAGTCACATGGAGGCAATGAGCGATAGGAGGGGTTTCGTCTCTCCCGGTATTGGGGGTTGATGTTGCGCTGTGCTCAATTGGCCGTAACAGGGAAGTCCCTGGCCAGGGCTGATCAGAGATTTGCTGGTAAGTGTTACCAGTAGTTTCTCGACCCGTTATGAGCCTCACATCGGCACGACTTATCGGTTATTGGGGTCTGACGTTTACCACCCCTAGACTAGATATGCGACATATCAAACGAACAGACCGGACTGTACGGTAAGTGTTACTGGTTGGATTCACAGGAGTGTGAGCGGGCTTGCTCGTCGATCTTCTGATCGATCAATACCCGGATGGCCGTTACGTTTAGCAGACCGCTTGCGGCTTGTGGGTGCTTGATATGATCATCATCTGCTACCGGCGTATTGACGAGTCTTTAGAGTCCTACACAGAGGTTTCCTGGCTCAAGCGAAACGAAATAGGAGCGCATATGAGATATGTGCGGGAGCGAGAATAATGCGTGTATGTGATACCGTATTTCATTCTCGCGATGAATGTATCGATTGGTTATATGCGATATAACCTAGATATCGAATCAAGGATTGATTCGATAAGCCGATACATAGGATACTAGTCGGTTATATGCGATATGACCGGATCGTTAAATCAAGTGTTGATTTAATGATTTAATGTATAATTATATATTTGATATATTGCTTTGCATTAACTAGTATTGGTTCATTTTAAAAGGATTTTCTCACTTGATGCACATTGTATATGTGATATATTTTTTATGCACTTGTTTGTATCATGTTTGATGATACTTGCTCGCTTGGGTTTGTGTAAAGATTAAACCATGGTTATATGAATGGTTAGGGTTTTGATTATTTACTTAGTTATTTATTTATTTATTCATTTTGGATATTATTAAGAATGGTGGCTTATTTTGTTTCTATGTTGAAGCTTCTTGAAGCTTTGACAAAGTCCATCATTCTTATCTCATCCTTAACCCTAACCATTCCAATTAAGCTTAGTTTAATCTCTACACTTGACCATGGTTAGTATATGATAAGTATTCATATTAGTTTCATTTTTAAAATAAGAAACTTATCATATTCTTCATCTTCTCCTTCTTCTTCTTCAAGAAAAACCTTGCCTTCAACAATGGCAACTTGAGTTCTAAAGTGAGAAATCCAATTCTAAAGTGAACCCACCTCCTATTTCTTCACCCTCTACCTCTTGCCAAGTTGTTTTGGGTGTTTTCTTCACAAGTTTCACAAATTTGTGAAGTCGGAGCTTGAACTTGTGATGCCTCGACGTAGATCATCTTCGGCATGAAGCCGACGACCTAGTCCGCCCATTTCTCCGATCAAGCCGACGATTGAGTCCGGGATTCGAGATGGACAGCGAGAGGACGCCTACGTGGAGCCAAGGAAGTGGATATCCGGATCTACAAAGGTTGTAGCTTCTTATCTTTAGTTAAGTTGTTAACTAGATTCGTATATTGCCTAAACTTCTAGTCAACGATCCGTATTAGGGTTTCTCGGCACCCATAAAATTTGAAATTGGCATGGTTGATGCCTTGTGAGACCTCTATAGTGTGCCTAGGAACCCTTCAGTGGTATCAGAGCCTAGCTAGAGCCTTAGGCGAAGTCTAGACGACGTTTGAAACCCGAACGAACCCGAAACCCTAAAACCCAAGTGCTCTCTGGACTTTTTCTAAAATCTGGGATTTTTCCATATTAAAAATGCTTAAAAAATTTAGCAGGGAAATCTAAGAATTACGATGCAAAATTTATACCATGAACAGTAAATAGTGCGGCGGAACCGCGGCATAACCCTGGCTTCTGCGGCGGTTCCGCGACAATATGATGACGTCATCATCCCCTTTTTGCACAGTAATTACTATTTTATTATGCTGAATTTTCTGGGAATTTTTAATTTGACTCAAGAGTTGAGTATTCTGGGGTTGTATTGGGAATCGACGATTCGATCGGATTATCAAATCTTGTCTATGTGGCTTTCCGGATAACTTTAGAATATGTTAAAAAGTTCGACCGGATATAAATACCCAACTTTTCCCCTGCCGGAAAATTTCCAAGTGTTGGATTTTTCTGTGGTTTAAGGACGTTCTGAGTAGTGCAAGTAACGCGATGGTCCCTCTAGAAGACAACAAACCTTAACTCGATTATGTGACCGTCTTGAACTGCCCTTTGAACCTTCGGGTTTAGGGCAGTACGGCGTGCCACATGTGAGGCGTTAGCTTGACCCTTCTACGGCTGGACCGTTGGTACTGAGGCATGAAGTGAATGTCTTTGAACCTATTTCATGTGTTGAACGGTTTCGGGAAAACTTGGGTGTTCGAATGTTCGATCGGAAAGTTTAATATATTCTATTATCCGGAATAGGATACAATAATTGGAATTCACAAACAGTTATGAGATAACTGAATGAATGTTATAAATCTAGCGGTTTAGTTTCACTTGATATTGAAAAGAGTTTTCGATAATGAGACTAAAATGCGGGGTGTATAACTGTTAGGCATGTGATGTCTAAGTATTTCATTTTGATTAGGCATGTGATGTCTAAAGAGGTTGCGGATTCCAACTGTTGTAGTTTTACACTTTCTTTTCTGTGACCGTAAGTGTAATATGTGATATCGCCGGTTTCGTTGCTATATGTCAACGACAATTGGAATGCGCATATTTACTTACGTTGATGACATGTGATGTTATGTGTTGCTGGATATGTTATATTGGATCGTCGTGTTTGAATAGCCGGGGTTTTTTATGTGAGATGAGTGTTTTTCATTTTCATTCATGTAAAAACTTGTATGTAATATTCTTTTATTGGGGCACTTCCAGGTTGCGGAAGCTGTCACCCTTTGTATATTATTTACTTTTCTGCACTAGGATAGACCCAAGGAGGGGAGCACAAGTAACCGGGTTCTAGGGTCCAATGGGAGACCATCTCGAGGAGTCGAGTCCGGGTCTCCTAACCCTAGAATTGGTAGGGTTGCTTGCCGCTCTCGTAGGGGTCTAGGGGTGTGGGATTGGCTATTCATCACGACCGTGGAATCTGTGTTTTATACTGGCTCGTATTGAAAACACGGACGTCCTAGTATATCCAATATTTCATATGTTATTTTCTGCTGCGATATCTGTGATGTGATTATGTGATGTTCTGTGATAGATACAGTATATAGTATATATGATATATTATATAGACGTTACTTATGTTTTGCACCCGCACTAGCCCTGCCCTGCTCTGTTGTTAGTTACCTAACCTAACGGTGCACGATGGGACATCCAGGCGAATGCGGATGGCATAAGTGTACGTCGTATTTATCTGTGATGTTTAGGTGACTTAAATGATGGGACTTCATTAATGTGATTAATGAAAGTAAAAGAAACCTAAGATGTTGTAGAATCAAATTTTAAACAAAACAGGTAGCTACAGTTCTTGCTTTGCATAGCGGTATATATGATATACCCTGCACCTTATTCGATGAGGAAAGGACCGAGATCCTTCACCGGGAGTGACTCCTTTAGCAATAACTGGCAGATGCTACACACTCGGTTTGATTTTTGATTGCTTCTATAGTTTTTGCTTTGCACAGTGATATATATGATATATCCCGCACCTCATTCGACGAGGAAAGGGCCGACGATCCCTTCACCGGGAGTGACCCCTTTAGCAAAACTAGAAAAGCCTCAAAATCACTCCATTTCAAAACTTCATTTGATTCTACAACGATATCAAGTTCATTACGCAATAGGTTTTCAGAAAAACATGTCGTAGCCCTCCGTCATTTCAGATAAGTACTAGTTAGTATTCGTGCTACGTTTGTTGACTATGTTAAGGCGTAGTGTGCGGTAGCTGACCAGTATTTATCTGCTTATGCATATGATGCAGATTGGATTAGGGTAGTCGTGCGACTTTGTTGACTATGTTAAGGGTCGTGCGGATGGGTTTAATTCAATCAGGAAATGACGGGTTGAACTTGACTAGCACTTATGATTTGTTGACTATGTTAAGGTCATATAGCTGCTAGGGGCAAAATATTATCGGGAATTTCAAGTGTTGAAATTTGCAATGAGATTGCATACCTTCTATGAGATAGTTGGATCCCGATACCCACTGCGAGTAAGAGTTACTCCTGGGAGAGTTTTGCACACTACAATTAGCCGATCATGTAGGTGTCTAGAAAGGTGTCAACGGGGTTACGCCTCTGGGAAAACGAGGTTTACATTAATTAGGTCCGTGCGAAAGCACGGGGAACCTCCCTCAAAGTACCGACACTGGCCTGGCTGAAAGATCGACGAAGTTGTAGGGTGTAATTAATCCCGGCTAGTCTTTCCTTTTAGGGTTTGAAGGAAGATTTGATAAAAACCAGTGGGAGCCATCCTGATTAGATAAGATAATAACCAATCTGATCTTGCACGAGCATACGCTAAAGTGTTTTCTTCTCTCTCTCTCCAGGTAGCGACCATTTCATGCCTTAATCAAGATAATAATATGGATGTATTGACCGAACCCGCATGTTATACTGTGCTGGGGAACGTTGGTTCCGTTCTTTCTTATAAGAGTTATAGGAATGAACAGGATATAGGGGAATACCAGGATTCCCATGCCACCCGATTGAAGAAAGTACATGTTGATGCATTTTCTTCGGGTGTGTTCGTTACAGAGAACTGTTTCTCCATTTGCCCTACGTCCTGGGTATTGGATACCGGGTCAGGATCCCATATATGTAATCAGTTACATGGGCTTAGGAAAGGTAGAGAACTTGGAGAAGGTGATAAAGACATTAGAGTTGGAAATGGTGCAATTGTTGCAGCTAAGACTGTCGGGGAATATCATCTTGTATTACCAACTGGTAATACATTGGTTCTGAACGAATGCTATTACATGCCGAACCTGATATGCAACATTATATCGGTTTCTTTGCTAAGTAAAGAGGGATATAATTTTGTATTACAGGACAATGTTATGAACATTTTCCGTAACCAAAAGTTGGTTGGATCAGGCACATTGTGCAATGGCATTTATGTTCTAAATCAATCAACAGTTCTGAGCATAACAAACACACACAAGAGGAAGAGTTCAGAATTGAACGAATCCTTCTTGTGGCATTGTAGACTGGGTCACATCAATGCGACATGACTGGCTAAGTTGCATAAGGATGGATATTTGAAACCATTCGAATTTTCATCTTATGACACTTGCCAGTCATGTCTCAAAGGCAAGATGACCAAAACTCCGTTTACGGGACACGGAGAAAGAGTTACCGAACTCTTGGGACTAATACATAGTGATGTATGCGGTCCCATGTCTACACATGCCAGGGATGGTTCTTCATACTTCATTACATTCACTGATGATCTCTCTAGATTCGGATATGTGTTCCTGATGAAACACAAATCAGAAGCTTTTGAGAAATTTAGAGAATATAAACAAGAAGTCGAGAACCAAACCGGAAAAAGTATTAAAATCCTTCGATCTGATCGAGGAGGTGAATACTTGAGCAATGAATTCCTGGACTTCCTAAAAGAGAATGGGATTCTCTCTCAGTTGACTCCTCCATATACACCACAGTACAACGGTGTATCAGAACGGAGGAACCGCACCCTATTAGATATGGTGCGCTCTATGATGAGCACAGCTGAGTTACCTATTTCCTTCTGGGGATATGCGCTGGAAACAGCAGCATACCTATTGAATCAAGTTCCATCTAAATCTGTACCTACCACGCCATATGAGATATGGAGTGGGAAGAGACCATATTTTAAACGAGTTAAGATATGGGGTTGTCCGACCTATGTCAAAAGGCAAAATCCAGACAAACTCGAGGTACGGTCAGTTCTTTGCAAGTTTGTGGGATATCCTAAGAATTCACAAGGGTATATTTTCTACCATGCTGAAGAACAAAAGGTGTTTGTTTCTCAATATGCCACCTTTTTAGAAAAGGAATTCCTTGAAAAAGAAATTAGTGGCAAAGTGGTAGAGCTGGAAGAAGTTCCAGATACACAAACAGTAACTGAAGATTTAGTGGAACCAGAAGATTCAGTGGCTCCTAATGAACCTCAGTCTCTCCGCCGATCTAGTAGGGTTCCTCGCCAACCTGAGAGATACTACGGTTTTCTCATGGATGGAGGGAGCGAGGATTGCATCATGGAGGATGATGACCCTACTAGCTTCGAGCAGGCCATCACGAGTAGGGACTCAGTGAAATGGCTGGATGCTATGCGGTCCGAGATGGAATCCATGTACACCAACAAAGTATGGACTTTGGAAGTTGCTCCTGAAGGGGTAAAACCCATTGGGAGCAAGTGGATCTTCAAGAAAAAACTTGGTGTAGATGGGAAAGTGGAGACTTTCAAAGCTAGACTTGTAGCAAAGGGTTTTCGTCAAAGACCAGGTGTGGACTATGACGAGACCTTTTCTCCAGTGGCTATGCTTAAATCCATCCGGATCATGCTTGCCATCGCTGTGTATCATGATTACGAAATCTGGCAAATGGATGTTAAGACCGCCTTTCTAAATGGTGATTTAGAAGAGTGCGTGTACATGACTCAGCCAGAGGGCTTCGTAGACAGTGGGAGCAGCGGGAAGGTGTGCAAGCTGCTTAAATCCATTTATGGATTAAAGCAAGCATCGCAGAGTTGGAACATCTGCTTTGACGTCATTATCAAAGAGTTTGATTTCGTCAAAAACCCAGATGAACCTTGTATTTACAAGAAGGTGGCAGAAAGTAGGGTTGTCTTCCTCGTATTGTATGTGGACGACATACTCTTGATAGGAAATGATATTTCTATGCTGCAATCGGTTAAGCTCTTCTTATCACAAAGATTCTCAATGAAAGATCTTGGTGATGCCTCCTGCATATTAGGAATTAGGATCTATAGAGATAGATCCAAACGGATATTGGGATTGTCCCAATCCAGGTACATTGACACCATACTAAAGAGGTTTAGTATGGAAGAATCCAAGCATGGGAACTTGCCCACGATCTCTGGAGTCACTCTCTCCAAAGAGATGTCTCCCAAGACTGATTTGGAGAGAGCTCGCATGCAAGGGATACCCTATGCTTCGGCTGTAGGCTCTATCATGTATGCGATGCTATGTACCAGACCCGATGTAGCATACTCACTAAGTGTAGTGAGCAGGTATCAAGCTGATCCTGGAGAGAGTCACTGGACAGCTGTGAAGAGCATTCTCAAGTACTTACGAAGGACTAAAGAGATGCTCTTGGTGTATGGTAACGGAGAACTCCAAGTGGAGTCCTTTACCGATTCGAGCTTCCAGAGTGATAAGGACGACTCTAAATCGCAATCGGGATTTGTCTTTACCCTTTACGGAGGGGCGGTTAGCTGGAAGAGTTCCAAGCAGGAAACCGTGGCAGACTCGACGATGGAGGCTGAATACATCGCTGCCAACGATGCTGCCAAAGAGGCTGTCTGGATCAAGAAATTCATTACTGAACTTGGAGTGGTTCCATCCATTGAGCATCCAATACCTTTGTATTGCGATAACAATGGAGCGGTGGCTTTGGCCAAGGAACCTAGGTCCCATCAGCGATCCAGGCATATTCTGAGGCGGTATCACCTGATCCGGGAGATAGTTGATCGCCGGGAGATCGAGGTCAGGAGGGTTGACACGAAGAACAACACGTCGGATCCACTCACGAAGGCCATTCCCCAGATACAGTTTGAGAGACTCTTCGGAACGCTCGGTATGCGATACTACAGCAGCTGGCCCTAGTGCAAGTGGGAGATTGTTAGTTGTATGTATGCCCTAGAGGCCAGTATTGTACAGATGATGTATATTATATTGGATGCTTGGACATATATAAAGATGACTTTCTTGCTCGATATGATAGTATGCTATCTGGTTACTCTTTATCTTAACATGTACACTTGTCTCTTTAAACTGTCTTATAGTTACATGTTGATAAAGCCCTTAGGATGTGTACTTGACTACCTGGACTATGATGCAGATCATACTAGTGGGAACATGGTAGTCCATAAGTACATCCTTCAAGGTCCCTAGTCATGGGTGTATCGAGACAGGGCATCGATATACCAGTGTAGACTAGCGTATACGCTTCTCGACCCATGAGATGGGCGATGGATGATCCCATATCCATTGGTGTTTGACATCAGAGATGGTATACGGGTGCTCAGTGGAGACTGGGTACACTGGACGGACTCGCCGAGAACTCCCAGATGGTATTATACCTCACGTCAGATGGCAGTTCTCAGGTGACACTTGTACAGGTTAGTCTGTAGACCCGAGATTGTCATAGAGTCTTGTGTGATTCCCACTGTGCTTTGATCTCCACCTTACCACATCCATGAGGGCGTGCAAAACGGTGGTCTTTGGGTACATTCCCGAGTCACATGGAGGCAATGAGCGATAGGAGTGGTTTCGTCTCTCCCGGTATTAGGGGTTGATGTTGCGCTGTGCTCGATTGGCCGTAACAGGGAATTCCCTGGCCAGGGCTGATCAGAGATTTGCTGGTAAGTGTTACCAGTAGTTTCTCGACCCGTTATGAGCCTCACATCGGCACGACTTATCGGTTATTGGGGTCTGACGTTTACCACCCCTAGACTAGATATGCGACATATCAGACGAACAGACCGGACTGTACGGTAAGTGTTACTGGTTGGATTCACAGGAGTGTGAGCGGGCTTACTCGTCGATCTTCTGATCGCTCAATACCCGGGTGGCCGTTACGTTTAGCAGACCGCTTGCGGCTTGTGGGTGCTTGATATGATCATCATCTGCTACCGGCGTATTGACGAGTCTTTAGAGTCCTATACAGAGGTTTCCTGGCTCAAGCGAAACGAAATAGGAGCGCATATGAGATATGTGCGGGAGCGAGAATAATGCGTGTATGTGATACCGTATTTCATTCTCGCGATGAATGTATCGATTGGTTATATGCGATATAACCTAGATATCGAATCAAGGATTGATTCGATAAGCCGATACATAGGATACTAGTCGGTTATATGCGATATGACCGGATCGTTAAATCAAGTGTTGATTTAATGATTTAATGTATAATTATATATTTGATATATTGCTTTGCATTAACTAGTATTGGTTCATTTTAAAAGGATTTTCTCACTTGATGCACATTGTATATGTGATATATTTTTTGTGCACTTGTTTGTATCATGTTTGATGATACTTGCTCGCTTGGGTTTGTGTAAAGATTAAACCATGGTTATATGAATGGTTAGGGTTTTGATTATTTACTTAGTTATTTATTTATTTATTCATTTTGGATATTATTAAGAATGGTGGCTTATTTTGTTTCTATGTTGAAGCTTCTTGAAGCTTTGACAAAGTCCACCATTCTTATCTCATCCTTAACCCTAACCATTCCAACTAACCTTAGTTTAATCTCTACACTTGACCATGATTAGTATATGATAAGTATTCATATTAGTTTCATTTTTAAAATAAGAAACTTATCATATTCTTCATCTTCTCCTTCTTCTTCTTCAAGAAAAACCTTGCCTTCAACAATGGCAACTTGAGTTCTAAAGTGAGAAATCCAATTCTAAAGTGAACCCACCTTCTATTTCTTCACCCTCTACCTCTTGCCAAGTTGTTTTGGGTGTTTTCTTCACAAGTTTCACAAATTTGTGAAGTCGGAGCTTGAACTTGTGATGCCTCGACGTAGATCATCTTCGGCACGAAGCCGACGACCTAGTCCGCCCATTTCTCCGATCAAGCCGACGATTGAGTCCGGGATTCGAGATGAACAGCGAGAGGACGCCTACGTGGAGCCAAGGAAGTGGATATCCGGATCTACAAATGTTGTAGTTTCTTATCTTTAGTTAAGTTGTTAACTAGATTCGTATATTGCCTAAACTTCTAGTCAACGATCCGTATTAGGGTTTCTCGGCACCCATAAAATTTGAAATTGGCATGGTTGATGCCTTGTGAGACCTCTATAGTGTGCCTAGGAACCCTTCATGTAGATTGTCGGAGAAGGGCGGGTAGATTTTGTTCTCCCGATGAAACCGATCTTTGTTGGGCAGGGAGACTGTAATATAACTCCTGCCAACATGATTTTTGCTTTTATGCGGGACGACTCTTGGAGAAGGGTTGTCATGGGTTCTTGGCTTTTGTTCAGGACTTAAGGGTCGCTGAGATTCCATTGGACCAGGTTCTGATCGCATGAGAATTTCCGGATGTGTTTCCTGCTGAGTTGCCAGGATTACCGCCTGATCGTGATATTGAATTTTGTATTGACTCGATTTCGGGTATGGGGCCTATTTCTATGCCACCCTATCGTATGGCACCAACGGAGTTGAAGGAACTAAAAAGTCGGTTGCAAGAGTTGTTAGCTAAAGGACTTGTGCGTTCCAGTGTATCGCCGTGGAGAGCTCCTGTCTTATTTGTAACGAAGAAGGACGGTAGTACAAGACTGTGTATTGACTACCGACAGCTGAATCTCATCACTGTGCGAAATAGGTATCCACTACCTCGTATTGATGACTTGTTCGATCAGTTGCAGGGGGGCTGGCTACTTCTCAAAGAGGGATTTGCGGTTAGGGTACCATCAGTGGAAAGTTCGGAAGGATGACATTCCTAAGACTGCTTTTTGTTACCATATGGGCTGACTAGGAAGGAGGATCCATTTCTTTGGACGGAGACGTGTGAGCAAAGTTTCCAGTAGTTGAAGACTCGCTTGACGACTGCACCAGTCTTATCATTACCTTCTGGGTCAGGTGGCTTTGTTGTGTATTATGATGCCTCTAGAGTGGGTTTAGGCTATGTGTTGATGCAACACGGCAGGGTTGTAGCTTATGCTTCTCGCCAGTTGCAGAGGTACGAGCAGAACTATCCCACTCAAGATTTGGAGATGGCTGCTGTAGCTTTCGCACTGAAGATTTGGTAACAATACTTGTGTGAACAATCGTGCCAATATTTCACAGATCGTAAGAGCTTGAAGTATAATTTTCAGCAGTGGGATCTGAACCAAGGCAGTATAGATGGATGGAACTCATGAAGGATTACGATTGTGAGATTCTGTATCATCCAAGCAAAGCAAACGTTATAGCACATGCTTTGAGTTGGAGGCCTGGAGGTAGCCTATCTCAATGGTGCACTATGCAGAGACAGTCTTCTACAGACTGACAAATTTTATGTGATAGCCGTATACAGTTCGAGTTCACATCGACAGGAGGAATGTTAGCACAGGTTCGCACCATCCTCAGCTATTAGATAGTATTCGAGAGACACGGCCGCAATTGTTCATAGGTTGGGGATTATGGATCAGCTTAGGCAGGGCAGAGAGTCGGAGTTAGTGATAGATAACTAAGGAGTATTACGTTTTGGGGCTCATCTGAGTGTGCCAGATTCGGATGGACTGAAATGTGAGATTTTAGAGGAGGCCCATAGATCAGCATACAGTATTCATCCTGGTTCCACCAAGATGTATCATGATCTGAAGGATGTTTACTGGTGGGAAGGAATGAAAAGGGATGTTGTGGAGTTCATTTCGAGATGCTTGACTTGTCAGCAAGTCAAGGTAGAAACCAGAGGCCAGCCGGAGAATTGCATCCCTTACCAATCCAGAGTGGAAATGGGAACAGATTTCCATGGATTTCGTGGTGGGTCTACCCAGGACTAGCAGAGGGTATGATTCCATTTGGGTGATTGTAGATAGATTGACAAAGGCAGCTCATTTTTCTTCCGGTGAAGACGACGTATGGGTTTGCACAGTATGCTCAGATTTATATCGATGAGATTGTACGTCTGCATGGAGTTCCAACATGCATAATTTCAGATAGGGGTACCCAGTTTACTAGAAGGCTATGACGGAAACTTCAAGAAGCTCTGGGTACACGATTGAGTTTTAGTACAACTTTTCACCCGCAGACAGATGGTCAGTCGGAGCAGACCATTCAGACACTAGAGGATATGCTTTGGGCTTGTAACCTTGATTTCGGTAGCAGTTGGGATCGTCACCTACCTTTGATAGAATTCTCGTACAGTAACAATTTTCAGGAGACGATCCAGATGGCACCCTTTGAAGCTTGGTATAGGAAGAAATGTCGATCGCCCGTTTACTGGACGGAACTGAACGTGAGTAGCATTTTGGGGACCACTGGTAGTACAGAAGACTACGGAAAAGATCCAGCTGGTACGAGACACAATGAGAGCGGCCCAGTGCAGACAAAGATCTTATGCAGATCAACGACGTCGTAGACTCGAATTTCAGGTGGGAGATCTTGTGTTCCTTCGTATATCTCCGATGAAAGGTGTGATGCGTTTCGGGAAGAAAGGAAAGCTCAGCCCCAGATATGTCGGACCTTACGAGATTCTGAAGAGAGTGGGTGCTGTAGTTATTGTTTAGCACTTCCACAAAGTTTTCCCGATGTGCATCCGGTGTTTCACGTTCCGATGCTTCGCAAGTATCTTCACGATCTTTCTCACGCGATCCAGCATCAGACCTTACCGCTTGAACCGGATTTATACTACACAGTGCAGCCAGCAGCTATTCTTAACTGGCAGGCAAAGAAACTGTGATCAAGTATACTTCCATCTATAAGGATTCTCTGGCGAGGAACGAAACGCGAGGAGAGTACTTAGGAGACCGAGGATGCGATGCGGAAGATATTTTCACATCCTTTTTGAGGGTACGTCTAGTTAAGTTTTGAATTCGGGGACCGAATTTTCTTAAGGGGGGAATATTGTAACATTTTGAAAATTTAGAAATAAATAAAATTAATTAGTTTAATAATAAAATGATAAATCAAAAATTTATTAAAAACAAATAAGTCAATTTCATAAGATGTTTGTAAAAAAAAAAAATTAAATTAAAATTTTAGTATGCAACATAAATGAATTATAAGGGTTTTAAGGTAAATTTTAGCTTCATTTTAATAAAATTAGTGTTTTATAATAACTTAAGTTGTGAAGGGTTTCTAGGTAAAGTGTAGGTATTTTGTGCAAATGGGAATTGGTTAAGGGTGTAAATGAAAAAGGGTAGAAAATCATTTAGTTCAGAATTTTATTGTTAATTAAAAAAAATTAGGAGATAAGTAGTGACACCTCTTCCTCGCTGTCACGACCCGAAATTGGCACGTGACGGCCCTAATACTACGCAACGTCTACAGGCGTAACGCAGTAAAAGAAAGCCAAAACCCAGAAATCTAAACCATTAAAAGACAAGAAAAGATAAGAAATATTGTTTAAACCTTTAAAAAAAATCTCAAGTATAAATTCTTTAAGTCCAATTTTCTTTCTTAAAAATTTCGGCAGCACCTCCTTTATAAAAACCAACCCCAAAAATGGGTACAACATAAATATAAAGTAAAGCATCCCCAAACGGGAGCAAATACACGCCCAAAGGCGAAAAACAATCACCACCACAAATATACGACGCCGTAGCGAAGAAATAAAGACAATAGAGAGAAAGCTGTATAAAAGACAACAAATCCACAATTTATACAATATCGTCCTCACCAAGTCTCTAAGTCAACAACATAATAGTAGATGGAGAGTACAAGATACAACGAATATACAATACAAATACAGATAACCACCAAAACCCACCTGAACAAAACAGCACACTGTGAGCCGATGCGGTATCTGTAGCAAAAGTTGATAGATGAATAGCCAGCCTCGACTACTCTAGGGAACACTCTGTAATACCTGTAGCACAACGGGGGTGAGTTGCCAACTCATGAATAGTAAATAACATATGCAGGTAATCGCAAGTATGCACGTAAAGCGTGAATCTAAGATATGCAATTAACAGTAATAACATGTCATATGAATGCAGAATAATGGAAAGTACACTAGCAGGTACAACCAACATATATAAAGCAATAATGATATGATAACAGTATGCAATAATCATGCGATAGGGATATGAGAATGTAAATGTGCAACAATCATGAAAGGTACACTAACAGGTACTACTAGTACATGAAGCAGTGCACAAACAGATAAGGTGAGGTATGGAGTGAAGTATGTCATTTCCACGGAATCCTGACATCGTGGTAGGATCACAATCCAGCAAGACAATTTAAATCCCAATTCCTCAAATCAGCCCCCAAATTAGCTCTCATATTATCTAAGCATCACATCTCCTCAATTGCATAATATCAAGTATATCTCATATATCCCGAATGTACAACCTCAAGCATATCTCACATATATTGAATGTACAATCATCAAGTATATCTCGTATATATAAAATGTACAAAATCAAGTGGATCTCACATATCTCGTATGTACAATATCAAGTATATCTCACATATCTCGAATGTACAACAGCAAGTAGATCTCACATATCTATCCAGTTTCCAATCTCAAATGAATCTCTTATATCCCGAATCAAATCTCCAGCAAAATTCTAACATCCTAAATATAATGACATAAATAAATATGATGAGGTCAATACACATATATTAGCGTCCTATCCCACTAATATTGGTGTAAGGATATATATAACAGCGGCTCAATCCCCTGTTATATATACAAAAGAGTAATTAGAAATATCATGAAACCAATGTGCCAAACATCGACACAGAAATACTGATCTATCAGGTGCTGTCACCACGACTGGCCCCCTGATAGGTACGTATCATACGCTATCCCGAAAGCTCGAGTGCCTAGCTCTGACCCTCGCCTCTCGACGTATCCATACGTACATGACTCCCGTCGGTATCCACATGATAGCCGCTGAGTCATTGGTCCTGTCACCGGAAAGTATGGTTCCCCTAAGCCTCATCGCCTAGCACCGCGACATCGTTCTTGCTTCGGGGTACCCCCGGGCCCCACCATGTACCCACAGACGGTGCCTCCTCACTCTTCGAATCGGGCATATATCAGAACCGATAAATCTCATGGTGGCTACAGAAATATCATATCAAGGAAACCGGGTTTTTCAAATAATGCATAATTTCATGAACTCCCGCGGTTCCCAAATCCAGAAAACATCATGAAAAATCCATATAACAATGCGAAAATCCATGAATATAATATGTGCGACATATCTGAAATGCAAGCATATAAAAGAAAACCGCTAATTAACTGCATCAACTTAATACCAATATCATGCGGTTCCTATATTATCCGATTCTAAATAACATCAAGTAAAGGTAAATATGTAGCTAACACCAGATGTATGTGTCTACCTATAAGTAAATGATGTAATATACCCTCTGGGTATAAGAACAGTATGTGCAAGGTATACCTGTAGCTATGCCATGGAGTATGTATGTACCTATCACTAATGGTACAATACACTATAGGAATACAGGTATGCTAAATGCCATATATGATAAGCAGTATGAATCAATACCACAATGTCCCTAACCAAGCAATATAACATCTATAAGTGGTTTGTGTGTGACATGGCAATTATTGACGGTGTGTGTAGCATACAATCAGTGCTCGTGCAACATAAATCGTCAATAATATGTGCAGTGTCCTACTACTACTAGTTCAGGCACAACTACATCTAAGTAATAGGGTAAAGGCGCAATTCTAACAATAACGTAGAATATGCGACAAGTAATAAAATCTCTAGCCCTGACGCATAACGTCATGCAGGCGATTCCCCTGTAGATGTTAAATCTACTCACCAACGCTCCAAGCTAGGTGAAGCCTACCACCTGTTTTCCCTTGTCGTAGCGTCCGAAGTCCCCGCTTGCGAACCTAAAATTTCACAAACACAACACATAAGCAAATATCCTATATCGACGAAAAGATATCGAAACGCAAGAATGACGCCTTGAAAATTACACTGCGCGCTTAGCGCAACTAACGCGCACGACATCGGCCAAAAATCCTAACTAGGGTCGCCAAACTACGAAACACCTAGTCTAGATTCCGATCGTCCCGATCGCGCATTCAAAACACAATAATAAATGTGGACTCAAAATAAATAACGTCGCAACGCCAAAAGAAACCCACGCCTAAAAGTTACCGAAACCTAGTAAGCAGTACTTATCTTTATAGCACAAAACTACGAGTTTTACCAAAACTATAATTTACAAATATCTTCAAATAGCAAGGTTAAACCATTTAAACCATTTCTATATTCTTAAACTTGCTTAATTAAGCTTTAGCACAAACCTAGTAAGCAAAAACCCTTAATTAGACAAAATAGTAATTAACAAAAATTAGCATTTTCTACTAGGTTAAGCTTTTCAAATTCACAAATTAACACTTCAATTAAACACTAAACACATAAACAAAATATAACCCTAACATGAATTTCTTAAACCAAAAATAAATGAATTAATCATAATTTAAAAACTAAACTAAACACATAATTAGCTAACTAATTTAGCTAGAATAAGATTAAAGCAAATATAAAAGGATTAAGGTAAGAATTATACCTCCCCAAGAACACAAAATGAAACTTAATCCAACATCTTAGCATCAAAAACCAAGCTTTATTGAAGATCCATGAAGGATTAGTGAAGGAAATGAAGGAAAAATGATTATATTTGAATTTGTATGAATTAAATTGGATTTTTCATGATTTATTTGATGAAAAATGAGTTGAAAATGGGTGGAAATGATGGAGGGTAGCAAGGGGAAGGGAAGGGCCGGCCAAGGGAAGAATGGGGGGATTTTTGGTGAAGTGTGTGGAATTTTCTAGCAAAACAAAACAATTAATGCACATTTAATGCAAAAATACCACCTTTTATTCATTTTCTTTTCGTTTTCTTTTAAAAAATTAATCCTTTGACCAAAAAAATCTAGATATTTAAAAATAAGGTTCTAAAATAATTATAGTGATGATTTTCCAAAATTTTTCATTTAGAAAAGAATTTCCCGATTTACGTGCACCAAATACCGCTTAAAATAATATTTTATTTGGGAAAAATTCTATCTGAACCAAAACCTCCCAAATACCCCTAAAGTTCGCGCACAAGCTTTATTTTTGCTAAAAAAGGTGCCGGTAAGCTTATACGGACGTTTGATCGAAATCGGGTTAAAACGGGAAAAACCGACAATTTTGCCCTAAAACGGAAAAATTCGCAAAACGATTTCTGAAACGTTACACTTGCATGCACACACCCATCCACCACCTCCTCCTTGCATGAAGATGGCACCCTTGGTCCTTGACATCTCCTCCTTTACCTTATCCCTTCATTCTCTCATATATATAGCATATATTCAGATCATTAGCAAGTTTAAATTCTGAAAATTAAAAGAAAGGAAAGGAAAATCAAGAACAAACATAGATGAACAAAAGAAATAAGAAGATCTAGACAAGGAATTCATCATCATCAAGCTAGGACAAGGGGCTTAGCATCTTGGAGGGGTTATTCCAACAAATTATTGTGGGTAATATTCTTAATCACAGTACGAGTTTAGGTTCTGTAATTTGTTAATTTGAAATGAACAAGTTCTATAATTTCGCATTTTTTGGAAAACTTAGCTCTGTAGTAATCTGCTGTTGGTCAGAATAAAATCAACTTAGCAAAACAGTGCTAAAATGATATATTTGGAATATAGAGCAAACCATAGGAACACGAACCGGGGGGCTCGGATTTGGGCCGGCGACCAATAGGGTAATTCCGGCGTCTCCGGATTTCTAGGGGCTTTGGATCTTGTGGATTTCAGGGTAGGTCTCTGTGAAGGTATTATGATACTTGGTATTATTTATTTAAGCTAATTTAACAGTATATGAAATCTGGGAGTTAATATCTGAACTGGGGTTAAAACGTTTAAAACACGACACGGACATTTCGTAATACGATTCTGTTTTCTGTTACGAAACAACGTTTAACTAAATCCAGTTAGTATAAGTGTTTGATAGGTTGCGATAATCATACTTAGTATAGCAAATACGTAAAACTAGTATTTTCATGTTTTCGCCGTATCGGAGTTTAGCTGTTCTTATACAAGTTAATTTCGATAATAGATTCGAATACGGAAACTTCGGAGGCCGCAAGGAAAGGAAATGGATTGGTGATCTGAGTTGATTCGACGTATTCTGGTGAGTAGACTAAATATCTACCGGGGGATTTTGTATGGATGGCATGATACGCCCGTAGTTAAGTTTAAATAAAAATGGGCTTTTATATGTTAAATTGATTGTTCCCCTCCGAAAGGCGGCGCACAAGACCGCGGTGTCCTGACGCTGAGATTCGGGGAAGATGCTATTTGGTTTTATCCGTCCACCTCTCCGAAAATGCCAAGTTGATTTATGGCACCGTGTATCGAAGGTTTAGACGGATGCGGCCGATGTAGCAGACTTTGTCAGATTCCCCCTCGCTAGAGGGGTTTTTGATTGTGGGGACGCTCTTCCCTGCTGGCGCAAGCCCCTGCAGTTAATTACGCTACCGCTTCGCGGTAACAACTTTCTCCTTCTCCAGAATTTCACTTCGTGTCGTGTGTGTCTGTTTTGTTTGTGGTTGCCCGTGGATTGTATACGGAGACTGAGTAATGCCGTCGCCCGTAGGACGTGGATTAGTCCAAATCCGTATTTACTTAGATTTGGGTTTGGTGTTTTCAGTTTAAGGATGCATTAGTCGCGTTGCGGCTAAGATCAACTTAAACGTTCGTTAAGGATACGTTAGTCCTGTTTTAGACTAAGATCAACTCAACGTAGTGGTTAATTTAATGTATGGCCATCGGGACTCGTCACCTCTCTGACGTCGTTGAAGGATTATAACGACATGTGTCAGAGGAGCTCGGAGATGTACCCTCGAACCAGAGTTGATTGGGAGTTTTATAATCCATTTGAATGTTTAAGGATACGTTAGCCGTGTTTGGGGCTAAGATCACCTTAAACGTTTGTTAAGGATACGTTAGTCCAGTTTGAGACTAAGATCGACTTAACGGGACCGTTTAAATCCGACAAAAGAGCATTTGGGCTCTTATTGTGCCAGTTTAAGGACGTTTCGGTCCGATATTAGTTTAGGGACGTTTCGGTCCGATGTTAGTTTAAGGACATTTCGGTCCATTATTAGTTTAGGGACGTTTCGGTCCGATGTTAGTTTAGGGACATTTCGGTCCAATATTAATTTATGGACGTTTTGGTCCATTATTAGTTTAGGGACGTTTCGGTCCGATGTTAGTTTAGGGACGTTTCGGTCCAATATTGGGTGTGTGGCCGTTGGGACCCGTCACCTCTTTGACGTCGTTGAGGAATTACAACGATGGATGTCAAAGGAGTTCGGAGATGTACCCTCGAACCGGATGTAAATTGATTTAGGAGAGCCATTTTGCTTAGCCAATTTAATTTAAGGACTTATGGCCACGATTGGGCTAAGTCCAGTAAAAAAATGTCCAACATTGCTTTTGCATTTCCTTTTATTTTTATTTGGGCTTTGCCCAGAAAAGATGCAGGGCATCAATTTGTTTTGAGCTCTGTTCTTTATGAATGATGCAGAGCATCAATTTTGTTTGGGCTCAGCCCTTTTATTGCTTTGCAATTTATTTTGGCCTGCTAGGCCTTTTTGATTTGGGTCTGGCCCTTCAAGTAATGCATTGCATTTGTGCAAAGCACCAAGAATCTTTTAGATTCAAGGAGAGGAGTGCAGAGCACTTTTTAATTTCTTGATCTAGATTTAGATCAAAGAAAAGAAGAAAAAATCTTTTCTTTCTTTCTATCTCAGAGAACCAGAGGTTCTCTAGCAAGTGCAAGGCACTATTTTTTTTATTATTTTTATTTATTTATTTATTTATTGAAGATCACTGATCTTGTCTTTTAGATCAATGATCTATTCCTAAGAGAATTTTCTCTTATTTCAAAGGTTTTTACCTTCTTCTTTTTTGTGTTCTCAAGGAGTTCTCCAGAGCTCTTTTCTCTCTTTCTTTTTTCTTAATCCAATTCTCTATATCTTTGAAATGGGGTCTGGGGTTCTTTTTATAGTACTCAAAAATCAGTTAAATTTGTTAAAAAGATCTTTTCTGAGTGATTTGGGGAATTTTCCCCACCGTTGGATCTTTGATCCAAAGGCCCCTGTTTTACAGAAGAAATCTTCTTGTTTAAACAAGAACAGAAAAATATCCTTAAATCTTAATTCTGTTGTTGCGCAACTCACCAGCGTGTGACACGTGTCGCACAGTGAGGCGTTTGCGCAACAGCGCTTGCGCAACTGCGCAGACACGTGTCGCGCAGTGAGGCACTTGCGCAACAGCGCTTGCGCAACTGCGCAGACACGTGTCGCGCAGCGGTGCGCTTGCGCAACTGCGCAGACACGTGTCGCGCAGCCGTGCGCTTGCGCAGTTGAACGTTGCTTATGTTTTTTAAAGAGCCTTGCTCTGATTGGACGTACTGCCTTGGGCGTTGTGCTGCCGTGTCAACTTCTGACACGTGGCGCGTTGCGCGGAGCGCACGGGAACTGAAGCGTTGCTTCAAAATTTGAATTTTCAAAATTCCAGCAGAGCCTTGCTCTGATTGGGGGAACAAATGCCCCCCCACCGTTGCGCTCACGTGGCGCGCACGTGAGTGCAGCGGTGGCAAGATCCCAACCATTGGATCATGGGGGTCAGTTGAAGAGACGCAGGCGTCTATAAATAGGACCCTTGGTCCTTGGTAATTCTTTACCAATTTCAAGAATTTGAATTTCAGAGCCTTGCTCTTGTTTAAGAACTTCCAGAGTCTTGCTCTTGTGAGAACTTCAAAGTTTTAGTTTTAGAATCACTCTAGGTAAAATTAATTAAATTAAATTAATTTAAACTAAATTAAATTAACAGAGCCTTGCTCTTATAGATCTTTGATCTAAAGGAAAACCCCTTTGGGGTTTCTTCAACAGAGCCTTGCTCTCAAAAAATTTACAGATTTACAGAGATCTGATCCATGGGTTTTAACCCATGAACAGAGCATTGCTCTTAGATCAAATGTAGATCTTTTTAGATCTGATAAACGGAGAAAAATTTTGTTTTATAAGTTTTCATGGATTCTTCAAGATTCCAAAATTCTAAAGATAAAATTGATGGATCTTTCCACCATTACCATAGAGCTATGCTCTTTTAAGGAATCTTGTTCCCCTGAGACCAGAGTTTTACAAATGTCACTCTGTGACAGAGCTTTGCTCTGAAAGAGAATATTTCTCCTTGTCTCTAGGGATTTCCCATCAGTGAGGATATTCTTTTGGGGACCTTTTCATTAATTGGCAGTCTCATCTAATGATGGGGTTGTCTTATTAAATGATGTACCGTCATCCATATTTTGTGGGTCCCTCTTTTTGTCCCCTACCCATTACATCATAGTGTTGAGTAAGATTTCAAAATGCCAAGTGTCAGAACACTAACGGTTATTTTTATCTTTCTACAGGAAGCATGTCTAACGACTTATCTTTCCCCTTTGTTCGCTCGGAAGGAGGGTTCCCCCATGCGCCGGTGGACCGGGTGATGTTCGCCTTGATTAAAGATCATGATCCAGAGTGCAAGAGACTTCACTTGTGGGGAAGGTGGTACAGCCAAATCATCCAAGGTCGTCGCAGCTTCAGCTCCGCTTCGCCCTCTGAGCCCATAGTTACGATCCCTTATGCGGACAAGCCCCCGGTGGAGTATGCCGTGGAGGTTAAAAATTGGAATGCCGACGGCCTCCTTCAGCCTGCAATCGGTGACATTCCGGTGCAGCCGCCGCCGGCTATAGATATCTTGGGGAGGCGAATCTGTCAGGGTGAAGCACGCCCTTGGGGACAGGCTTATAACATTGGATTGATCCCGCGGCCGCTTGCCGGATTTTTGCAATGGGCCCGTTACATTTTGGCGACGAAGAGGGCTCTCCTGACGACGATTGGTTTATACTCAGCTGTCTACGTCTCGCTTTTCGAGTATCCCTCTCCTCCGACGTGGTGGATAAAGGCCTTCATCGAACAATGGAATATCCCTACCCATACCTTCCTGACAGCGGATAGGGAAGTCTCCATCTCTCTGGAGGAGTTTGCTGAGATTTCGGGTCTGCCAATGAGGGGAGAACACTACGAGGAGCTGCTTCCTCCTGACGAGTATGTCTTCGCCACCAAGCAGCTTGTATTTGACTTAACTCCGGAGAATGCCATTCAGCATCAGCACCCGGGCTTGGTGAAGGTGTTGGAGATTTATGAGGAACTCCATTTGGAATCGGGCGACCGGGGCGTCAGTTTCACGGATTTCATTGCTCGTTTTATCCGCCCGGAGTTCCTATCAGAGCAGGGCGAGAAGTTCGCTCAGCTTGCTGACCCCTTTGGTTTCGGCTTGGACCGCCGACCTTCATCGGAAAACGACCAGCGTGATTTTTATTTCCCCGGCACTGCCAGCGTCCCTTTCTCAGAGATCGCCGTTCCTGGCATGGACGAGGAGACTTTTTTCATAGGGTTCTTGGGTCTATGGCTATGCAGCTTCGCGCTTCCCATGCACCCACGCCTCATGCGGTCCTCTGTCTTTTACCCGGCGCATCGAATGGCGGCTGGTTTACAGTTATCAGTAGGGATCGCCGGGCTGGCTTACCTCTACAATGGACTTAGCGTAGCGGCGGATGCTAATGAGCCTGGGGTACAGCCTGCTAATTTCCCGATGCACTACTTCACTTCTTGGATGGAGATGCATGTGCGAGGGGTGTTTGGTGCCCATAAGACTCCTCCGTTTTTTGAGAAATACAGACTCCCAAGGATCATGCGGTTGGTCGGGGCTTCAATTGTGGTTGCACCTCCGCGGGAGTCTAGGGGACTGCTCCTGCGTTCACATCTAGTCGGAGCGAAGACCTCTTTTGTGGATAAGGTCATCACCATAGGCTCCGAGACCACTAAGTCAGTGGTGTCGCTGCGTGATGACTTTAAGGGCGGAGTTTCTGTACTGAAGGCTCGGGAAATCCTTCACCTTTACTCCATTCGGCCGGGCTACCTAGTATTTAGGCAGAATGAGACGGCTCTCTTTATGAGGTATAACCCGCATCGATTTGCCCGACAATCGAGTTACAATCAAGGGATCCCGATGGAAGCCTTTCTGGAAACACCCGCGGCCAACCAAGGGGGAATAAGGAATGCTATGCATCATTTCACCCGGCTCAATACAGGCTCTTATTTTTTCATCAGTGAGCCTAGCTGTGCCCCTAAACTAATCCATCCGTATGTAGCCTGGTATGCGCATGCTATAGGCCCAATCATTTTAATGGAGAAACGCTTATTGGTTGACCGTAGGGGTGCGCCTCCTGGTGGTGATCGCAAGGCTCCCTTGCAGCCAAAGATCCAGGTCATCCCCCCGATAAAAGATGCCAGGGCTGACCGACCGCGCGTGTTGAGCCCCCCGCGGGGATTGCCACTGCCTACTACGGTGGATGCACCGCCAGCGCCCCGTGCTCCCATGAAGACGGTTAATGTGGTATCACCAGGGTCCGGCGCAGGAGCAGAGATCGGGACCCGCCGCCCTAAAGTGGCTGCCAAGCGCAAAGCTGCTCCGGGTGGATCTAAAGCTGGCGGACAGAAGAAGAAGAAGTCCACCCTATCCCTCGACGCGATCCTCAGCTTAAAGCCTGCGGCTCCTCCCGCCGAGGCCATATGTGAATACGGCAGCAATGAGGGTTTCGTGGTAGATCCTGCGGACACCAATCTGGCTGCCGCCATTGCAGCTTCGGAGCGATCGGCTAGGCTCGAAGCGATGCTAAGCAAACTCGTTGAGTCCGGTAATCATCAGACGCTTCATTTGTCATTTTATTGCACCTTGTATTATTATCTTTAACTAACATTTGTTCCATTTTCAACAGGTGTCTCTACTGAAGAGGCTATTGCTGCCTCCCTGAAAACCTTTCAGGAGGAGGAGGAGAAGCGTGCCTTAGCAGGCGCTGGTATGTTTCACCCCTTTCTCTTTTATAAGGAAAGTTTGTTGTCTTTTTATGATGGTCAACCTAACCTTCTTTCGTTTCTTAGTAGGGGTTATATCAGTTGATGCGGGGATCCTTCCCAAGCCTGTTACTGAAGTCCCGGCTTCGTCGAAGTTGCCGCAAGAGCCTCGGCTTGACAAAACGACGAGGGATGCCCTGAAAACCTTAGAGGCTTCCCTATTCACGGACGAGGACACCTCAATTAGGGAAGCTCTAGTGGCATCCGCCTCAACGGCTCGGGAGGAGCGGAAGCGGTTGAGACGCGAAGCAAAGGCGCGTAGAGCTGCTTTGGCCGCGGGAGCGGGTCCCAGTACCATTCCTCACGCTGACACTCCTTCTGGAGAGGCCCCTGTCGCCCTGTCTACTACTTATAGGCAAGTGGCGCGCGCGGCCCGAAGTGCAAACAATAAATCCCCATCAGGTAGCATCTCTTTCAGAACCTTGTTGTAAGAATTATTATAAAGCCATTGGCTCATATGCATTCCATCTTGCAGGACCAAGTCCGACTGAGGGGGAGGCGGAGACCGTCGGACCCCAGGAAATGGCGGAAGCGGCGCCTGCCGAACCTGAGCCGACGGTGGGCACCGTCGTCGGGGCCACGGTGCCTGAAACAGAAGTTGAAGGATCCGACGCCGAGAAGATCATTGATGCCGCATCTGAAGTGGCGGCAGATGAGATGACTGTCGAGCCGAAGGCAGTAGAAGTCGAGGTGCTTGAGGCTGGAGACGTCACGGTGCCGATGGACGAGACAATCGTGACCGCAGAAACTGAGGGAGTATCGGGTGAGGCGGCCACGATTCCTGAGGAGGAGCGAACCGCTCTTTCTCAGGAATCTGGTAATGCTCCGATCATAGCCCTCCCCGCGTATGGTTCCTTGCCGTCTCCCGGGCTCGCGAGCACAACAACGGTTCCCATCGAATCGGGTGATGAGGCTAAGGGCGGTGGTCTCGTATCGATGGATGAGGGGATTGCTTCAGTTTCTACTGGTAGCTCGTCGGGTAATTTTTTTTTTTAGTCACCAGCGTTCCCCCCCTTTTTTTATATATCTTGCGATCTCTTCTAACAAGCTTGTCTTTGCAGGTGCGGCCAGTGCCGATGCTCCTTTGCTCGAGGGAGCACCGTCGACTACTGCTTTGGCGGTGGTCACCTCCCCGCCTTCCCTTGTACCATCACGGATGTTGGAAGGTATGGATTCACGACTCATGCATTAATCTTTCAAAAATGTAGCTTTGTACTAACGTTATACCATTGTGCCTTTGCAGGAGTGCTCTTCGATCATTTATATCAAGTGTTGCTCCCACACTTCTCTTTCCCATCCGAGCTCGCTTCTCCTTCTGGTGGCGCCGGTGAGTATACCTTCACTATAATATCTTTACTTACCCCCTTAGCAATGGGATAATTTCTGACTTTTTCTTTTCTTTATTGCAGTGCCACAAATCGAAGGAGGGGATGCAAGACCTGCCGCACCACCGGCCCTTCCGGCTTTACCGTCCGTTGCAGCTGGTATAGTAAATTTTCTTTTTTGGTAACCCTTTAACATCTTCTGAACCATCGTTTAACCATGTTTTGTTTTGCAGCTATTGTTCTGGCTCCGGTCCCCTTTGAGGCTCGCGTCCTTTCACCGGCAGGCCCTTTCTTGAAACGTCCATCTTCCAAGGGTGCTGTGATGAGTTTGGGCATGCTGAACGGGTACATTGAAGAGCTCAATATGGACGCTCTCCCTTCTGCCGTAGATTTTGCTGCGGAGGTTAACCCGATGTTGGCGGCGCTCGTAAATTTTCATAACGAAGGCGTCATCGAATCTTGGGTTAACCACTGCAGGGGGATCGAGGCCTGTCTATATCGGCTGGAGTCGATGCGACCTTCTCCCGAAGTTTTAGCTCTGAGCACCCAACGCACAACTTGGCTCGAGCAAAGCACTTCGCACCTCCGCCACTTGGAACAAGAAGCAGCTTCAAGACTAAGGGAATGCCAAAAGACCTCGAACGAAACGGCCCATCTGCGCGCTGAGGTTGAGGCAAATGCTGCCCAAGTGAAGACTATCTTCGAGGGTCTCTTAGAGCGTATCTCCTATGGACTAAACCTGAAGCGGAAGCTTGACGTAGCTGAGCGCAATACCCCAAGTCGGGAAGCTGCCCATCAGGTAGTCAGGGAGCAGCTTGCGTCGGTCTTGCAGCAGCGAGCCCAAGTGAAGGCAGAGCTGGCGGTGGTAGCCGATCGAGAGAAGACGTGGAAGGAAGTATGCGAGCAATTGTTAAATCTATGCAAGACGCTTCCTTCCCAGTAATTTCTCCTTGTATCATTTGTACTTGTAAAATATATGTATATATTTTTTTTATTCTTTAGTACAATGTATCCTGTATCCAGTCAATGTTCATGAATAAAAGATACACATTTTTGTAACGTCCTGTGTCATTTCTTCGCCTTTTTCATTCTTTTCAGCAAGACATATTTAATACACCTTATCGACAGATAACTTCATTTCTCCCAGAGATAACGATGGCCTAGACTGTAGGTTCAGATCTGCCGCCTAGGACTTTTCAACTTTATGAGCCGTGAGGGTCTCATAGAGGCTTTTCTCCCTACGGATTGAGAGGATCTCATAGGTGGATTTTCTCCTTAGGAATCGTGAGGATTCCTAAGTGTGGTTTTCTCTTATAAGTCGTAGGGATCTTATAATAGAATTTTCCCTCTTACGAGTCGAGAGGATTCGTAAGCGGTTGTTTCCCTCCTTGTCGAAAATCGACTTTGGAGAGTGAGACCCGTGAATAGTATGCAAGAGACCATTTTAGATTGACTTGCAGGGCCCCATTGTTCAAGAAGCAAGCTTTTCAATCCTTGCTGTCTGAGACTTCTTCTTACAAATTGAGACGAATCGGGAATTTGCTCGCGGAGAGGGTGATGGCTCTGCGAGTTGACATAAGTTAAGAGGCTCTCATCACGGAGTGTTTGTATCCGTGAATCGAGGAGTTTGCTAGGGATTATTTGTTTCCCGAGCACCAAGGATTATTTGTTTCCTTGGGGTTTGAAACGAGTCGAGAATTCCTACGGAGGCACTGGTGGCTCTGCGGGTCGACGCGGATCAGGAGGCTCTCGTCAAGGAGTGTTTGTATCCGTGAGTCGAGGAGTTTTGCTAGGGATTATTTGTTTCCCAAGCGCCAAGGATTATTTGTTTCCTTGGGGTTTGAAACGAGTCGAGGATTCCTACGGAGGCACTGGTGGCTCCGCGGGTCGACGCGGATCAGGAGGCTCTCGTCAAGGAGTGTTTGTATCCGTGAGTCGAGGAGTTTTGCTAGGGATTATTTGTTTCCCAAGCGCCAAGGATTATTTGTTTCCTTGGGGTTTGAAACGAGTCGAGGATTCCTACGGAGGCACTGGTGGCTCTGCGGGTCGACGCGGATCAGGAGGCTCTCGTCAAGAAGTGTTTGTATCCGTGAGTCGAGGGATTTGCTAGGGATTATTTGTTTCCCGAGCGCCAAGGATTATTTATTTCCTTGGGGTTTGAAACGAGTCGAGGATTCCCACGGAGGCGCTGGTGGCTCTGCAGGCCGACGCGGATCAGGAGGCTCTCGTCAAGGAGTGTTTGTATCCGTGAGTCGAGGAGTTTGTTGGGAGAGTATGGCTCCTTCTTTGTTTACGCCCTTGGATTGTATACAGGGATCGATGTGATCTTAACTGTAGGGCCAAAATTTTATCATCATTATTTTTTTTTGTTTTATTTCCGCGATGCTCTATCATTTCAGCTTTTATATCGCGAAGGTCGCGATCGCCCAATCATTTCGGCTATTTTTCGCGGTGCCCAATCATTTCGGCTGTTTATTTCATTTTTACTCGCTGCTTTTTATTGCGAGTTGCCCAATCATTTCGGCTACTTCGCATGCATACATTTTACTTGCTGCTTTTTATTGCAAGTTGCCCCATCATTTCGGCTATTTCGTATGCATGTGCGGCCTACTGGCTTTTCGCCGTAAACCTGAAATTGGACACCGATTTCGGCATCAGCATCGCTACAACTGGGATATTGCCAGGAGCGAATCATCACTTGCCTCTGTCGTTGTCGAACAAAGGAGGCTTAGCGACCAGGGTTAGGGTCCTGTCGACTAAGGCTTTTGACTTTATGAGCCGTAAGGGTCTCACAAAGCTATTTCTCCCTACAAGTCGTGAGGATCTTATAGGTGTATTTTCTCCCTAGGAATCATGAGGATTCCTAAGTGTTTTGTTCCTCTGTAAGTCGTAAGGATCCTACAGAAGGGTTTTCTCTTTGCAAATCGAGAGGATTTACAAGGGTTATGCGAGTATATCCCCAGTCACGGATGGACCTTGGTTAGGGAAATGTTTATTCGCGCCCGTGGATTGTATACAAGGGTCAGTATTGAGTCTCTTGTAGGGCAATATTGGAAGTTTGTGGGGGTTTGCTTAAGCACAGGTTTAGATCTCTGTAACCTAAGACTTTCAAACCTTACGAGCCGTGAGGGTCCCATAAGAGCGTTCTCCTTACGAGTCGTGAGGATCTCGCAAGTGTATTTTCTCCTTAGGAATCATGGGGATCCCTAAGTGTGTTGCTCCCTTGTGAGTCGTAAGGATCTCACGCGGGTGGTTTCTCCTTACAAGGTCGAGAGGATCTTGTAAGTGTTCTTTAACGAGGTTGCGCCCTTTCAGGTTTTCACAAACACTCGCCGGTAGTCCTGCTGTTTTTACTCACGGAGCCCTTTCGGGTTTTCATCCGTGCCCATTTTGCTTATGGACATACCATCTCTTTTTTTTATTCTTTTTATTTCCTTTTTTCTCTTCTTTTTTTTTACGAGATCGCGCCCTTTCGGGTTTTCACGAACACTCGCCGGTAGCCCTGCTGTTTTTACTCACGGAGCCCTTTCGGGTTTTCATCCGTGCCCCTTTTTGCTTATGGACATACCGTTTTTATTTTATTTTATTTTTATATTTTTTTTATCTCGTCAGTCTAAAGATGTTGCGGTAGTAGTTTAAAGACGTTTCGGTCTGCTATTAGTTTAAGGACATTTCGGTCCGCTGTTAGTTTAAGGACGTCTCGGTACGCTATTGAGAAGCTGGCTACTGCTTATAAAGTTTGAGCTTAGGAAGATAGCGAGCGGACATAGTCGTCGTCATCTATCGTTGACCTAGGCTGTGGCTCATTAAGCGTAGTATTTCTTTAAAAAGCGACCGTTTATCGGCCTGAAAGGCCTTTCACCGTGCATGTCCATGAGTAGATAGGCCCCACCCTGGTAAACTTTATCTATGATGTACGGGCCTTCATAGTTCGGCTCGAATTTCCCCCGCTTGGCGCGATTGGGGATCATAGGTCTTTTGACTACTAGCACGAGTTCGCCTTGGTGGAATGTCCTCGGTCGGGTCAATCTTTCGTACGAGCGCATCATCTTTGCTTTATAAGCTTCCAGATTTTGTTGCGCTATGAGCCTAGTTTCATCAAGGGCGTCAAGCTCCTCAAGCCGAAGGTGAGCATTTTCTTCGTCCGTTAGCTCGTGGTGAACTGCCACTCGTAGAGAGGGTAACTCTATCTCGAGAGGGAGTACTGCTTCGGTACCGAACACCAACGCGTATGGCGTTGTGTTTGTAGCTGTCTTGAACGTGGTTCGATACGCCCAAAGAGCTTCTTGCAGTCTCTCATGCCAGTCTTTCTTATTTCGGGACACTGTTTTCTTTATAATTTTCGTCAAGGTCTTGTTGAAGGCCTCGGCGAGACCGTTAGCTCGTGGATTATAGACTGAGGAATATCTCCAGTCTATGTTATGCTGCTGTGCGAAGCGGCTGATTTTATGACTTCGGTAGGCTGGCCCGTTATCGGAGATGATCCGCCTTGGAGTTCCGAACCGATATATGACGTGCGTTTTGAAGAAATGGAGGATATTCTCCGTCTTCACTTCTCTCAATGGTACTACTTCTGCCCACTTAGAGAAGTAGTCAGTCGTTGCTAGGATGAAACGATGTCCCTTAGACGATGCTGGTTCGATGGGGCCGACTATGTCAGTTCCCCACATTTCGAATGGCCAGCTAGCTACCGTTGGATGCAACGGATTTGGGTGCTGGTGGATGAAGTCCCCATGAATCTGGCATGAGTGACATTGCTTCGCATATTCGATGCAGTCTTGAATCATCGTGGGCCAGTAATAGCCCATCCGTTTGATCTTCAACTTCATCTTTGGACCTGCTTGGTGAGAACCGCAGATTCCGTCATGAATTTCCTGAACGACTCTTTCCGATTCGTCCGGTCCTAAGCATCTCAGCCACAGAGAATCGAATGACCTCTTGTATAGAGTATCATTGACGAAGGCGAAAGACAGAGCTCGTTTTATGAGTTGATGTCTTGCGGACGCATCTTCGGGCATTTGGTGGGACTTGAAGTAGTCTATAAAGACTTCCCTCCAATCCTCAACCTTCTCATGTTCTTTTATTTGCAAGGTCGCTTTTCTAGTCACTTCCTTCTCTTCGGGTGATTCCGAAGGTATTTCTGCGGGGGCGAGCACCTGACGACTTTGTACCATGATTCTAACGTCATCGAGGTTCTCGTCAGCCATTTCTTTAGCGAGTTTGGCCAACGCGTCCGCTTTGCTGTTATCCGCGCGTGGTATGCTCTCCAAAGTATAGGAGGGAATTTGGGTTAGCAGTTGTTGCACCTTTTCACCGTATTTTACTAACTCCGGTTTGCATGTTTGGTAATTGCCGTTTACTTGACTAACGACCAGTTGCGAGTCTCCGTATATGAGGAGGTCCTCAATTCCCATATCAATGGCGATCTCGAGGCCTGCTATCAGAGCTTCGTATTCGGCTTCGTTGTTTGTCCTCGATTCCGTCAGGGAGAACGCGTAGCGCATTATCCCTCCTTGTGGAGTTATAAAGATGAGTCCTACCCCCGATTTGATTATAGGGGTACTTTGTTTGCGCTTCTTCACGGAAGATGCTCCGTCAAAATAAAGCTCCCATCGAGTATTATCACCACCGATCGCATCAAACGCATGTTCGTCTGGAAGATCGCAGTTTAAAGGAGAGTCGGCTGGTATCGGGTGCTCAGCAAGGAAGTCGGCGATGGCTTGACCTTTTACTGCCTTGAGTGGTCGATATGCTATCGAGAATTCCATTAAGAGCAGGGCCCATTTAGCGAGTCGTCCTGTCAATATGGCCTTTGACATTAGATATTTGAGAGGGTCCACCTTTGAAATGAGATAGACTTCATGCGCTAATGCGTAATGTCTAAGCTTTGTTATTGAGAAGATCAACGCCAGGCAGTGTTTTTCAATAGGGGAGTAATTGCTTTCTGCCCCCAGCAGCACTCGACTTAAGTAGTAAAGTGCTCTTTCTTTCCCCTGGTCATTCTCTTGTGCCCATAATGCGCCCAAAGAACCTTCAAGGGCGGCCGTGTAAAGAATGAGAGGCTTTCTCTTCACTGGAGCAGCCAACACTGGAGGGTTTTGCAGATACTGTTTGATCTCGTCTAGCGCGCTTTGGCACTTTTGATCCCAGACGAATGGGGTTCCCTTCTTCATCAGGTGGCTGTAAGGGCGGCACTTTCCTGAGAGGTTGGCTATAAATCGCCGTATGTACGCGAGCTTCCCTTGGAGAGACCGCAGCTGTTTGAGAGTTCTCGGCGGAGGCATTCCCATGATTGCCTTGATCTTGGACGGATCTATCTCGATACCTCGGTGTCGAACGACGAATCCCAGGAATTTTCCCGAGGAAACCCCGAATGCACACTTCAGAGGGTTCATCTTCAAGTTGTATTGTCGAAGACGTTGAAATACGGTCTTCAGATGCTCGAGATGTTCCTCATATGATTTGCTTTTAACAACGAGGTCGTCGATATAGCATTCAACAACTTCGTGTATAAGGTTATCGAAAATCTTCGTCATGGCCCTTTGGTAGGTTGCACCGGCGTTCTTTAAACCGAAGGGCATTACCTTGTAACAAAATATTCCCAAAGGAGTCCGGAAAGCCGTATGTTTCTGGTCTTCAGGATGCATTTTTATTTGATTATATCCTGATGAGCCATCCATGAATGAGAAAATCTCATGCGTGGACGTATTGTCTATCATCAGTTCGGTGACTGGTACTGGGAAATCATCCTTCGGGCAGGCTTTGTTGAGATCCCGAAAGTCCACGCATATGCGCACCGTACCATTTTTCTTCATCACTGGGACGATATTGGCAATCCATTCAGGGTATTGAACCTCTTGGATAAAGCCGGAGTCTATCAGCTTTTTGACTTCCGCGTTGATGCTCATTTCGAGCTCAAGCCGCATTCTTCTCGGCGCTTGTTTGACCGGCTTGACGCTTGGGGATATTGCCAGTCTATGTACAGCAACTTCCGGATCAAGTCCCGGCATCTCGGAATAGTTCCATGCGAAGCAATCTTTATGCTGTACAAGGACGTCCTTTAACGCAGCCACCTTTTCTTCAGACAGCAGCTCGCTGACGAATGTTAGTCGCGAATCGTTTATCGTCCCCAATTCAATTTTCTTGAGGTTATCCGCAGTGGTATGTATGCCATCTTCCAGTTCTTTCGGAGCTGGGGGAAATTCTGAGATCACCTCATCATTGCTGTTTTCGAGGCACCATGGAAGGCTGTCTATCTTCTCGGACTCTTCTTTTAATATCGTTATCATATGACAGGTGCGAATTTTCTTCCAATCCCAATGCGGAGTTGGTTCTGTTCTTGTGTTTTCGGGTTCGTGCTTTTGTGGCGGCGCTACCCTCCAGTTGTCAGACAACGTGAATTTGCCAAGCTGATACTGGTCCTCAACCCAATTCTTAAAGGTGAAGCAATCTTCAAGCGGATGACCTACTACTCGATGGTAAAAGCAATAATTTGGGTTGAATACCTCGCCTGCGTGCTCGGGGTGCTTGGACTCCGGCAATGTAAGCATTTGATGTTTTAGAGCAAGCTCAAATATCTTCCTTGTTTTGTTTCGAGGAAAAGAGTATGCTCGACTCATTTTCTTCATGAGGGCTAAGTCAATAACGCTCGACTCTCGGATACGTGGTTTCTTAGCTCTGCCTTGTGGTTGTTGAGCGTCTTTTCTGCTCTCGGACTTGTTTTTGCTTTCGCGTCGAACCTTTTTTGTAGCAGGTTGAGCGGCCTTTCCATCCTTCACGGCCTGTCGGAGAAGGCGTTGCGTCTTGGCTTTCTCATAGATGGCCGTCTCGCGGTTGTGGTCATCTCGGACTTTTTGACCAGCTTCCCTTATAAGCCTGTCCATTTGTTCTTCAAATGATGGACCGGGCAATTTTTCATCGGGAACTTTTACTGGCTTAGGATTAGCGTCCTCCCATTGAGCGTCCGCATCTTCATCGAAGTCATACATGACATAACAGCTATTTACTAGCTCTCATTTCTTTAGCCGGATGTACCCAAGCCCTTTCGTTTCCATTCTCCCGTTAGGCAGTTTGCGTTGGGTCCCGGGAACATTCCAGACCCTGTCATAGAATTTGGCCTCTCTAACGGTCTGTCTGAAGGATATCCCCTGGCGTTTCAGCAGTTTCTTCAAACCTTCGGTATAATATCTGGGAAGACGGATAGGCTGAAGCCTGTCGAGCGTGGGATCCACGCCATGCCAAACTTCTTTTTCCACCTTGTTTTCTTCAGAACGGTAGAATAGGATTGCCTTCTCGTTTTCTCGCCTGGGAGGGATATAGAATGTCCGCAGCTCTTCTATACTGTAGATATTAAGTGCGTTCAGTTCTTTATGATGTTTAGGCGGCACCATGGCGACTTGCAGTCTTTGCTCTTCGTCAGCGGAAGCTTTTATTGAAGGTCGAGCAGAGAATACGACATGGACCTCATCCTCCGAGTCACTACCAAAGACCAATGTAGGAGTGGACGGTCCTGGCTTGTTATGTTGGGACGGACCCGAATAAACGATCTCCTCTTCTTCCTCGGTATCACTGCCGAAGACAGGGATGGTGGCGTTAGTTTTATTTTCCGGCTTATGACACTTCTCTGTATCTTCGAAATCTGGCAAGAAGTATTTGGCATCTTCGTATTTGCGGACCTCGTTCACAGAGAACGGGTTCAGTTCTCCCGTCACGGTATACTCGAAACCATCCTTAAAATACTTCATACACTGATGTTGTGTAGAAGGGATGATGTTGTACTCGTGTAACCATGGTCGGCCGAGCAAAACGTTGTAGCATGTCTTGGCATCTATGACGTGGAACTTAATGTCCGTGACGAGTAATCCGAAGCGTAGCGTCAGTATCACAGATCCAAGAGTCTTTGACGATTGGGAGTCGAACCCGGATATGGTGATCTTGTCCCGAGCAAGGTGTTGGACACTCATGCAGATTTCCTTCAACACCCGCACGTTGAGTAGGTTAACAGACGACCCGTTATCGATCAGAATTTTGCCTATCTTTATATCATGGCAGTATCCCGAAACATAGAGAGGGCGATTGTGTTCGCAAGTCCCAAGTAGAAGGTCCTCATCGCCAAAAGTAACATCGGCCGTATGTACTTCCTCCAACTCATCCTTCATCTTTTCCTCAGCCAGGCATACTTGGAATTGTTCCGGCTCTTGTAAGGCTTTAATCAATGAATCTCTCGCCTCTTTTGATAGCAAAAGGGCGTCGAGAATGCTGAGCTGCGAGGGCAGTTTCCTCAGATGTGCTAAAACGTTGTAATCCACCTTATTCTTCTTTAGTGGGCTCTTAGCGGTTAACTCTTCCGCAACTTGGTCATCGAGAGTAATATCCTCAGAGACCTTTTCTTTCCCTTTATCTTTTCTGTTCAAAGGTCCGAGGTTCTTTTCAGGCAGCGTCCGATTTCGCAACCGGATATTTTCGCAGACCTTTGGTTCTTCTTCTTTTCCTGAAGCGGACTCTTTAAAGAGAGGGGCGAGTTCTAGCTCTTCATCAGAATCACTTCCGAATGTAGGCACGTGTGATCTACCGGCGTCAATCATGCAACAACCACTGCTAGTTTTATCAAGCACTTTGATCATTCCGTTCTGCTCTCGGTGGGCTTTGCGCTTTTCCCGCTTAAACTGTTGCTGGTGAGTAACATATCCTTGCCACCACTTACCGAAAGCTTTGCACTCTTCGGTGGGATGCGACACCTTCCGATGGTACAAGCAATAGGAGGGGTGGTTTTCCATTTCACCCGTAATGTTTTTCTCGGAGGGTGGTAGCTTTATACCCATCGCCACAGCCTTAGCGAATCTCTTCTTTATCTTGAACTTGATTTTATCTGTGGCGGGTGTATTTTGTTCTAGCGGGAGTACCGTAATTCTTTCGCCAAGGCGCTGGCGTTTGGCCTTTTCGAATATAACCGCTTCGTTATCCCGATCAGCTTTGCCCTTTAAGAACGCCTGATTTAAGAATGCATCAATCACTTCATCCGACGGCTCCAGCATTTTTAGTGCAGGCTCTGCCCCCAGCTTTCCAGCGCGAGGAGTCTCCTCATCGGTTGTGGACAAATGGGAAATCACATGGCAACTTGCCACATGTTCTTCAGATTCATTTGACGAACTACCTCCCTCATCTTCTTCTTGGAAGACATGGTTGAGAAACTCTTGCAGTGTAATGGGAGTCCGCGCCTTCTTGTTGTACTCTTCCAGCGCGTCAATTTGCTTTTGCAAGTCCGTGCGTCTATCGCTAGGCTTCACCGGTTTCTTGGCCTTCTTCTTTTTCTTCGAAGACTTTGACGACTGGCTACTAGTGCTTGAACCCCCATCATTGGTCTTTGGAGTTGGACGTGGCTTTAACATCCCCTCAACGACCTGCGGTTCCAATGGGCTTTTCCACTTGATCGCTGGACATGTCCGAAGATCATTTAGCATTCTCTTCGTTTTTGATGATAATACAACCTCCCACGGAGTTTCTTCAATGACAGAGCATGTTGCCCCCGGCGCATTTGTCCCTTTAGAGGTGTGGGGCTGCGGGGGATTCACCTTCCATTTGTCAGATAACGCAAATTTTCCCTGTCTATATTGGTTTTCAAGCCAATTTTTGAAAACGTAGCAGTCCTCAATCGGATGGCCTAGCACTCGATGATAGGGACAGTAATTAAGTTCGTTGACGTCACTTGGTTGCAACGGACGTTTTGGATCTGGCAGATTTATGAGTCTGTTGCGTAATGCCAGCTCGAATAACCTCTTCGTTTTATCGCGGGGAAAGGAATAAGGACGTCCCATCCTATCCTCAAGGGGTACGTAAGGGCGCGTATTGTTTGGACGAGCAACCGGCTTCAAGTCGTTCGGTTGTTGTTGAGCATTAGCGATAATGATCGCTTTTCCCTTTCCTTTGTCAGTTAGGGTATCCGGTTTTGGGAGAGGGGGTTTATGGCCCATCTGGTCCATCTGCGCTAGTTTGTCAATCAAAGCCTGGAAAGAAGTCGGCTTGAAAAACATCATAAATTGTGATATGGTTGCCTGTGGATCAAGGGTTCCAACAAACATTCCCACCGCAGGGGCTTCTTCTATGCGCTGCTCACACTTTGACCATAGATTACGCCACCGTATAGCGTACTGAACCCATGTCTCGCCGGGTTTTACCCTAGCGTTAATCAGTGCCGTCATCGGGGTACGTTCACTGGCACTTTCAAAGCGTTGGGTAAACAGCAGCTCCATCTCCGCAAAGGTTTTGATAGAATCATTAGGGAGTTCAGAGTACCATTCGAATGCCGTATCTGATAGACTTCCGACAAACTGGCGGAGCAAAAGCTTGTCATCGCCGCCGGTGTTACCGCAAAGCGCCCTGAACTGGGCGACATGCTAATGGGGATTGCCAGTCCCTTTGTAGACATGAAACTTGGGAATTGTGTAACCCGGCGGGTACTTAATCTGATCGTACCAACCCGGATATGGCCGCCCCGTCTTTACGATCTGACCGGCTGCTTCAGTCGCCTGATGCACCCGTATTTGCTGGGCGATATATTCATCCAAATCAGCTTTTGATATGGTATCCTCTTTAGCTGCGGATAGAGCCGGTGGGGGATTCGATGTCTCTCCCCTATCGTCTTCAAGAATGATCGGGGGATCCCCAGCAGGTGGATCTTGTTGAATCATCATACCCACCATATCCTGGAACAGGAGGGCCATTTTCTTTATGTTAGCTGCCTGTTCCGCAGCCTCTTTATCTTTCTTCTCTAGCACGCGCCGAAGGAATTCGGCGTCCGTTTCTTGTTCTTGACGTTCTTCTGAGGATGTTTCCGGGGTTTCTTTCGGCCCAGTGAGTGCAGCCATTGTGGTCATCATCTCCTGGAGCTTTTGTTGCTGCTCCTGAGCCTTGGTCACTGATCGGGTGAGAGGTCGGTGACCCGTAGAAGTACGGCTTTCTTCCTTTCCAGAAGCCATATAAACCGTATGAACAATTATGCCCCCTGACTTGGGGCGTTTAGGTTCACCGCTTTTAAACTTTGCCGCTGACGCGGGAGCTTTCTCTGGCCTCCTTCTTTTGTGGGCCATCGAGGTTAAAGGAGCCGTTGGAGTGGGCATCCTAGCAACTGTCACCCCCTGCTGTTTAATGGGGCAGTTTTTGTTATTTTCCACCTTCGCCTTTTTCTGGTGACGCAAGTGGTCTGGATCGATCACGGAGTCTTGAACCCTCCGCCATACTTTATAAACTTTTGAGGATAGCCGTTGAGGGGGCTGTTCTTGTTTTGTTTCTGGAACTCTCTCCACAGGTGGAGGAGATCTTTTCAAGGTAGCGGTTCGAGAGTTCTTACGCACTTTCCTCGGCAGTTCAAAGCTGTTCCCAGTTGGAACAGTAGCGTTGACTTCCGCCATTGGAGCGGGTGGAGTTATCCCTGAGGGGGAGTTGCCCCCTGCTTTCCTCACTCGTCGCCAATGGCGACGTCGCGCACGACGAGCCGTTGGGACTGGCTCGGAAATCGAGATGGTTTCTTGTTGCCCCCGGTTTGAGTGTGGGGTAACTGCCGATGTCAGCCTCTCGAAGACTGATGCCTTTTGACCAGCCGGGAAAGGAGTAGGAATCGTCAATCTTGTGAAGACCGACTCTCTGATGGGAGAAGCCGCTTTAACGACTTCCGAAGCAGCGGCCGTTGCCCTCTTTGGGACGGCCACTTTATAGTTCTGACCTAGCCTGGTGAAAACGGAGGCTGTCGGTTTAGTAACGGGCGACCCATTGACAGGGGCTGTCGGAATAGTGAGCCGGTTGAAGACCGACTTTTTACCCACTTCCGGTGTAGGTATTGGTGCAGAAAAGCTTGCAGGTGGGATCATAGTCCCGAAGAACAAGCCAGTGGTGGCTTGGGTCACCTGGTCTACCGGCAGAGTAAGGAAGGAAGCCGCTTGGGGCCCATATGCTACACCTCCTGGTAAGGTGAAGCGTCCGTTGCAGCGGCATTTCGAGCAGTTGGTACAGCTAGAGGCCATTGAATCTTGAATTCTGCGCCAGGTAAAAGACCAAATCTTAGTAACTTGAAATCCGAAGACAACCATTTAATGAACCGCGATTGGTTCGCGAAGACGACACACGAAGTGTGGAGTGGAAAAAGGAAGAGGTCCCACCGGGCGTGCCAGAATCTGTTCCCCTCCGAAAGGCGGCGCACAAGACCGCGGTGTCCTGACGCTGAGATTCGGGGCAGATGCTATTTGGTTTTATCCGTCCACCTCTCCGAAAATGCCAAGTTGATTTATGGCACCGTGTATCGAAGGTTTAGACGGATGCGGCCGATGTAGCAGACTTTGTCAGATTCCCCCTCGCTAGAGGGGTTTTTTATTGTGGGGACGCTCTTCCCTGCAGGCGCAAGCCCCTGCAGTTAATTACGCTACCGCTTTACGGTAACAACTTTCTCCTTCTCCAGAATTTCACTTCGTGTCGTGTGTGTCTGTTTTGTTTGTGGTTGCCCGTGGATTGTATACGGAGACTGAGTAATGCCGTCGCCCGTAGAACGTGGATTGGTCCAAATCCGTATTTACTTAGATTTGGGTTTGGTGTTTTCAATTTAAGGATGCATTAGTCGCGTTGCGGCTAAGATCAACTTAAACGTTCGTTAAGGATACGTTAGTCCTGTTTTAGACTAAGATCAACTCAACGTAGTAGTTAATTTAATGTATGGCCATCGGGACTCGTCACCTCTCTGACGTCGTTGAAAGATTATAACGACATGTGTCAGAGGAGCTCGGAGATATACCCTCGAACCAGAGTTGATTGGGAGTTTTATAATCCATTTGAATGTTTAAGGATACGTTAGCCGTGTTTGGGGCTAAGATCACCTTAAACGTTTGTTAAGGATACGTTAGTCCAGTTTGAGACTAAGATCGACTTAACGGGACCGTTTAGATCCGACAAAAGAGCATTTGGGCTCTTATTGTGCCAGTTTAAGGACGTGGTGGTCCGATATTAGTTTAGGGACGTTTCGGTCCGATCTTAGTTTAGGGACGTTTCTGTCCGATGTTAGTTTAGGGACATTTCGGTCCATTGTTAGTTTAGGGACGTTTCGGTCCAATATTAGTTTATGGACGTTTTGGTCCATTATTAGTTTAGGGACGTTTCGGTCCGATGTTAGTTTAGGGACGTTTCGGTCCAATATTGGGTGTGTGGCCGTTGGGACCCGTCACCTCTTTGACGTCGTTGAGGAATTACAACGATGGATGTCAAAGGAGTTCGGAGATGTACCCTCGAACCGGATGTAGATTGATTTAGGAGAGCCATTTTGCTTAGCCAATTTAATTTAAGGACTTATGGCCACGATTGGGCTAAGTCCAGTAAAAAAATGTCCAACATTGCTTTTACATTTCCTTTTAATTTTATTTGGGCTTTGCCCAGAAAAGATGCAGGGCATCAATTTGTTTTGAGCTCTGTTCTTTATGAATGATGCAGAGCATCAATTTTGTTTGGGCTCAGCCCTTTTATTGCTTTGCAATTTATTTTGGCCTGCTAGGCCTTTTTGATTTGGGCCTGGCCCTTCAAGTAATGCATTGCATTTGTGCAAAGCACCAAGAATCTTTTAGATTCAAGGAGAGGAGTGCAGAGCACTTTTTAATTTCTTGATCTAGATTTAGATCAAAGAAAAGAAGAAAAAATCTTTTCTTTCTTTCTATCTCAGAGAACCAGAGGTTCTCTAGCAAGTGCAAGGCACTATTTTTTTTATTATTTTTATTTATTTAT
Source organism: Agapanthus africanus (assembly GCA_030015575.1). NCBI lineage: Eukaryota > Viridiplantae > Streptophyta > Magnoliopsida > Asparagales > Amaryllidaceae > Agapanthus > Agapanthus africanus. The sequence continues at coordinate 438,139,701 of CM057338.1, forward strand.
TTATTTATTGAAGATCACTGATCTTGTCTTTTAGATCAATGATCTATTCCTAAGAGAATTTTCTCTTATTTCAAAGGTTTTTACCTTCTTCTTTTTTGTGTTCTCAAGGAGTTCTCCAGAGCTCTTTTCTCTCTTTCTTTTTTTTTTAATCCAATTCTCTATATCTTTGAAATGGGGTCTGGGGTTCTTTTTATAGTACTCAAAAATCAGTTAAATTTGTTAAAAAGATCTTTTCTGAGTGATTTGGGGAATTTTCCCCACCGTTGGATCTTTGATCCAAAGGCCCCTGTTTTACAGAAGAAATCTTCTTGTTTAAATAAGAACAGAAAAATATCCTTAAATCTTAATTCTGTTGTTGCGCAACTCACCAGCGTGTGACACGTGTCGCGCAGTGAGGCGTTTGCGCAACTGCGCAGACACGTGTCGCGCAGCGGTGCGCTTGCGCAACTGCGCAGACACGTGTCGCGCAGCGGTGCGCTTGCGCAGCGGTGCGCTTGTGCAGTTGTGCTTGCGCAACTGCGCAGACACGTGTCGCGCAGCCGTGCGCTTGCGCAGTTGTGCTTGCGCAACTGCGCAGACACGTGTCGCGCTGCCGTGCGCTTGCGCAATTGAACGTTGCTTATGTTTTTTAAAGAGCCTTGCTCTGATTGGACGTACTGCCTTGGGCGTTGTGCTGCCGTGTCAACTTCTGACACGTGGCGCGTTGCGCGCAGCGCACGGGAACTGAAGCGTTACTTCAAAATTTGAATTTTCAAAATTCCAGTAGAGCCTTGCTCTGATTGGGGGAACATTGATCATATGCATTCATATAGATATATATACATCGCCATATTAATAATTGTTAGAACACTGCACAGTTATCGACGAGTTTTGCCGCACCTGCACATATGTACATGTTACACTACACCTCGTCGATATTAACATGTCACATATACACTTAATACTTATTATACTAAATAGGATTCCCATCATACCTTGAACATCAAGAATGGTAGTTATTTATCATAAACATTATCATATTTTATCTCCAAGTATGTGTAATTCTGATATAAGATGCATTGGATTACTATGGATTTATGGCTTTGAGTTTTTAAACACTAGCGAAAGAATTCAATGATTTTTATGATAAATGTGACATGTCCACCATGAAATGTCGTTTTCTTGATTTGTTTTTGTTCCGAACCGGGTGGGGTAGAAATACGGTTGCGGAATTTCTTACGTATATCCGAGCTGGGTGGGGTAGCTATACAGCCGGATCATGGTGGACCCGGTCGGGGCCAAGGGGCAGGGGCCGCACTTTAGGCGGTGAGCCTAACGAGGATACACGATACCGGAGTCAGTGGTAAACACGGCGGATATCTATGTGATACCGACCGGTGTTATTGATTGACGGGATCGTTCGGGGAACAACGCCTGATGAAACACCGAAGATTTGTGTCGATGTTGGACACAGGAAGAAAATGAACCTTATTTGGAAAATAATTGATGAGATTTCAGTTTTGGATTTATATATGGAGTAGTACAAATTTATGCTTCCACCTGTTAGTATGCATCATATTCATCATTGTTGATATTAGTTCTAGATCGGTATACTTACATTATCAGCCGATATATGTTAGTTATATTCACTGAGTTGGCAACTCACCCCGTTGTGCCACAGTTCTTTGCAGGAGTCGAGTGGACGTATAGCAGCAGACAGATCCACTTATCAGTTTATCGCTCTTTTTGCTAGGTGGGTTACCTATGTAGTAACCTCCTCTTTTGGTATTGTATATTGAATCTAGAGTTTCTCCATCAGACTCTGTATAACGACTTAGAACGATATGTGGTTATATGTATATTATTTCGATAGATAAGATCGTTTGGTTGTATTAAATAATATTTCTTTTATTTATGTCTGAGATTCTTCTTTGATTTCATATTATGATTTTGTATTGAATTCCACTGTTAATATTGTTGCTCCAACTAGGGATGCAACCACACTTAACATTTTATACTTGTTTAATAATTTAACTTCATAAACTGTGATTTTTACTTAAAACTAAATTTCTATATAAAGAATTCCGCAAAAAGGATTTTGATCTTGGTTTTCGGCTTACTTGGACTGTATGAATATCTTTAGATATTATACAATCTAAGTGCCGGTCACATCCAACTTTGGGTCGTGACAATAGACGTCTTGGTCAGGCGTAGTATTTCTTCAAGAAACGGCCGTTTATTGGCCTGAAGGGTCTTTCGCCATGCATATCCATGAGCAAGTAAGCCCCACCCTGGTAGACCTTATCTATGATGTACGGGCCTTCATAGTTCGGCTCGAATTTCCCCCGTTTGGCACGATTGGGGATTATAGGTCTCTTGACCACTAGCATGAGTTCACCTTGGCGAAACATTCTCGGCCTAGTCAATCTCTCTTATGAGCACGTCATCTTTGCTTTGTAATCTTCTAAATTTTTCTGTGCCATGAGCCGGGTTTTGTCAAGGGCGTCGAGTTCCTCAAGCCGAAGATGAGCATTCTCTTCGTCCGTTAGCTCGTAATGAACTGCCACTCGTTTTCCAAGGGGAGTACTGCTTCAGCGTCGAATACCAATGCATACGGCGTTGTGTTTGTGGACGTTTTGAACGTGGTTCGATACACCCAAAGAGCTTCATGGAGTCTCTCGTGCCAGTCCTTTTTATTTTGGGACACCATCTTTTTCACGATCTTCGTCAAGGTCTTGTTGAAAGCCTCTGCCAGACCGTTACCTCGGGGATTATAGACCGAAGAGTATCTACAGTCTATAGTATGCTGCTGTGTGAAGCGGCTAATTTTATGGCTTCTGTAGGTCGGCCCGTTATCGGAGATAATTCGTCGTGGAATGCCGAACCAATAGATGACATGTGTCTTGAAGAAATGAAGGATATTCTCCGTCTTCACTTTTCTTAGTGGTACTACTTCTGCCCACTTAGAGAAATAATCGATTGTCGCCTGTGTGAACCGGTGTCCTTTGGACGATACTGGTTCGATGGGCCCGATTATGTCAGTTCCCCACATTTCGAACGGCCAGCTAGCCACCGTTGGATGTAGCGGATTTGGATGCTGGTAGATAAAGCCCCCGTGAATCTGGCACGAGTGGCACTGCTTCGCGTATTCGAGGAAGTCTTGGATCATTGTGGGCCAATAGTAACCCATCCTTTTGATCTTCAGTTTCATCTTCGGGCCGGCTTGGTGAGAACCGCAGAGTCCGTCGTGAGTTTCTTGGACGACACTCCTTGCTTCTTCAGGTCCCAGGCATCTTAGCCATAGAGAATCAAATGATCTCTTATATAGAGTGTCATTAACGAAGGCGAAGGATAGAGCTCGTTTCATGAGCTGATATCTTGAGGATGCATCTTCAAGTGTATGACAGGATTTGAAGTAGTCTATAAAGACTTTTCTCCAATCCTTGACCTTTTCCTGGTCCTCTATCTGTAGGGCCACTTTCTTGGTCGCTTCCTTTTCTTTAAACGACTCCGGAGATATTTCTGCCAGTGCAAGAACCCGACGGCTTTGCACAACGATCCTCACATCATCGAGGTTTTCGTCAGCCAGTTCTTTAGCGAGTTTGGCTAACGCATCTGCTTTGCTATTCTCCGCTCGCGGTATGCTTTCCAGGACGTAAGAGGGGATTTGAGCCTGCAGTTGTTGCGCTCTCTCACCGTACTTTACCAACTCTGGTTTGCACGTTTGATAGTCGCCATTTACTTGACTAATGACCAGCTGGGAGTCTCCGTATATGAGGAGGTTTTCGATTCCCATGTCGACAGCGATCTCAAGACCTGCTATCAAAGCTTCATATTCGGCTTCATTGTTCGTCCTCAGCTCTGTCAAGGAAAAGGCAAAGCGCATTATCCTTCCTTGTGGAGTCACGAAGATGAGGCCTACCCCAGATTTGATTATGGGGGAGTTGTGCTTTCGCTTCTTCATAGAAGATGCTCCATCGAAGTAGAGTTCCCATCGGGTATCACTCCCTCCTTTCTCCCCGTCGATCGTGTCAAACGCATGCTCATCTGGCAATTCGCAGTTCAAGGCAGAGTCGGCAGGTATTGGATGCTCAGCGAGGAAGTCGGCGATGGCCTGGCCTTTCACTGCCTTGAGAGGTCGGTATGTCACCGAGAATTCTATTAAGAGTAGGGCCCATTTAGCTAGCCGTCCCGTTAGTATAACTCTTGACATCAAATACTTGAGAGGATCCACTTTCGATACGAGATGGACCTCATGCGCCAACGCATAGTGCTTGAGCTTAGTTATCGCGAAGATCAACGCCGGGCAGTGTTTTTCAATGGGAGGGTAGTTGTTTTCTGCCCCCAGAAGAACTCGAATCAAATAATAGAGAGCTCTCTCCTTCCCTTGGTCGTTCTCCTGTGCCCATAGCGTGCCTAAAGAACCTTCAAGGGCTGTTGTGTACAGGATGAGAGGTTTTCCCTTGACCAAAGCGGTCAGTACCGGCGGATTCTGCAGGTATTGCTTGATTTCGTCCAGTGCGCTTTGCCATTTGCGATCCCAAACGTACAGGGTTCCCTTCTTCATTAAATGATTGTAGGGGTGGCACATGCCGGAGAGATTGGCTATGAACTGTCGGATATATGCGAGCTTTCCTTGGAGAGACCGCGGTTGCTTGAGAGTTCTCGGCGGAGGCATTTCCATAATTGCCTTGATCTTTGACGGGTCTATTTCGATGCCACGGTGTCGCACGATGAATCCTAGGAATTTGCCCAAGGAAACTCCGAACGCGCATTTGAGAGGGTTCATCTTCAAGTTGTAAGACGTTAGAACACTATCTTCAAATGCTGCCAATGTTCCTCGTGCGATTTGCTTTTAACCACGAGGTTGTCGATATAGTATTCAACGATTTCATGTATGAGGTCATCGAAAGTCTTCGTCATGGCCCTCTGATAGGTAGCGCTGGCGTTCTTCAGACCAAAAGGTATCACTTTGTAGCAGAATATGCCCAAAGGGGTCCGGAAAGCGGTATGCTTCTGGTCTTCGGGATGCATCTTTATTTGATTGTACCCTGATGAGCCGTCCATGAAGGAGAAGATTTCGTGAGTGGACGTGTTGTCTATCATCAGCTCGGTAACCGGTATAGGGAAGTCATCCTTCGGACATGCTTTGTTGAGGTCTCGAAAGTCCACGCAGATACGCACTGTCCCATTTTCTTCATCACTGGGACAATGTTGGCGATCCAGTCAGGGTACTGAACCTCTTGAATGAAGCCGGAGTCGATTAGCTTCTTGACCTCAGCGTTGATGCTCATTTCAAGTTCGAGCCGCATCTTCTTGGTGCTTGTTTGACTGGCTTGATGTCCAGAGATATCACCAATCTGTTCACGGCTATTTCTGGATCTAGTCCCGGCATCTCGGAGTAGTTCCACGCAAGCAGTCTTTATACTGCATGAGCACGTCTTTGAGCATAGCCACATTTTCTTCGGACAACAACTCACTGACGAACGTCGGACGCGGGTCGTTTGCCGTCCCCAAGTCGATCTTTCTGAGGTTATCTGCAGTAGTATGTATCCCATCTTCCAGCTCTTTTGGTGCCGGTGGAAACTCTGAGATCACTTCGTCGTCCTTGTTTTCAAAGTACCAGGAGAGGTCATCCATATCCTCGCGTACTCCTTCTCTTGACAACGTTATCGCGTGACAGGTCGCGTGACAGGTACGAGATCGCTTCCGAGACCGATGTTGATCCGGCTTTACTCTCGCTGCATACGTGGCTTTTGGTTCATACTTTTGTGGCGGGGTTACCCACCAACTGCTTGATAAAGCGAACCTGCCTTGCTGATACTGGTCTTCTACCCAGTCTTTGAATGTGAAGCAGTCTTCTAGAGGATGTCCTATCGCTCAGTGATAGGAGCAATAATCCGGGTGAGAGACCTCGTCTGCTTGCTCGGGGTGTTTGGATTCCGGGAGCGTAATCATTTAGTGTTTCATGACAAGACCGAATATCTTTCTTTTCTTATCTTGGGGAAAAGAATATACTCGACCCATCTTCTTTATAAGAGACGAATCTCGGCTGCCCAATTCTCGATCGCGTGGCTTCTTGGACCCGCTTTGCCGCTGTCGAACGCTTTTCCGTTCTTTAGCTTGTTTCTACCTCTGCGTCGGGTCTTCTTTGTGACGGGCTGGCAACGAAGGGCATCGTCATCCTTCGTAGCCTGCTGAAGGAGGCGATGTGTCCTTGCTTTCTCGTAGATGGCCATTTCGCGGCTATGATCATCCCGGACCTTTTGACCCGCTTCTCTTATTAGCTTTTCCATCTGTTCTTCAAACGACGGACTTGGCATTTTTACGGCGGGACCTTGTTTTGGTTCAGGGTTAGCGTCTTCTAACAGAACATCTCCCTCTTCATCAAAGTCATGTATAACGTAGCAGCCATGGAATCGCTCTCGTTTCTTGGATTGAACATATCCCAGCCCAATCGTTTCCATTCTCCCACTAGGCAACTTTCGCTGAGTTCCGGGGACATTCCAGATCCTGTGGTAGAACTGAGCTTGTCGAGCAGTCTGCTTCAAGGGTACGCCTTGGCGCCTCAACAGCCTTTTTAATCCTTCTGTGTAGTATCTGGGCAAACGGATGGGCTGGAGCCTGTCAAGCGTAGAATCAGCGCTATGCCAGATCTCTTTCTCCACTTTGGTTTCTGTGGATCGATAAAAGAGGATCGCCTTTTCATCTTTTCGCCTGGGAGGGACGTAGAACATCTGCAGTTCTTGCACACTATAGGTATCAAGTGCGTCGAGCTCTTTGTTATGCTCTTGCGGAACTATGGCGATCTGTAAACTCCGATCATCTCCAATGAAGGTTTGTATTGATGGCCGAACAGAAAATACCGCATTGACATCATCCTCAGAGTCGTTGCCGAAGACCAGAATAGGGGTGGACGGTCCCGGCTTGTTGCATTGGGGCGGTCCTGAATAGACTATCTCTTCCTCCTCCTCGGTATCGCTCCCGAAGACCGGAATGGTGGTGATAGCATTTTGCTTATTCTCCGGCTTATGGCACCTTTCCGTGTCTTCGAAGTCTGGAAAGAAGTATTTTGCATCTTCGTACTTTCGGACTTTATTCACGGAGAATGGGTTCAGCTCCCCTGTCACAGTGTATTCAAGTCCATCTTTGAAATACTTCATACACTGATGTTGTGTAGAAGGGATAATATTGTACTCGTGTAACCAAGGCCGGCCAAGCAAAGCATTGTAGCAAGTCTTGTCGTCAATGACGTGGAACTTGATATCAGTGACGAGCGGCCCAAAGCGTAATGCCAGTATCACAGACCCGAGCGTCCGTGATGACTCGGAGTCGAACCCGAAGATAGTGATTTTATCCCGAGTGAGGTGTTGAACGCTCATGCAGATTTTTTTAGTACCCTCACATTTAGGAGATTGACAGAGGACCCGTTGTCAACTAGAATCTTCCCTATCTTGATGTCACGACAGTATTCGGTGACATATAAGGGACGGTTGTGCTCGCATGTCCCGAGGAGGAGGTCTTCATCGCTGAAGGTGATGTCAGCTGTGTGAATTTCTTCCAGCTCGTCCTTCATCTTTTCTCGGCGAGGAAATCTTGAAACTGGTCAGGCTCTTGTAATGTCTTGATCAAAGAATCTCTCGCCTCTTTGGATAACAGAAGGGCATCGAGAATGCTTAGCTGCGATGGTATCTTTCTCAGGTGCGCCAGAACGTTGTAATCCACCTTGTTTTTCTTAGGCGGGTCCTTGGCTGTCAGCTCTTCGACGACTCGCTCATCGGGTATGATATCCTCAGGGACCTTTTCTTTCCCCTTATCCTTTTTGTTTGATCCCTTGTTTGCGGGTCCGAGATTCTTTTCAGGTAGCGTGCGATTGCGCAGCTGAATGTTCTCGCAGGTCTTCATCGCTTCGGTTTCACAGATGGATTCCTTGAAGAGAGGGTCGAGGGCTATTTCATCATCAGAATCACTCCCGGATGTGAAAACTTGCGATCCACCGGAATTAACCACGTGACATTCACCGGCTGTTCTTTTATGCTCATCTGTCGTGCTTCTTTGTTCCCGATGAGTTTTGCGCTTCATCCGCTTGAAATGCAGCCGGTAAGCAACGTATCCCTGCCACCAACTTTTAAAGGCATTGCATTCTTCAGTAGGATGTGTGTTCCTCCGTTGGTACAAGCAGTAGTTTGGATGTGCATCCTCTTCGTTAAGGTGTATCCTATCAGGAGTGTTTCCTTCCGAGGGTGGCAGCTTCATTCCTATCGATATGGCTTTGGCGAACCTTTTCCTTGTCTTGAACCTGCTTTTGCTAGAGGCCGAAGTATTCCTATCCATTTGGGGTATTTCAATCCTTTCGTTCAGTCCCCGACGTTTGGCTTTTTCAAATATGGCCATTTCGCATTCTCGATCAGTTTGCTTTTCATAAGAGCTTCGTTCAGGAATGCGTCAATCATCTCGTCTGATGGTCCTAGGAGTTCCGGTTCGGGATCCGCCCCCAGTTTCTCTTCTTCACCATCTACTAACGAGTGAGAGATCGCGTGGCTTCTTGCCACATCATCTTCAGGTTCGTCTGACGGGTTTTCTCCCTTATCTTTGTCGCTATCTCCGTCTTCAAGGATGTAGTTAAGAAACTCTTGGAGTGTGACCGGGGTTCACGCCTTTTGGTTGTATTCTTCCAGCGCGTCAATATGTTTTTGCAGGTCCGTGCGCTTGTCATCAGGCTTCACGGGCTTTTTGGTCTTCTTCTTCTTCGAAGACTTTGACGGCTGGGCCTGAGCGTTTTGATTATCGCTACCACTTCTTGGAGTCAGGCATGGCTTCAGCATTCTCTCAATGATCTCGGGTTCCAGCGGACTTTTCCACCTGATTGCCGGGCATGTTTAGAGATCTTTCAGCATTCTTTTCGTCTTGGCTGAAAGAGAGACCTCCCATGGAGTTTCTTCTATAAAAGAGCATGATTCCCCCGGTGTGTCCCCCCTTTTAAGAGCGTGCGGCTGAGGCGGGCTTACTTTCCAATTCTCGGACAGTACGAATTTGCCCTGTTGGTATTGGTCTTCAATCCAGCCTTTAAAGACGAAGCAATTTTCGATTGGATGTCCTACCACTTGGTGATAGGGGCAATAATTGGAATTATTGGCCTCACCGGGTTGCAATTGGCGTTTTGGATCCGGCAAGGTGATGAGCTTGTTGCGCACCGCCAGATCGAACAGTCTCCTCGTTTTATCCCGGGGAAACGAATAAGGGCGCTTCAGTTTCTCATTGAAGAATCGCCGTCTTTCATCTTGGCGATCAGTTGGCTTTGGACCACTGGGCTGCTGCTGAGTATTGGCGATGAAGGTCGCTTTCCCTTTCTCGTTCCGAGATTCCAACTTCGAAGAAGAGGGTCTATGACCCATCTGATCCATTTAGGCCAGTTTGTCAATCAAGGCCTGGAAAGTAGTTGGCTTGAAGAACATCATGAATTGTGAAATGGTCGCCTGAAGGTCGAGGGTCCCTACAAACATGCCTACCGCAGGCGCTTCTTCGATGTGCTGCTCGCACTTCGACCATAGATTCCGCCACCTATCGCATACTGCACCCATGTTTCGCCCGGCTTCACTCTGGCGTTAATTAATGCTGTGATGCGGGTGCGCTCGCTAGCGCTTGCGAACCTTTGTGTGAACAGTAATTCCATCTTCGTAAAAGTTTTGACGGAGGCGTTGGGATGCTCTGAGTACCATTCGAACGCCGTCTCCGCCAAGCTGCCGACGAATTGGCGAAGCAGTAGCTTATCATCCCCTCCAGTGTTGCCGCCAAGCTGAACTGAGCGACTTGTTGATGGGGATTGCCTGTCCCCTTGTACACATGGAATTTAGGAATTGTGTATCCTGGCGGGTACTTTATCTGATCGTACCATCCTGGGTATGGTCTCCCAGTTCTGACGACTTGGTCGGTTGCTTCATTCGCTTGATGAGCTCGTATTTGCTGAGCTATATAATCATCGAGCATGGCTTTGGAGATGGTCTTCTCCTTGGCTGCTGACAGAACCGGCAGAGGATTTGATATCTCTCCTCTATCATCTTTAATTATTACTGGAGGATCTTCGGCTGGAGGGTCCGGCTGGATCATCAGGCCCACCATATCTTGGAATAAAAGGGCCATTCGTTTTATGTTGGCCTCTTGTTCCACAGCCTTTTTGTCCTTCTTCTCAAGCATTCTCCGAAGGAATTCGGCATCCGTTTTCTGCTCATGACGCTGCTCCGAAGATGTCTCTGGGCCTGCTTTTGGTCCAGTGAGTGCAGCCATGGCTGTCAGCATTTCTTGGAGCTTTTGTTGTTGTTGCTCCTGAGCCTTAGTCACAAACCGTGTAGGTGGTCGGTGACCCATAGAGATACGGCTATCCTCTTTTCCGGAAGCCATATAAACAGTATGCACCACCATACCCTCAGACTTGGGGCGTTTAGATTCAGTGTCCTTGCGATTTTCCAAAGACGCAGGGATCTTCTCCGGCCTCCTTCTTTTGTGAGCGGTCGAAGTTGAGGGAGCAGTTGCAGCGGGCACCCAAACAGATGACACCTTTTGTAGCTTGACAGGGTGATCCCCTTCTCGCCGAACTTTCATCTTTTTCTGTCGGCGGGGGTAGTCTTGATCAATCACGGAGTCTTAGACCTGTCGCCAGAATTTGTAAATTTTGGAGGACAGCCGCTGAGGGGGCTACTCCAGCTTCACCTTTGTAGCGCTCTCTACAGGTGGAGTAGATCTCTTCAGCACGGCCGTCGGAGAGTTCTTGTGCACCCTCCTGAGTGGTTCAAAGTTGTTCCCAGTTGGAACAGCAGCAGCAATTTCTATCGTTAGAGCTGGCGGTGTCAGTCCAGAAGGGGAACTACCCCCAGCCTTCCTCACTCGGCGCCAGTGGCGACGTCGAGCATGTCGTGCGGCCGGGATCACCTCCGCTTTTGGATGAGCTTCCTCATGCCCCCTGCTTTGAGGAGAGGCTGTTATTGGCGCTAGCCTGTCGAAGACAGATGTCCGCTGAGAGGGAATAGTCAACCTGTCGAAAGCCGACCTTCGAATGGGGAGAGCAGCTTGGACAACCTCAACTGTAGCAGGAGTTGGAGTGTCCTTATCTGGTATTGCGAGCCTCTTTGCAGGCCTACTTGAGCTTTGACCCAGCCTGTCGAAGACTGGGGCAGTGGAGTTGGACGACCCGCTGAGAGAGGCCGTGGTGGTTGCAAGCCGATCAAAGACCGACTTCTTCGCAGCTTCCTGTGACGGCATCTGAACGTTGAAGCTTGTTGGTGAGATCATAGTCCCGATGAATAGCCCGGTGGTGGCTTGGATCACTTGTTCGACCGGCATTGTAAAAAGGGAGGCCGCTTGAGGCCCATAGGTCACTCCTCCAGCAAGGACGGAGTGAGAGTTTTTGCAGTTGTTGCAGTTTGTGCAGTTGGAAGCCATTGATCTTCTATTTTCTGCACGGAGCAAGACACCAAATCTTAGTACCTTGAATCCAGGGGCAACCATAGCAAACCGCGATTCGTTCGTGAAACACGACACATGAAGTGTGGAGTGGAAAGAGGAAAAGGTCCCATCAGGCATGCCAGAATCTGTTTACCGCCGAATACAGAGACGAAAACACGTAGGTTTGTCTTGCCTGAATTTGGGGGCAGATGCTATTTGGTTTTATCCGTCCACCTCTCCGAAGATGCCAAGTTGATTTATGGCACCGTATATCGGAGGTTTATACGGATGCAGCCATTCTAGCAGACGTCGTCGGATTCTCCCTCGTTTGAGGGGTTTTTGATTGTGGGGACGCTCTTCCCTGCAGGCGCAAGCCCCTGCAGTTAATTACGCTACCGCATCGCGGTAACAACTTTCTCCTTCTCCAGATGGTCACTTCGTGTCGTGTGTGTTTGTTTTATTTTTGGTTGCCCGTGGATTGTATATGGAGACTAATTTATGTTGTCGCCCGTAGAGCATGGATTAGTCCAAATCCGTATTTTCTTAGATTTGGATTTGGGGTTGGGTTTAAGGATGTGTTAGTCTCATTTGAGACTAAGATCAACTTAAACGTTTGTTAAGGATACGTTAGTCTAATTTTAAACTAAGATCAACTTAACAGGATCATTTAGATCCAACAAAAAAGCATTTGGGCTCTATTGTTTTAGTTTAGGGACTTTGCGGTCCAGTGGGTTTAAGGACATCGTAGTCCACGGGGTTTAAAGACATCATAGTCTATAAAATTTTTGGTTGTCGGTACCCACCACCTCTCTGAAGACGTTGAATAATTACAACGACACATATCAGAGGTGTGAAAAGATGTACCCTTGAACCAATGTCAGTTGAGGGATCTGTAGTTGGATTGATTTAAGGATCGTTAATCTCATTTGAGATTAAGATCAACTTAAATGGTTGTTAAGGATACGTTAGTCTAATTTTAGACTAAGATCTACTTAACAGGGTTTTTAGGATCATTTATATCCAGCGAAAGAGCATTTGGGCTCTATCGTTTTAGTTTAAGGACGTTACAGTCCAGTTTAAAGACATCATAGTCTGTAAAGTTTAAGGACATCATAGTGCATGAGTTTAAGGACCCCACAGTCCATGGAATGTCTGGTTGTCGGGACCCGTCACCTCTCTGAAGACGTTGAAGGATTACAACGACAAATATCGGAGGAGTGAAGAGATGTACCCTTGAACCAATATTTGTTGGGAGATCTGTAGTCCAATTTGGGACTGAGATCAAAGATTTATGAGCATATGGGCTCAGTTAATCTGAAGTAGAGTTCCGTGGCCACTTTGGGCTCGGCCCATTTAGTTAAAATGTTGAACTTTTAACAATGCCGAGTATTGGTTTGGGCTCTGACAATCATTTTTTCTTTTATTGAGTGCTGAGCACTTATCATAGCTTTAGGGCTCTATTGTTTAAAGAAAAATTTATGTTCTCTCAGCGCACACGTGAGGTGCACATGGCGTGCTTGGCGCTGAGAGCCAGCCAATGAGTGCAGAGCGCTTCTTTTTAAGTAGCGCACACGTGAAGAGAATGTGGCGTGCTTGGCGCTGTGCATCAGATAATGAGCGCAAAGAGCTTCTTGTGAGTAGCACACACATGAGGAGCACGTGGCGCGCTTGGTGCTATGCGCCAGATAATGAGCGCAGAGCGCTTCTGTGAGTAGCGCACACGTGGGGAGCACGTGGCGCGTTTGGCGCTATGCGCCAGATAATGAGCGCAAAGCGCTTCTTGTGAGTAGCGCACACATGAGGAGCGCGTGGCGCGTTTGGTGCTGTGCGTCAGATAATGAGCGCAGTGCGCTTCTGGTGAAGTTTGGAGCGCTAAGACTCTGCAGCGCTGTGCGCTAGATTTGGAGCGATGTACGCTAGACTTGGAGCGCTAAGACTCTAGAATTGGAGCGCTAAGGCTCTTCTTTTAATTGGAGCGCTATGGCTCTTTTTAGGCAGTTCTGTGCTCTGAGAATTAAATTCTTTCTTATAAGAGACTTTGTCTCATGGGTCTAAGAACAAAGTTCTTATTTCATAGGAGATGTTTCAATCTCTAAAGTTCTTGGTGAAAGGCTTTGCCTTTATGGATCTGTGATCCTAAGAGAATTGAATTATTCTCCCCCCTTTTTATAATGAGATGTTATAATCTCTTTTTGTCTTAAAGATGTATGATCTAGCATAAGAACTAAGTTCTTTTTCTGATGGGATTTTTTATCTCTCTGTTTTTACCTTGAAGAAAAGTTCTTCTTCTGCCGAGAGTATGCTCTTCTCTCTGAAGTTTCTCAAAGCTTGTGGGGGGGTTCCTCTATCTCAGACTTGAAGTCTTAGGACCTTTATATAGGGCAAGCTGATTTATTGAATCAGCTGAAGAGATCTTTTCTCTAATTGATTTGGGGATGTTTCCCCCGTTGGATCTTTGATCCAAGGGCTTCTGATTTACAGAAGGTAATCTTCTTGTTTTTAACAAGATTGAGAAATCTTTTCTCATGCAGAATTTATTCTGCACCATTATGATTTTTAATAACCATTGGATTATTGATCCAACGGTGCTATGATTTATCATCATCGTTGGATCTTTGATCCAACGGTGGGGAACATTTAGTTCTAGCGCTAGCGCACTCGTGCTTTGCACGTGGGCGCTGCTTCAGAGCGATGGCGCTCTTAGTGTACGGTTACCTAGGACGGCAGCAAGGTTTCGGGAGGCATCGTCCATGCCGTTTTTAAATTTTTGCCGTTCTAAATAACTCTAACTAAGAATCTTTAACTAGAATTTTAAACAAACAAGCAATATTAACAACTTAATATCTAAGTGAATGAGAAATACAACCTTTGTAGACCGGTCCTTCACTTCAAAATCTCCTTTTAGTGGTCCCTTCGCGGCGATCATGTAACTCCCGGACTCTTGAATGGCTTCTCAAGGTGAAAGGAACGATCTTGCTTGAAGTCTTCGAGGCCGAAGATGATCTATGTCGAGGAGACACTAACCCAAGCTCCCATCTTCACTAATGTGGGATTAGTGAAGCTAACACCCTGTACTAAAGTGCTAATCTAGTAGAGGATGATGAAGTAGGATTTTTGCTCACTTTGGAATTAATTTTCTCACTAGGGTTTCTCACTTGATCAAGAGCTAGGGAGCTCTTGAGCTTTGAAGAGGAAGATGAAGAGAGATAATCTTGTGAGTGAGAATGACAACCATGGGTGAGAAAATATCTAATATGTCTCATGTAGAGACTTAACCATGTGTTAAGATAATGGTTGGGTTAACAAAATATCTAGTATAAAACAAAACTAGTGGACTAGTCAATGGGTCTCCAAGCTTCTCAAAGCTTCATGCCATGTGACCATTATCCAACTAATAATTGATTTACACTAAATAAATAAATCCTACATTATTTTTATCATGGTGTAAGTCTCATACACCCATGTAGCTTGTATTATCAACCATGACACAAAATAAAACACAATTAATATATATCACATATATATTAAGTGTGCACATGTGAGAAAAATAAATGTTTAAGTGAGCTAATAATAGTTAATGTAAATTAATATATCAAATATATAATTATAAATTAAATCATTATATCAACACTTGATTTAATAATCCGGTTATATCTCATATGACTGACTAATATTATTTTTATCATTATATCGAATCAACACTTGATTCGATAACCCGGCTATATCGCATATAACCGACCGATACAATATCGACTTATTGAATCAACATTTGATTCGATAACCCGGCTATATCACATATAACCGATCGATACTTTATATCGCGAGAATAGAATACGGTATCACATACTCGTATTAATCTCAGTCCCGCAAATATCACATATGTGCTCCTACTTCGTTTCGCCTGTGCCAATGAAACCTCTGTGTAGGACTCTAAAGACTCGTCAATACGCCGGCAGTAGGTGATGGTCACATCAAGCACGCACAAGCCGTCAGCGGTAATAGCTGGACGTAACGGCTACCCGTGTATTGAACCATCAGAAGATCAGCAAGCAAGCCCGCTCTAACTCCTGCAAAAGCCTGACAGTAACACTACCATACAGTCCGGTCTCTTCGTCTGATATGTCGCATATCATCGCCTGGGGGGTGGTAAAACGTCAGACCCCAATAGCCTGATAAGTCATGCCGATGCAAGGTCCATAACGGTTCGAGAAACTACTGATAACACTTACCAGTAAATCTCAGCAACCCTGGCCAGGGATTTCATGTTATGGCCAATCGAGCATAACGCAACATCAACTCCCAATACCGAGAGAGACGAATCCCCTCCTATCGCTCAGTGCCTCCATGTGACTCGGGACTGTACCCAAAAACCACCATTTTGTATGATCTCTTGACCGTGGTAAGGTAGAAATCAAAGCACAGTGGGAATCACACGAGACTCTATGACGATCTCGGGTCAACAACTAATCTGTACAAGTGTCACCAGAGAACTGCTATCTGACGATAGGTATAATACCATCTAGGAGTTCTCGGCGAGTCCGTTCAGTATACCCAGTCTCCACTGAGCACCCGTACACCATCTTTGATGTCAAACACCAATGGATGTGGGATCATCCATCGCCCATCATATGGGTCAAGATGCGTATACGCTAGTCTACTCTGGAGCATCGATGCCCTGTCTCGATACTCCCTCGACTAGAAACAATTATAGGGTGTACTTGTGGACTACCCTTGGCCCCACTAGTATGATCTCCATCATAGTCCTGGGTGTTAAGTACACATCCTAAAGGGCTTTGTCAACATGTGAGAGCAAGACAGCATCACGTATACAAGTCAACATGTTAAGAAAAAAAGCAACCAGATAGCATACTATCATATCGAGCAAGAAAGTCCTCCCTATATATGTCCAAGCATCCACTACAATATACATCCCATGTACAGTAATGGCATCTAGGGCATACATATAACTAACAATCTCCCACTTGCGCTAAGGCCATTTGTCGCAGTTTCACATACTTAACAATATAGCAGTGGTTGTAGTATCCCATACTAAACCATCCTAAAATCTCTCAAATTGTATTTGGGAAAGCAGGCCTTGGTGAGTGGATCCGCCGTGTTAACTTGAAAATCTACTCTCCTTACCTCGATCCGTTGGAGATCAACCATCTCCCTGATCAGGTGATACTTTCCTCAGAATATGTCTGGATCGATGATGGGACAGGTGTTCCTAGGCCAAAGCCATAACTCCATTGTAGTCACAATAACAATTATTGGACGCTCAATGGTAGGAACCTTGCTTATCTCATGAACAAGTAATGTCCAGACAACCTCTTTGATAACATCGTTGGTAGCAATGTATTTAGCCTTTATCTTCTAGTATGCCACGGTATCTAGCTTGAAACTCTTCCAATCATACCGTCCCTCCACTGAGGGTAAAGACAATGCATGTGACTAACTTTTAGTCGAACTTATCACTCTGGAAACTGGAACCATGAACTTTCTTTTAGTGCTTCTCAAGTACTTAAGAATGTCCTCCACAGCTGTCCAGTTATTCTCCCAAGATCCGATTGATTCCTGATCACTACACCTAGTGAGTCATCTACATCTGGTCCGGTACATAACATCGCATACATGATAGAGCCTACTACCGAAGCATAGGGTATCCTTTGCACACGAGTGATCCATGAGTAAGTGGGCGAACCACCACGCTTAGAATCCTCTATACTAAACCCCTTTAGTATGGTGTTAATGCACCTGGATTTGGGACACTCCCAACATCCACATAGATCTATCACCATAGATCATAATCCACAAGATGTAGTAGGTATCATCCAGATCTTATATTGAGAATCCTCGTGATAAGAGGAGCTTGACCGAGTGTAGCATAGGAAACACTTTCCTATCAAGAGTATGTCATTTACGTACAATAGGTGGAAGACAACCTCACTCTCTACAGCCTTCTTGTATATACAAGGTTCATCTACCTTTTTGATGAAGTCAAACACTTTGACTGCCACATCAAAACAGATGTTCCAACTCCACGATGCTTGCATTGATCCTGATGGACTTAAGCATAGTTTTGAAAGTCTCAACTTTTCCATTTACACCAAGAATCTTCTCAAGATCCATTTGCTCCTAATGGGTTTTACCCCTTCAGGTGCAACATGCAAAATTATACTTTGTTGGTGTACATGGATTCCATCTTTGATAGCATAGCATTCAGCCTTTTCACAGAGTCGCCACTCGTGATGGCCTGCATGAACCTAGTTGGGCCATCATCAACCATGATGCAGTCCTCGCTCCCACTGTCACCGAGAAGACCGTAGTATCTCTCAAGTGGATGAGGAACCCTACCAGATTCTCGGAGAGGCTGAGGTTCGTTGGAGACTATTGAATCGTTTGGTTTCACCAAATCATCTGCTGTTAGTTTGTATAGCTGGAACTCCTTCCAGTTCTACCTCATGACCACTAATTTCTTCACAAGAAATTCCTTTTCTAAAAAGGTGGCATGCTGAGAAACAAAATACCTTTTGCTCCTCAAAGTGGTAGAAGATATTCCCTCACAAATGTTTGGGATATCCTAACAAACTTATACAGAACTGACCTTGCCTCGAGTTTGTCCGGATTTTTCTTTTCAACATAGGCCGGACAACCCTATATCTTTACTCGTTTTAAGACATGGTCTCTTCCCATTTCACATCTCATGTGGAGTGGTAGGCACTGATTTGGATGGAACCCCATTCAATAGGTATGCAGCTTCTCAAGTGCATAACACCCAAAAGGAAACAGGTAACTCAGCAGTACTCATCATAGAGCGCACCATATCTCATAGGGTGCGATACCTCCGCCCCGATACACCGTTGTGATGTGGTGTATACGAAGGAGTAAGCTGAGAGAGAATCGCATTCTCCTTTTAGAAAATCCAGGAACTCCATGCCCAAATATTCTGCTCCTCGATCTCATCGAAGGACTTAATACTTCTACCCGTCTGGTTCTTCAACTTCAAGCTTATATTCCTTGAATTTCTCAAAAGTTTCAGACTTGTGTTTCAACAGGAACATATGTCTGAATCCTGAGAGATAGTCGATGAATATAACGAAGTACGAAGAACCAAGCCTAGAATTTGTTGACATGGGACCGTATACATCATCATGTATCTATCCCAAGAGTTCACTAACTCTTTCTCTATTTCCAGTAAACGGAGTATTGGTCATTTTACCTTTGAGACAAGACTGGAAAGTATCATAAGATGAAAATTCGAACGGATTCAAATATTCATCCTTATGTAACTTAGCTGGTCATGTCGCATTGATATGACCTAGTCTACAATGCCACAAGAAGGATTCGTTCATTTCTGAACTACTCCTCTTGTGTGTGTTGTATACACTTTGAACTGTGGTTTGATTTAGAACGTATATGCTATTATATAACGTGCCTGATCGAATCAACTCTTGATTCAGGAGAATATTCACAACATTATCTGCTAATACAAAATTATATCCTTCTTTAACTTAATAAAGAAACCGATGTAATGTTGTATATCAGGTTCGGTATGTAATAACATTCGTTCAGAATCAATGTGTTAAAACAAGGTGATATTTGCCAACTGATTTGGCTGCAACAATTGCACCATTCTCTAACACTTAGAGACAAATCACCCATTCTCAGTTCTCTGCTTCTCAGTAGCCCATGTAACATATTACATATGCGGGATCCTGATCCGGTATCACATACCCAGGACGTAGAGGATATTGAGAAACAGTTCTCGTTAATGAACACACCCGAAGAATATGCATCAATATGCACCTTCTTCGATTGGGTGGCATGGGAATCCAGATATTCCCCTATTTCCTGCTTGGACTTATAACAATTATAAGATGGAGCGGAACCAACGTTCCCTAGCACAGTATAATAAGCAGGTTCGGTCAATGCATCCATATTATTATCTTGATTAAGGCGTGACATGGTCGCTAACAGGAGAGAGAGAAGAAAACACTCTGCGTGCGCTCTTTGTAAGATTAGATTGGTTATTATTTTATCTAATCTGGATGGCTCCCACTGTTTTTATCAAATCTTCTTTCAAACCCTAAAAGGTAAGATTAACCGGGATTAATTACACCCTATAAGTTCGTCAATCTTTCAGCCAGGCCAGTGCCGGTACTTTGAAGGAGGTTCCCCGTGCTTTCGCACAGACCTAATTAAAATAAACCTCATTTTTCTAGAGGCGTAACCGCATTAACACCTTTCTAGACACCTACTTGATCGGCTAATTGTAATGTGTAAAACTCTCCCAGGAGTAACTCTTACTCGCAGTGGGAATTGGGATCCAACTATCTCATAGAAGGTATGCAATCTCATTGCAAATTTCAACACTTGAAATTCCCGATAATATTTTGCCCCTAGCATCCTATGACCTTGATGCAGGCCAACAAACCATAGTCCGCTAGTCAAGTTCAACCCATACATTTCATGATTGAATTAAACCCACCCGCACGACCCTTAACGCAGGCCAACAAAGTCGCACGACTACCCTAATCCAATCGTATCGTATGCTGCAGATAAGCACTAGTTAGCTACCGCACACTACGCCTTGACGCATGCCAACAAACGTAGCACGAATACTAAGTAGTACTTATCTGAAATGACGGAGGGCTACGACAGGTTTTTAAGAAAACCCTTTGCGTAATGAACTTGATATCATTATAGAATCGAGTGATTTTGAAAAGGTGTGTTTTTTAGGCTTTTACTAGTTTTGCTAAAGAAGTCACTCCCGGTGAAGGGATCTCGGCTCTTTCCTCATCGAATGAGGTGCAGGATATTTCACAAATACCACTATGCAAAGCAAAAACTACAAAAGCAATCAAAAGACAAACCGAGTTTGTAGCATATGCTAGTTTCGCTAAAGAGGTCACTCCCGGTGAAGGGATCTCGGCTCTTTCCTTATCGAATAAGGTGCTGGATATTCTACAAGGAATACCGCTATGCAAAGCAAGAACTAGAGCTACCAGTTTTTAAAACAAGTTTCTACAGCATCTTTAGGTTTCTTTTTCTTTCATTAATCTCGTTAATGAAGTCCCAATAATTTTGCTTCCCAAGCATCACATAAGAAACGAAAGAAATAATATTTATTTTATATCATATATATAATATAGGCATTCGTCTCAGAATGTCTAGTGATCATATCACAGAATAACAGCAGCAGAAGAATTACATATGAAATATTGGATATACTAGGAATTCCGTGTTTTAATTTAAGCCAGTATAAAACACGGATTCGACGGTCGTGATGAATAGCCAAACCCACATCCCTAGACCCCTACGAGAGCGGCAAGCAACCTTACCAATTCTAGAGTTAGGAGACCCGGTCTCGACTCCTTGAGATGGTCTCCCACTGGACCCTAGAACCCGGCTACTTGTGCTCCCCACCTTGGGTTTATCCTAATGCGGAAAAGTAAATAATATACATCAATGGTGACATCATCCTCAACCCGGAAGTGTCCCAATAAAAGAATATTACATACAAGATTTTACATGAATGAAAATGAAAAACTCTCATCTCATATAAAAACCCCGGCTATTCAAACACGACGATCCAATATAACATATCATAGCAACACATAACATCACATGTCATCAACGTAAGTAAATATGCGTATCCCAGTTGTCGTTGAGATATAGCACCGAAACCGGCGATGCACCACATATTACACTTACGGTCGCAGAAAAGAAAGTAAAAAACTACAACAGTTAGAATCCGCAACCACCTTAGACATCATAAACCCAATGTATCACATACTTTGGATTTCATGCCCAACAAATGAATTCCTTAGACATCACATGCCTAACAATTATAAATCCCGAATTTTAGTCTCGATATTGAAAACACTTTTCAATAACCTGTCGGTTAATTCAACAAGATTCCCGATAACCTGATCGAATGCTCATCGGAAACTTTAGTAGATGGCCGCACCCCCGATACCGTCGACGAAGTGCACTAAGGCGGAACACCGCTGCCGTGAGCACCCGAACGGATGCTTTTGGCGACGGGGTTCTCCTACAGTCACTTGGTCGGGGATATGGGGTGTGGCTATCTAGTAAGGTTACCCGGCGAGTATCCGCGTACACTACGTAATTGCGATGGACTTTTGATCACATCAAAATCCCGTAGCAACCGATCAAATGAGACTAAATTGCTAGATTTATAAAATTCAAACTAGTTATCTCATAACTAATTGTGGATTCCAAATATTGTATCACAATCACAGATAGCTAGACGAAGTTAAACTTTTTGATCGAATAATCAAGCACCCAAAATTTCCCAATAAGCGCAACACTTGAGCGGAGTTCAAATAGTACCCAGAAACTGCCACAGCTCCTATGAACCAGCCGTAGAAGGGTCAACCAATGCCTCACATGTGGCACCGCTGAACTACAACAAACCCTAGAGTTTGGTGGTGGTTCTGACGGTCACATAATCGAGTTAAGGTTTCGTTCTTCTAGAGGGTCCACAGAATCGCTTGCAAGATTTTCTGAAAATTTTAAACTCGGAAAAAGTCCAACACTTGGAAAATTTCCAGGGAGGAAAAACTGGGTTATTGATATCCGTTCAAACATTTTAACATCGTTTAAATAACCCGAATACTTGTTAGAATTACGACTACGAAACACTCCGAGTTGCTTTTGCAGAAAGTTAACAGCACATGCAAATTTAGCAAAAACAAATAACACCTGAAACATCAAAACCCAGAGACTGGAACATAGGCAAAATTTTAGAGGGTGAGCTCGGTTTTGGGCCGATTTAGGGGTGTATGTGGCCGGCCACTTTTTCTCCAAAATAACTCAAATTTTGCCAGTGTTCATGTTATATCACATACAACATTCTGCAGTTGTTTGGAAAAATTTTTGACAACATTAAAAATAGACAGAAACTGCAGTTTTGTAGTTTCAAGTTTCGGAGCGGTTTCGGTTTCGTAATCTAACAAACATCGTTTAAATTTAAAGCATGGCTCTGATACCACTGTAGGGTTACCTAGGACGGCAGCAAGGTTTCGGGAGGCATCGTCCATGCCGTTTTTAAATTTTTGCCGTTCTAAATAACTCTAACTAAGAATCTTTAACTAGAAGTTTAAACAAACCAGCAATGTTAACAACTTAACATCTAAGTGAATGAGAAATACAACCTTTGTAGACCTGTCCTTCACTTCAAAAGCTCATTGTAGTGGTCCCTTCGCTGCGATCATGTAACTCCCGGACTCTTGAATGGCTTCTCAAGGTGAAAGGAACGATCTTGCTTGAAGTCTTCAAGGCTGAAGATGATCTACGTCGAGGAGACACTAACCCAAGCTCCCCACTTCACTAATGTGGGATTAGTGAAGCTAACACCCTATACTAAAGTGCTAATCTAGTAGAGGATGATGAAGTAGGATTTTTGCTCACTTTGGAATTAATTTTCTCACTAGGGTTTCTCACTTGATCAAGAGCTAAAGAGCTCTTGAGCTTTGAAGAGGAAAATGAAGAGAGATAATCTTGTGAGTGAGAATGACAACCATGGGTGAGAAAATATCTAATATGTCTCATGTAGAGACTTAACCATGAGTTAAGATAATGGTTGGGTTAACAAAATATCTAGTATAAAACAAAACTAGTGGACTAGTCAATGGGTCTCCAAGCTTCTCAAAGTTTCATGCCATGTGACCATTATCCAACTAATAATTGATTTACACTACATAAATAAACCCTACATTATCTTTATCATGGTGTAAGTCTCATACACCCATGTAGCTTGTATCATTAACCATGACACAAAATAAAACACAATTAATATATATCACATATATATTAAGTGTGCACATGTGAGAAAAATAAATGTTTAAGTGAGATAATAATAGTTAATGTAAATTAATATATCAAATATATAATTATACATTAAATCATTAAATCAACACTTGATTTAATAATCCGGTTATATCTCATATGACCGACTAATATTATTTGTATCATTATATCGAATCAACACTTGATTCGATAACCCGGCTATATCGCATATAACCGACCGATACAGTATCGACTTATCGAATCAACATTTGATTCGATAACCCGGCTATATCACATATAACCGATCGATACTTTATATCGCGAGAATAGAATATGGTATCACATACTCGTATTAATCTCGGTCCCGCACATATCACATATGTGCTCCTACTTCGTTTTGCCTGAGCCAGTGAAACCTCTGTGTAGGACTCTAAAGACTCGTCAATACGCCGGCAGTAGGTGATGATCACACCAAGCACCCACAAGCCGTCAGCGGTACTAGCTAGATGTATCGGCTACCCGGGTATTGAACGATCAGAAGATCAGCAAGCAAGCCCGCTCTAACTCCTACAAAAGCCTGACAATAACACTACCGTACAGTCCGATCTCTTCGTCTGATATGTCGCATATCATCGCCTGGGAGGTGGTAAAACGTCAGACCAATAGCCTGATAAGTCATGCCTATGCAAGGTCCATAACGGTTCGAGAAACTACTGATAACACTTACCAGTAAATCTCAGGAACCCTGACCATGGATTTCATGTTATGGACAATCGAGCATAGCGCAACATCAACTCCCAATACCGGAAGAGACGAATCCCCTCTTATCGCTTATTGCCTCCATGTGACTCGGTACTGTACCCAAAAACCACCGTTTTGCACGATCTCTTGACCGTGGTAAGGTGGAAATCAAAGCACAATGAGAATCACACGAGACAATGACGATCGCGGGTCGACAACTAATCTGTACAAGTGTCACCAGAGAACTGCTATCTGACAATAAGTATAATACCATCTTCTCAGCAAGTCCGTTCAGTGTACTCAGTCTCCACTGAGCACCCTGTAGGGTGTTTTTCGTCACCCCATTGAGATGGGAATACGCGCGCGCTGGTCAGGCGCATTACAGTTTCTCCCTGCCAAGGGTAGGCTGGGGTCTATTGATTGTGGGGATCCGAATCTTCGGCAGCCGCGGACTAAGCTGCCGTTAATTACCCCTCGCCTTTGGAGCGAGAGAACCTCCGATTGACGGGTTAAACTGGTCATGCGAACTCAATGTGCAGTGTTATGTTTTAAAGGCGTTTTGGATATATCGGGGGCCCCGCAGAGTTTTTACGGGGGATAGTGTTGTAGAGTATGTGTGTGTGTATACATATATATAAAATAAAAATAAATAAAAGGGAAAGGGTATCCAAAGGATGCGTGGGGAAAAGCGCCGGCGCTTTGGGTGCTAGCGCCTTGAGCGCAAGAGCGCTAGAGCGCTAGCGCTCTGAGCGCAAGAGCGCTAGCGCCCCATGTGTCAGCACGTAGGCGCTCGGGCGCTCGGGCGCTAGCGCTCTGAGCGCAAGGGTGCTAGCGCTTTGAGCGCTAGCGCTCCACGTGTCAGCACGTGAGCGCTCGAGCGCTAGCGCTTTGGGGGTCCCGCTATCCGGATAGCGGGCTGGGGGTCAAGGGGACTAGCAGCCCCCTTACGGGGTGCAGGGCAGCGCCCCGTTAAAATTTTTTTTTCTAACAGGGACAGTGTCGTGGAGTATATGTGTGTGTGTGTGTGTGTATGTATATATACATATATATATATATATAAAGGGAAAGGGCATCCAAAGGATGCATGAGAGAAAGCGCCAGAGCGCTAGCTCTTTGGGCGCAAGGGCGCTAGCGCCTCATGTGCCAAGCACGTGGGCGCTCGGGCGCTAGCGCTTTGAGCGCAAGCACCACACGTGCCAGGCACGTGGGCGCTTTGAGCGCAAGGGCGCTAGCGCTTTGAGCGCTAGCACCTCACGTGCCAGGCACGTGGGCGCTCGGGCACTAGCTCTTTGGGCGCTAGCACTTCGAGTGCAAGGTCGCTAGCGCTTTGAGCGCTAGCGCATCACGTGCCAGGCACGTGGGAGCTCGGGAGCTAGCGCTTCGAGCGCAAGGGCGCTAGCAAGGCAAAAGGGACTTGGTCCCTGCAATGGGAGTTGTACTCCCAGAAAGGAATACTAATTATTTTGTGTGTGTGTGTGTCTATATATATATGAGGAGTTAAACTCCTAAGATATTTTGAAGCTGATGAAGGGGATTTCTCCCCCTGAAGCCCTGGATCTTCCCCAAAGTGGGGTCTTTGGAGATGAGTCTCCTTCTTCCTCCTTTGTTGGCCGGCTCTTGGATAACAAGAGGAGTGAGATTTTAAAATCTCTCCTTTTTAGGATCTGATGGAAGATCCAAGCTCCCCTTTGTGGGTTTTATGGTGAAAAACTATTTAGTTTTGGAAAAGGAAGAGTAAAACTCTTGATTTAATTCAAAAGAAAAAAGAAGGTTTTGGAACCTTGAGGAAGGAGAAGATCACAGATCTTGATTTTTTTTAGAGAGAGAAAAATTTGTTGAGATATTTCATTATCTTTGCCTTTATAAGCTATACACTTTACATATAGCCCCTTGGGCTTTACAAAAATGGCATTTTGCCCATCGCATGGCTCATGTGCCATTTCTTTTTGCACATAAGCCATAGGCTTTACAAAAATTTGGTTTTATGCCCATTTTCTTATATTTATTCATAAAATAAAATAAAAGAAATACAACAAAATTATTTATTACAAAATTTTTATTTTGGCATGGAGGGAAGCCGGCCGCTTCATGTTCGGGCTCGACCCGGGTATTGGCCCACTTGACTTGGGCTTGGGCCCACCTGGCTTGGGGTTGACTTTGATTTTGACTTGGTCAACCGAGGAGTAAATTTTAACCCCAACAAATTGCCCCCATCAATAAATGCACACAGCATATGTGGGTCGTGTGCATAAAATTGATGGATCTTCTTTCACGTGGAGGCGACTTGATTCGGTTCCCGCTTTTTGGGAAGCTGGCACTGCCCTTATTACAACATGGATGGTCGATGCTGCCCTTTTTGCGACGTGGACGGTCGATACTACCCTTTTATCAACTTGGACGGTCGATGCTGCCATTTTAGCGACGTGGACGGTCGATTCTGCCCTTTTTGCGACTTGGACGGTCGATACTGCCATTTTAGCGACGTGGACGGTCGGTGCTGCCCTTTTAGCGACTTGGACGATCGATTCTGCCCTTTTTGTGACTTGGACGGTCGATCTTGCCATTTTAGCAATGTGGACGGTCGGTGCTGCCCTTTTAGCGACTTGGACGGTCGATGCTGCCCTTTTTGCGACGTGGACGGTCGGTGCTGCCCTTTTAGCGACTTGGACGGTCGATGCTACCCTTTCTGCGACGTGGATGGTCGGTGCTGCCATTTCAGCGACGTGGACGATCGGTTCTGCCCTTTTTGCGACTTGGACGGTAGATGCTGCCCTTTTAGCGACTTGGACGGTCAATGCTGCCCTTTTAGCGACGTGAACGGTCGGTGCTGCCCTTTTAGCGACGTGGACGGTCGGTGCTGCCCTTTTTGCGACGTGGACGGTCGGTGCTGCCATTTTAGCGACATGGATGGTCGGTTCTGATTTGATGTGAATTGGGTTGACATCAGCATCACTATACTGGAATATGGTACCAGGAGCGAATCCCCATCTGCCATTACAGGACTTGGGGATTTTTTTTTTGGTTTGGCATCAACATCGCTGCACTGGAATATGGTACCAGGAGCGAATCATCATCTGCCATGAGGAGATTTCCCTCGTTCCCAGTTTAACGACTTAGGGGTCATTTGTTCCCAGTTTAACGACTTAGAGGTCATCTGTTCCCAGTTTAAAGACTTAGGGGTCTATTGCATTGGAGTTTGGAATTTTAGGGTTATGGTAGGCATCAGCGTTGCTAACACTGAAGCACATGTGCCAGGAGCAATTCATCATTTGCCTTTTCCTGTTGGGAAGCGGTGGCTTAGGAGGCAGGTTTAGGTCCCTATAATCTAAGGCTTTTCAATTTTATGAGCCGTAAGGGTCCCATAAAAGCGTTTTCTCCCTACGAGTCGTAAGGATCTCGTAGGTGTACTTTCTCCTTAGGAGTCGTGGGGACTCCCAAGTGTGTTTTTCCTTTGTGAGTCGTAAGGATCCCACAAAGGTGTTTTCTTACGAGTCGTGAGGATCCCGTAAGTTTGTTCTCCACATGTATCGTGAGGACACATGAGTAGGTCTTCCCAAATGGAGCATAATCCCAAGGGCGGAGACCAGCCACGTAACTGGTGATTGCGGTGGGGCATGGGTATGCTGAGAATTATTTGAGCCCATGGATTGTATACGGTAGTCAACTTGGGGACCAACCGTAGGGCTGGAAGAATTTTGAGAAATTGGATTTTGGTTGGCGTCTGCATCGCTGCATTGGAATATGGTACCAGGAGCGACTCATCATTCGCCGTTTGGGGACTTGGAATTTGGATCTTGTTTGGCATCAGCATTGCTGCACTGGAATAATACCAGGAGCAACTCATCATTTGCTCCGGGAGGACTTGGGATTTGGTTTTTGTGTCGGCATCAGCACCGCTAACACTGAAGCGAAATGCCAGGAGCGACTCATCATTTGCCATTGCCCGATGGGGAAACGATGGCTTAGGAGACAAGTTTAGGTCCCTATCACCTAAGGCTTTTCAATTTTATGAGCCGTAAGGGTCTCATAAAAGTATTTTCTCCCTACGAGTCGAGAGGATCTCGCAAGTGTATGTTCTCCTTAGGGATCGTGAGGATTCCTAAGTGTGTTGCTCCTTTGTGAGTCGTAAGGATCTCACGCAGGGATTTTCTCCTCACAAGGTCGAGGGGACTTTGCGAGTGTGTTTTATCTCTTTTCACGAGTTTGCGCCCTTTCGGGTTTTCACAAACTCACCGGCGGTCCTGCTGTTTTTACTCACGGAGCCCTTTCGGGTTTTCATCCGTGCCCGTTTTGCTTGTGGACTTACCGTTTTGTTTTTTTGTTTTTTTTTATCGCTGGTGGACTTTAAAAGTAGTCTCACCGGCAGGACTTGGGAGAGATAGGGGTCGTTTACGCCCGTGGATTTTATACGGTTTTACAGGATGTATGATCTAGACCGTAGGGCTGGTGTGCTCAATTCGCCTGCGACTTGGAGCATTCACGCGTAGTATTTCTTGAGATGTCGGCCATTGATGGATGGCATGGGCCTTTCTCCCTCGGCACTTATTAGTTTGTAGGATCCCCCGTCGAACACTTTCTCGATGACGTATGGTCCTTCCCAGTTTGGCTCGAATTTTCCCTTAGCATGTCGATTTGGGATGATCGGTCTTTTGAGGACCAACACCAATTCGCCTTTCTTGAAAGCACGGAGACGAGTTATCTTGTCATAGGCCCATGACATTTGGGCTCGGTACAGCTCCAGATTTTGCTGTACTGCAAGTCTCTTTTCTTCGAGGGCGTCGAGCTCTTCAAGCCGAAGGAGCACGTTTTTCTCTTTCGTCAACTCGTGTTGAACGGCCATTCTCAAGCTTAGAACCTCGACTTCGAGGGGGGACCGCCTCCACTCCGAAGAGCAATGAGTATGAAGTGGACTGAGTTAGAGTACGGTGCGTGGTACGATATGCCCACAACGCCTCGTGAAGCTTGAGATTCCAGTTCCTCTTGTTGGCTGAAGCATTTTTCCTCAGGAGCTTGCATAGAGTCTTATTGAAGGCTTCGTCTATCCCATTGGCTCTTGGATTATAGATGGAGGAATATCTCCAGTCTATCTTGTGTTGAGTAGCGAATCTTGAGATTTTGAAGCTCTTGAAAGAAGGCCCGTTGTCAGAAATGATTCTTCTTGGTGTACCGAAGCGGTATAGAATATTATGCTGGAAGAACGTCAGAATATTTTCTGTTTTGACTTCTTTTAGCGGGACAGCTTCAGCCCATCTGGAGAAATAGTCAGTTGCGGCCAATATGAACCGGTGGCCTTTGGATGACGGAGGATCAATTGGGCCAACTATATCGGTGCCCCAGACTTCGAAGGGCCACGACGCCACTGTAGGATGCAACGGATTGGGATGCTTGTGAATGAAATCACCGTGAATTTGGCAGATATAACATTTTTTTGCATGCTCTTCGCAATTCCGTATCATGGTAGGCCAGTAATACCCAAGCCGTTTGATTTGAAGTCGCATCTTGGGGACAGATTGGTGAGCACCACAAACGCCCGAGTGAACTTCTTTCATGATCTTTTGGGCTTCGGCCAATGACAGACACCTGAGCCAGAGTTGGTCATATGACCTGCGGTATAGCGTGTCATTTACAAACACGTATCGGAGAGCTCTCTTCTTCAGCCGAACCCTCGCAGATTTTCCTTCAGGCAACTTGTCGTATCGGAAGTACTCTATGAAGGGTTTTCTCCAATCGGGCTCGTCTTGAACGATCGAAGCTTCTTCGGCAGGACTGCTCTTCTATTCCGCGGTTTCCTCTTCTCGTAGTGAGATTGGGGGCAGAATTTGCCGGCTCCTAACTGTGATCAGAATTTCGTCCCTGTCAGGATCAGCCAGCTCCTTGGCTAAGCGAGCGAGTACGTCAGCCTTTTCATTCAACGATCTAGGGACTCTCATTAGTTCAATGTGAGTGAACCGTTTCATGAGTTCCACCACTCGGTTTCTGTACCGAGCTAACTCGGGTTTGTATATCTTATAGTCGCCACTTACTTGGTTGACGACAAGCTGGGAATCACCGTAGACTCGTAGCCGAGGGATTTCCATTTCTATGGCGAGCTCCAAACCAGCTATCAGAGCTTCATATTCAGCATCATTATTTGTGCGAGGCTCGGTGAGAGTAAAAGAACGTCGTAGGGTTCCCATCGATGGCGTGATGAACACCAACCCTATCCTTGCTTTTATCTGCGGGATGTTTGATTTGCCGGAGCTCCTCATTGATGAGGCTCCATCGAAGTAGAGCTCCCAACATAGCTCATCTTCCTCGAGGTGCAGCACTTGTTCGTCGGGTAACTCGCAATTGAGCGGTGACCCCTCTGATACGGGATGAGCAGCAAGGAAGTCTGCAAGAGCTTGCCCTTTTACTGCTTTCTGAGGAGTATAAACTATGTCAAACTCAAGTAGCATGACAGCCAATCTTGACATTCAACCGGTTAGGCTTGCTTTGGTCATTAAGTGTTTGAGCGGGTCGACCTTAGAGATCAGCATAACCCGATGAGCGAGCAGATAATGCCTCAGCTTCTTCACAATGAATATCAAAGCCAGGCATTGCTTTTTGATCGGGGAATAGTTGTGTTCCGCCCCGACTAAAGTTCGACTGAGGTAGTAGAGGGCATTCTCTTTTCCCTCCTCGTTGTTCTGGGCAAGGAGCGCACCGAGTGACTCATCTAGCGCGGCAGTGTAGAGAATCAGCGGTTTATTGGGAAGAGGAGCGGCCAGCACTGGAGGGTGCAACAAGTACTGTTTGATACTTTCGAACGCTTCTTGACATTCGGCATCCCAGACAAAGGGATTTCCTTTCTTCATGAGATTTGAGAAAGGCCTACATCTCCCCGATAAATTTTAGATAAACCTCCGTATATAAGCAAGCTTGCCTTGAAAAGATCTTAGCTGCGTCAGACTCTTCAGAGGGGGCATCTCCATGATGGCCTTTATCTTGGATGGGTCAACTTCAATCCCTCGATGTCGGACTATGAAGCCCAGGAATTTTCCCGATGACACGCCAAAAGCGCACTTCAGAGGATTTATTTTCAGATCGTACTCCCTCAGTCTGGTGAGAACGGTCCTAAGATCTTGGATGTGATCGGCCTTGGCTTTAGTCTTGATGACCAGATCATCAACTTAACATTCGACGACTTTATGAATTAGGTCATCAAAGATATTGTTCATCGCCCTTTGGTATATAGCACCTGCGTTCTTCAGTCCGAACGGCATCACCTTGTAGCAATATATTCCGATCGGGGTTCGAAATGCTGTAGGTTTCTCATCCTCAGGCGACATCTTGATCTGATTATATCCAGACGAGCCATCCATAAAGGTGAACAACTCGTAATTTGAGATGTCATCGACCATCATTTCCATGACCGGTAGCAGGAAGTCCTCTTTAGGACACGCCTTGTTGAGGTCCCTGAAATCGACACAAACTCGGATATGCCCATTTTTCTTCTTCACTGGGACTATGCATGTGATCCAGTCCGCATATTTCTCTTCCCTGATGAAGCCGGCATCGATGAGTCTCTTGGTCTCCTCAATGACTTTTTCTTCCAGTTCCCTTCTCATTCTTCGAGGAGCTTGTTTGACTGGCTTAGCATCAGGAGATATAGCCAGCTTATGCACGGCCACTTCAGGGGAAAGGCCAAGCATTTCTTTGTACGTCCACGCGAAGCAGTCGACGAACTCATGCAACAGGGCAATTATCCGCTCTTTCATTTCCTCTGACAAGAGTGAGCTGATGTAGGTCAGCCTTGGATTATCGGGCGTTCCTAAGTTAATCTCGGTTAGCTCGTCAAAGGTTACTTGTCCGCCATCTTCGAGCTATTGAGGAGCTTCTTCTGGCTCAGCTAGCTCGTCATCATCATTTGACTTTTCGCTGGCTTTCCCAATATGGATCATGTAGCATGCCTTAGAATCGGGCTGGATGAAACCTATGCCTCGCCTATCTGGAATTCGTCCATCGATGAGTGCTCGGACCTGAGGTGGATGCCATAGCCCTTCGTAAAACTTTGCTTCGGACTCCGTTTGATATAACCGCCATCCGCACCTTTTGAAATATTCCCGCATCTCGGGTACATAGTATCTGGGATTGAGGACGGCTCTTATGCCTCTCTCATAGGGAAGATACGGGACAGACAAATCGTCTGGGTGCACAACGGGGTTTGACCCATAAAACAGGATGCCCTTCTGTCCACTTTTCCTTCCGGGAACGTAAAAAGTTTTCAGCTGGTCCACGGTGGAGACTGATAATGCATCGAGCTCTTTTCACATCTGCTCCGGCACCCTTGTGACGGCTAGGGACCCTTCTATAACTTCGAAGGTCTCTCGTAACTTCGCTATTCGCACAATAGCCCGATTTGCACAGCTGTTGCAAGACGAATCCTCTTCTTTTGATTCCTCAGTGTCACTGCCTAAAAGAGGGCGAATTTTGCTGTCGGATGGGCCTTCAGTATCAGATTCGTCTATATCGCTACCGAAATGAGAGCGAGTTTTATGGAAGGATGGACTTCCAGCGTCGGACTCATCAGCGTCACTGCCGAAACGCGGACGCACATGGGGGTTTCTGCTTTTGAAAGTGACAGCCGGCTCAGACTTGCTTTTGAGTTTCGGGGCTGTTCTTTCTTTGGTCAGCTGTGGCTCAGCACTTTAGAGGTTCAAAAAGTACCGAGAATCTTCATATCGGACTTCATGCACAACGAACGGCTGGATGTCTCCGTCAATGCGTCTTTCTTCGCCGTTTTTGGTTTACTTCATGCATTGATGGAGAGTTGACGGAATGATGCCGTAATCGTGGAGCCACGGCCGCCCCAAGAGAATCTTATAAGACGTGTCGACGTCGATCACGTATATCTTAGCTTCAGTTTGCAGATCCCTAAATTTGATTGGCAGAGCTATGGACCCCAGAACTTGCTGGCAATTTTGGTTGAAGCCTTGAATGACAATCCTTTCCCTAGACAGGTGTCGGACGTCCATTGACAAACTCTTCAGAGTTCGCAAGTTCATGATGTTCACTGAGGACCTTGGATCAATCAATATGCGATTAATCCGGTCTCCGTCGCTGTACCCTGTCATGTAAAGCGGCCGATTATGCTCAGCCGTTCCCAGTAGCAAGTCTTCGTCCTTAAACGTGACTGCGGCGGCATGCAGAGCATACTGGGCTTCTTTCATATTAATTGCCGCAAAGCGAGCCTGATACCGCTCGGGATTTTGTAGAGCGTGAATGAGAACATCTCTAAGCTCCTTAGATAGGACCAAGGCATCGTAGATGCTCAGGAAAGACGGAAGCTTCCGGAGATGAGCCAAGACATTATAGTCCACCAAGGAAGGACTTGAGTTTTCATTAGCCGGTTCTCCGCCATCTTCCTCATTAGCCACCTGTTTTTCCTTTCCTTTTAGGGCGTTGCCCTGATTTGGCGGCAGAGCCCTGCCGCTTCTGAGCTGGATTTGGTTGGCCTTTATGGCGAGCTCCTCGTCCTCTTCGGGAAAACAGAGCTCTTCCTTAGAGTCGCTTCCAAGATGGATGGCGTAACAGGTCACTATAGGGATCTCTTCATTGGAGTCTTCTTCTAACTCCTCCAGAATTTCAGACGCTTCTATAGGGAGGAACTCCTTCAATTGAATCAGAGTTCTTTCCTTCTGTTCATAGTCTTCGAGGGAATCGATATATTTTTGAATGGTCGATCTCCCTGCAGACTCTTTTTCGCGCCGAGCTGCACTTTTCTTCTTCTTGAGCTTTTTGGATTTTGAGCCTGATGGAGCCGCATTGGCAGCTGGCATGGTAGGCTTCTTCTGCCCTTCCCATTCCATCATGGGCTCTTTCCGAAGTAGCTTTATCATCTTCTTCGTCTTATTAGATATGTGCGTACTCCACGGAGGCTGCGATGAGTCCGTTTCATTTATCAGGATAGCGGGTTCGGCTGTCTGCTCCCAGAAAGCTTCAGCTTCTATCTGTATAAAGTTGGTGGTTGCAACTTGATTGTTCACCAACACGCTTTTGGACAGCTCGATCTCTCCAGCCTTGTACTGCTTCTCGACCCAGTCTTTGAAGATATAGCAATCCTCGATCGCATGGGGGTACGGATAATACAGGGGATTGTCGGTCATTTTTGCTTCTTGAGGTCTTTTCGACTCTGGCAATTGTAGACCGTTGTTCAAGGCATCTTTAAATATCTTTCGGACCTTGTCCCTCCTGAAAGAGTAAACCTTGTTCTTTTTCTCCTCTAGGGAAGGCCCTTCTCCTCCCAGCACTGGCTTTCGAGACCGGTTGGTTTTGGATTCGCCCGCCCTTCGCTTTTCTTCATTGTCGGACGCATTGAAAACATTGGTACTGCTGGGATTTCCACTTCTACGGTTGTCGTCCCGTTTGCTTTTATAAGTCTTTTCTTTCTGAGAGTCTAGGGTAGACTCTTGCTTCGAGCGTTCCAGCATTTGGACTTTCTTGGTTAGCTCTTGAAACGTCTTGAGGCCTGCTGTACACAAGAATGGGACCATCCAATTGCTGAGGTTCCCAACGAGAAGGCTGACGGACTGGTCCTGCTCCAGCGGCGATTCGCACTTGACCGTGAGATTACGCCATCGGGCGATAAAGACGGTGTTGCTTTCATTCTTCCCCGGCTTGGTCCTCACAAGGTCAGCAATGGAGATTTTATCACTGACACTCATGAACCTTTGCCGAAACAGAGACTCCATTTGGGCAAAGGTAATGACGGACCCGTCTGGTATACTCGTGTACCAGTCAAAAGCGACACCGGTCAGACTGTTGACAAACTGACGAAGAAGGAGCGCATCATTGCCCCCTGTATTTCCGCACGAAGCTTTAAAGTGGACGACGTGCTGATTTGCATTTCCCGTCCCGTCAAATCTTCCGAACTTAGGAATGACATAGCCGCTCGAGAACTCGATCAGATCGTACTGTGCGGGATATGGTCGCCCACTACTGCCAATTTCTTTCTGAGCTTCATCTTCGGCCACCAATGTTTTAACCTTGCTGGTGACCAAATCCATTATCCGATCTTGTGTTAACGGGATAGTATTATCTGGGGCCAAGGCGTCCCCAGAAGCGGAATGTGGTCGGCTTTCGTGCGGCTCGACGAATCTTGGACCCAAAGGGACAGGCATCGGCCGCTTCGGATTGTCATCATCCGGCTCATGAGTGGCGACTTGTGCTTGATTGGGAGACGCTTGAGCAATTTGAGCTGTAAGCTGCATCACCACGTTCGTTAGGTCGTCAATTTTCGAATAGAGCTTGGACATCTCTTTTTCTTTGCTCCTGAGCTGTTTTCGAAGCTCTTGAAGCAGCTCTTGCTCCGTGGTCCTAGGGCGGAAAGTCGGCTCTTCCTCGCCGTCCGAGCTTGACTCTGCATGGACCGAGGGGTCTTTCTGTCTATCATCCTCATCGAGAGGGTTTTCATCGTCCAGCGGAGGAGGCTGTTCTTGGGAAGCGGCAACCACATTCAAGCCAGATTGGGTTTGGGATGTGGTGGCCCCATCCTTTCTTTTGCTGTGAAGGTTGTCGTTGGGGCGCCCGCCTGCCATATAGACCGTATGGATGATATATCCAGCCGTCTTTTTATTATCGGCTGCTGATTTCACAGATCGCTGTCTTGACCTCCCCTATTTCGGTAGCGGGCGGTCGATTGAAGGCGGCTGTCTTGACCGGATTCTTGAATGGTGCTGGCGCTTCTTTTCTGTTGGGGCCGGGACACGTCTCTTTGTAGAAACGTTCGGACCGCTGTCTTCTTGATCCTAGCGGTCATGGCATTTTTCTAAACCCACTTCAGCGATTCGAAGGAATTGCTGATTTTTACGGCCGACTCAGCCATCGTCGCGGAGTAACCCTGCTTTTGGAACCTCACAAGACTCCACTTGGCCGAAGTCCTGGCCCTCTTGTTGGCTCGATGCCTGAGCCGCTTCTGCCTTAACTTTTCTGTTTTAAGCACTTGGCAGACTTCGGCTCTTCAGGAAGACGCCGTAGACCGATTGATAGAGAGGCCAGAGGAGACACCCGATCGGGCATTTATTGGAGTCATCGCCTGAGCCCGTTCGCAACGTTTGATGTTGCCCTTTGTACCGGAAGTCTTGCCCCCAGCAGGAGCACCAGAGAGTCGTTCAGACACCGTCTTAAGTTTCGGTTGTGGTGCCTTGGCGATCACAACATTCGGCCACTTGCCCCTTGAGACCGGCTCAGCCACCTGTTTTGCCGGAATTTCTGCCAGATGAGCTCTTCCGGCAGGGTAGATGATGACGGAACCAAACTGGCGGGGCAGTTCCTCCTACTGTCGATTGAGGCTTGCGGGCAGAACCACGCAATCATTGATCTTGACCACGTACGAGGTCGGGGTCGCATTGGAAGCTGAATTCATCTTGGGAGACATTGTCGTTGAAATTGATTGCTGTACGGAAAAAAAACATTATTTCAGTACAAACATCGGCATATATGTTAAATGAGTTCGCATGAACACTTGACCCGAGATATGGAAGGAGAGAAGCGGTCCCACCGGGCGTGCCGGAATCTGTAGGGTGTTTTTCGTCACCCTATTGAGATGGGAATACGTGCGCACTGGTCAGGCGTATTACAGATTCCCCCTGCCTAGGGTAAGCTGCGGTCTATTGATTGTGGGGATCCGAATCTCCGGCAGCCGCGGACTAAACTGTCGTTAATTACCCCTCGCCTTTGGAGTGAGAGAACCTCCGATTGACGGGTTAAACTGGTCATGTGAACTCAATATGCAGTGTTGTGTTTTAAAGGCATTTTGAATATATCGGAGGCCCCGCAGAGACAGTGTCGTAGAGTATGTGTGTGTGTGTATGTATATATACATATATATATAAAGGAAAAGGGCATTCAAAGGATGCATGAGAGAAAGCGCCAAGGCGCTGGCGCTCGGGGCACTAGCGTTTTGAGCGCCAGGGCGCTGGCGCTTTGAGCGCAAGGGCGCTAGCGCCTTACGTGCCAAGCACGTGGGCGCTCGGGCGCTGGCGCTCGGAGCGCAAGCGCCACACGTGCCAGGCACGTGGGCGCTCGGGCTCGAGCGCTTTGGGCGCTAGCGCTTTGAGCGCAAGGGCGCTAGCGCCTCACGTGCCAGGCCGTGGGAGCTCGGGCGCTAGCTCTTTCGGCGCTAGCGCTTCGAGCGCAAGGGCGCTAGCGCTTTAAGCACTAGCGCATCACGTGCCAGGCACGTGGGCGCTCGGGCGCTAGCGCTTCGAGTGCAAGGGCGCTAGCGAGGCAAAAGGGACTTGGTCCCTGCAATAGGAGTTGTACTCCCATAAAGGAACACTTATTATTTTGTGTGTGTGTGTGGGTGGGTGGGTGTGTATGAGGAGTTAAACTCCTAAGATATTTTGAAGCTGATGAAAGGGGTTTCTCCCCCTGGAGCCCTGGATCTTCCCCAAAGTGGGGACTTTGGAGATGAGTCTCCTTCTTTCTCCTTTGTTGGCCGGCTCTTGGATAACAAGAGGGGTGAGATTTTAAAAAATCTCTCCTTTTTAAGATCTGATGGAAGACCCAAACTCCCCTTTATGGGTTTTATGGTGAAAAACTATTTAGTTTTGAAAAAAGAAGAGTAAAACTCTTGATTTAATTCAAAAGAAAAAAGAAGGTTTTGGAACCTTGAGAAAGGAGAAGATCACCGATCTTGATTTTTTTTAGAGAGAGAAAAAGTTGTTGAGATATTTCATTATTTTTGCCTTTATATGCTATACATTTTACATATAGCCCCTTGGGCTTTACAAAAATGGCATTTTGCCCATCACATGGCTCATGTGCCATTTCTTTTTGCACATAAGCCATGGGCTTTACAAAAATTTGGCTTTATGCCCATTTTCTTATATTTATTCAAAAAATAAAATAAAATAAATACTACAAAATTATTTATTACAAAATTTTTATTTTGGCATGGGGGGAGGCCGGCCGCTTCATGTTCAGGCTCGACCTGGGCATTGGCCCACTTGACTTGGGCTTGGGCCCACCTGGCTTGGGGTTGACTTTTATTATCGATGATGCGTATGTTACACTTACACAGATTGCCGGCTCACACACTTCATCATCGATAATTGTTATGTCACTTACACAGTAGAATTGCTACATCATGCTATGATATACTTGCCATGTTCACATCACTATGCTAGGTTGCATGATATACTGACATGTACAGCATGCATACATACTGACATGTACACTCACATACCTTGTTACATCTACATGTACATCATGCATACATACTGACATGTACACTCACATATCTTTCTATAGCTGCATATACCCCTAAGTGGTGTTGTATTGACATGTGATTTGGAGACAATGATTTTTGTGCTATTACGCTTATGAAAAGCATCATACATACTTGCTTACATATAGATACTTATATCTTGCTACAGTTACATGTGTTGGGGTCGAAAATTGCACCCCGGTTGACCAAGTCAAAGTCAAGGTCAACCCCAAGCCAAGTGGGCCCAAGCCCTGGATCAAGTGGGCCCATGCCGAGGTCGAGTCCGAACATGAAGCGGTCGGCCCTCTCCCATGCCAACATAAAAAATCATTTAATAAAAGATTTTAATGTAATTTTTTATGCATGAATGGGTATAAAGCCAAATTTTTGTAAAGCCCATGGCTTATGTGCAAAAAGAAATAGCACATAAGGCATGGGATAGGCCAAATGCCATTTCGTAAAGCCCAAGGGGCTATATGTAAATGTGTAAGCCTATATAAGGCAACATGATGATGAATAAAGCATAGACTTTTCATTCCCCTCAAAATTTAGGGTTTGTGCTTCTTTCCCCTTTCTGAAGGCTCTAAACCTTCTTCTTTCTTTTGAATTAAATCAAGAGTTTTACTCTTCCTTTTCCAAAACTAAATAGTTTTTCACCACAAAACCCACAAAGGGAAACTCAGATCTACCATCAGATCTCAGAAAAGAAGAGATTTTTAAAATCTCAAATCTCTTGATTTTCAAGATCCTTCCAACAGAGGAGGAAGAAGGAGACCCATCTCCAGAAACCCCACTTTGGGGAAGAACTAGGGCTCAAGGGGAGAAGCCCTTCTTCAGCTTTAAAACATCCTAGGAGTTTAACTCCTCATACACACACACACACAAAAAAAAAATAAGTGATCCTTTCTGGGAGTACAACTCCCATTGCTGGGACCAAGTCCCTTTTGCCACACGAATGCCCACGTGCTGACACGTGGGGCGCTAGCGCCCAAAGCGCTAGCGCCCGAGCGCGCACGTGCTGACATATGGGGCGCTAGCGCCCAAAGCGCCCACGTGCTGACACGTGGGGCGCTTGCGCTCAAAGCGCTAGCGCCCTTACGCTCAAAGCGCTAGCACTCGAGCGCTCACGTGCTGATACGTGGGGCGCTAGCGCCCTTGCGCTCAGAGCGCTAACGCCTAAAGCGCTAGTGCCTGAGCGCCCACGTGCTGACACGTGGGGCGCAAGCGCTCAAAGCGCTAGCGCTCTTGCACTCAAGGCGCTAGCACCCAAAGCGCCGGCGCTTTTTCCCACGCATCCTTTGGATGCCCTTTTCCCTTTTTTTATTTTTATTTTATATATATGTACACACACACACGCATACTCTACAACACTATCCCTCTCCAAAAAAAATTTGGGCCGGGGCGCTGCCCCGCACCCCGCAAGGGGGCTGCTAGAACCCTTGACCCCCAGCCCGCTATCCGGGTAGCGGGACCCCCGTAAAAACTCTGCAGGGCCCCCAATATATCCAAAACCCCTTCAAAACACAACACTGCACATTGAGTTCGCATGACCAGTTTAACCCGTTAATCGGAGGTTCTCTCGCTCCAAAGGCGAGGGGTAATTAACGGCAGCTTAGTCCGCAGCTGCCGGAGATTCGGATCCCCACAATCAATAAACCCCAGCCTACCCTAGGCAGGGGGAATCTGTAATGCGCCTGACAAGCGCGTGCGTATTCCCATCTCAATGGGGTGACGAAAAACACCCTACAGATTCTGGCACGCCCGGT
The DNA here is from genome assembly GCA_030015575.1 of Agapanthus africanus. NCBI lineage: Eukaryota > Viridiplantae > Streptophyta > Magnoliopsida > Asparagales > Amaryllidaceae > Agapanthus > Agapanthus africanus. Next base: position 438,179,670 of record CM057338.1, read on the forward strand.
GGGACTAATCTCTCCTCCCATATTTCGGGTTAAACGTTTATGCGAACTCAATCAATATACATATCTATATTTATACTAAAATAATGCTCTTTCTTGTAGGTCTTCAAGCAATCACTTTTCAACAATGTCTCCAAGGACGATCTCAGCCCTCAACACGGCTCCCATCTCCTACACGATGAAGATGGACGCCAGGACGGTCCTCCCGGCCAGTCTCGGGCGACAATGGGAGGAGCCGCCGCTACCATTTGGCTCTATTATGTTCGTGTCAGCTAACGCATTCCCAGCTCCTCAAGCTCCGGTAACAGACAAACCGGTCTCAAAAGGGAAAAGGCCGAATGTCATGCTCGCGAGGGCACCTCAGCCCAAGCACAAGTTCGTTTCCGGACGACTCTCCATTACTCCAGCTGGGGGCAAGGCCATCAACGTCAACGAAGCGATGGGGCATCTCGGGCAAGCTCCGGCGGTGCCCCTGACAACTGCCTGGCCGGGTGTCTTCTCTAAGCTCCCTATCAATCGACTCACGGTGGCTTCCCAGAAAACGGACGCCTGCCAAGCCCTCAAAATCGAGAAGCTAAGGCAAAAAAGGGATACAGAGCCAACAAAAGGGTAGGGCTCATGCTAGGCCGAGCTTCATGAGGCTCCAAGAACGGGGTTACCCCGCCAAAGATAAAGAGACGGTTGGATATGCGGTCTACACTGTCTACATGGTCGAACATAAAGAAACGAACCCTCCTATGCTTCACAGCCAGGGTGATGATATGGTGGAAGTTTCCCAACGTCAACTCGGTCGAAATGACGAAGAGCTCGCTCAGGCCGATAAGCCAAAAGAGCCTGGGGTTCCTGCGGAATTGAGCTCAGGAAATAAGGATGACTCGGTTGTCATAACCGGAACTACAGAACAAGAATTATTCCGATGGCTTCAGAGGCAGCTTCAGGACAGGGATGAGAAGTTAGCCAAGGTACAATCTAAGGTCGACGAATTGGCAAACGTCACGGCAGATCTCGCGATCCAAGTCGCCCGATTGCAATTACAGAAGAATTAAATTTTGGTTCATGAGCAGGGATTGATACCCGAAGGCAGCCAACTGATACCCCCTTCAACCTAAAAGCGGAGCACCTTCGTGAAAAACGGCCGTGATCAGCCTCCAGTCCCTCTGATACATACACCGAAGGGGAATCTCTACTGAAAGAGAAGCTGGATAAGGTCTATTCCTTCAGAAAGGACAAAATCCGTAAAATATTCAAAGACGCCCTAAGAAACGGTCTACAACTGCCAGAATCAAAAAGACCGCAAGAAGCGAATATGACCGACGACCCAAAATATTGCCCCTATCACAGAGTGATAGGTCATGCCATTGAGGACTGCTTTGTCTTCAAAGATTGGGTCGAAAGGCAATACAAGATGGGAGAGATAGAACTGTCTAAAGGCGTGTTAGCAAACAGTCAAGCTACGACCGCCGATTTCATACAAATGGAGACTGAAGCCTTTCGGGAACCCAATCCTCCTAAACATGTGCCATTATCTGAAAAGGCCGAACCAAAGACTGATCGGCCTCAAGGACCAGCATCAGTAAGGGCACCTACTCCAATGGAGAGAAAGAAGAAGGTGTACTCCTTCAGGAGGGATGAGGTCCGCAATATATTCGAGGAAGCCTTGAACAACGGTCTGCCATTGCCTATTCCGAAGAGGCCATATGAAATGAATATGACCGGCAATCCCATATACTGCCCATACCATAGGGTGGTGAGTTATACCATTGAAGACTGCTGTGTTTTCAAAGATTGGGTAGAGGACCAATACAAGCTCGAAAAAACCTCACAGTCCTCGGATGTATCGGCAAGCCACAGAGCTACGGTCATCAACATAGCGCCGCCAAGATCAAATTCAAGGAGCTGGGATAAGCAAAGATGACGACCACGTCATTAAACTGGGAACAATCGACCTCTAAATCGTTAAACTGGGAATGTAAAATATATATATATATATATGTAAATAAACAAAAAATGTGTAAATAAAAGAAAAATAAAGAAAAGCCGAAATGATGGGGCAACTCACAATAAAAATCAGCGAGTAAAATAAAGATGAAAATAAAGCCGAAATGATGGGGCAACCGCGAATAAAAGCCGAAATGATAGGGCAATCGTGACCTTCGCGATAGGAAAAGCTGAAATGATAGAGCAATTGTGGTAAAAAAACAACAAACAAAAAAAATAACGGCAAATGATGAGTCGCTCCTGGTACCATATTCCAGTGCAGCGATGCAGACCCTAATAAAAATCCAGTTTCCCAAAAATTTTCCTGCCCTACGGTTAGTCCCCAAGTTGACTACCGTATACAATCCACGAGCTCAAATAATTCTCAGCATACCCATGCCCCACTGCAGTCACCAGTCCAGCGGCCGGTCTCCGCCCTTGGAATTATGCTCCATTGGGAAGACCCACTCATGTGTCCTCACGATACGTGAGGAGAAAATCCCCGCGTGAGATCCTTACGACTCACAAAGGAAAAACACACTTGGGGGTCCTCACGACTCCTAAGGAGAAAATGCACCTACGGGATCCTTACGACTCGTAGGGAGAAAATGCTTTTATGGGACCCTTACGGCCAATAAAATTGAAAAGCCTTAGGTGATAGGGATCTAAACCTGTCTCCTAAGCCATCGCTTCCCAATAAGCAACGGCGAATGATGAGTCGCTCCTGGTACCATATTCCAGTGCAGCGATGCAGACGCCAACCAAAATTCCAAATTTCTCAAATCCCAACGGCGAATGATGAGTCACTCCTGGTACCATATTCCAGTGCAGCGATGCAGACGCCGTCCAAAACTCAAATTCCCAATGGCGAATGATGAGTCGCTCCTGGTACCATATTCCAATGCAGCGATGCAGACGCCAACCAAATTCCAAACCCCATACCCCAAGTGGCAAATGATGAGTCGCTCCTGGTACCATATTCCAGTGCAGCGACGTAGAAGCCAACCGAATTCCAAACCCCATACCCCAAGTGGCGAATGATGAGTCGCTCCTGGTACCATATTCCAGTGCAGCGATGCAGACGCCAACCGAATTCCAAATTCCATACACCAACGGCGAATGACGAGTCGCTCCTGGTACCATATTCCAGTGCAGCGATGCGGACGCCGACAAAGTCCCGAAATTTTTCCGGCCCTACGGTCTGGATCATACATCCTGCAAAACCGTATACAATCCACGGGCGTAAAACGATCCCAATCTCTCCCAAGTCCTACCGACGAGACCACATTCAAAGTCCCACCGGCGGTAAAAAAAGGGTATGTCCACAAGCAAAATTGGCACGGATGAAAAGCCGAAAGGGCTCCGTGAGTAAAAACAGCAGGACTGTCGGCGAGTTTGTGAAAACCCGAAAGGGCGCAAACTCGTAAAAAAAATGAAAAAAAAAGATGAAATGCACTCGCAAGGTCCTCTCGACTTTATGAGGAGAAAATTCCCGCGTGAGATCTTTACGACTCACAAAGGAGCAACACCCTTAGAAGTCCCCACGACTCCTAAGGAGAAAATACACCTACGAGATCCCTTCGACTCGTAGGGAGAAAATGCTTTTATGGGACCCTTACGCCCCATAAAATTGAAAAGCCTTAGGTGATAGGGATCTAAACCTGTCTCCTAAGCCACCAATTCCCAAATCCTCCCGGGGCAAATGATGAGTTGCTCCTGGCATTATTCCAGTGCAGCAATGCAGATGCCGACAAAAAAAAATCCCCAAATCCTCTCATGGCAAATGATGATTCGCTTCTGGTACCATATTCCAGTATAGCGATGCTGATGTCAACCCAAATCACAATCAACAAGCCAACTTCAACCCCGACACCGCAGAAAGCTGAGCAAGTCAGAATCCAATCTCGACACCGCAAGAAGCGGAGCAAGTCAAGATCACCCCTGACACTGCAAGAGGCAGAGCAAGACAAATAGAGCATCAACCGTCCATGTCGCAAAAAGGGCAGTGCAGGCTTCCCACAAATCGGGAACCAAATCGCTCCGGATCAGAGAGTCAACCGTCCATGTCGCAAAAAGGGCAGTGCAGGATTCCCATAAATCGGGAACCAAATCGCTCCGGATCAGAGCATCGACCGTCCATGTCGCAAAAAGGGCAGTGCAGGCTTCCCACAAATGGGGAACCAAATCGCTCCGGATCAGAGCGTCGACCGTCCATGTCGTAAAAAGGGCAGTGCAGGCTTCCAACAAAGCAGGAACCAGATCACTCCGGGCTAGGGAAAAGTCTACCACGGACACTCCGTCTCGGAGACGCGTCAAGCGTCGACCGTCTATGTCGTAAAAAGGGCAGTGCAGGCTTCCTACAAAGCACGAACTAGATCACTCCGGGCCAGGGAAAAGTCTACTACGGACACTCCGTCTTGGAGACGTGTAAAGCGTCAAACATCCATGTCGCAAAAAGAGCAGTGCAGGCTTCCAACAAATCGGCAACCAAATCGCTCCGGATCAGAGCGTCGACTGTCCATGTCGCAAAAAGGGCAGTGCAGGCTTCTCACAAATCGGGAACCAAATCGCTCCGGATCAAAGCGTCGACCGTCCATGTCGCAAAAAGGGCAGTGCAAGCTTCCCACAAATCGGGAGCCAAATCGCTCCGGATCAGAGCGTCGACCGTCCATGTCGCAAAAAGGGCACTGCAGGCTTCCCATAAATCGGGAACCAAATCGCTCCGGATCAGAGCGTCGACCGTCCATGTCGTAAAAAGGGCAGTGCAGGCTTCCTACAAAGCAGGAACCAGATCACTCCGGGCCAGGGAAAAGTCTACCACGGACACTCCGTCTCGGAGACGCGTGAAGCGTCGACCGTCCATGTCGTAAAAAGGGCAGTGCAAGCTTCCTACAAAGCAGGAACCAGATCACTCCGGGCTAGGGAAAAGTCTACTACAGGCACTTCGTCTCGGAGACGCGTCAAGCGTCGACCGTCCATGTCGCAAAACGGGCAGTGCATACTTCCCACAAATCAGGAACCAAATCGCTCTGGATCAGAGTGTCGACCGTCCATGTCGCAAAAAGGGCAGTGCAAGCTTCAAACAAATCGGGAACAAAATCGCTCCGGATCAAAGCGTCGACCGTCCATGTCACAAAAAGGGCAGTGCAGGCTTCCCACAAATCGGGAACCAAATCGCTCCGGATCAGAGCGTCGACCGTCCATGTCGCAAAAAGGGCAGTGCAGGCTTCCCACAAATCGGGAACCAAATCGCTCTGGATCAGAGCGTCGACCGTCCATGTCGCAAAAAGGGCAGTGCAGGCTTCCCACAAATCGGGAACCAAATCGCTCCGGATCAGAGCGTCGACCGTCCATGTCGTAAAAAGGGCAGTGCAGGCTTCCTACAAAGTAGGAACCAGATCACTCCGGGCCAGGAAAAAGTCTACTACGGACACTCCGTCTCGGAGACGCGTCAAGCGTCGACCGTCCATGTCGCAAAAAGAGCAGTGTAGGCTTCCCACAAATCGAGAACCAAATCGCTCCGGATCAGAGCGTCGACCGTCCATGTCGCAAAAAGTGCAGTGCAGGCTTCCCACAAATCGAGAACCAAATCGCTCCGGATCAGAGCGTCAACCGTCCATGTCGCAAAAAGGGCAGTGCAGGCTTCCCACAAATTAGGAACCAAATCGCTCCGGATCAGAGCGTCGACCGTCCATGTCGCAAAAAGGGCAGCGCAGGCTTCCTACAAAGCAGAAACCAAATCACCCCGTGTCGGGGAAACGTCTACTACGGACACTCCATCTCGGAGACGCGTCAAGCATCTACCGTCTATGTCGTAAAAAGGGCAGTGCGTCCCAAAAAGTGGGAACCAAAGCAAGTCGCCTCCACATGAAATAAGATCCATCAATTTCATGCACACGACCCACATATGTGGTGTGCATTCATTGATGGGGGCACTTTGTTGGGGTCGAAAATTGCACCCCGGTTAACCAAGTCAAAGTCAAGGTCAACCCCAAGCCAAGTGGGCCCAAGCCCCGGGTCAAGTGGGCCCATGCCGAGGTCGAGTCCGAACATGAAGCGGCCGGCCCTCTCCCATGCCTACATAAAAAATCATGTAATAAAAGATTTTAATGTAATTTTTTATGCATGAATGGGCATAAAGCCAAATTTTTATAAAGCTCATGGCTTATGTGCAAAAAGAAATAGCACATAAGGCATGGGATAGGCCAAATGCCATTTTGTAAAGCCCAATGGGCTATATGTAAATGTGTAAGCCTATATAAGGCAACATGGTGATGAATAAAGCATAGACTTTTCATTCCCCTCAAAATCTAGGGTTTTTACCTCTTTCCCCTTTCTGAAGGGTCTAAACCTTCTTCTTTCTTTTGCATTAAATCAAGAGTTTTACTCTTTCTTTTCCAAAACTAAAAGTTTTTCACCACAAAACCCACAAAGGGGAACTCAGATCTGCCATCAGATCTCAGAAAAGAAGAGATTTTTAAAATCTCACATCTCTTGATCTTCAAGATCCTACCAACAGAGGAGGAAGAAGGAGACCCATCTCCAGAAACACCACTTTGGGGAAGAACTAGGGCTCAATGGGAGAAGCCCTTCATCAGCTTTAAAACATCCTAGGAGTTTAACTCCTCATATATATATAGAGACACACACACACACACACACATAAAATAATAAGTGCTCCTTTCTGGGAGTCCAACTCCCATTGCAGGGACCAAGTCCCTTTTGCCGCACGAATGCCCACGTGCTGACACGTGGGGCGCTAGCGCGGAAAACGCTAGCGCCCAAAGCGCTAGCACCCGAGCGCCCATGTGCTGACACGTGGGGCGTTAGCATTCAAAGCGCTAGCGCCCTTGCACACAATGTGCTAGCGCCCAAAGCGCTAGCGCCCGAGCGCCCACGTGCTGACACGTGGGGCACTAGCACTCAAAATGCTAGCGCCCTTGCGCCCAAAGCGCTAGCGCCCAAAGCGCTAGTGCTCGAGCGCTCACGTGTTGACACGTGGGGTGCTAGTGCTCAAAGCGCTAGTGCCCTTGCGCTCAGAGCGCTAGCGCCCTTGCGCTAGCGCCCGAGCGCCCACGTGCTGACACGTGGGGCGCTAGCGCTCAAAGCGCTAGCGCCCTTGCGCTAACGCCCGAGCGCCCACGTGCTGACACGTGGGGCGCTAGCGCTCAAAGCGCTAGCGCCCTTGCGCTAAGCCCGAGCGCCCACGTGCTAACACGTGGGGCGCTAGCACTCAAAACGCTAGCGCCCTTGCGCTAGCGCCCGAGCGCCCATGTACTGACACGTAGGACGCTAGCGCTCTCGCGCTCAGAGCGCTAGCGCTCTTGCGCTCAAGGCGCTAGCACCCAAAGCGCCGGCGCTTTTTCCCACGCATCCTTTGGATGCCCTTTCCCTTTTTTTATTTTTATTTTATATATATGTATACACACACACACACACACACACACACATACTCTACAAAACTATCCCTCTCAAAAAAACTCCACGGGGCCCCCGATATATCTAAAACCCCTTCAAAACACAACACTGCACATTGAGTTCGCATGACCAGTTTAACCCGTTAATCGGAGGTTCTCTCGCTCCAAAGGAAAGGGGTAATTAACGGCAGCTTGGTCCGCGGCTACCGGAGATTCGGATCCCCACAATCAATAGACCCCAGCCTACCCTAGGTAGAGGGAATCTGTAATGCACCTGACAAGCGCGTGCGTATTCCCATCTCAATGGGATGACGAAAAATACCCTACAACATGTACACCTCATATGATGCGGCACTTGATTTCGGAGGATTTGGGAACCACATGATATATTTTAAAGGCTGGATTTATTTAAAAGAGCGGTTTTCCCTTATATGCTCATATTGTAGTTTTATGTTGCATATATCAGTTTTTTCATGGATTTACGCATTGAGACATGGATTTCATGTGATTTATGGATTTGAGAACCGTGGGGGTGTTTCAAGAAATTTATGTATTGTTTGAAAACCCGGTTTTTCTTGATATGATATTTCAGTGCGTCCACCATGTGATTTCTCAGTTCTGAGATTGGCATGTGATACCCGATTCGAGGAGTGGGAGGCACCTGTAGGTACATGGTGGACTCGGTATGGTACCCCGGGGCGAGAGGTGATTTCTTGGTGTAGACGATGAGCCTGGCAGAGGGACCACTACCTACCGGTGATATTATTTGGACTCGGCGGATATCTGGGGATACCGACCGGAGTCAAGTTCAGACATTCTACGTGGATTTCGGGTGTCGATGTGGACACTCAGGTTCCATGAGATGTACTGATATCAGGGTCGGTCATGGTGACGGCGCCTGACAGATGAGGATTTGCGTGTCGATACTAGACACGGGTTTCATGATGTTTCGAGTGTCGATGTGGACACTCCGGTTCCATGATTTTGTTGTGTCGCGAGGGATAGACATTGATTTATATACTTATTTTTACCTGCATATGCTTTTATGATATTTACATGCAGGAGTTATTGTGTCAGTGGTTGACACGTGGACGGGATCCACTGCATACATGCATTGATTATATTGTTGGACGAGATCCGCTGCATACATACATTGATTATATTGTTGGATGATATCCACTTGCTGATAGGTATTTATTATGTGTTGGCACATATGCAATTACGGTCACCCTAGATATCATAGTATTACCTTTATGATATAGTTCACCTAGGAATCGTTGTTTATTTCGATTTCTACCTGATGATGTTTTCTATTCACGAGTTGGCAACTCACCCCCGTTGTACCACAGTTTCTTGCAGGTTGACCGCATGGATCAGTAGCGGCATCGTTGGCACACAGCTGTTTTCGGGTGATTAGCTTTTGGTAGGTGGTACCTATTGGATCGTGCCACTCTTGTATTATTAGTCCTGTTGTATCTAGTCAACTCTATCAATTCAGAAACTAGTTATTGTATATGTTGCAGAATTAGAAGACTTGTAGTTGCGAGACTTGAGCGATAGATTTTATGTTCGCTTTTGATTTTGATGTCTTGCTTTACTTTATTTGCTTATGTGGATCTTCGCCATTGGGCATCGTATATATTTATGCTTCTGGTGGTTGTTTCCGCCGTTGGGCGTGATTTGCTCCCGTTTGGGGATGCTTTATTATATTCTGTGTTGTATCCGTTTTCCGGGTTAGTTTTTACAAGGGAGGTGCTGCCCAAATTTTCAAAAGACAAAACATGATTTACTATACCTTTATTTCAAAGCTTCACCTCTTTATTTCTTAAAAAGGTTTAGATTTCTGGGTTTCAACTTACTTGAATTACGTTACGCATGTAGACGTCGCGTGATTTAAGTGATGGTCGTGAGCTAATATTTTTGGTCGTGACATACTACGAGAGACTTATCACCCTTTCCCAGTTCTTTACTTCTTCTTAACCCATGTAACATATTACAAACATGTGATCCTGATCCGGTATCCAATACCCAGGATATAGAGCATACTGAAAAACAGTTATCAGTAATGAACACACCCGAAGAAGTTGCATCATCATACTCTTTCTTCGTTCGGGTTGCGTGGGAATCCTGATATTCCCCTATTCCTTACTCAGAGTTATGACAATCATAAGATAGAGCGGAACCAATATTCCCCAGCCCAGTATAATAAGCGGGTTCAGTCAATACATCCATATTATTATCTTGATTAAGGCATGTCATGGTTGCTACCTGGAGAGAGAGAGAAAAAAACAGTTTAGCGTGCGCTCTTGCAAGATTAGATTGGTTATTATTTTATCTAATTAGGAAGGCTCCCACTGTTTTTATCAAATCTTCCTTCAAACCCTAAAAGGTAAGATTAGCCAGGATTAATTACACCCTACAAGTTCGCCAATCTGTCAGCCAGGCAAGTATTGGTACTCCGAGGGAGTCTCCTCATGCTTTCGCATGGAACTAATTAAATAACTCGTTTCCATAGGGGTATAACCTCATTAACACCTTTCTTAGACACCTACTGCATTAGTTAATTGTAAAGTGCAAAACTCTCCTAGGAGTAACACTTACTTGCAGTGGGTATCAGGATCCAACTATCTCATAGAAGGTATGCAATCTCATTGCAAATTTTAACACTTGAAATTCCCAATATCTGTTTTTACCCCTAACGTCCTATGACCTTGACGGAGGCCAACAAACCATACGCCGCTAGTCAAGTTCAACCCGTTCATTTCGTGATTGAA